>CM065479.1:24779150-25979150 GCA_032873175.1 Leptopilina drosophilae | reverse complement strand
AAGAAGATTCAAGAGTTGGAAATTCATGATATCGAGTGTCCAGTATGGTATATATATATATATATATATATACAAGAACATAAAAACAAGAGCTTTCCCTCGTGAAGAAAACTATATAGATCTATATAAATAGGTATATTAAACCTTTCTCTCTCTCGAAAGTTATAAATTCTTTTGCTTTCTTGAATAAATATCAGTAGAAAAAAGCCATTTTAAAACAAAAGATGTCATATTTTTTTCTCGAATAAAAAATATAAAAAGACGAACTATAAAATTTTTATCTGAAATACGTGGAAGTACAGGCTTCGCACTCTTCTACTAAAAGCTACTATTTGCTACTTTTTTGATACGAGGCTACTTTTTGGCCACTTTTTTTAGTCTAATGCTACTAAAAGCTACTTTTCTGAACAAATAGTCAAATTTAGATTTTTAGTTTCCACATTTCCATTTAAAAACAGTGTTAAAAACTAAAATCGTTAATGAAAAACGACCGCCAATAAGATAATAGAAAATAATTTGACCGACATTTACTCTATCAATAGTGACTGATTATAAATTGTGTTTAACCTTTAAATTCCCCATTCTTCCTGGTTTTATTTTCTCATCAAATTTTTATTTTTTTTCATTTCGAACATAAATCTACAATTTGGAAAATAATTTAATGATAAGCAAAGAATTTTTTTAATTTTTCAAAAAAAAATCTTGTCTGCTCATAATTGTAATTTAGTCCAGTCGCCCTGTGTTTTTTCGTGCCAAAATTGATACCTGAAGTCTGATTGTGGATTCATATAGTGTGGGTTGGTAGTATGAATATGTATATGTTTCCAACTCGAGATTTTTCATGCTGCGCGTTATAAACAATTTTGAAGGTGCCGAAAAACAGTTTTTTGATGACCGTTCTTTCCCATCAAATTGTAGGGGAAAAAATTGTAAATAAAAGTTATAGAGCTCGGAAATACCTTTAAAATGATAGGTCATATGTTAAAATTGGTCAATTTGTTTACTGGCAAATGAATTTAAACCACTAAAAATGGCACTTTCTTATTTGTTTAATAACTTGAACAAAGGTTAACAAATTATTTTGATATTCTCCAAAATGTTCCTCTCAAGACCCTCAAGATGTGTGCCAAATCTGAATACGATTCGATAAATAGTTTATGAGAAATTCCATTTGTTAACTAAAAACATGATTTTTTAAAATGGAATTTCTACATTTTTGGCCGGATGAAAATCAATTTTTTTTGTTGGGTTCTCTTCATGAAATGTCAATCTATCAATCAAAATTTGTAGCGAATTGAATTTTTACAAGAAAACTGGTTTTTTGGGGGGAGAAATTTTTGGCTTATAAACAAATGAACACTACATCAACAATTTTTACTTTAACAATTTGTCATAAACGCCATTTGATTACTTATTCTTTCCTGCAAACTTTGCAAAAAAAAATTTTGATCTAGGTCAAAAGGGGAGGGAGATAATTTTTTTATTTCAAAAAATTCCTGAGCCTTTAATTATTAATATTTTTTATTTTTTTTTATTATATTTTTTTAGTTGATTAGTCATACTAATTATAAAAAAATCAATCTAAACATCTATGCACTTCTTGTTCGTAAAAAAAATCCTAAAATGTATGCAACTTTTGAATGCAACGTAGAGCAGCCTATTTGCTCTAGGCTGCATAGTGGGAGACATCATCAGTCGCTCGCGCTAAAGTTGAATTCAAACTTTCAAATTCGTAAAAGTTGTCATAACATTCAAACAAATTGATGAATTTTGATCATTTTTTTTTAAACTGGGCTAAAATTTTCTCAGGAATTCAAATTTTTTATTTGTTTTTTCAAAAATTTATAAATAATGTCAAAAAATTATTAATTAAAAAAAATTTTTTTTTGGTTTTTTTTTAAATTCATTTATTTCAAATTTTTTATTTTTAACTGCTTGAATAGTAAAAGAAACACTAATTAATTATTTTTGCATTAAAAGAATTAAGGTTTTTGAAAAAATGCTATTTGCAGAACAATATTATACTAATAATTTGACATATATTTCGAAAATACCTCAATTTTGGATAAGAAAAAAGTTCTGCGAATAGCATTTTACTGAAAACCTTAATAAATTTGAATTGCTTTTATTATTCGAGCAGTTAAAAATAAAAAATTTGAAATAAATGAATTTAAAAAAAAAACCAAAAAAAAATTTTTTTTAATTAATAATTTTTTGACATTATTTATAAATTTTTGAAAAAACAAATAAAAAATTTGAATTCCTGAGAAAATTTTAGCCCAGTTTAAAAAAAATGATCAAAATTCATCAATTTGTTTGAATGTTATGACAACTTTTACGAATTTGAAAGTTTGAATTCAACTTTAGCGCGAGCGACTGATGATGTCTCCCACTATGCAGCCTAGAGCAAATAGGCTGCTCTACGTTGCATTCAAAAGTTGCATACATTTTAGGATTTTTTTTACGAACAAGAAGTGCATAGATGTTTAGATTGATTTTTTTATAATTAGTATGACTAATCAACTAAAAAAATATAATAAAAAAAAATAAAAAATATTAATAATTAAAGGCTCAGGAATTTTTTGAAATAAAAAAATTATCTCCCTCCCCTTTTGACCTAGATCAAAATTTTTTTTTGCAAAGTTTGCAGGAAAGAATAAGTAATCAAATGGCGTTTATGACAAATTGTTAAAGTAAAAATTGTTGATGTAGTGTTCATTTGTTTATAAGCCAAAAATTTCTCCCCCCAAAAAACCAGTTTTCTTGTAAAAATTCAATTTGCTACAAATTGTGATTGATAGATTGACATTTCATGAAGAGAACCCAACAAAAAAAAATTGATTTTCATCCGGCCAAAAATGTAGAAATTCCATTTTAAAAAATCATGTTTTTAGTTAACAAATGGAATTTCTCATAAACTATTTATCGAATCGTATTCAGATTTGGCACACATCTTGAGGGTCTTGAGAGGAACATTTTGGAGAATATCAAAATAATTTGTTAACCTTTGTTCAAGTTATTAAACAAATAAGAAAGTGCCATTTTTAGTGGTTTAAATTCATTTGCCAGTAAACAAATGGACCAATTTTAACATATGACCTATCATTTTAAAGGTATTTCCGAGCTCTATAACTTTTATTAACAATTTTTTCCCCTACAATTTGATGGGAAAGAACGGTCATCAAAAAACTGTTTTTCGGCACCTTCAAAATTGTTTATAACGCGCAGCATGAAAAATCTCGAGTTGGAAACATATACATATTCATACTACCACCCCACACTATATGAATCCACAATCAGACTTCAGGTATCAATTTTGGCACGAAATGACCACTTTTTTCACAGGGCGACTGGACTAATTGAAAATTTGATTAATTCAATTTCATTAAAATTTATTGATACTAATTGAGTTTCTGCAAAGAATTTTAATATTTATAAATATAATTGAATATCCTTTCAAAAAATGTCGAAACATTTTTATGAAAACAATTAAATCTTTGCGTAGAATTTTATTAAAATTCTTCAAAATAATCCAATTGTAGAAAATTAATTTAATTATTTATAAAGATAATTAAAATTTCGGAGAATTTCAAAAAAACTTCAAACAATTGAATTTCTATGGAGAATTTCATTAATTTTAAAAATAATTGAATTGTTTTGTTTTAAAATTTTATGTAAATTTATGAAAATATAATTGAATTCCTTAGACAAAATTTAATCAAATTTTTAAAAATAATTGCATTTTTCGATGAATTTGATTAAAATTGTATTAAACATAATTGCATTTCTGCAATGAGTTTTATTATTTATGAAAATAATTGAATTATTGCGAGGATTTTATAAAAGAAAGTTTCAAATAATTGATTAAAAAAAAATTCAGTTAAACTCTATTTTTAATAATTCAATTCCTATGAAGTTTTCATTCTTTTAGAAAATAATTGAATATTCGTGTAGAATTTTGACAAAATTGTTTTTAAATAATTGAATATTTTTTAGAATTTTTATTAAAATAGTAGACATACAAATTATTAAATTAAGAAATTTTTTTGAAAATAATTGAATTCTTTTGGTGAATAAAAATGGATTTTTGTTATTTATAGAAATAATTGAACTTTTAAAATGAATTTTAATAAAATTCCTAAAAGTAATTTAATTTTGTCCAAGTTTTACTATTTAAGAAAATAATTGAATATATTGCGAATAAATTTTTAAAAATAAAATTATAATTATAAGGTGACTAACTTCCTTTGATTATTTAGAAAAATTGAAATAAAATTCTTTAAAAGACGTAAATTATTTTTATTAGAATGTAAAGAAATTTCAATTACATCAAAAATTTTCAATTATTTGTTTATAAAAATTCAATTATCTTGAAATAACAGAATTAAAAAATCTTATTTTAAAAATTTTCAACAAAAAACAATTGCGAAAATTCAATTTTATTAAAAAATTTGAAATGTGTATTTTTTTTAAATTAACTAATAAAAATTTTGATTATTAATCTTCGCGGTAAGAAATGCGAATACATTAGAATGTGACTTGTTATACAATTTAATTATTTACCAATTATGAAATTAAAATACTTTGAAAATTCGATTTTCTAAAATGTTTTTAATGAAATCCTTTAATTCATTTTTTTGTCACCAAGGCTACTATTTCCTACTTTTTTTGTCATCGAGGCTACTTTTTCCTACTTTTTTAAAACTCATAATAGAGTGCGAAGCCTGGGAAGTACTCTACCGTCGGGAATTATCAGTAAGGCTGCACGCGGACGGCCCAAAACCAGTACCAATTTATAAATCACAATTTTTTTGTAAATACAAATGTCAGAAAATTAACAAATATACCATTCGAAAGATTATGTCCAAATTGCAAAATGTAAACTAATCAAACACTAAAATCACATATTTTTATCTCACAAAAATTAACATTGAAACACTTTTTTATAAAAATGATAAATTAGAGTGTCAAAGTTTCCAATAAAATCATTTTTGTGTATGAACAATAAAAAGCAATAAGTAAAATAACAAATTCAAATGTTCTGTAAAATAGCCTTTTTGACGAGTCCCGAAAAATAAACTGTTTGACTATATCAACCGCACGAACGATAGAGAAGTGTTAGTCAGCGATTGGACGGTCAGCATGTGGAAGAGGAAATTTTTTCCTTTCCTCCTTGTAATTACTAGGAGAAAGGGCAAAAACTTCTGCAACGTCCGTGCAGTTGATATAGTTAAACACTTAAACTTTTAGTGACGTGAGACGATTGCTCTCCGCGCACGCACAGACCGTACTAAGGACTCATGAACAGCACTATGCGAAAATGCACATTTTGTTTTATACAGAAACTTAGTTATTTTCATATGCTTTCAGTTATGCTAGGTATAGTAACCAAATTCAACACTTCAATTTACCATTTTCATAAAGAAAATGTAAAGGTTATATTCATTTGTAAAAATAGAAAAAAAAGTCAGTAAAAAGCATCAGTTGAAGACGGAATAGCGAAGCTTTTTTTTGCGGTTCCTATTTTTACAAATGAATATATCCACATAGCACAAAAACTTTGAGGAAACTTCTAGGAAGTTTCCCGTGGCAACCTTCGGAAGTTACCCTTGGTATAACTTCCTGGAAATTTCTAGGAAATACAATAATGTCCGCAAATTAAAAGCTTCCCATGGGGACGTCCTGGAAGCTTCCCATAAAAACTTTCTGCACTGAGAAAATGTTTTGTACAAACTTTAGTCAAAAGTTGAGTAAAATGGCTACACATGCGCTTTTGAATAAAGTTTAACCAACTGTAGTTCAAAATAAATTTTTCTTAGGTGAAAATAAAATTGGTCAGTTTTTAAATTAAATTTCATAGAATTTCAACAATACTTTGTAAAGAAAAGAAAAGTGTTAGAATAAAGCCTAGTCTACGTTTGAACACAATATAAACAAAAAAATTAAAGAACGTATTCAACACATTTCAGAGAGTGACCTATGGAATCTTAAATTTCAGTCAAAAGTTGAGTAAAATGTGAACAAGCTATTGGTAAAATATGGGGAAGGAAATGTGGTGGGGAGACTAGTAAAATCATCATTCCTACATACCGACGGTTGATTCCTAGGACTAATTCCTGTATTATCAACATTTTTAAAACGATAAAAAAATTAATTATCGATTGTGGATTTTTATATGTTGTACGAATTTCTGCATTACCTACACATTTTTCATTAAACAATATGTCTATTTCACTCATACACCTTATAAAAACTCAAACACAAATACAACACTCTTAACATATAACATAACCTAACCTAATACACACATATAACGTAAGACTAAGTTCGCACACATTTACATATAAATGAATGATTTGAACTGTCCTTATATAGTAAGTGGCAGAGATGATTCACAACTTGCGAGAAACGGATTAAAAATGAATAACTAATTAACTACTTTTTATTTTAGTTTTATTATTTTATTATTGGTTTTAAATTATATAAAACAATTCGTGATCAATTAATAAAGTGTTATTATTTATAAATTAAAAATTTCTTTGAATTTTTCAACTTATCTTTACAAATATAAATAAAACATTAATCTATTTAAAAAGTTAAAATAAAAATAAATTAAAATAAATATTTATTCGAATAAATCTTATGTTATTTTAAAATAAATAACTAATTAAAAGATAAAATAATTTTAAATTTATATATTAACAGATTTTTTCACGTATATATATATATATATATGTGACGCTCCACGGTGAAAGGGACCTTAGCTGCAATAGACAAATTTTACAGAAAAGGCATTTAAAGTAGAACCACTCTGATTGGTCAAGGCGTTCCAATGAAATTCAGCCCCACTACTCATTACACATTGATAGTTGTCCGTGTTACACGAAGTGCACGAATTGTACGTGCATGGACAGTGTAGTAGTATTAGTAAGTAGAGGGGCAGATTTTCTGAATAACCACGTGTAAACATTGAACAAGCTCATTTTTAAACATTAATAATAAAAAAACCTGTAAGTAAAAATTATTTTTTACTTTTGCATATGAAAGAACAACTCAAAAACTATAGAATGACATAAGTAACTCAAAATTAATTTTTTTGCAGCTAAGGTCCCTTTCACCGTGGAGCGTCACATATATATATTTCTATATTTATACATATTTTTCTTTTATAAATTTATACAGATACAAAAGTAAATAAGAAATAAAGAAAATATTTTAATTTAACATCATAATCTATAATATCTTCATTTCGTGTAAATTATAACTTTTAAATAATTGAAATAATAAATTATTGATAATTATTATCTTTGATCTTCCTTAACTATTTTGTTAAAAGTAAATGTTAGTAATTAAGTTTTGATAGATTTTAAAATACATTTACAAATATTGTTAAAAGGACAAATTCCCTAAGGGCTCCTAGAATTTCACATACAGTCCTGATAGTATAGTTGCGTGGTGGGGCTTTCATTTTACCCAACTTCTGGACAAAGTGTGACACACGCAGGTAAATATCTACTAAAGTACAGCTTAAAGTATTAAAAATAGTAAATCAGTTTATGATCAAATGCATACAAAAGTTTAATCTAATGTCTGTTTTAATCTTTAAATTACTTTTTGAACAATCTTTGGAAAATACATTTTAATAACCATACAAGAGAATTTTAAACATTATTAAAATGCCTATGTGTAGCCATTTTAACCAACTTTTGACTAAACTTTATACAAAATATTTTTTCAGTGTGGAAACTGTTTTATTAATTTTAAGCTTTTTAAGAAACAAATGGCCTTTGTTCGCCTATTTTACGAAAGATTGACTAACACAGATGGTGATTAAAAACATAATACCCTATTGGTGAGACGCTTTTGTCCGTAGCCAAATCGTGTCCCTCCCCCCTAGCGGCTTAACTATTTGACCTAGAGATCTCAAATTTGGAACAGATACGTATTTTCACATGTAGATTACAGGAAAAATATAGAGAATGTGATTGGAGGAGATGGCCATAGCGTTGTCAAGGAAATAATAAGATTTTTGGCCAAAAATGCACAAAAAGTGACCATCCCCCCCCCTTAACTTCTAAACTATTCAACATGGAGGGTTAAAATTTGGCATACTAGTGTATTTTAACGCGAATATTACAGGAAAAATATAGAGAACTTGCTATGTAATAATAGCCATAGCGTTGTCAAGGAAAAACTAAAAAATTTTTTAAAAAAATTTTTTTTTCTAATTTTCACATTATTTGATCTAATTATCTGAAAATGGGTTTATTAGTATATTTTTATAGTCTGATCACAAAAATATATTAACCACTTCGGCGGCATGGCGTTCCAATTGGCGTTCCATGAGTAAGTGGCAAAAGCGGCAAAAAAATGCGAAAATGGCGTTTCTGTTTAAACTTGATTCCTAAACTCTGTAATCAAGTTAAGTTGATCAAACCAAATGTTATTTATTATTTGAGATAAATAAAGATGAATAAGACAAGAAAAAATTATTTTTTAGAGATGTTAAATGGTTTTAAAAAGGTTTTAATGTAGCCAATTTTTAATACTTTTTTACGAATGGTGTTCCAATATTCACCCAAAATAGTTCACAATTTTGAATCCGCCTATTTGAATTTTTGAAAAACCATTTAAGATTCATAATCTCATATAATAAATAACATTTGGTTTGGTAAACTTAATTTGTTTACAGAGTTTAGGAATCAAGTTTAAATAGGAACGTCATTTTCGTATTTTTTTGCCGCTTCTGTCACCTACTCATGCGACGCCAATTGGAACGCCATGCCGCTGAAGTGGTTAAAAAATTTTTTTAAAAAAATTTTTTTTATTTTTTTTTGTAAAAAATTTTTTTTTTCTAATTTCTACATTATTTAATCTAATTATAACTAAAAATGGGTTTATTATTTTATTTATTTACTCTCCCTACAATAGGTAGGGTTCGAGACTCCCAAATACATACATAATAAACTTAACCTATATTTACAACAATCCTTACAACTAAAGACTCTCTTCATACAACTTAACCTAAACGCAACTCAATCTACATACAACTCTCTCCACGCTCTCAAACTTACTAATCGCCAGTGCCGGGCTTCCGTTTCCAGTTCCTTCTATGCCCATGCTGGCTTCGACCCAATTCGCCCACCCTTTTTCAAAAAAACCTTCTACTCCTTTTTAACCTCTCTTACACCCTCCAGACATCCACTTTTACCCATCCATCCATCCATCTAAGCAGAATCTTCTCACCTCATTCCCAGCCTATCCCTGTCTATCACACTTTACACGCTTCCATCACACCTCCCGTATCCTCTCTCACAACATACTTTACCCCATCCACCCAAATACAATCTTTACCCATTCTTACCTGTTTCCCACTCGCTCTCTCCATCCACGCTCTTTCTCTCAATAACCATACCATTCTTCTCTCCTTCCAACTTCTATCCTCATCTATTCTTATTACACTTCCTTTCAGTCTTCCTTTCACCCTCATCACATCCATTTTCTCTTCCTCACTACCCAACTCCACCAACCATAACTTTGGTACCCCATATTCTCCCCTTCCTAACGCTTTTACCATTCCAACTGAGACATTAACCCCCACCCACGTCAACACTTTTTCCACTGCTCTTTTACCCTCCATCACACCTACATTCATACCTCTAATCACTATATTCCTTTTCCTTTTTTCATTTTCCACTACATCTACTCGTCTTGACAAATCTCTCACTTTACACTTTACACTCTCATATTCACTTTCCTCAATTTTCTCAGTCCCCTCATTTACTTCCTTTATAAATTTTTCCAATCCATTCATTCTTCTCCACATGCTTTCCTTTTCCTTTTTCCACTTACTATCCCATTCATTCCACATTTCCTGCAATTTCTCTAACCCCTCTTCAATTTCCCCTATCTCTTTGTCCCTTGTTTCCCCATCTTCACAGATATCCATCACATTTCCCCTCACTCTCTTAGCTCCTTCATCCATCTCATCCTTCAACATCCATACTAACTCCAACAAATCCATACAATCCTCACACGTCATCTTTTTTCCATTCTTTCCTATCCCCCTTTCAAATACTCGCGCCTTTTTCTCATTCTCGCTATCACTACTTGAATCAAACTCAGACATTCCATAAATCTACCTTATCACTCAATGCTCAAAATTTTTCCACTCTCTCTACCTTCTCTTCTCTCTCGCTTCAAGCAACCTAACCTCACTAAACACACTTCACTTTTTTACCTTTTTTATCACTCATACATTCACCACTCTATACAAACATACCTTTTCTTTACACTACCACAAATTATACTACACAATCAACACTCTACACTACCCACCCTTTTTTCAAACCATCAAATTTCTCAAAAAAATCTTAACTTTTTCCAAACGCGTGTACACCGAAACGGTACCGGAAACGGAAGCCAAAATGGGTTTATTATTATATTTTTACAATATGATCACAAAAAATATATTAAAAAATCTAAAAAATTTTAAAAAATAAAAAAAATTGAACAAGTGCGAGTAGAGGAACAAAATTCGCACAATTAGTTCCTCTACTTATTATTGTTTACAATATTAGATATACAATACTTAATTTTTTTTAATTATTTTTTTATCTAATGATTTTAATATATTTTTTTTTAATTGATTATTTTAATTCTACCATTTACCGATGAATGTTGCAAGTATTGTTTTAATATTTGTGTACGGAACCCGCCATTGTAGTGCGAGTTCAACTCGCACTTGTCCAATTTTTTTTATTCATTAAACCTTAAGTACCCCATCTTACCTCACTCTCCCCTAATGTTAATTTTGGTGGGAAAAAATGCCATTTGCAAAATGTGATTTTAGTGTTTGGTTTGTTTACCTTCTGGTTTGTTTACATCTCACAACTTGGACATGGCCTTAAATTCTACAAATAATGATACTTCAATGATAATTTTAATATTTTAGACAAAGATTGCTGCAATCGATAGATATGATAAAAAAATTAGAAAATTAAAATTTTTTTGGGATTTTTTTCAACTCCTGCATAGTTTTTAAAAATTGTAAAAAAAATTTTCAAATTTATATAGGCGTGATCACTTAAGTCTCATCTTTAATTTAAGGCCAAAAAAGTAAAAAAATCTTATTCGGTTCGTGAGATATCATTATAAACGTTCGAGCATATTTTTTGACAAATGCACTGAATTTGTTTGAATTTGGTCTTAAATTAAAGATGATCAATGATCGCACCTATGGAATTTTCAAATTTTTTTCAATTTTTTAAAAATATGCAGGGCATCAAAAAATTTCCAAAAAATTTTTATTCTTTAAATATTTTTGTATTTTGTATTTCTAAAATACGTGTAATACTTTTGTGTAATTTTAACTTTTTTGTTAAGAAGGAGAGTTAGGAGGAAAGTAACACGTTTTTACTTTCCTCCTCGTTTCAATATATTGTGCATACTTTATGAAATTAGTCAAGGAAATCATATTTAGAGTTACAGGTTAACTTTTGTTCGTTAAATGTAATAAATTATAAGTAAATTGACTTTCGTTTTGACATATTAACATAACCTAAAAATGGTTTAGTGAACCAGGCAAGTTTTAATTCTGTGTTCTTATTTTGTTTCATTCCATGTTTGCCATAATTGTTCATTTTTGCTTTTAAACTTTAGATAAAGTTATTTTCATGTTTTAAAAGATTAATGTTTTATTTTTAATTTTTTAAGTGTCAAAAATATGAAGCATTTGAAAAATTTGGCAATTTTTCTTCAGTGGCGAAAGTTGTTACGTTATTATTAATTATTAATTTACCTTAAAATATAGAATTAGTACTTTTGTTTCACATTTTAATAATTTAATATTACATATACGATAAGTTTTAAAATTAAATGCTACATCTGTAATATAGATAAGAAGATAATATCGATGAGACATTAATGTACCAAAATGTGTTGAATATAATATGTATTAAATAAAGTATCAAATATGAATAATTTGTACATTGAGTATTTTTGTATTTTTCTAAGTTGATAATAAAAATATTTTAAATTAATAATAATCTTAAAATGATATACTATTAACCATATTCTATAATGTTACTTTTCTCCTAGCTGCTGTTACTTACCTCCTTGGGGGTTAGGAGGAAAGTAACAAATGCAGAGGTCGTGAAAAATTCATGCTGTGAACTGGTTATTTAATCTAAATGTCTAATTTAAATTTTATTTAAGAAGTGAAAGTCCAAGCTTTCAATTAACGTATTAACAAAAATTATTCGTTAAATAGTTTGAACTCTGAAATAAAAAAACTGAATTTTGTTACTTTCCTCCTCGGTTTCCCCTATATTTGTTAATTTTCTGACATTTGTATTTATAAAAAATCGTGATTTAAAGATTGGTGTGTTTTTGGGCCGTGCGCGTGCAACCGTACCGATAATTCCCGACGGTAGAGTACATTTTTTTGTTGTACTTTGACAGTTTACTCATAAGTTGTTATATTTTTTTGTTTATTTAAAGAATGTTAAAACAATTTTAATTTTGTAAAATTGAATTTCATTTTTGCATTACTTTCTTACTTCATTTTAAAAGTGCGTTTTAGACTTAAAATTTAATGTGACATTTAGTAAAATATTTTAATGGTTATAAACGAATATTACGATTGATAAACGAGGACTTTTATTTATCAAAAGGTAAAACATTTTATGTATGGCATAAAATTATAAGAAGCTTGTTTTTTCTTTACGAGAAATGAAATTTTTTTCTTGTTTGTTTGCTTTTTGTATTTCCTTTTATCAGTTTTTATTTCGTTTTTTTCTGTTACCAACGAAGGAAATATATATATATATATATATATATATATATGGGCAATTCCACGTGAAATTTTTCTATGACATTTTAGAATCGGTTAAACATATTTTTTCTCGTTCTTTATAGAAAATATTAAATACGTATTTTTTTATTTTTCCATAATTGCTAAAATTTTCGAAATATGAATTTTCGAAATTTTGGGTTTTTAAAAGCAGACAAATTAAAATACATTAAAAATACATTAATTTGTTTATAAAAAAATAATTTTTTTCTCAAAATTTTAAAAAATATTTATTTTTAAATCTTTTAAAAGTTGACGAAAAACCAAAACTTTCTTTCTTTAACAACTTTTTTCGAAACTCAATACTTTCAAAGTTATAAGTTATTGACAATAGGTCTGCTTTTAAAAATCCAAAATTTCGAAAATTTATATCTCGAAAATTTTGTCAATTATGGAAAAATAAAAAATACGTATTTAATATTTTTCTATAAGGAACGAGAAAAAATTATGTTTAACCGATTCCAAAATGTCGTAGAAAAATTTCACGTGGAATTGCCATATAAATATATATATATATATATATATATATATATATATATATATATATATATATATATATATATATATATATATATATATATATATATATATATTATAAAGAGATATCGCCGCCGCCGCTGTTTCAAGATTCTGTAAGGGCGCCCTATCCCAAAGAGGCCGTCAAAACTTATGTCAAAATTGACCTATTTTTTGACCTATAGGTCAAAAAGAGGATAAATGACGGCCTCACATTAGGTTAAAATCTATGTCAAAATTGACCTATTTTTTTACCTATAGAGCAAAAACATAAATCAAAACATATGTCAAAATTGACCTATTTTTTGACCTATGTCAAAAAGAGGATAAATAAGGAATAAAAATGCATGTTTTATTTTACCAATTTTTTTGAGCTACGGGTTTTAAAAGGGGCCTTAATGTGAGCCTTCACATTACGTTAAAATTTAATCTGTATTTTACCAACAGGTCAGAGCTTGCCCCCTCAAATAGAAGCGCGAAATAGGACGTCAAAGCCTATCTAAAAGAAATTTTTTTTTACTTGCAGGCTGGTATGTTACTTTAAAATTGATGACAAAGATTGAAAATTTGAGAATGGCTAATATCATAAGATCGCATTTTACAATCTTTATATTATTCATAAATAGAAGTAAATATAAAATCTGGGGGTTGGCGCTCGAAGCGCGCAGGGGGGCGGAGCCCCCCTAGTATATATATATATATATATATATATATATATATATATATATATATATATAGTATATATAAAGGGTTCTTTAATTGTTGAAATATACGAATATTGAAATTTGAATAGGAAACCACTGTAAATATTTAAATTTTATTGTTTTTAGAATGTTTTTTTCTTGATGGAGACAAAGTTGGTGAAAAAAATAAAAGGAAAAAATTTATGAAAGTTATAATAAATTTGGAAAGTACGTAGAATGGAAACGAAATGCGAGTAGAGGGTATTGGAATTATGAAGGCGGGTAAGAAAGAGGATATATATGTATATGAGTAGAAAAAAGTTGATTTCAACGTCTTTGTAGATTGATCAGTTTGTCAGTTCTCTTCATTTTCCGTTTCACTTTTTTTTCTTTTATCTTTTTTGCTGGATTTCCATTGCAAGATTGCTCCGAAAATAAATTTTAAATTAATGTCTGCAAGTTAAAT
The DNA here is from genome assembly GCA_032873175.1 of Leptopilina drosophilae. NCBI lineage: Eukaryota > Metazoa > Arthropoda > Insecta > Hymenoptera > Figitidae > Leptopilina > Leptopilina drosophilae. The sequence continues at coordinate 25,964,632 of CM065479.1, read as the reverse complement.
GCTAATAAGTTATGAATCAGAAAAACTTTTGTACTAATTTTTCAATCGTTTTTCCGCAAAAAGGAAAAGGAACATAATTTAAGAGTTTATAGTTCATAAAAGCTTGAAATTGGAAAAAAATTTAGATTTTACTTTTAAGTCATTTTTAATTAAAAAAGTTTATCGTTTTTATTTTTATATTTTTAGTGTTATTTAAAATTGATGAAAGTAGAATAATTTTTCTTTTTATATTTTTATATTTAAATAATATTTGTAATTAACAAAAAAGGTTTTTTCTGTTTTTTGTATATTATTCTTCTATGTGAATATATAAACGCGAAGAAAGATTATTTTATGAATAAATGAAATGAAAATTTTATGAATAAATGTATTCTCTAAAATTCGTGATTAAAAGTAGCTGTTGATTACAAAAATGTAAAAATCCTTAAATTTTTTTTTCAAGGGATGAGTAAAAAATTTTTATTACTGAATAAAAAAATTAATAAATAAATAAAAATTAATTTTTCTTTATGAATAAAAATTTTTTATTTATTGTGTAAAAAAAGAGTACACGGAGAGAAGAGTTACAGTTGTGACAACTAAACACGTTTAGTAGCAGAAATACATGGAGAGCGATAGTAGCGCCCTTGGCGGTTTAGTTCCTGTTTAGTTACTCTAACTGAACGTACAGTCGTTTCTACTATTATATAGTAGATGCGACTGTTATTTTTGTCCGTCGAAAATTAACTAAACTGTTTAGTTATCAGAACTGAACCGTAAGTCGCCTTCACTATTCTCTTCTCTCCGTGTAAAGTATTTATTTTCATAGAGTTGATTTGAAATATTTATTTGACTCTTTTTGAAAGTAGGAACGACAATTTCTTAGTAAACTCGGTTTTTCTCGGTAGTTAGAACAAAATTATACGAACTTAGGCACAGAGTACTGTCCAGACTTAAACGAATAAGGGAACGTAAAAGATCTGCGCTCCGACAATTTAACACCTTTATGCGCCCTGGCAGTGTGATAAACTCAACCCCCTATTTTACTTTCCGTTAATTTGCATTTACGCCAAGAATTTATACATCGCACATATGCACGCACTTTAAATTTAAAAAAATTCTCTAATCAAAAAAGTTATTTTGGTTCGTGTGATTCTAAAAATTTGATATTGTAACTACTTTGTACGAATGAAACTGATTGCATTTGATTTTGACTTTTAAAATCAATAATAAAATTAATTAAATTTTATTTATTAAATTATAAAAAAAAGGAAAGGGGTCAAAAAATAAAATAATATTCCACTAATAAAATTTAAAATAACAATTTTTTGACCTGTATTATTTACGGGTGTGCCCCCTCGTACTGGATATCCAACGGATGTACTGGCATTTGAGGCAAAACTAAAGTATGCCAAAAATTGTGATCTTGATGTGTTTTCGTTAATTCTGAAACAAAAATAAGTTATTTTGAAAAAATGTACTTGTTTCGCCTGCGAAATTTTATTCCAATAAAAAATAATATTCATTACGATTCCTACATAGAAATTTTTTAAAAATATTCATTAAATATAAAAATGCTTGTAATAAAATACGATTAAAATTAAATACATTCATTATCATGTATAAAAAATTGAATGGAAGAAATAATTCGATATTGTAATTATTATTTTTATTATCGTTATGTAATATAAAAGTTGAAAGATACAAATGTTAAATATTGTCAACTAAGAGTAAATTAGGTAATTCGAGAAAAGTACAAGAAATTAATTTCCATTAACATTCATTTCTCTTCAGGAAAATTCAACAAGTTGCTATTTGTATTATTTGTATTGAAAATTTAATTTGCTTTTTTGTGTCTGAAACCCCATTACAAGCTCTGTTATTGTATATGTACTGAAATGGTATTTCAATATTCGAAAGTAAAACTATTAAAATAAATATTCAAATAAAAGTAAATTATAAATGATAAAATAACTATTTAATAAAAATGACTCATAAAGATTAAAATTTTGATAATAAGAAATATAATTTCGTTAAATTCAAAGTATAAGAAATTCAAAATAAGGTCAACTGAGTATAAATGTACTACGACACACTAATACATGAAAAAGTCCCAACTGATTCATGGCGAAGGTTAAGAAAGAAATAAGAAAATTTAATATTTTAGTAAGTCAGAATCAGTTAAAAGTTAAAATAATTATTATAAATAAATAATAAAAAAGTTAAAATTATATCTAAAATGCATATTTGGTTGTATAAAACTGGTATTTAACTTTAATTAATATCCTCGCAAAACGGAAATGACCACGCTTAACCGTAAGAAAATAAGGACGAGTAAAGTTATAGAAGTGACTAGAATACTATAGAAGATCCGACAGCTTCTTAAAAGGGTATAAAAGCCGTGAAATCGAGGGTTTCTCTAGCCTCATACCATGCTCACTGTCCATGAGGACTTAATTTGTTGCTTTTGCAACTCACTACCTGGTAATTCATTACTTGTAACGTTTACGTATTTAAACACATGAAACAGTAAAATTTACAAATCGTAAGTGTTATTCAGGAATGTGTTGCTCTTGCAACTTACTAAGTGATAATTCAAAAAATTACAATTTAATATTTTCAAAGTCAAGCCCAAGCGAAGTTGTTGTAAAATTCACCAAGAAATTGTTTTATTACCTCATAATCCGAAAACTTAAGGGGTAACAAAAGCAAATCGTAAGATTATTGAATATTCTTTCGAGCCGTGTTCATATGGTAAGAGACTATATCGATGTGGCTGTTTGAAAAATCGAAACGATTTTAAGCATTTTTCGATATTATATAATTTATATACGGGTGTTTCTCCGCGTAGCGCACGATTTGATTTATGAAATTAAAAAAAAAATTTATCGTTATGATTATTATCAATATATTTTTCTTAAAAAAGGCTCCAGAATGAAAAATCCACAGCGGGCCGGAAAAATTGTTTCTATAACAGTTGCGTCAAAAACTCTACTGAAAACATCACTTTTAGAGCTTAAAAAGAGGGGAGGTCGTACTTTTTACAACAATTTATCCCACTACGCAACTTTCATCAACAGTGTTACCAACCTAAACTCCCCTCTTGTCACTAAACATGTTCCTATATAAAAATCGTCGCGTCAAATTGCGTCAGGAGCATGCGCCGTGTTGACAATTTCCCTCCGTTATCATGTTCTCGTAAACATAGGTGAATTTTTTTCCTTTAAATTCTCATTAAGTTAATTAATGTAAAATAGTGTACAATGAATCCCGATAAAGAAATAAACGAAGCAACAATGGAGGATCTGATTAATTCGGCGAAAGGCCAATTAATACCCGAGAAATCAAAATCAGTCTACATAACCTGTTATGGCAATTTAAAAACATGGTTAGAAAAACAAAATATTTCAATAATTTCTGAAGACGTTCTCATGGCTTATTTTGAGGATATATCGAAACAAAAAGCACCATCGACGTTGTGGTCCATTTATTCGATGCTCAAGAAAACAATCCGTCAAAATGACAACGTTGATATAAGTGTATTTTCAACATTAATAGACTTGCTCAAAATCAAATCAAAGGGATTCGAGGCTAAAAAATCAAAAGTTTTCACGACAGAAGAAATTCAACAGTTTCTGAACGATGCCCCAAATGACAAACTCTTAGCAATAAAGGTATGTGTATATTAATAAGGTGCATTAATTAATAAATTGTGTATATACCTATATTAACAAAATGATTAAAATAATTCGCATTTACCCTTTTTCTTAATTTGAAATTTTTAAAAAAATCTTCTCTTATTATTATTTTTTTAAAATTTAATTTAAAATCTCTTAAAATTGTCGGAAAGACGAGCTACATAAATTGTCGATGAATGATGTCAAGGATCGTGGATTTTTTTATACAGTTACAATTCCAAAAACCAAAACTAACATCGTACGAAATTTTGTGATGGAAGAAAAAATGTATAATGTAGTAAAGGAATATATTTCACATCGACCGGAAAACGTAAAGTTTGACCATTTGTTCCTTAATTGTCAGAAAGGAAAGTGCATGCGACAAGTTAACGGGATTAACAAATTCGGTCAGATGCCATTGACAATCGCTACATTTTTGTAACTGCCACAACACTCAAAAAACCCAGTCTCATTTTTGTTGCATCTCAAAATGAGACTATGTTAAACGCCATAGAACGTGGAGCCACCTAAGAGTCTCATTTTTGTTGCAACTCAAAATGAGTAGCGTATGATACTCATTTTGAGACTAGGTTTTTTCAGTGAACCAGAATTATATTCTGGCCATTCCTTCCGTCAAACATCAGCAACAATTCTTGCTGATGCAGGAACTGATCTCCTCATGTTAAAACGACACAGAGGGTGGAGGTCAAACCAGGTCACAGAAGGGTATATAGAGGACTGCGTGGAAAACAAAAAAAAAATAGTAATATGATTTCAACATCCATCTTGAAGACTTCTACTTCTGAAAATGCTACCGCTAAATGTCAGTCTACAATTATTAACAAAGAAAATACTGACAAAATACAAAACCCTGGTACTGATCTTTTTCATCTAACCAATTGCAATAATGTGACGATAAAGATTTATAACGAAAGTAACAAATAGGTACATACTTGTCTTATTTATATTTTCAAAGTTTTATATTTTTAAGAAGTACATTACATGTGATGAAAATTATTAATATTAATAATCATAAAAGCGAATTATTTAAGTTTAACAAAAAGTATTAAAAGCATGTATTACTGCTGATCTCCTGTATTACGGTAAAAAAAACTTTGTTTAATATTTATTGTTGTTAATGAAAATAATTTAAATTGTTATTTTCAAATTTGAAATTATTCTACTTTAAAAACGCCTAACATTGTTTAGCATTTAGTTTAAATAAGTACTGCGATTGTATTTTTATACCAAAGTTCCTAAATTCTTGGCAATAAAATATACCAATATATTTAAAAAATTTACAATATATAAACATTAACTCTCCAAGTTCTACTACAATTTCTTAGCAGGTAAGAATATTTATATTTGAGACAAAATAAGTGAAACCGGCCACTTGAAAAATTTTTGTCTTCAATTTTTAAGTTATCTATGACTTTTGGTAGATATATGAGTACAGTTTTTCCCCCTAAATTTTTTTTCAAAAAAAAAATTTATTTTTGAAGTAATCAGGTGTTGAAGTTTTGGGTCATTTTATTTTCATTTTATTATTACTTTGCAACAAATAAAGATAATTAAGTGAATTTTTTTTAAATTAAAGCTTAAAGTCTATACTTTAAGGATTAAATAAAGCGATTGCTAGAAAATGAAAATGTATAATAGTTATTAACAATTCTTTTAAACAATTGCAAATTGAAGAATGTTCTCAATGTTTTTCAAAGATTAAATTACGATGTATTGATGCTTAAATCTCCAAGCATTAAAATAATAAAAATAAAAATCAGTAACCTCCAATATTATAGAAATTATGTAGATTTTTCTGACAAAATGCAGGCGAAAATCGACTTTTAATCATAAAAATCCGCTTGAAAGCGTGAAGTTTCTAACAACACAAAAAAAGATCTTATTTATTCGTTTGCAATTTTATCTTTTTCCAGGAACTCGACTCGAATTTTGCCTGCATTTTTTCAGAAAAATCTACACAATATCTATAATATTGGAGGTTACTGATTTTTCTTTTTTTATTTTAATTCTTGGAGTTTTACGCATCAATACATCGTAATTTAATCTTTAAAAAACATTGAGAACATTCTTCAATTTGCAATTCTTTAAAAGAATCGTTAATAACAATTATAAATTTTCATTTTAAGCAATCGCTTTTTTAATCCTTAAAGTATAGACTTTAAGCTTTAATTTAAAAAAAAATTCACTTAATTATCTTTATTTGTTGCAAAGTAATAATAAAATGAAAATAAAATGACCCAAAACTTCAACACCTGATTGCTTCAAAAATAAATTTTTTTTTTTGAAAAAAAATTTAGGAAGAAAAAGTGCACTCATATATCTACCAAAAATCATAGATAAGTTGAAAATTGGAGAAAAAAATTTTTCAAGTTAACGGTTTCACTTATTTTGGTTCATTTTCAAATGGTCGTGTTGTAAACATGAAAAAAAAGTAAAGTAAAGTACCTGGCTCCTTGTGAGGTACACTAAAGTTTTTTAAACATTAATAATTTAATAAATTGTTTAAATTTTCATTATTATTAATAATTTATCTTTTGAGTTGGTATTTTGGTCGGGGGGCTTCGCCCCGTGAACATTCCTGGGGCTCTGCTTCTGGCCCCCGTTGGTAGGAGGTCCCCCAACCCCCCACGTAGCTTAACACATACGTATCCTAGAATGAATATCGGTACATTAGTCTGCAACAGGATAAAGTGTCTCCATGTCTCGTTTTTGACACAACTGTTTATAGAAAATAGTGTGTGTAATAAGTGCGCATAAATAGGGGAATCGAGACGCGTGCTCGTGCGGCAATCACACGAGTCGAGGTTCCCCTATTTATGCACACTTGTTACACGAATAACTATTATAATTTTTGTTGTAAACAAGTATAGTAATTAACAAATTCAATGTTTGGACAGGTTCTGTCAATAAATTTTTTTGCTGTAATTTAAACAATATTATAGCGTAAATCTCATTTAATAAATTTTTAGGTCATTTATGGAAATTGAAGGAAATTTATAGAAATTGTCGCGAAAATTAATAAAAATATGTAAAGTTTACGTTATTATTAAAAATTTTGTAATTTATGGAAATTTTCGAAATAATTTATGAAAATTTTTAGAAAGTTGTGCTACAATGAACAGTAAATTGTTGCATAATTTGTAATTGAGAAAAAAATTCGGAATTATATGGAAATTCATACGGTAATTTATGGAAATATATAAGGTAACCTGAATTAAAAATTTTCGTTACGCTTATGAGTGCTTCAGTGACACAGTTTAATACAGAAAAGGCTTACTATGAAAAAGTGATTAGACCATGACGTACATGAAAAACTAATTTTTTAGCAAATTTAAATTTTTAGTACTAAATTTTTTTGGTGTAAAATATAAATAATTATTCATTTTATTGTAAATATGTGATGATTAGGCCATGACGATTCTGTGATTCCCTATGCAACTTTCATGCTTATAACACATGAGCCGCCGGAAAGTAAAACCACACATAAAATTTCCACAGTTGGCCTCTGATGCTTGAAAAATCGATGGTAATAAAAAAATTTATTAAAATTACTTTCTAACACACGCACCGAAAGTACACCATTTCCTACCTGTCAAGCGGGAGAAAAGTTTATCTTTTCTTCCCGCTGACGTCATTAGCAGGGAGAAAAACTAACTTACCTTCTCGGTAATGTTATTATTAGGTGCGATGTATAAATCAAATTATGACCATTAGTGAATCAGTTGCATGGGTTACGTAAATTAAACGACTGACGTAACTTACGTATGTGATGTTAGTAACGTAACTAACGTACCTGATGTTAGTTAAATTACTTACGTAACTAACTTTTTGTTTACATTCAACAGTTACTAAACTTACGTAATTTATGTAACCTACGTAAGTTACGTAAATAACGTAAGTGACGTAAGATACGTAAATTACGTCAGTAACGCAATTTACGTAACTATTTTCTTTATTTACATTTAACAGTTACGTTAGTTACGTAACCAACTTTTTTATTTGTATTCAACCGTGGCGTAAATGTATTTAATGTTTCATTAAATAATTGTACTTTCGGTATATGTGTGTTAGAAAAAATAGTATGTGCAACTCGGGAGAATAAATGATTTCCAACTCGTATGTTTACAGTTCTCAGCTTCGCTCGTGCGCTCGCTGCGCCTCGGACTGCAAACTTCACACTTGTGGAAATCACCCGTTTTCTCCCTAGATGCACAATATACTATTGCCAAATAGTTTTACTCTTGGATTAACAGGTTAGCAAATATTATTAAAAAACTATTTTCTGTCAAACGCGCGCGAATCAAGAATCGAACGCTGCATAGTGCTACCAACACGGCCGGGCATAGAGACTCAAGGTTGTTAGTGTTTTCTATAACAGTGTTTATTATTTAGTCAACTATTAAGTGTATTATTAGGTATTAATATCTACCTTTTCAAGACTGACATTTAATAATAATGTAAATATATTATTGAAATTTATTTTTGTTTATTTTAATAATACTGTGATACTTTTCAAGATTGGCATAATAATTACAAAAATATAGTATACATGTAAGTTTAGAAAATAAGTTATAATAATAAGTTAAGTAAATAAAACATTATTTAATATAAAGAGAATTTTGTTACTTTTTGGAGAGCTAGTAAATACTGACAAGCTTGAGTCTATATGCCTGGCAGTGTCGGTGGCACTATGCAGCGTTCGATTCTTGATTCGCGCGCGTTTAACAGAAAATAGTTTTTTAATAATATTTGCTAAACTGTTAATCCAAGAGTAAAACTATTTGGCAAAAATATTTATTATACCTTAATGAACATTTTCTTCCCTGAAAGTTTTTGATCACTAAAATTTTTCAGATAAACGAAGCCCTTGAATTTTGAAATAAGGGTAAGACTCCGTCAGAAAATATGCGATTTGCATGGGGTCTTTGGATTAGGCTGTAATTTGGTGAAATTGTAGTATTGGATACTAGAAACAAGTGTGCCAAAAAGTTTTTGAAAATTTTGAAATTTGTTAAAGTTACGCCATTTTGAATTTTTTTGTTATAATTTTTTAAATCTTAATATTTCCGAAAGTTTTTGATGAAATTTAATAAAATTTGGAAGGCTTATCCTTGGCATCATGTTTCTTCTGACTATCACATAAAAAAAACAAAAAAAATATTTTTTGCCCAAAAAAAGTAAAAAAAAAATTTTTGAAACCGTTTTGCCCGAGCGGGACCGATTTTTGAGTTTTCTTGTCAATTAATAAAAAATTCCTTATAATTTCACCTTTCATTTAAAAAAAGAAAATCGATGGAGACTCAAATAGTTTTTGAGATATTGCAATTTTTTGTGGAAGCGCGACCAGGTTTCGGTGTCAACGATGTGTGAGTGCCCGGGAATCCTAATTCTTACACTTTACTGTTCAAAATTGTCTAGAACCTACAAATTTTATCCGATTTTGATGTTCTTGGTCTTAAATGAATGGAGATAATTTTTCTAAGAGTTTCCCTGAAACTGTTGTTTAAATTATTAATTGTTTATATATTTTTTTGTTTCTCAAAGTAAACAATTTACAAGAATTTCAAAAAAAATTGTGTTTATTTTTTATTTTTCCATTCCTCATGATCGAAATCAATTTAAATTAGTCTAGTATGTCCACCCGATAAATAATAATGCATAATTCAATTTATTTAAATAATTTCGTTAATTAATAAATAGATAACTCTGGTTCTTCTTTAAAAAAATTGTACTTTTTACAGATAAATTTATGTTTATTTAAGTAATTTATGTCTATTTAGTTACAAAATAATTTTAAAATCAATAATTATTGTTTTTAAAAATTATTAAAAAAATTGTATTTTTTAGAGAAAAATTTATGCATATACAAATAAAGATATAAATAAGTAAAAAAAAATTGATTAATTAATTTTTAATTTATATTTTATATAAATCTAATTGTCAGAAGAAACATGATGTCAAGTATAAGCCTTCCAAATTTTATTAAATTTCATCAAAAACTTTAGGAAATATTAAGATTTTAAAAAATTATAACAAAACAATTCAAAATGGCGTAACTTTAACAAATTTCAAAATTTTCAAAAACTTTTTGGCTCACTTGTTTCTAGTATCCAATACTACAATTTCACCAAATTACAGCCTAATCCAAAGACCCCACGCAAATCGCATATTTTCTGACGGAGTCTTACCCATAATTATTTTGACACTATGTATGTATGAAAAAAAATAATAACTTTTTTTAAATAAAATATTTTACTTTCTGACAAAGTTTGTTGTCTTGAGGATAGTTTAAACTATATTCCCTGTAAATATTTTTAAAAAATATTCATAACTTTTTGTTTTAGAGCGAGTTAGAGTGAAAAATTCAATTAAAAGAAGTTTTCGAAAAATTCAGTTTTTGGAATTTTTCTCGAAAATGATAAGAGTTATCAATTTTCTTATACAAGAAAAAAGATGCGATATTCAATTTCCAATAAGAAAGTGATTTAAAAAATTTTTTTTATGATAATCGATTTTTTAATTATTAGGGGCCAATTGAAACGCCTGTGGAAATTTTATGTGTGGTTTTACTTTCCGGCGGCTCACATATTCGACAGAAAAAAAATTTTAATTAATTTATTTTTTAATAATTTACTAAGGAGAGTTTATGAATGTATTTTATTAATGTTTAGTAATTTTTCGATTTGATTCTTTATGTTAATTATGCAATTTTAAATGTGATTAGACCATGACGCGAAAGCGAGAGACAAGAAATATCTACCAAAATATTAAAAAATAAATTTGTTTTTCCGCAAGTGTTTTCTTTTTCTCAATTCTACTAACTTAGACAATAAGAAAATGTCAATGTTAATTACATTTATTATTATATTTTACTAAATAAACATTTTATATATGAAATGGTAGTGGGGACTGATTAGATTATGACGTTTTGGCACCTTAAAACAGATTTTTTAGTAAAATTATAAACTTTTAAATAAAAATGACTATAGACTTTTATTTTTTACCATGAAAATAAATTATCCACGTTACATTTATTAGAATATATGAAACTGATTTCTTGAAAAACATTATGGACATTAAATTGTGCGCTACTCGGAGAATCCCTCATAAGGAGAGAACGGTTATAGTCCTGACAACAAAACTTGTTTAGTAGCAGAATTACATTGAGAGCGATAGTAGCGCCCCTGGCGAATTAGTTTCTATTTTGTAACCTAGACTAAACGTACAGTTGATCGTACTGTCATTTAGTAAATCCGACTGTTAAATTTGTACACGATATAGCATGATTTGTACAAATGTACAAAAAAAGTTTTTCAACATTTTTTAGTTTAAAAAAGTTTTATATGAACAAATTAATTTTTTTAACTTTGGGCCGGATTAAAAAATTTTTTTTTATATACTTACCTGGAAACATCCCGAAGATTTTGCACGTAGTTTCTGAGTGGGCCTGATACGTTAAATAAGTGAAAATCAATTTTTATTTACTGCTTGTAAGCTTTACGCGCGCGTTCTACTTGATTGTGGATGAATCGCGACGTAAACTTTGTGTCTTTATATGATTTGCTACATTGAATGGATTACAACATCTACTTTTAATCATTGCCGACATTATAAAACATATATGATAAAAACCTTTTTACAAATAAAAAACTCAATAATATAAAAAATACGTTTTCTTTATACGCACAACCAAAATCTTCGTTTGGAAACTACAGTCAGCAGTGCAAAATGTCTGATTTCCTCACACTCCGACCAACCCGTGCGCAAAATATTTTGCTCGCAGTGTAGCGATAAGCAAAACACTATGCGTACCGGTTTGTCGCACTTCGAGGGTGTCAGCCATATCGAACTGCCCTGCCGATTAATTGCGTGAATCGAGTAGAACGTGCGCGTGAAGGTTACAAGCGGTAATTAAAAATTGATTTTCACTCAATTAACGTATCAGGCCCACTCTGAAACTATGTGCAAAATCTTCGGACTGTATCCGGGTAAGTATAAATTTGTTTTAATTCCGCCCAAAGTTAAAAAAAATTAATTTGTTTATAAAAAAATTTTTAATACAAAATTAAAAAAAGAACTTTTTATTTATTTATTTATTTTGACCCATATATTTCATATATAATTACATGAAACACTCCTAAAATGTCACTACCGTGGCATGTCCCCAATCCCAGTATTTATAGCTTTGAATGTATTTTTAGAAAACAATTATTGAGAAAGCAGAAATCTGCTAGTGCAATCTTGAATATGATTAGACTCACTACATTTCTACGTATTATTTTATATTATATTGTTAATTCTTTGTTTACAAAACGTCTTCAAACTCTGTCCCAAATTTTTGAGATTTTTACAATTATGATCCAATTATGATTCTGTTTGAAACAGAATCTAATTTTACCTTTAAAATTTATTCAAGAAAAATTGATTCACACCTGACGCAGCCGTGTTCAACTGCTGTGAGGGTTCATAATAATTACAAATAAAATATGTAATACCGCAGGCGCCTTGGATTCAGCATCTCCAGTACACCCAATTCGTCCAGCATATCTCTTAGTGAAGGTATCTTGTCCACTGATACAGGATTAAAAACTGAAGGGGCTACTTCGGTAGTCTTATATTCTGCCATAGATAATGGCTTGCACGTTGTCTTTGATTGATGAGTCTGATGTCTTTCGTTAATAATCTTACCTCTTTTCATATTATCTCTTCTTAAATCGGACTCAGTAACTATCTGAACCCTTCCTGATTAGTGAAGGGACCCTAGTAATTAATTCTTTTCGAAGAACTCGAATCTCCTCCAAGAGGAAGTTAGTTTCCAAAGAATCTGCATGTAAGATCGAGGGAAAAAAGCTGTAAAAGCGTACAGCCTCCGAAGACGCCTTTTGAGGCAATGCCAAGCTTCATTTAAATCATTGACGTCACTGATAGAATCGGACACAGATTCCGAATTTCTTAAAATTGCACGGGCCTCCTGGAACGTTTAAAGGCCCGCAATTCTATCGATCTCAGATGCACCTTTATTTGACAATTTTCCGGCCTCGTTCGGTGTAGAGGTTCCAAGTGGACTAATCACATTCTTCAGTCCCAACCGAGTCGACTCAATTTGGCATTGACTCTCCATGACTCTTGGCAATGACTCTCCATTTGGATTTTTGCCATCTGAAGCTCCTCTAACTGTTTGGACGAAGTTGTTGACTCCTTCAATGCTTCCTGTAGAACTCATTTTTCGATTCTAAAAAATAATTTACATAATACTCTCCGAAGCTTCTGTCACATGACTAACAACGGCCTCCTTCCCATGATCTAAAAAGAAAGGGGGAACCCTTGTCCTGGCGTCAGGAACCGTATTATAAGTTAATTGGATTTTTGACAAAGTTTTGTCCCACTCTTTGTGGTCGTGTTTTAAAACTGTTGCGATCATTGATTTAATTGTTCTATTGAACCTTTCGACCAGATTTGCCTGAGGATGTTTGATTGGAGTAGTTAATTGAGTTACTCCACCTTCTTCCACGGATTTTTGTCGTCAATCAATGCGTTCTCATAATCAGGACGATAATAGAAAAGTTAGTCATCTTCAATTCTCCATCCAGCGAAACGGTCTGGTTCTTTCTTTATTAATTCGAACTTTGTCTCATACCAATCTTCGTCGCATATCGTTTTTAATTCTATTTTACTCCAAACTGCCTTGTCTATGACTTTCTCCCACCCGTTAGGGTCTACGTCGACGTTATGCATTCGAGAACGAGTATCTGGCGCCTCATTGAGAGTGCCGCGTCGAATCTTCCTGTACAAGAATTCCGCCCAAACAAAAATCGCTGGCATCTGTATACATTATAAACGGTTACCCTGGTATAGGTACGCTGAATGCGTGCTATATTCCTAAGATGTCTATGATACCAGTTTACTAATCGGTTAAACTGTATTAACTGTGTTCTGTCTTTCGGAACAGGGAAATCGAGTATTGCTTACATTTTTTCTGTGTTGGGTCTCATACCGAACTCGTTGACTATATATCCAAGGTATTTCACCCCTCTATATGCGAAACTACACTTTTCTCGGTTGGTTACCAACTTTTTTACCGGAAAATTTCAAAAACTAATGCTAATAGCACTCTAAGAAATTCAAAAAGTCCCTTACCTTCTACAGCAAAAGCAGTATTTTTCCGACTTGCCTCATCCATCGCTATCTGAATTTTAGGTTTGGGTAACTGTGAGAGTATAGAACGCATATTATGTAAAAGATATGCCAGTTTTCGCGTTTTTTTATTTAATGGCTGATAGTTAATTCAGAACCTAAAGCCACCGTTTGTTTTAGGACCTATTACTGAAGAAAATGACCAGTCACTATTACTTCTTCGAATATATTTCTTCCCTAAGAATCGCTTAACTTCCTTATCCACTGAACCATTGTGTGTCGTAAATATCGGCTATATCGATCTCAACGCCTAAGGACTTGAGGACTGTTTTATCACCCTTTCTTGACGACGAATCTTCTTTCAAATGTTTAATCTGAAAGTTTTTCACTCTTTCATAAGTTATATTGCTTAAAAAGGATCTTTCGTTACGACTTTCTATTATACCCGAGATTCTTACGCCGAAAATGACAATCTCGATCTGAATTCTAACCGTTACCTTCGGTTCTCTAGGTTTCCCAGAAGATCGATATACTCTTCGTTGGCTAAGTCAATGAATATATTGAGATGGTAAGATAGCTGGCTTCCAAGACCTATAAGAATTTGTACTTCCGTCGTCTTTGGTCTCGTTCTTTTTCGCAGTGATCTCGCTAATTGTTGACGAACCAACTCTTCCGTTTCTTCGTCTTCTCTTTCATTATCGAAAACCGTATCATTTAAAAGCTCTAGAAAAATCGTATTCTCGACTTCTATTTCCAGAGTCAATTCATTTTCGACTTCTAAATTTACGGTTGTTTCTTTACCCAGATCTTTAGATACTTCAATGTTAAATTTCACTTTATTTCCCATCGACAAAAAAACCTCATCGACCTCATTTAAGCCTCTCTGATGAGTGACTCTAGGGACGGTTTCTGACAAGTAACATTACCCAAGTGTAAAACTAGGATCAACTTCTACATTAGACTATTTTTTAAAGAATCGAAAAATATTTGATACGTATTTCTTTATTTTGGCAGACATGCTGTTTTAGAGGATGAAAATGGGTGTTACAAATAAAAAAATCTTAAATAGGTATAAAATTTAAGTTTTAAACATTTCTTTTTAAATTCATGGGATTCTTTCAAATTTCGTCAGATAAATTAAAAAATATAATCCGTCATGTTGGATCCGCCATTTTGAATTTTGTAAATCAGACATAATTTTGTTACTCAGAGATCCCAAAAACTCCCGAGTGACAAAATTTAAAAGAATCTGATGAATTTAAAAAGAAATGTTCCAAACTTAAATTTTACACCTGTTTGAGTTTTTTTATTTTCAACTCCCATTTTCAACTTCTAAAACATGCTGTTTTAAAAGCCAAAATAAAAAAATACGTATCAAATATTTTTTGATTCTCTAAAAAATAGTCCAATGAAGAAGTTGATCCCAGTTATACACATAAATAGTGTTACTTGTGAGTGCCTTTCTCGTTTCCCTGACGAGATTCGCAGTCGTTATTATAATGTCCGATTTTTTGACAAATGCAACAAACTATTTCTGATTTACTTCTACAATAACGCGCCCCATAACCTGTCTGACGACAATTAAGGCAAGTCATGTTTTCGCAATTTTATGTTTGTTTAGGATTTTTCAATTTCGACGGCTTATTTTGTGTGTCATACGAATTTGTCGACTTTGTCATTTCTGAGAACTCCAAATCATCGTCATATTCCTGCGTTAGTTGTTCATTTTCTTGCATGCACCCAATCAGCACATATGTTTGCCACAAACTTGCATTAAGCTTGCCGTGCAAGCTTACAGAGCAAGCTCGTGACAAGTTTGTGGCAAGTAACAAAATGTCCTATTGCTGCAAGCTTGCACTGCAATCTTGCTACAAGATTATGATATGAGTTTGCTGCAAGCTTGTGAGGCAAGTTTTCGACAAGCTTATTTGGCAAACTTGCTTCAAGTTTCTAGTGTAAGTTTGCAGTAAGCTTATTGCAAGCTTGCTGCACAAGTATATACAATTTAATTGAATCAATTTTAATTTTTTCTGGATATTTTCTTATAAATTTCAAAACATACACTCAGCAATATATCCAGGTGTCAAAGAAATTTACTGCGCAGCCGTAAATGCCATAGAATTCAACTGCGCAACGTGTCAAGTTTTTTAATTTATCCGGCAGCTTGCAGCAACTTTGTAGCATGTTTATCTGGCAAGCTTGTAGCAAGTTTGCCAAATAAGCTTGTCGAAAACTTGCCTCACAAGCTAGCAGCAATCTTATATCATAATCTTGTAGCAAGATTGCAGTGCAAGCTTGCAGCAATAGGACATTTTGTTACTTGCCACAAACTTGTCACGAGCTTGCTCTGTAAGCTTGCACACCTTGCACGGCAAGCTTAATGCAAGTTTGTGGCAAGCATATGTGCTGATTGGGCAGTTTAATTTGTTTCTATCAATTTTTCCCTGAGACGGCAGTGAATCTGCCACACGACGATAAACGTAATTTCACTTGCTCACGTAATACAAGAAATCGCTGTAATTTGTTAAAAATAAATTCAGAATTTCAAAAATCAATCTAGGATTGAACTTTGTTAATATCTGGTTTAATTGTTCCTTATGTTCTGGAGGATACTGCATTTGTTCAAATATTAATCTAGCACAACTTTTAAACTCCGCCAAGGTCTCAATCATTCCTAAAACCTTGCGAAAATTCGCCCTAAGTTCGCCACAGTTGTTTGTTAATGAAATATCACGTCTTGTACGGACCTTCAAATAATTAAGACAAATGAGGAACAAAATAATGGCTTAAAATTCTGCTTGACGATAAATAATCCTCTAATGTCAATAGAAACTGCGCAGGGTTCTTGTATTACTTGGAAATGATATTTTCCAAGACGACAAAATTTTCCCTATTGTCACTGCATCAAGGGCATCATTATATTCATTCCATCTATACGGCTTGTGTGAGAAAAATTGTCCACGTTCCCCATACGATAGACGTTCAACGTCTCCTAAATCATTTTCTCTCCAAGAAAACAAAGATGCTATTAGTCGCTCAGGCAAATCTTTAGTAGATTTACTTCCGAAATGAAAATCAGACGTATTATTTTTTACCTTTGAGACTCCAGATGTCACTTCATTATAACCCTCTTCAGTAACAAAAATTTCTTTGTTGATCCATTGGCCATCCGCTGAAGGATAAAGACATTAAAATATCTTAATTTTAATTAATTTGTAGGCCAATATCGCATTTCCCGAATAGTCGTTCTGATCGAAATTCTTAAATCGTACACGGCGAGGTTCCGCCTCATTCGTCTGACTCTGAAACCGATTTGCGTCTAGTGATTTATTACTACGGTTATACACTTTATGGGAAGCATCTCGACTTGCCCCTAGTTGTACAAACGGCCCAGCCAAGTTACTTCGGGGTTGTGTAAACACTCTTTCGCTTAAGGGTATATATTCATCGGATTTAACTGATAGAAGAGGTTTTCTGTGCGATCGGTCATTAATAATTCTCAATTGCTCTAATATTTCTTTTTGATTTTTTAAAACCTCAGCAACCTGTTCAGATAGGACATTAAAATCATCGACGATATCAATTTCACCTATTGTTTTCTTTAAAGACTCTAATCCTACGGAAACTACCTCGATTTGATCGACCTTTCTTTGTATATTGTTAAGGTCAAGCTTCAGGACATAGGCTTTTTGTGAAACATCTGCATAAGGACCAAAGAAAATCACCCTGACGGGAGGTAACTGGTTTCATAATATTACTCGCGGTTGAATTTTCCTCGTGAGTATCGATAAGTTCTTGATTTAAGTCGTTTTCACCCCCTATTCCGTTTATAGAAACATCGCATGATTAATTAATACTATTAGTACGACTATTTTTTTAAATTTTGGCGCTGACTCAAATCTCCCTTGTAAGGCAGAATAGTAAAAGATGACATTCCCAGCTTTGTAGGGGATTTAAGGGGAGATTCCACAGAAATTAAGGTTTTTTAAAAAAAAATTTTTATAGGTAGTAAAATAAATATTTCTTAGTTAAACTTTTTTTACAATAAAATACTTGTGTTATAGTAATAAAAACCATTTTTTATTTATTTATTTTTTTAATGGAGTCTTAGAAAATGGCTGCCGAAAGTGGTCCCCTCTAAAAGTTGTTTACATTTTTTCTCTGCGACAATTAATCTAAACTAAAAAAGTCAAAAATTTTCTTAATCTATACCATTATGGCTATCGTGTAAACTAGAACAAAAAAAATTTATTGAAAAATAACCAAATGGCAGACTTTTTAATTTTTCGACCATAATTTTGCAACTTAAATTGTTAATAACTTTTATAAATATTAATGAATCTTAAATATCCTAGTTTACACGAAAACTACACATTCAAGGAGCATGCTGTCCAAATTGCAAGTTATTTCGTTGAAAATTGTAAAAATGAGAGTGTAAACAAGTTGAAAATGTGTAGTTTCGAGAAAAACGCGTTTAAAGTTTAAAGGACCAAATATACAAAAATTTAACTTAAAGTTATATACATAACCTTTGATATGTAACAGTAGACATTTCTTATTACTTAAGAACTACTCTTTCAAGCGGTGCAAAAAGAAAAAATGTAAATTTAAAAATAAACAAATTGCAGTTAGGTAATTAATGAAAAAACATGATTTTTCGAGGTGGAAAGGTGATGTTATTCCTACTCTCCTGCTAGCGAGTCTATTCTTATCGCTTCAGACTATTTTTCCCGTATTTTTAGATTATCATACTAACCAAAAATTAAAAAAAAATAATTTCGGTATTCAAAAAAAAAAATCAGTGGAATCTCCCCTTAAAGAAAGAAAAAAAATTCTTCGATCTCCCCTTCAATAAGAGGTATAATTCTTCCTAATGGTTGCCCCGTCTGTGCCAAATTCAGACAGGGTAACATTCAATAGTTCAATTTTTATTCTAATTTATAATTCAAATCAATAATCAAATAACAACAATAAAATAATTAAAACGTCAATTAGTGTTTCGTAATAGTTAAACTATTAAAAGTCAATTAATTTGCAAGGTTAAAAAATCGACACCAATTGACTCTCCTATGTATTCAATAATTCGCCTAATGAGATTATTAAGCGAGAAAAAATCAAAAGCATTAAATAGCGAAAATTAAACAACAATTTTACCTTATTAATTCGAAATTAATTATTAATATTGATTAATTAATTTAATAGCCACCAATTAAAATACGTTAAAAAAATCCTCACATTAAAGAAATAATCTCTGTAATATAAGGCAACAGTTGAATACTATAAATAATTTGTCAATATGTTTAAAATGACACAATAATAATAACATGCACAATAATAAATAGTAGTATATTACTTAAATATTTCGTATCACAGAGCAAGATCTTGATAACCGATTTATTAAAAAATCAGAATATTTCTTTTTCTTAAAAAAAGAAGTGATATATATGTAACGGTTAATGTGCGAAGTCCGGTCAATGTGCACATTCACCGGGCATTTTGGTAAAAGTGAATAATCTGTCATTGGCGGAAGGAATTTCGTACATTTTTTAAGTAAATTGGTGATTGTACACATTGACCAACGTTAGTTGGTAAATGTAGACATTGAAAGCAAGTAATTAGTTTATTAATTGTAATTATTATAAAATATGATAATGTAAGAAATTACTATTAATAAATTAATTCTTAATATAAATCATTAAATAATATAAATTTTAATAACATAAATATTTACGAAATATAAATTTAATTAAGTAAATAGAATAGAAATTAAAAGTAAGTAATTTGTTCATTCATTTTAATTATTTCAAAATTAATTGTTTATTAATAATTTATTTATCTCTTATTTATTTAATTAATTTATAAGTATAAATTTTAAGAACATAAGCAATAAGGAAATATAAATTTAAGTAAGGAAATAGAAGTGTATATAGAACGTAAATAAAAATAATAATTGAAATGTCAATTGTTTATGAATCAAACTTTTACAAATACGAATTTGGAAAAGTTAAATGTTTATATTGTCAACGTCAGTTATTATTCTAGTTTGCTTTTGACAGTGATACTGTGTGGATTTGAAAGTTATTGATCTATTAATTATATTACAATTAGTAAAAATGAGTGAAATTATGAAAAAAAATTTGACGAACTTGCAGCCAATATTGTAAAAAAATTGTATTTATTAATATAAAGAAGAATATGCGAAAATACTCGAAGAAGTGTGTGTGGCTAAATTGAAGTCAAATAATAAATCGTGTACCGAATTTCGTCGTCTCCAGCGGTATGATGTCATTTCTATTGCAAAAGAGAGAAAATCGATTTTACCTCTTGGAAAAAATAATAAAAGTGTGAAATATTTCGTTTCCAATGGAGAAATATTTGACGTCATACACACTTCACATTTAAATGTCGGCCATGGGGGACGGAATAAAGTTGTTAAAGAATTAATGGAAAAATACGTTAATGTGACAATTGAAATGGTCATGCTATGTTTAAGTTTGTGTGAACCTTGCCCAAAAAATCAAAAAAGGAAAGGTTTAGTTGTGAAGCCTTTACTTGCTTCAGAGTTTAATTCCCGATTCCAGATTGACTAAATCGACATGCAGTCACAAGCCGACGGTGACTATAAATTCATTTTGAATTATCAGGACCATCTCACGAAATTTGTAACATTACGTCCCCTGAAAAGTAAAACGGCTGTCGAGGTTGCAAGTAATGTAATGGAAATATTTACAACTTTTGGTGCACCTTCCATACTTCAAAGTGACAACGGAAGAGAATTTGTAAATAGCGTAATTACTGAGTTGACAAATCTTTGGGACGGTATCAAAATTGTGCACGGTAAACCGAGACATTCTCAAAGTCAGGGTTCTGCAGAACGGGCGAACCAAGATGTCGAAAATATTTTTTCTACTTTGATAGCAACAAAGATGTCTACAAAATGGTCTGAGGAATTAAAATTCGTTGAATTGTTAAAAAACCGTTCTCATCAAGAAGGAATTAAGCAAAGCCCATACGAAGTCTTATTTGGATCTAAAATAAAATTAGGTCTAAAATCATCAAATTTTCCCAATGAAGTAATAAATAAAATTCAATCCGAAGAAGAATTAGCAGATTTAATTAATAAGGCCACATTAGATGTATCTGAAGAGGATATAGGTTCATTTTCTGCAGAAAATATTGTTGCTGAAATTCAAGAATTACAATTTGGTGATTTATGTGATGACCATTCTAATAAAATAATAGATTGTATTATGACGAAAGACGTCGACCTTGTAAAATTATGTATAGACCAAAATGCAGAAACTGGAAATTTGAGTTCACTAAAGGTAATTTTGTTCTCCATATTTGATTAATAATAATAAGTTTGAAAAATTGATTAAATTATTTCAGCAAAAACAAGACAATGATCGACGAGAAACAACTTCTGACCAGGAAAAACAAGACGATGACACAGGCCTGCAAATTTTCGCTTAGTTCTGTTACAGAAAAAGTGAAAGGTTATTCTTATAGCTTTTTTGACGTAGAATACGAATCCGATTTCCAAAATGGCCCATCACGTCAGGATTACTTGTAATATTGCCTTAAATAGCCAAAAAAGGTCTATTTTGGCTATTTTTCGGAATTTTTTTTGGTTAACCAAAATTTTTTTTTCTATTTGCGAAATTGCATCGTATAGTACTATGTCTAAGCTTTAAAATCCATTTTTCAAAATTGCTTTACGATTTTCTAAAACAGAGTTATGTAGATTTGAAATTTTTTTATGCAAATGTAAGTATGTATACACAAGTTCAAAATGGCATTTAATTTCAAATCTACATAACTCTGTTTTAGAAAATCGTAAAGCAATTTTGAAAAATGGGTTTTAAAGCTTAGATATAGCACTATACGATGCAATTTCGCAAATTGAAAGAAAAAATTTTGGTTAACCAAAAAAAATTCCGAAAAATGGCCAAAATAGACCTTTTTTGGATATTTAAGGCAATATTACAAGAAATCCTGACGTGATGGGCCATTTTGGAAATCGGATTCGTATTCTACGTCAAAAAAGCTATAAGAATAACCTTTCACTTTTTCTGTAACAGAACTAAGCCAAAATTTGCAGGCCGGTGTGATCGACAAGAAACAACTTCTGACTAGGAAAAACAAAACGATGATCGACAAGAAACAACTTCGGTAATTGTTAATTTTTGTTTGTACATATAATAATTTAATTTCTAAACTTGTTAGATTCTTTAGTTTTAATAGTACCTAATAGTAAATATTTTTTCAGGTTTCACATTCACTGGCAAGTAATCATGACACATTTATAGCTAAGAAAATTCAAATTTCTCAAAAGAGGAAAAAAGCACAGGATGGACAGCAAGCGCAGGCTAAAAAAATGCTCAAGATGTTCAATAAAGAATTTCCACCTGCTGCAGTAGGAGATTCGGTGAAAGTCCCTATCATAGATGTAGACAGAGGTAGAACTGACGCTAGGAA
The DNA here is from genome assembly GCA_032873175.1 of Leptopilina drosophilae. NCBI lineage: Eukaryota > Metazoa > Arthropoda > Insecta > Hymenoptera > Figitidae > Leptopilina > Leptopilina drosophilae. The sequence goes on along the minus strand of CM065479.1, from coordinate 25,942,343 downwards.
TGTAATTGCTATAGTTTTGTCAGTAAAAAACGACATCTACTTACTCGGAACAAAGGATGGACGCCTAAAACAAAACTACAGTAGGAATCAACTTACTGTCTGTAGACAAAAATTTATATCTCCCACAGAAGTTCCGAGTACAATAAAAACTTTGCGTGAAGTAGTAACTTTGCAATCATTGACTGGCGGTCAAGGATTTAAAAGATGTTTTTGCAAAGGCAAATGCAACACAAAAAGATGTAGCTGTAAGCAAGACAATCTTTTATGTAATTCAAAATGTCATGGCAGTGGACCTTGCAAAAATAAATAAATAAACTCCATCTTCAGGGCATACAAATTTAAGTCTTCATCTATTTTAATTAATATTTTTTTGCATTTCAATTATGTATATAATTTTTATTATTATTTTAATTATGTATATAATTTTTATTTTTATTATTTTAATTTTGTATATGTTTTTGGATAGAGTCCCTCAATAGTATATACCTATATACTTTTCTTCATTTTTCACTTTGACCGAAACGATTTGGTGAATGTGTACATTCACCGGTTAAAGTGCGTAGAAAAACATAATTTTTATGCTATTCTCAAATTCACCATCCGAATAACGCCCAATTTGGGCAATGTGCACATTCACCGACTTCGCACATTAACCACCGCGACGCAGCGCGCAGCAATTTATTCTTTGAAATTTAATAACTCAAAAACAGAAAAAAAGCATTCTGAAAATTTACATGCGCATAGGAAAAAACCTTAGCTTTCGTTTGCAATAATTTATTTTCAAATAAAACGGATCCTTTTTTGGGAAATTTAAATATTAATTATCAAAAATTGGGATAAATTTTTGAAATATTAAAAAATAAAATTCACTATTGAAAAGAGGACGATTAAACCTTACCGAAACATATTCTAAAAAATTTTTCCCATTAAAAGTATGTTAAAAAAAATTCACAAAGTAGCCGGTGTTAGCAAAATTGGTCAAATTGTCCCCCCTCTACCCCTTTCAAATTTTCTAAAAAGTCAAAAATATTTTTTGGGGCACATTTCTACTTGATAGAACAACAAATTCCGAGAGTTTCAATTTTTTCAAGAAGTTGAAATTTCAACTTAGGACATTACACTAAAATGCCTCATATATGGCTGTTTCTATTTCAATTCATGCAGGGCGAATAGGTTGAAAATTCTAAATCAAGTTTAATGTGATTTTTCTTGTTTTATAGGACAAATAAAGAAATACGTATTTTTTGGTTTGGCAAACAATTTTTTTTCGCAGAGTTATGAGTATTTGAAAATTTTAAGGCACATAGTGATTTTAGAGCTAAACAGCTGAAAAATTATTTTTAAATCTTTCTAGTTTTTACAAAAATTAATATTTTTTAATTCTGTTACTTGATTTTAGTAGTGTTCTTGATACTCTTTCTTTAAAAACTTGAAAATTTTTAAAAATTAACAAAATGGCGGCCATTTAAAAAAAACAAAAAAGTCAATTTTCTCAAAAACATCATTTTTTAATATTCTGCAATTTTTTTTGTGGATTCTAGATGAAAAAAGGAACTTTTTCCAAAAGGTTCGCTAAAACTTTCTGGAAGTCGCTATAATTTTTTTCAGAAAATTAAAAAACTTATTATTTTGAGTAATGTGTCGACATACATATTTTTCATGTATACAAGGGTGTTTATCTTTTTTAATAGTGCTTTTGACTCTTTTTCTTTTCAAAATTGCAAATTTCAAAAATTTACAAAATAGTGTCCCTTTTTAAAAAATATAAGATCTCAATTTTATCCAAAACATTTTTTATTTTTCTGGAAATTTTTTTGTGGTTTCTAGATAAAAAAAATAACCCTTTCAAAAGAGGTGACTTTTTCTTAGTGAAGTTGATAAATTTCAAAAATTAAATAAATGCCAGCCACTTTAAAAATTTTAAATTTAAAAAAAAAATTTTTTCTGAAGTGTACTCATGATTTTCGAAAGGTATTTTAATTTCATTCAAACATTATATTTTAAAAGTAAATAATGATAAAAAACACCTGACAATATTTTATGAAAAAAATTGTTTTTTAAAAAGTAATTAACAATTTAATTTTTTAACACATTTTTCAAAAATAATGAATTACTCGAAAACTGATCGACAGAATTCGATAGAATTTTGACCACTTATTTAAAAATTCTTTCTTTCTAAAACTCCAATTCCAGTTTTAAATGATCATATAATTTGTTTAAATAATAAAAAAAATTTAAAAACAAATGAAAATTTAAGCATGTTCTTAATGAAATAATTAAATTTTCTTTACATCACTTTATTCTACGTAAAATGTGGAACTATTATCAAAAAAAAATTTTTAGGGCTCGTATTTTATTTACAAAATAAAGCTTTATTTTTGTTAAGCGCTATATTATTAGCCATATTGAATCTACCATTTTGCAATTAATTTTAATTTAAATTTTCGAAATTATGTATTAAATGCTTTATAAATGACCCCCAACTAACAAATGGAAACCAATTCAACGCATATAACGCGTCAGTGTGACCGCCCGCGAAACTGAAGCAGCCATGTCTTTGTTACAGCGCGTACCAAAAATATCTGTAATTTGTAAATAAAATGCGGGCCCTAAATTTTTTTTGTAATACTTTCAAATTCTACTTAGTGTTACGTCAAAACGAGAAACCTTTATAAAATATACCTAACGTTCCTCGTTTTACATTAGTTTCAAATAAATTGAATCTAATTTGGGATGAGGATAAGTCAATAAGCCTACTAAATGTTGTGAGAGAATAATTTATTTAAAAACCAACAAGAAAGAAAAGTATTGACAAAAATACAATGAAAATAATTATAATTTACAAATCTTACTTTAAGAATAACGATTACTGGTAATCAATGAGCTTGTGATAATAATCTGTTAATACAAACTTGAAAGGGCACTTCACAAGAATGGGGCCTCCGACAGTTGTCCTTATGGTGGGATTTTATCACTGTTGTTTACACTAAGGTGATAGTGTTTTGTATTTTGAAAATATTTGCTTCCTTCCAGACGGTTATCGGTAGTTTAGCAAATTTCGATGGTTCGAAATTTGGAATGTCTTGTTTCAATATGGATTTTATCGAAACTTGAATCTATTTCCCAAATGACAATTTTTGAGAATTATTTAAATTTCTATTTTAAGAACTGGGGAAAAAGTCTAAAAACGAAGTTCGTTTTAATTTAAACACTTGGAAAAATATTTGTGTTCACTTCAAATTATACTTGTTTGGAAATTAATACTTGTTGGTAGACTTAGGTTGATTTTAAACACTTGGGAGTTCACTTTTAACTTTGTACTTTTAGTTCACTTGTAGACGATGTGTTCAACTCGCTGGTTCGATGACTATAAGTTGGTGTTTCAAAAAATTACTCTCTGAATGTAACAGAGCTAGTGCCTTTTATTTATAAAACTTCTCCTATAAGTTTAGTGCCTTTGATGCTACTGGAATTGTGGAGAGATGGTTATTTCTTATTATTGTTTTTCTAATTTTATGCGTGAAAAGTTGTGCCATCGCATGGATTTTAAGTGGGGATATGTGCCACTGGTTCGGTTAGCTGTTCCTCACAGGTTAATTCACTGCTGGAGTGGAACTATGTGGAAGTTGCCTAGTAGATTAGTTTTTGCTCGTTCGTTGATTTCCTTGCTTATAGGAAGGTCGTTGAAATGATGCTTAATCGTTATTCTGATTATATTATTCAAGGGTGATATTGTCTGCGGCAAAGGTTTTTACATAATTCTAAATATTACTCTTCTTTCTTGTATTTGATACAATTTATATATTCGCTGTAAAACATATATTATAACGATGACCATAAAAATACTGAATATAATGCAACAATATGTAGAGATTGTATTAATACAATAACAAGCATTTTAATAACAATAATAATATCTTAAAATATATAGGTAAGATTCAATATTTAAAAAGAGAATAAACACGTAATTATTATAAGTAATTGTAGTATATTCGGAATAAGTTACGGACGTAACATTAGAATAAAATGCTATATTTTTGCATATAATTAAAAAATTGCATGATTTTTTAAAGGTTTTTTATTACAATTTCTTAAATTTTTAAGTCAAACAATTTTTTTGACATCTAATATTACCATATATCGTGCACTCGATTGTTATACTTTCATAAAATATATTGACTTTTTAAATTTAAACATTTGATTTTTTAAAATGGCGCCTAAAAACTAAATTTTTTTTTTGAAAATTTGAAATTTGATGTTCGATAAAAATTTTTTTAAACTGTGGCTTGAAAATGTTCACTCGGGGGTTTTCGGGGTCGCTGATTACAAATCTGATATTAGTTTTCCAAAATTCAAAATGGCGGATGAAATTTCAAAAATTGGTTGAAATTTCTTACAAATCCGTACTCGGGGGTTTATGGGGTCGCTGAATACGAATCTGATATTAGTTTTTAAAGGTTCAAAATGGCGGATTCAATATGGCAAACAAAAATTTCAAAATTTGGTTGGATTCTTTTATAAATCAGTATTCGGAGGTTTTTGGGGTCGCTCGTCGTGAATCTGATATTATTTTTCCAAAAAGCAAAAATAGCGGATGTAATATGGTGGACAAAATTTTGAAAATTCTGTGGGATTTTTTTTAAATCCTTACTCAGGGATTTTTCGGCGTCGCTGATTAATTATAAAAAGGATTTTAGTTTTTTAAAAATTAAAATGGCGGATCATTTTTCGTTATAATTCTATTTCTTCCCCCAGGTGGTAGAGATGTATTTCAAAGATAAGTGAAATTTTCTTTTTTTTTTCCTAATATTAGATCCGCCATTTTGATTTTTAAAATGCTAATATCAAATTCGTAATGAGCGATTCCAAAAACGCCTGAATACGGATTTGTAAAAGAATCCAACCAAATTTTGAAATTTTTGTCCGCCATATTTGGATCCGCCATTTTGAATTTTGAAAAACTAATATCGAATTCGTAATCAGCGACCCCGAAAACCCCCGAGTAAACATTTCAAAGACAAAGTTTTAAAAAATGTATATCGAGCATCAAATTTCAAATTTTCCAAAAAAAATTTAGTTTTTAGGCGCCATTTTAAAAAATCAAATGTTTAAATTTAAAAAGTCAATATATTTTTTGAAAGTATAACAATCGAGTGCACGATTTATGGTAATATGAGATGTCAAAAAAATTGTTTGACTTAAAAATTTAAGAATTTGTAATAAAAAACCTTTAATAATCATGCAATTTTTTAATTATATGCAAAAACTATTGTTAAACAGTTTTTTATTAATTTTCTAATATTATATTCGGATAGAGGGCACTTTAATGCAAAAAAAATTATTTATCGAAGAGAAAATAATATGTTTATTAGAAAATATATAAGATTGAAGTCAGACTAAAAATTCAGTGCATTCAGGCGTTAATGGGTTAAGAACAGGCTTAAAAACCATCGGTACACTTCAGAAAGCCTTACCCAATATAGTATTATTTTATATATAGTATATAGTATTATTTATCAACTTTACTAAGAAAAAGTCACCTTTTTGAAAGGGTTATTTTTTATCTATAAACCACAAAAAAATTTCCAGAACAATAAAAAATAATGTTTTGGAGAAAATTGAGATCTTATATTTTTTTAAAAAGGGTCACCATTTTGTAAATTTTTGAAATTTGCAATTTTGAAAGGAAAAAGAGTCAAAAGCACTATTAAAAAAGATAAACACCCTTGTATACATGAAAAATATGGGCATATCTCTAGAACTTTTAAACTTTATGTTTCCGTTTATTATTATATTTTAAAAATTATAAAAATAATTTTGCAGTACCATAATTTGATAAACTATTGTGCTCTTTAAATATACCTTGTGTATAATAATAATTTTAATTAGGTAGGGAACCACAAAAGTGAGTAAAAGTGTCGAAATCGACAATTTCTCGTGTGTGACATTGAACGTTTTTTTCAGTTTATATGGTATAACTTTTTTAACGAGTCATTACATATTTTGTGACTTATAGTAGATGTAGTGGGGAGTATGAGGAACCAAAAAATCATTGAGACAATGATGTGCCTCAATTAAGATAAAAATGGCGTACCTTCAAACTTACGAGACAACTTTTCTTAAATTTTGACAATTTCGTAATTAACTTGATATAACTTTTTTAACGAAGATTTTTAAGTAACCATAAAATGGGATTACATTGTCTATATAATAAGAAGTATTTTGAACCCTTACAGGAATATGTGCCACTTATACATTAGGAATGCAGTGACTTCAAAAGTTAAATATAAAAACGAAACTCATAGTAATAACCTACATTTTTGAAGGGCACATGTTGAATTTGACTTCTAATCACTTTTAACTTATTGTAATCTCTTCTCGTGTATTATAAAATTATACAAAAAAATCGTTAACCTCTACACTATTCCTAAAAAGAATTTATCTAAGAAAGAATATGAGCTTCTACGGTAATAATCATTGCTTCATGGAAAAAGAAATCATTAAACTCCTAAGTTTGCCTAAATTTATTATTTATATGTTTCTGGGGTCCTCTGATTACAAATCTGAGGTTCGTTAAAAAAAATTTTAAATGGCAAATCCAAAATGGCAGACGAAATTTTAGAAAAATCATCAGATTTTAATATCTTTTGACATTTAAGAGTTTCCTGTTTTGCTGATTACGAATTTGAAATAATTTAAAAAAAAATTTTAAATAGAGAATCTAACATGCTGGATACATTTCTGAAAAATCAAATCTTTTTGCAGGATTTTTTTTGAACTTCTGGTTGTTATATAATAATTTGAATGTAATTTAAGAATTGTTAAAAAAAATTTTACTAGACTTTTATAGATAAAAGAACTTAAAATGTTGGAAATTTTAACAGTATTAAAGAGTTTTAAAGATAACAAGAATTAATCAATTTTAAATTTTATTTTATTATTATGAGCTTAATTTAATTTAAAATTATTCATTTAATTTATTATTTAAATTTTATTCTGTTTTTAGAATTGTAAACTTCTTTTTTTCTAAGTTTCCATGGTAATATTATTTTTAATGTGTCAAAATGTTTTGATTGCCGAATGTAGATATTATGTATTTTAATTAAATAATATTAATTATAGATAAAGAAAGAGAAGTAAAACTTTGAATTAAATGTTATTCATTTTTTGTTCATACTGTTTGTACTTTTAATATAAAAAAAACTAGAAATTTTTTTAGAATATTAAAATAATTATATCTCGTGGTTATTTATTTACTTCTATTGCTTTTTAATTTTAATTAATCCAAAAATATTTTAAAACCCGTATTTAAAATATCAATAATTTTTATGACATTTTGAAACCACTTTTAAAATTTTTAAAAAACGAAATTCAGATTCATAATAATTAGCGACCTCAAAAACCCCTTCATACCCACTTTTGTGAAAATTAATTTTTTGTTAAATTTTCATCCGACATATTGGATACGCCATTTGGAATTTTCAAAATCCGACTACAGAATCATAATCAGCGACCCCAAAAACCCCTAAATATCCAATGCTGTGGAATCCCATTAATTTTTTTAAAATTTCGTCCGCTATATTGGATCCGCCATTTTGAATTTTGAAAAATTAACATCATATTCATAATCAGCTACTCTAAAAACCCCAAGATACCGATTGATGTGAAAATCCAACTTTATGAAAAATCAATGCATTTAGAAACATTTTCTTGGGGTTAAATTCATACACAGGGGGGTTAACAATGTGTAGAAATGAGTATCGCAATGTTTTTTCTACTATTCGATCAATGCACAAAACTATAAAATTCATTTCAAGATTGTGTCTTGAAAAGAAAAATTAAGTTATCCAATACCTGAAAGTTTAAAAGTTTTAGAAATATGCCCATATATATGTCGACACATTACTCAAAATAATAAGTTTTTTAATTTTCTGAAAAAAATTATAGCGACTTCCAGAAAGTTTTAGCGAACCTTTTGGAAAAAGTTCCTTTTTTCATCTAGAATCCACAAAAAAATTGCAGAATATTAAAAAATGATGTTTTTGAGAAAATTGACTTTTTTTTTTTTTTTAAATGGACGCTTAACAAAAATATAGCTTTATTTTGTAAATAAAATACGAGCCCTAAAAATTTTTTTTTTTGCTAATAGTTCCACACTTTACGTAGAATAAAGTGATGTAAAGAAAATTTAATTATTTCATTATGAACATGCTTAAATTTCCATTTGTTTATAAATTTTTCTTATTATTTAAACAAATTATTTGATCATTTAAAACTGGAATTGGAGTTTTAGAAAGAAATAATTTTTAAATAAGTGGTTAAAATTTTATCGAATTCTGTCGATCAGTTTTCGAGTAATTCATTATTTTTGAAAAATGTGTTAAAAAATTAAATTGTTAATAACTTTTTAAAAAACAATTAAATATATATAATACTAGAACTCACTAAATGTACTTTCGGGAAAACTAAAATTGATTGAGTTTCCATTTTTTACGGCTTTTCACTAGTTAAATCTAGAATGAACTAAAATCGATAATATAAAAAAATAATTATTATTTTTGAATTTTAAATTGTGCAGTTGATGGCAAATATGATTACAGAAACTTATTGTTCTGGATTAATGAAAGCACTTGAATGAACTTTGTATAGTCAAGCACGTCAAGTACTAGCACGTCAACTTCGTATACCTTTTGACAGATACAGCCATGCTTACAGTGAATTACGTGTTATTTTGCAGATACCTTTGGTAACATCCAGATTTCTTTTTAATGATATGATCTTTTTATACAAAATTTTAAATGGTAACATCGATTGCACATTGTTATTGTCATTGATTAAATTGTCAGTTCCTATTCGAGGAACCAGAAATTTTACTTTATTTTATGAATCATTTCACAGAACTAATTACGGATATCATTCGATAATTAATAGACTTAGTAGAGAGGCTAATGAACTTCCTGATTGCATAGACTTTTTTGATAACAATTTTACTAGATTCACCACATTATTACGTAAAAATATTCTAAAACCACTGTAGTGGGGTCGGCTTAGTTAATATAAATTAGATAAGTTACTTGTATGTTACAAGATTAAGTAACTCTTAGTTTTAGGAATACTTATGTATGAAAGGGTATAAGACCCGTTTATAATAAAAATAAATAAATAAATAAATAAATAAATAAACTTAATACAAAAACGTTTAAAACATATATTTTATCAATTAATAAATAATTAAAAAATTACTATTTATTTGCGCATGAAAAATTATCGTGAAATCTCGAATTCCATGTATATCCTTTTTTACAAAGACATCGGTTTGATGTGCACGATTTTTTGTAAGAGCAACGCGTAAATCCTTGAGGTGTTATAGCTGCTTTTCTGGCTGCTGATCTTAAGCTGATTCTAACATTTGGTACACTCTTGGGTAAAAGAAATGTTTCTTGACAGAAATCGAATATCGACCTAGAAAAAATAGTCAATTAATATATAATAATATACATATCGACGCCTCCCGTTCATATTATGCTTATTGAAAAACGAATGCAAGATGATTTTTATTCACTTTTTGGTGCCAGACAATGCTTATTCGATTTTCAGTGCAAAAAAATGCTTATTCAAAATTCAATGCGAAAATGTACATTCTGAAATTAGCTTATTCTATGAATTTTATAAAATTTTCAATTCAGTATAAGCATTTTATTGCACGAAAAATCGAATAAGCATTTTCTTGCACCAAAAAGTGAATAAGAATCATCTTGCATTCGTTTTTCAATAAGCATTATATGAACGGGAGGCGTTGATATGCCTATAAACACAAAATTATTTACAAAATAACTAATAAAATATTTTAGAAAAATAAAGTTGCTTTAAAATTAAATTAAAAATTAAATACCTGCAATGAAGTCTATCGACTTTTCCATTCTTCCTTCCTATTTTATGTAGATCTTCATTTTTCTCTAAAACGACTCCGATGACATTTCTGAAATTAGCTTTTGCTTGATCTACATCTGGGATTAGAATGAGAACATTGTCTCCAACTTCAACAGGAAGATGGGAGGCATCTGAGACTTGCTTCTTTTTTTAGCCTGATTATTAAAATTTTCGAAAGCTTTTCTTCTCGCTGATTTGATCTCGTTCCGATTGTTGATTATCTCACTCTCAATCTCGTTCTGTGTCTCGATCATCACCTCGCTCTCAATTTTGTTCTGTTTCTCGATCTCGATCTAATTATCGTCAATCTTATTTTGTGTAACAATATCAATCTGATTATCGTCAATCTCGCTTTGTGTATCGATCTCCATCGGATTCTCGTCAATCTCATTCATGTCACTGATAACTCTCTGCAGATCTTCCTCCTCTTCTATATTTTCAAGAATATCTTTCGTCTAATTGGACGTTGCAAGACCTACTCTTGGGTCTATTCCGAACATTACTCGGTAGTGCGATTGCTTTATTCTGGAATGAAATTCTCTATTCTTCATAAATTGAACATACCTCAGACCGTTTGACCATTTCGTCCAACATCCAGGAAGCAAGCATCTTTTCGATGTCCTGATTGGCTCGTTTTACTGAACCCTGACTTTGGCTACGTCTTGGCTTTCCGTTTACTAATTTCAACTCCAGCCAAAGTGTTCCTAATTCTTTAATAACGGAATTGACGAACTCCCTGCCGTTGTCAGAGTGAAGAATACAAGGAGCTCCAAATGTCAAAAAAATGTCAGTTAGTTGATATGCTACTTCCTCAGCTGTTTTAGTTTGTAGTGCCCTCAGGAAAACAAATTTTTTAAATGATCCTGGAAGACCATGATGAACCAATACTCCCTATCATCTTCAGCTTGCATATCTATCAGGCCTACTTGACATCGGCTATTCATCTCGCTATGAAGAATTGGCTTCGAAACTAAATTCTTCTTTTTTACTTTTCTTAAGGGGGAGCCTACTTTAGAAGGCCTAAAAATAGCGCTTTTTAAATAATTTTTTTAGGAAGGAGAAAAGTAACTTAGATATCTGGGCTTTTTGAGATGTTTTTGTATATACTTAAAGTATTTGTGAAAAATTTTTTAACATAAAAAATTAAAAAATACATATGTTAAAATTAATTATAGTTGTCTGTTCCCATCTGGACTTATAAAACGGTAGGCACGATAGAGACCGAAATTCTTGCCTGAAACATAAAAATAATGAAAAACTTTAAAGTTTACATATGTAGTTTCTATTTGAACTAAAAAAATTCCAAAGAAATAGTGAAATTCGATAATTTTGAGTGATAAAAACAAAAAAATCATTTTTCTGAAAAAAATAATGACTTCACCTGGGTCTCAAAGCTGTAAAAAAATTTTTTTTCAACATTTTTTTAGTTTAAATAGAAGAGGAGTAAAACAAGCCATTTATTAAAATATGTCAAGGCGTTTTCTGTCAATCTTGTAAACCAGTTAGTAATATTCGTAAAAAATGAAATTCGAGAAAACGCGCTTTATCTCTCGCGCGACTGACGGGCCACCCAGCGAGTGGCCAAGCAATTATAAATGTTATAAATTTGCTCAAATTTTGCATAAAAAATCGCGATTTTAAGTCACCGAACAAAATTTTATCTACTCTTAAAAAAATAATTTTTTAATATTTTCTCTTGTTTATTTATAACAATTTTAAAAGTATGTACAAGACTACTGAAAATTGCCCAGGTGCTTATTTTGTATATTGCAAAAAAATTAAATCATCGAAGTTTTACAGTAAAATTGTTTTATGTCAATAAATACAATATATTTTGATGTTACAATGAATTTTTTATTTGTTTAAACAAATTATTGTTGTTATTTACTAACTTTTTACAAAATGCATCTAGAAAGTTGCAGTTTTTTTCCTAATTTTTCAATTTATTACACTCTATATGATTACAGATATAGAAAAAAATTGAATTATTATTTAAGCAATTTTTAAACAATCTATTGTTATTTACCAACTTTTTACAAAATGCACCTAGAAAAATGTAGTTTTTTCCTAATTTTTCAATTTACTAAACTCTATATGTTTACAGATAAAAAAGAAAATTGAACTATTATTTAAACAATTTTTCAACAAATTGTTGTTATTTACCAATGTTATACAGAATGCACCTACAAAATTGCAGTTTTATAAAGAAAAAAGTAAAAAAAACTGCAACTTTCTAGGTGCATGCTGTAAAAAGTTGGCAAATAACAACAATAATTTGTTTCAATAATTTTTTACTAATACTTATGACTTGTATTAGTAAATATTGTCTTTAATTTATTGATTTAATTCTAAGTGACGCTAAAAAAGGAAAAGTTGTCAAAAATTTTCAAATCTCTTTGTTCATTTGAAAATTATATGATTTTGCAATAATAAATTGTTTAAACAATTGCAATATGCATAAAAACATTAGTAAAATATAGTATTTGTATTAACTCACAGTTCTATGAAAAAACTTTGATAGATTTTAATAGCTTTTGGAACATAAATATAAAAAAGCCTTTGGCCACCCTGGATAAAGTTTGAGTTTTAAGAAGTATGAATTTTAAACTACTTACATCAATATTCTTTCAATATGCAATCCCAGCTCCATAAATCACACCTTCTGCTTCCTCAAAAAACTCTTTTTGGTGCATTTGCTTAAGTCTACGTGCCGTACGAGCTTCTTTGATGGAAAGTGACTGACGCCTGTTCGCTCTCTTAATCCGCTCAGCGTCAATGTTATCCGCAAATATTTTTCAGTGTTGTCCCATTCTTAAATTAAGCAACTGCATTGTGCACAAAATTGCAGAATATCCTTCGTTAAATATTCCTGCAGCCAAGAACGCTGATAATTCGACAATTTTTTACCACAATGCAAATGTTTCGGATTCAAGCGCCATACGGTCGAGTTAAAGGATTAGTTGGAATTTCGTGTGTGTCCGCCTAAGCACCGCGTTAAAAAATCGTTATATGACAGTCCTTCGTAGATAGGCCGAATGTGTTTCTCAACGTTTTCATTTATTAATCGTGGAGGATGCTTGTAGGATCTCAATTGATTTTTAGATTTATCAACTCGCCATGAACACCAGCTGTCTGCAAACTATTCTTCAAATTCGTCGTCGTCTACTTGTTGTTTTTTCAAAGTACTTACTAGACAGTGCGAACTTTTTACAACCAGATCCAATAATTTGCCAGAATAATATCCAATTAAAGTTGTTACACCGAATAAAAAGGAGAAGCCACGCTTTTTCCAGGTTCCATCACCAAAAAAATTTAAATCTTTTGCGGATTTCCCATTTTCTACATTTTTTATCATTTCCTCTTCAACAGATTTCTCACAGACAAATTCGAACATTGACTTTGACGCAGAGTAAAGACACTGCACTATTTTTTCGTACGATCCTTTTGCTAAACCTGGACACATATCAATAAGACCACAGAACAAATTTATGCCTTCACGTCCAACACCAAGAAGTCTCATGACAAATACGATTGGCCTGTTTATGTCGTATCCGGTATTAATTAACGGTCCTGAATGTATTTCTCTTCGACCACACATACACGATAAAATAATTTTAAAGCCTAAGCCCCGAGGTCCGCTTTCCACAAATTTTATTTTTTCTTTACACAATCCACAGATTACTATATCAGCAATAGCATGTAAAACAGTGAGAAACTCAATAATTCCATAACCATGAAGTGGATTTATTATTATATCTTCAGTGTTTGCGGATGATAATTTTTTTGCACTACTACTTTGATCATTATCTTCATTACTGAATTCATTCGAATACCGATTAGCGAACTTACGCTTTCTTGGTCTCGCAGAACGATCACTATTCGATATGTCACCTTTAGGATAACTTGCCATAATATCACTGTCCGACAAAAATTAATTTTTTTCTGCCCCTTCAAAAATTCTGGTCACTTTCGATAGATTTTTTCACGCTGATTAAGAGTATGAAAAGAAAAATGCTACAGCACGTCGAGTTTTTGAGAAAATTAGTGTTAAAAAATGAAAAAAGCATGTTTTTGGCTATATTTGATTATGATTAACCACTTCAGCGGCATGGCGTTCCAATTGGCGTTCCATGAGTAAGTGGCAGAAGCGGCAAAAAATGCGAAAATGGCGTTCCTATTTAAACTTTATTCCTGAACTCTGTAAACAAATTAAGTCAACCAAACCAAAAGTTATTTATTATTTGAGATTATGAATCTTAAATGGATTTAAAAAAATTCAAATAGGCGGATTCAAAATTATCAACTATTTTGGCTGAATATTGGAACGCCATTCGTAAAAAGTATTAAAAATTGGCTACATTAAAACCTTAAAAAAACTATTAAACATCTCTAAAAAATAATTATTTTGTCCTATTCATCTTCATTTATCTCAAATAATAAGAATATTTTATTATGGCAAGTTTAACTTGACTACAGACTTTTGAAATCGAGTTCAAGTAGGAACGCCATTTTCGCATTTTTTTGCCGCTTCTGCCACTTACTCATGGAACGCCAATTGGAACGCCATGCCGCCTAAGTGGTTAACAGAAAAATAGGAGGTGCTTGAATTTTGTTTCTGGTATCAAATGAAAGCTTGAATCACAACCAACAATTTCCTTGAGAAAGAATTCGAAGGCATTTCCGATAAGGCAATTAAAAATGATTTTTTCTTTTGCATTAAATTTTGTTATTAATCAAATTTTATTAGCACCATGTATAACCTCGACATTGTGAAACAAGTTATAAACAAATGAATTCATAGCATTTAAATTCATAACATTTTATATTATTTTCAGGTTACTTATATTTTATTCCAAAAAAATGTTTAGCAATCTTGACGTATATACTCAACAAAATAAATAAATAATTTGAAGATTTAATTGATATCTTTGAAATAAAGTATTCCTGTGAATTTAACGTTTTGTTTTTCCAAAATTAAAACATTGCTTTCAGTAATTGTTTTTATCCATTAGAATAAAAGCAGACAATATTGAAAATTAAAATTATTTTCAACATCTAGCAATGAAAAAATAATATTTATAATAAAACATTCAATTACAATTAATTTTATGAATAAATTTAATGAATCTAATTAATATACTTTTTTCTTCTACTAGTTAGGCATTTAATTTCTATTAGAAGAATTGGTTAATTTAATTTATTAAAAATTAAGATATAAAAACTGTAAAATACAATGAAAGCTTAAATAAAATTTTAATTAAAAACTTTTGTAGGGATCTCTAAAAATTAGGTTGATAAACATGTTTCTTTTGGAATATACTATGAGTAACCTGAAAATAATATAAAATGTTATGAATTTAAATGCTAAAGAATTCATTTTTTATCACTTGTTTCACAATGCCGAGGTTATACATGGTGCTAATAAAATTTGATTAATAACAAAATTTAATGCAAAAGAAAAAATCATTTTTAATTGCCTTATCGGAAATGTCTTTGAATTCTTTCTCAAGGAAATTGTTGGTTGTGATTCAAGCTTTCATTTGATACCAGAAATAAAATTCGAGCACCTCCTATTTTTCTGTTAATCATAATCAAATATAGCCAAAAACATGCTTTTTGACTTTTTAACACTAATTTTATCAAAAACTCGACGTGCTGGAGCATTTTTCTTTTCAGATTCTTAATCAGCGTGAAAAAAATCTATCGAAAGTGACCAGAATTATTGAAGGGGCAAAATTAGTGTCGGACAGTGTATTTTAACACAAAGCGTACACTATGTAAAAATAAAATAAAAAATTCGTATTCGCGAAAAACAGAAAAACAGAGTCTTTTTACTTAAAAATCATAACTATCGCAGTTTTTAATGTTTCAAAAATTAACTATATGCTTTTCAGATATAATATTTTCAGAAAAAGTACAGTGCAATGGTACTGGTTCTAAAAATAGTGGTTACAACAAATTGCGAATTAGATCATTTTTTTGAAAGATTCTAATAAAATTTATAACTCGGGGATTTCTGGGGTCGCTTATTAAGAATACGGAGTACAGTTTTCAAAATTTAAAGTAGCGGATTCAATATGGCGAAAAATTGTCAAAAATGATCAGATTTGCTTAAAACTTGTTTCTCCAGCGTATTTTGGAGTTGCTGATTACGAATTTACCATCAGTTTTTCAAAACTCAAAAGCTAAAAGCTATCAAACATAAAATTTTGAGCAAATCAGATCAATATTTAAAATTTTTTTTAAAAAACTAATGTTAGATTCTTAATCAGCGACCCCGAAAACCCCCGAGTAACAAGTGTCAAACGAACCCGATCAATTTTGAAATCTTTCCGCCATATTGGATCCGCCATTTTCAATTTTTAAAAACCGACATTGGATTCGTAATCAGCGAGGCCGAGAATCCCAAAGTAACGAATTTCATCGAAATTTACAAAGAAGAAATCATCTGAATTCACAATTGGTTGTAAACTTCAATTTTTTTAACTTAACTTTTTACACTCGCCAAAAATCAACGAAAAACGTGAAAAATAATTTAAATTGGCTTCTAAAACTTTAGGTACATATTGTTGGATGTATTTTCTAAATATTTAAGCAAAAAAATCGATTTTTGACTATGTAAAGTAGGCTCCCCCTTAAGTTGACACGTTTCACACATGGACAAAAAGATGTCGATTACTTCCGTCGTTACGTTTGATTATTTTCTAAAAGTTTCTTGCTTTAAACGATCTCGACCTCCGTATCCTACAGCCAAGTGAGCAGCATGCAATTACGCATGCCCAGGAAGATCCCACTTGCATGGGGTATGTCGGGCTCGCACAAAATGCATGGAAAAAAAAGAAACCTCACATACCTGCTTTTTACGGCAGTCACAATACCGACTAAAACCTCTTCTTGCTTCCCCTGGGTTTCGAACCTTCTGCCCACCTACGGAACTACCTAGTGGCTTCAGACTTCGTAGATAAAGGTCCCGTTTAGTCGCTGACGCGACTCTTCCGTGCCGCTCTTGTTCTGGCCTATTTCCTTCTTCTTCTTGACAGGGTCTTCTTAGCTTCCTCTAAGGCAGTCCTGAAGACCCTGCACCGACCTGATCCGGCGACGTGTTGGATGTCCTCCTTCTCGCCGAACTGGCATAAGAAGCAGCATGAGCTCTTCTTACAATCTGCTGCTTTATGGCCAGCTTCTCCGCACTTGAAGCACGCAGCTGACCTATCTAATCCTTGGCAATCTCTGCCTATATGGCCATAGTCAAGGCACTTGTGACACATTGTGACCATCACTCTCCTGCTAATTCTGCAGGACACAAAACCGATTTTAATGTGCCCCATCTTCTCCAATCTGGCAGCATCCTCCTGGGTGGTGACCACGACAGCGAGCTTCATGCCTCGCTTATTTGGTCCGAGGACCGTCACCTTCCTGCTTCCTGCTGGAACCGTAGATAGTTTGTCTAGGGCCTCCTTGACATCCTTCTGTTCGGTAAGGGCATCCATATCGCGGACCTCCAGCGTAGCTTACCGGTCCGCATCTGCACCTTACCCAGGTCACCGAACACCCTAGTCACCTCCTCGGTGAACAACTTCTTGTCTGAAGACCTTCCAATTTTTATGAGAAGGCCTCCCTTTTTAGTGGGTAAAGCTCCCACAACCCTTGTCTGACTGGCCTCCAGGTCAGCCTCTTTTCGAACTTTCGCCAGCGCTTCGGCGAAAGTATTTCCTTCTGCCACTTTAACAATTACTGTGACTCTTCCCTTCTCGCCGAACTGGCATAAGAAGCAGCATGAGCTCTTCTTACAATCTGCTGCTTTATGGCCAGCTTCTCCGCACTTGAAGCACGCAGCTGACCTATCTAATCCTTGGCAATCTCTGCCTATATGGCCATAGTCAAGGCACTTGTGACACCTTGTGACCATCACTCTCCTGCTAATTCTGCAGGACACAAAACCGATTTTAATGTGCCCCATCTTCTCCAATCTGGCAGCATCCTCCTGGGTGGTGACCACGACAGCGAGCTTCATTCCTCGCTTATTTGGTCCGAGGACCGTCACCTTCCTGCTTCCTGCTGGAACCGTAGATAGTTTGTCTAGGGCCTCCTTGACATCCTTCTGTTCGGTAAGGGCATCCATATCGCGGACCTCCAGCGTAGCTTACCGGTCCGCATCTGCACCTTACCCAGGTCACCGATCACCCTAGTCACCTCCTCGGTGAACAACTTCTTGTCTAAAGACCTTCCAATTTTTATGAGAAGGCCTCCCTTTTTAGTGGGTAAAGCTCCCACAACCCTTGTCTGACTGGCCTCCAGGTCAGCCTCTTTTCGAACTTTCGCCAGCACTTCGGCGAAAGTATTTCCTTCTGCCACTTTAACAATTACTGTGGCTCTTTCCTTCTTGACCTGGTCTGGCTTTGGGACCGTTTTGATCCCCTTGCCTCTAGTCTTTTTAGGAGGTCTCTCCTCCTTTTTCCTTTTTGGATCCTTCGCAGGCTCAGGATCGCTTATTATCTTCCTTTTCTGAGAATCCAAGACAACGTTTCTTAACACAATTGCGTTACAACGATCTCTTCTTACTCTGCGATCTTGTCTAGCTTCTTCCGACCAGGTCAATCCCTGGTAGAAAATCTCGTCCTTTTTTGTAGCCGCTGCGTGCTTCACCTTGGTCTGCTGTATGAGCGATGTTATGCTTTTAAGTCCATCCTTGATTGTCAAATTGACATTTCTTTGCACTTCGCAGGACTTTATCATCTTACTGACCTCTTCTTCTATTACTAGAATGCATGTCGCCTCTTCTTCCCGCAGATTTATGCATTCATCTCGGTCCTTGTTGCAGCTAGGAATGTCATTCGCTGAAGCATTACTGAAGACAGAAATGCAGCTAGCCTGACTTGTCACACTGCTCGTACTCCCTCGTCTCTCCACCTTCTCCACAATTATCTGTGGAACTGCCAACGCGTTGTTGCCCTCCTGCATCCTTGGGCCACTGGCCATCATCCTCACGCTCGAAAGCGCTTGATGATCGGAACCAGTGAGAGATTCAGCCGAAGCATTACTCCGCAGGTACTCTTCCTTGTTTTTACAATCGCTCATACTGGGTGTTTGTCCCGTATCGAGGAACAATCTCTTCTTACAATCTGCTGCTTTATGGCCAGCTTCTCCGCACTTGAAGCACGCAGCTGACCTATCTAATCCTTGGCAATCTCTGCCTATATGGCCATAGTCAAGGCACTTGTGACACCTTGTGACCATCACTCTCCTGCTAATTCTGCAGGACACAAAACCGATTTTAATGTGCCCCATCTTCTCCAATCTGGCAGCGTCCTCCTGGGTGGTGACCACGACAGCGAGCTTCATACCTCGCTTATTTGGTCCGAGGACCGTCACCTTCCTGCTTCCTGCTGGTACCGTAGAAACTTGCTCCAAGGCACCCAAGACGCCTTTTTTGTTTCTCAGTAAGGCTGTCCATATCGCGGATTTCCAGCGTAGTTTGCCAGTCCGCCATCTGCACCTTACCCAGGTCACCGATCACCTTAGTCACCTCCTCGGTGAACAGCTTCTTGTTTGAAGACCTTCCAATTTTAATAAGAAGGCCTCCCTTTTTAGTGGGTAAAGCTCCCACAACCTTTGTCTGGCTGGCCTCCAGCTCAGCTTTTCTTTGAACTTTCGCCAGCACGTCGGCGAAAGTATTTCCTTCGGACACTTTGACGATGACTGTGACTCTTCCCTTCTTTTCTGGAACTGGCTTTGGTACTGTTTTGGTCCCCTTGCCTGCAGTCTTTTTGGGAGGTCTCTCCTCCTTTTTCCTTTTTGGATCCTTCGTAAGCTCAGTATCGCTTCTCTTCCTCTTCTGAGCATCCAAGACAACGTTTCTTAGCATTGCTGCGTTGAAACGGTCACGTCTCGTCCTTCGGTCTTGCCGTGCTTCTTCTGACCATGTTAATTCTTGGTAGAATTTCTCATCTTTTCTGGCGGCTGAGACTTCAGACTTCTCAGTCCATCCTTGATCGTCATGTTGACATTCTTCTGGACCTCACAGGATTTCAGCATCTTGCTGATCTCTTCCTCCATTTTTTGAATGCTTGCTGCCTCTTCCTTCCGCAGCTTAATGCATTCATCCCGATCTTCATTGCAGCTAGCAATGTCAATCGCAGAAGCATTACTGAAGACAGAAATGCAGCTGGCTTGACTGGTCACGCTGCTCGTGCTTCCTTTTCTCTCCACCTTGTCCACGGTGATCTGTGGCACCTCCAATGCGTTGTTGCCCTCCTGCATCCTTGGGCCACTGGCCACCGCCCGCACGCTCGAAAGCGCTTGGCGATCGGGACCAGTGAGGGATTTAACCGAAGCATTACCCCGCAGGTACTCTTCCATGTTTTTACAATCGCTCATGATGGATGTTTCCTTTTTTGCTGGTTTTGGTCCGCGTCGAGTATTTGATTTCCTCGATACTACCTATTCCTCGAAAGAAATAGGAAGCGTTTACCTATCCGCGACCTGGCACGCGTCCGATAGAGGACCAGCAACCCCACGCATAGAACAAGTTTCATGCGCCCCGGTAAAACCGAAATTCCAGCCGGGCACGGAATTATTATTATTACTTTTTTTTTGCTTAGGAAATTTGGGAAATCTGCCTACAGATACCTTGGATTTCGCACTCCAAGGTTATGTGGGGTTGGTATAATAACAAATCAAAATAAAGAAAAAATAAATAATATAGTAAATTTAGAATACTGGCGACCTACTGCCAGCCCGACCCACTAAAACCCGTAACCCTTCTTTTGGAGCCCTTTACCCTCCCTCGGAACTGTCGTAAGACTTTAGCCTTCGAGGGTGGCGCTCCAACTCTGTCGCTGCTGCGACTTTGTTCTTTACCTGCGGTTCTCCTGCGTCAATAGTTAAAATTTTAAA
This sequence comes from Leptopilina drosophilae, assembly GCA_032873175.1. Classification (NCBI taxonomy): domain Eukaryota; kingdom Metazoa; phylum Arthropoda; class Insecta; order Hymenoptera; family Figitidae; genus Leptopilina; species Leptopilina drosophilae. The sequence goes on along the minus strand of CM065479.1, from coordinate 25,921,517 downwards.
CTATTATAATATACAAGCGGAATCAACAGCACAACAATAATAAAAGCAAATGTTAAAAAGAGTAAAATATGCCAAGAGGTAAAATATTCAACAGGTGTAAAACAAAAAACATATAAAATAAACAGATGTGTAAAGTCAAAAAGGTAAAAGCTGTATATGGACAAGTAAATCACAGAATAAGTTAAAATTGTATAAGGACACATAAAACACGAATTAAAATAAAAGTGTATAAAGACAAATAAATCACAAAATAAATTAATACAAAAAAACGAACAAACAAATTAATAATAATTAATTTCTGTTTATCCAGGTGGTGAGTGTTGGAATCAGACGGTAAGTCCATCTGCCCTTTTCCTCCCTATCCCATCTGTCCTGCCATGTCTCGATAAGTCTGTTTCTTGCATATTTGCGAATGCTGTCCTTGCTGGGTCTTTCCTTCTCGGGGTCCGAAGGGCTTCCTCGCTTTCGGCTGAGCACACGATTAACGCATCGTCCGCAAAGCCGATGATGTCCGCGCCTTCGGGTAAATCCATTCGCAAGAAGTCGTCGTAAGATACATTCCATACGAATGGTCCCACCCTCGAGCCTTGAGGGCACCACTTTGCATCTCGTCCTTCAGAGTCCAGGTGTTCCCCTCATAAACCACCCATCTGTCGCTAAGATAATTATCCATTATCCGCAACAAGTAGGACGGTATTCCTTTGCTCATCATCGAATCGATGAGATCTTTCCATCGCACGGAGTTAAACGCGTTGCGTATGTCAATAGCCACCAATGCGCAGAAGCCCTTCTTCTTCTTTGGTCCCAATTTGTTTTTTCTCGCTTTGGCTATGTTAACAACTGCCTGAATGGCATCAACCGTGAACCTGCCTTTGCGGAAACCAAACTGGTTATCGGATAGACTATTCTCTCCGGTCAAATGAGCTTGCATTCTTTGCAGAATCATGTCCTCCAAAAGTTTACCCATCGTATCTAGTAGGCATATAGGCCTATACGACGAAACACTGTCTAGAGGTTTATCGCCTTTCCTTAAGAGGACTAGCCTCTGTCTCTTCCAGTCACGGAAGAACTCTCCTCTCTCCAGGCAAAGATTGAAGCATCTAAGCAGAATCCGGGGGTCTTTTGCCTCGTTCCTAATTTCTTAGTAACGATTTTAAAAGCCAGACCCTATGGGTCCTTTTCGACATCAACAATTAGGTCTTTCCAGCAACGGCGTTGTGACGCTCGAATTTCTTTTTTAAGGCTTTTCTTGGCCTCCTTATAAGCTTCCTTTAGCAAAGGATCTCCCTTTGATCGGGTGTAAGTCCTTCTTGCTGTGAAGCATGCTTTACGTAAGGAGGCCAACACATCCGACCACCAGTACACCGAGCCCTTTCGTGAAGCGGTGCGTTTGCGACGTGGCATAGAAGCATCGCAAGCAACGATGATGGTTTTCCTCACCACTCGCACCTCCACTTCCAGAACATTTGGCCTCTGCACCCAACCGAGCTCATCAATGAGACGGGATTCTTCCAGGGAACGGACAAATTTTTCCTTGTCAAGCTTTTTCACGTTCCAGGAGGGGCTTTGTCGACACGGAACCTCCTGTCTCTTGTCTCCTCTTGTGTCTCCCACTGAGACTGAAAACTCGATGTACTGGTGGTCACTTGCGGTATACTCCTCAGAAACTCACCAGTCGTTTATGCGCCTGAATAGGGCTGATGATGCGATCGTTAGATTAATGATCGATCCAATTGCACCTCTCCTAAACGTCTAAGTCCTGTCCCTGTTAACAACTAATAAATTGTTTCTGAACACCATTTCTCCAATCATTCTTCCTCTTTTATCGAGCCTCGACTCTCCCCACTCCGGTGACTTGGCATTGAAGTCGCCAGTGACGAGTACGTCCAACCTGGACTCTCTAAGACTCGATTCAAGTTCCTCAATGTCGGCTTCGAAGGCTTGCAGTGAATCGTTGGGCGAAAAGTAGCAGCTGTACAAACGCATGCCTGACACCTCTACCCACACGAATCCACTGCTCGTCTCCAGATATTTGCTAACTTGCACTTCAGGATTGCACACCTGCACGGCGGCCCTTCCTGATTTGTCCTGATACTAAGGTGCCTGATCATTTCTTCTGTGTTGCTCACTGCAGAACAGAATATCGATCTCTTTCTCCCTGGCGGTCTGCATCAATAGAGCTTGTGCCTCCCTACAGGTGTGCAGGTTGACCTGCAGAAGTTTTAAAGATTTGCCCTTTTAAGCCTCTGAAGCTCACCTCTGTAGACAGGGCAGGAGCTTTTGCCTGGATCATGAAAAACGTCTGTCTTGCCCAAATCTGTGCACGTTAAGCACTTGGGATGTTCGACAGAACAGTTCTTCGACAGGTGTCCCTCTTCGCCGCATCTACGACAGTTTTTTGTTCTGTTAGGTCCTTTGCATGCACGTGTTGCATGACCATACACAAGGCACTTTTGACACCTTGTCACCTCTACATAAGCTCGGACAGACGCACATATCCATTCTACACGGATTTTGCCCTCCTTGAGGAGCGTATTGTACTCCATTTCAGGCAACCGTACAACAGCTACTTTTGTTCCACCAAAGCGAGGAAACAGTGAACAGGTCAGCTCTGAACAGTTCGGCCCCGTTATGCTAGTTATGGCTGAAACCACGTCAGCTGGTGTCGTGGTTTCATCTAAATCTCTAATTTCGAGAGATCTCTTGTTTACAATTGCCCTGACGTCGGCTTTGTCTTTCAAGGCACTGCAAAACTTGGAGATCTCACCTCCCTTTTTTACGATCAGAAGGATCTCTTTATTTAAAGTCCTTCTTATCTTCGTAACCTCGATTCCCAGATCTTGTGGGTTAACCGAACTTTTCATTTCCTGCAAGATCTTAGCATAAGTCCTTTCGTCCTTAGCCGAGATCTTAACCGCTTCACTATTTCTAGGCCGAGGTGATTTCTTTTTCTCCTTTTCTGCCTTTTCCCTTACTTCTGAAGTATTTTTCTTCTTTCTGGCTTCTTTCCTTCTGTTCACCACTTCTTTAAACGTGTTGACATCTTCCTCTCCATCAGCCCCTCTGACAACCGCTGAGAAACTCTTCAAAGACGGCGAGGAACTTTTATTCTGAGTTGTCTTTTGATTTGTTTCCTTAAGAGGGCTAGCTTTCTTTGTGGAAATTTCGTCCTCATTCCGCATTTTCTTCTTTAGAAGAGGTCTACGTACTTCCTCAGGTGACTGAAGACCTCTTTTTTTCGATTTTTGGGCATCGCGCGCTGCGCGTCTTATAGCATCGGCTGCTAAACGTTTACGATGCTCCTTTCTATAGCCGTGGGCAGCCTCGTTGCACACTATGCTCTTATCATACATGAGGTCCGCCTTATCAGCTTCCTCATGTTTTTTCTTTAACAATGGAAGCCAATCCGTCAAGAATTTGAGACCTTCCTTGATGGTCTAGCTCACATTTTTTTGGACGCCAGTGGCTTTAACCATTTTGTCCACTTGCTGACTAATAAGCGGAAAATATTCCGCTTCTTCTTTTCTTAGCTTGGTGCGCCTTTCGCGATATGCATTGCTGCACGCGATTTCGCGTATGGAGCGACTGCTACAATCGCTCGCCAAGCTTTCCAAACTAGAAGATCGCGATAGCGAATCTCCTGTGACCGATGGCACCGGTCCAGTGTGTGTTTGGCCCCCTCCAAAATCCGTGGGGCCTGCGCTGACCACCGGGGCTTGCACCCGATCGGAATCGACGGTAGGATTAGCCTCTTGCGAGGCACCTACTTGGGGTATAGTGTTCTGAACATCACACATTTCCCATACTTGATTCAGTGTTCCGTATCGAGGAACGATCGAGCCTAAACAGGATACTACCATCTGGCCAGGATGGGCCCTGAATATATAGGTGTGATAAGTGTAGTGTGACCGTGTGTGACAGGCTGTGTAAGTGTTGTAATTGTGTGTAACCCATATATGTGTGGAGAAGTGTATGTGAAGAGAGTACTGTTAAGTTGCCCTTTTGTGGGAAGCCCCGCCACCACGGCAAGGTCTACCGAACATATCCAAAATGACGCTTGAGTGTGGCAGCGGATAGGCATCCCACCCCGGCGCCCCAACGTCGTCAAGAATCGCAGCAATGTCTGGCTAAGGATATGCATCCAGACCCAGCAGACCCACGCCATCAAAGACAGCAGTCGCGCCGGGGAGAGGATAATCATCCGCTTCTCCCAGTACGTCAAAGACATCACCGATGTTCGGCAGTGGACAACCAGCGGCGGAGATTATTATTATTATTTTTGCTTAGGGAATTTGGGAAATCTGCCTACAGATACCTTGGATTCCGCACTCCAAGGTTATGTGGGGTTGGTATAATAACAAATCAAAATAAAGAAAAAATAAATAATATAGTAAATTTAGAATACTGGTGACCTACTGCCAGCCCGATCCACTAAAACCCGTAACCCTTCTTTTGGAGCCCTTTACTCTCCCTCGGAACTGTCGTAAGACTTTAGCCTTCGAGGGTGGCGCTCCAACTCTGTCGCTGCTGCGACTTTGTTCTTTACCTACGGTTCTCCTGCGTCAATAGTTAAAATTCCAAACTATTATAATATACAAGCGGAATCAACAGCACAACAATAATAAAAGCAAATGTTAAAAAGAGTAAAATATGCTAAGGGGTAAAATATTCAACAGGTGTAAAACAAAAAACATATAAAATAAACAGATGTGTAAAGTCAAAAAGATGAAAGCTGTATATGGACAAGTAAATCACAGAATAAGTTAAAATTGTATAAGGACACATAAAACACGAATTAAAATAAAAGTGTATAAAGACAAATAAATCACAAAATAAATTAATACAAAAAAACGAACAAACAAATTAAAAGCTGTTTAAATTACGCTTTTTGGCGGCCGTCGAGATCCTTCCTTGACATAACCGAGATTATGAAATTCTCGACTTGCCACCAATTCTCCTCTGACTGGGTCATCAGCGATACCATGTTCTCCGGTGTAACTTGACTGTTTACACCTTCGAACATGGCCCGCCTCTCCAGATCCCATTTTTTGCATGAGAAGAGGGTGTGCTCTGTGTTGTCCACAGCGAACTGGCAGTACGCACACACCTCATTCTCGCGTAATTTAAAGCGACACAGGTACGAGTTAAAACACCCGTGACCCGTGAGCGCCTGTGTCAAATAATAGGAAACCTGACCGTGTTTCCTATTTATCAGGTGGCGAGTGCCGGGATAAGGCGATAGGTCCATCGACCTTTTTCCTCATCATCCCATCTCTCTTGCCATCTTTCTATGAGCCTGTATCTCGCTTCTTTGCGTATCAGGCCCTTGCTTGGTCTTATTTCCTCATCCAGGGAACTTCTTTTTTTAGAAAAGAGAAACATTTCTTCCCTTTCCCTCGCCAAAAGATCTGCTGGCGGGACACTTGCAAGGACCTGCACAGCACTCGTAGATACCGTCTTATATGCAGAGATGATACGCGTAGTTATCGATCTCTGCGCAGATAGTATCTTATCACAGATGGTTTGACATCTTTTACTTCTCAGAGATGGGGCCCACACTGGTGCTGCATAAAGCATTTTAGCATGAGCGACACTCGCCACCAGTCTTCGTTTTTCTTCACGGGGTCCGCCTACGTTTGCAATTAGCCGTGAGAGATTTGCCGCACACTCGATCGCCTTATTTGACGCCGTAGCCATGTGGTGGTGGAAATTTAACCTTCCATCCAACTCCACACCAAGATATTCAATTTGCATACTCCACTTGACCTCGAATCCGTCTATCACGATTCATGGGAGCTCATAACCACGTCTGTCTGTGACCAGCAGTGCTTCGGTCTTTTCCAGGGCCATTTCAAGACCTCTGGTATCCAGCCAGTCTTTTGCAAGCCTCAGACATTCGTTCACCAATGTCCCAAGAGCTTCCTCACTTTCGGCAGTGCACACGAACAACGCGTCGTCCGCAAAGCCGATGATCACCGCACCTTCGGGCAGACCCATTCGCAGAAAATCATCGTATGATACATTCCATATAAATGGGCCCACCCTCGAGCCTTGAGGAGCCCCACGCTGCATCTCTTCCTTGAGAGTGCAGGTGTCTCCCTCATATATAACCCACCTGTCGCTAAGATAATTATCCATTATCCGCAACAAGTAGGGCGGCATGTTCTTCATTTTCATCGACTCGATGAGATCTTTCCATCTTGCAGAATTGAACGCGTTGCGTATGTAAATTGCTACCTACGCGCAGAAGCTCTTTTTTTTATCTGGTCCCAATTTGTTTTTTCCTGCTTTGACTATGTCTACTACTGCCTGGATGGCATCAACTGTAGATTGCCTTTCCGGAAACCAAATTGGTCATCGGATAGACGATTCTCTCCGGTCAAGTGGCTTTGCATTCTCTGCAGAACTATATCCTCTATAAGTTTAGCCATCGTATCCAGCAGGCATATGGGCCTGTACGACGAGACTTTATCTAGAGGTTTTTCACCTTTCCTTAGGAGGACTAACCTCTGTCGCTTCCAGTCGCGGAAAAACTCTCCTCTCTCAAGGCAAAGATTGAAGCATCGAAGCAGAATCTCGGGTGAAGTTTCGATTACCAGTTTTAGGATCTCGTTACTTATCCCATCGATTCCAGGCGCCTTGCCTGTTTTCAATCTTTTACCTGTATTTCGTAAATCTGTAAGAGTGAAGAGTTCATCCTCACCGACTTCACAGGCACTCCAATCCTTCCTAACCCATGGTTCTGCAGGAGGAAACAAAGCTTTTATTATCCTTCTGACCCAATCGGGATTGTCCAGGCCGGGGGTCTTTTGCCTCGTCCCTAATTTCTTAGTAACGATTATAAAAGCCAGGAGCGGGACTCTGAGTTAGCGCCACTATAATAGCGTCACTATAATAGCGCTCACTATAATAGCGCTCACTATAATAATGCCATAGCGCCACTATAATAGTGCTCACTATTATAGTGAGCGCTATTATAGTGGCGCTATTATAGTGAGCGCTAATATAGTGGCGCTATTATAGTGAGGACTATTATAGTGGCTCTATGGCACTATTATAGTGAGCGCTATTATAGTGGCGCTATTATAGTGCGCGCTATGGCATTATTATAGTAAGCGCTATTATAGTGGCGCTATTATAGTGAGGACTATTATAGTGAGCGCTATTATAGTGGCTCTATTATAGTGGCGCTATTATAGTGGCTCTATTATAGTGGCGCTATTATAGTGAGGACTATTATAGTGGCGCTATGGCACTATTATAGTGAGCGCTATTATAGTGAGCACTATTATAGTGGCGCTATTACCGTGGCGCTATTATAGTGGCGCTATGGCATTATTATAGTGAGCGCTATTATAGTGGCGCTATTATAGTGCGCGCTATGGCATTATTATAGTGAGCGCTATTATAGTGAGCACTATTATAGTGGCGCTATGGCACTATTATAGTGAGCGCTATTATAGTGGTGCTATTATAGTGGCGCTAACTCAGAGTCCCGCTCCAGACCCCATGGGTCCTTATCGACATCCTTGATTAAGGCTTTCCAGCTACGGCGTTGCAACTTGCGGATCTCTTTCTTGAGGTTCTTTTTCGCCTCCTTGAAAGCTTCTTCCAGCGAGGGATCTCCCTTAGATCGGGTATATGTCCTTCTTGCTTTGAGACATTCCTTTCTCAAGGAGGCTGGCTCCTCTGACCACCAGTGCAAGGATTTTCTTACAGGGATGGTGCCTTTGCGTGGCATAGACGCATTGCAAGCGGTGACTATCATGTTCCTCACCGCACGAACCTCCCCATCCAGACTGCTTGGCCTCTTCACCCAACCAGATTCCTCAATTAAGAGAGATTCCTCCAGGGACCGGCCAAACTTCTCCTTGTCGAGTCTCCTAATATTCCACGAGGAGGTTTTGCGACTAAGAACTTCCTGTCTTTTTCCTCCTCGTGTGTTTTCCGTTGAGACTGAGAACTCAATGTACTGGTGGTCACTTGCAGTATATTCCTCAGAGACCCGCCCGTCGCTTATGCGGCTTAATAGTTAAGACGATGCGATCGTTAGGTCTATAATCGATCCGATCACACCTCGTCTAAATGTCCATGATTTTCCCCGGTTAACAACTAATAAATTGTTCTTGGAGATCATTTCTCCAATCAGTCTACTCAGCGATCATGGCCCGAAGTTTACTTCTGGTCCATGGGAGAGATACACCGACCTTCGAGGTCCGAGTTTCTTAGCTCATCTGACACTGGATACCATAGACGTCGCATCAATGCTTCGGCAATGCTATAACGTCTATGTAACTAACGGAGGCGGTTCAGGGCCCATCCTGGCCAGATGGTAGTACCCTGTCAAGGCCCGATTGTTCCTCGATACGGGACAAACACCCAGTATGAGCGATTGTAAAAACAAGGAAGAGTACCTGCGGAGTAATGCTTCGGCTGAATCTCTCACTGGTTCCGATCATCAAGCGCTTTCGAGCGTGAGGATGATGGCCAGTGGCCCAAGGATGCAGGAGGGCAACAACGCGTTGGCAGTTCCACAGATAATTGTGGAGAAGGTGGAGAGACGAGGGAGTACGAGCAGTGTGACAAGTCAGGCTAGCTGCATTTCTGTCTTCAGTAATGCTTCAGCGAATGACATTCCTAGCTGCAACAAGGACCGAGATGAATGCATAAATCTGCGGGAAGAAGAGGCGACATGCATTCTAGTAATAGAAGAAGAGGTCAGTAAGATGATAAAGTCCTGCGAAGTGCAAAGAAATGTCAATTTGACAATCAAGGATGGACTTAAAAGCATAACATCGCTCATACAGCAGACCAAGGTGAAGCACGCAGCGGCTACAAAAAAGGACGAGATTTTCTACCAGGGATTGACCTGGTCGGAAGAAGCTAGACAAGATCGCAGAGTAAGAAGAGATCGTTGTAACGCAATTGTGTTAAGAAACGTTGTCTTGGATTCTCAGAAAAGGAAGATAATAAGCGATCCTGAGCCTGCGAAGGATCCAAAAAGGAAAAAGGAGGAGAGACCTCCTAAAAAGACTAGAGGCAAGGGGATCAAAACGGTCCCAAAGCCAGACCAGGTCAAGAAGGAAAGAGCCACAGTAATTGTTAAAGTGGCAGAAGGAAATACTTTCGCCGAAGTGCTGGCGAAAGTTCGAAAAGAGGCTGACCTGGAGGCCAGTCAGACAAGGGTTGTGGGAGCTTTACCCACTAAAAAGGGAGGCCTTCTCATAAAAATTGGAAGGTCTTTAGACAAGAAGTTGTTCACCGAGGAGGTGACTAGGGTGATCGGTGACCTGGGTAAGGTGCAGATGCGGACCGGTAAGCTACGCTGGAGGTCCGCGATATGGATGCCCTTACCGAACAGAAGGATGTCAAGGAGGCCCTAGACAAACTATCTACGGTTCCAGCAGGAAGGTGACGGTCCTCGGACCAAATAAGCGAGGAATGAAGCTCGCTGTCGTGGTCACCACCCAGGAGGATGCTGCCAGATTGGAGAAGATGGGGCACATTAAAATCGGTTTTGTGTCCTGCAGAATTAGCAGGAGAGTGATGGTCACAAGGTGTCACAAGTGCCTTGACTATGGCCATATAGGCAGAGATTGCCAAGGATTAGATAGGTCAGCTGCGTGCTTCAAGTGCGGAGAAGCTGGCCATAAAGCAGCAGATTGTAAGAAGAGCTCATGCTGCTTCTTATGCCAGTTCGGCGAGAAGGAGGACATCCAACACGTCGCCGGATCAGGTCGGTGCAGGGTCTTCAGGACTGCCTTAGAGGAAGCTTAGAAGATTCTGTCAAGAACAAGGAGGAAATACGGCCAGAACAAGAGCGGCACGGAAGAGTCGCGTATGCGACTAAGTGGGACCATTCATCTACGAAGTCTGAAGCCACTAGGTAGTTCCGTAGGTAAATAATAGGTCTAATATAAATGGGGTTTTAACATGGTATGGTCGATGTGAGTCCTGATGTCTAAACATTAGGCAATCGACTGAGTCCTGTATGTTTCAATTTGTAATAAATTGTTTCTCTATAAAGATTTTACTGTTTTTATAACCTTTCCAATTGGATTTATTCGGTTGTAAAGTTTATGTTAACTACCCTGCAGAAAGCTAAAAAAATTATTATTATTATTATTATTATTATTATTATTATTATTATTATTATTATTATTATTATTATTATTATTATTATTATTATTATTATTATTATTATTATTATTATTATTATTATTATTATTATTATTATTATTATTATTATTAATATTATTATTATTATTATTATTATTAATATTATTATTATTATTATTATTATTATTATTATTATTATTATTATTATTATTATTATTATTTCTTCAGCGGGCAGGTAGTATTTAACTGGATCTTTCTTTGTAACAAGTTTTTTAACATCACAAATGTCTAAAACATTAAAACGTTAAGTCTTCTATACTGAGTAGCGGTTTTTGTTTTGGATGATTTTGCCTCTTCTACGTCAGCCAAAATTTCTTTGTATTTTTCAAAAGTTATCACGTTATACTGCCTCTTTTTCACATTTCGTACTAATAATTTTTTTTTTAAACTCTCCTTCCAGGCACTAACACTTTCAAGTAGACGATTAATAACACTACTCATGATAAATCTACATGGAACAAATGGGACAATACAAATAGATTTTTCTTTGTGTCCTTGTAGATATTAAGAAAACATATGTATATGTATTTAAAGCTATGGCCCTTATTTAACTACTCGTGAAGAAAATAAATTGATTCCGTTGCCTAGAAACATTTTATTAAAAACTCAATAAAGTGTTCATTTTTCTAATAAAAAAAATTATGGTTCGGTTGTGAGCACTCTTGAAAAATCTATTAAAAATGCAAAAAAGTTTATTAAGTAACAATTAATTAACTATATAAGGATGATTTCTTGTAATTTTGACATTACCTCTTCCCTATGTAAGGGCATATAAGATTTCTCACACTGAACATGAACTGCCCAGTTACTACAATTACTATAACTGCGAACGACGTACGGACATCAAAGTCTCATTATATTAATTTCCGTGCTGGACCACGAAACTCCTAAAATTCATAAAACACTATTAAATGTTGTAAGGAATTACTTATGGTTTTATCGACAACGAAATTTTACGATTTATTAAAAATAAGAGTGGTGTCCACAACCGAATTAATTTGGATGCTTACAAGCAAACTTGACGATCATTTTAAAACATCACGAAAAAATTTTGCTTATAAACATTTTTGTGATACTTGGTATTGGATCAAAAAATATACAATATTTACTGTGTAAATACGCGTTGAACTTATCATTTTAATTAATTCACTTCTATTTGTTCAACATTTAACAATGTTAAAAAATACATTTTTGTTTTATTCAACGTGTCGAAAAATTAATTTATATATAGGAGCCAAAATAAGTGAAACCGGCCACTTGAAAAATCTTTGTCTCCAATTTTCATTTTCATTTTCATTTTATTATTACTTTGAAACAAATAAAGATAATTAATTGAATTTTTTTAAATTAAAGCTTAAAGTCTATACTTTGAGGATTAACTAAAGCGATTGCTGAAAAATGAAAATGTATAATTGTTATTAACAATTCTTTTAAACAATTGCAAATTGATGAAAGTTCTGAATGTTTTTCAAACATTAAATTACGATGTATTGATGCGTAAAACTCCAAGCATTAAAATTAAAAAAAAGAAAAATCAGTAATCTCCAATATTATAGATATTGTGTAGATTTTTCTGAAAAAATCCAGGCAAAATTAGACTCGAGTTTCTGGAAAAAGATAAAATTGCAAACGAATAAATAAGATCGTCTTTTGTTTTGTTAGAAACTTCACGCTTTGAAGCGGATTTTTATGATTAAAAGTCAATTTTCACCTGTATTTTGTCAGAAAAATGTATACAATATCTATGATATTGGAGGTTACTGATTTTTTTTTTATTTTAATGCTTAGAGTTTTACGCATCAATACATCGTAATTTAATCTTTGAAAAACATTGAGAACATTCCTCAATTTGCAATTGTTTAAAAGAATTGTTTATAACAATTATAAATTTTCATTTTTCAGCAATCGCTTTATTTAATCCTTAAAGTATAGACTTTAAGTTTTAATTTAAAAAAAATTTACTTAATTATCTTTATTTGTTTCAAAGTAATAATAAAATGAAAATAAAATGACCCAAAACTTCAACACCAGATTACTTCAAAAATAATTTTTTGTTGAAAAAAAATTTAGGGGGAAAAAGTGTACTCATATATCTGCCAAAAATTATAGATAACTTGAAAATTGGAGACAAAAATTTTTCAAGTGGCCGGTTTCACATATTTTGGCTCATATTAAAAAGCGCAGGTGTTTAATCACTTTTGTATTCGCATAGAAAACTACGTTAGGTCATAACACATACGTGATATTTGTCAGATTAGACAAATCTCATGTTTTCTGTTTGATATATTAATGACTTTCGGCTTCTACCTATTTCACTTTATATACAAGAAAATCTTCCAACTTGAAAATTCGTTATTGAATAAAAAAGATTATTAAAATTTTTTCCTTCTGCCAGATTTATGTTAAAAATTTTTGCTTCCTTTTTATACTGAAAAAGTAAATTTAACAGATTTTACAAATCTGTTACCGAGAGAATATACAGCTTATAACAAAACTGAGTGTTGTAAAATGTAAGGAATATTTCGGGACAAACTTTAAAAGTATTCAGTATAAACTACGAAATTTCTGTACTTAATCCTGAAGTATTCCCTAAATTTTACAAAACTCAGTTTCGCAATAAATTATATTAGCTACTCCGTAAGAGTTAAGTAAAGTCTGCTAAATTTATTTGTTTCATTTACTACTAATAAGTTCTTATTGTACTAATTATTGAAACAAAAGTTATTTAATATCTTACTAAAAATTAGTTACTTTTAACTACACTGTAAAAAATTTATGGAGTTAACGGACTCGGGAGTTAGGAGTTTAATTTTTCGAGTTAAAAATCAACTCCAAAAGAAAGTTAATTTACTAACTCCTTTCATCAACACCTGTGCGAGTTATTTTTCTATGGGGAGTTAGCATTTGGGTGTTAAATTTTAAGTCTATTTATTTAACTCCCTTGGCATTAACTCTCCAATGGGTGCGACTTAATTAGAGAATCCCCTGGGGAGTTAAAAGTTAACTCACTTTTTTACAGTGTAATACTGAATTAGAATTTAATACTAATAAAAATAATAATTAATAGGGTCATTTGGGGTAAATGTAAACGCGGGGTAAATGTAAACAGTAGATGTTTCAGCTAAATTTACAAATTAAAAAATAAGTACGACAGCAATATTTTTACCTCAGCTCACCTACAAGATGTTCTGACTATTGCCAATATTTTATTTTGACAATTGGCAATGCCCTAGTGTAAGTTATCTTTTAATGCAAAAAAGTTTGAAATTGAAAATTTTTCTGTTTCAGTATTTTGTCTCGCATTTGCATAAAAATAAATTTAAAAATCAAACGAAAATATGTAATTCTTCCTTATTTATGCCCCAACAAAAATTGACTTTGATTTTCTTCAATTTAGTTAATGAATAATTAAGTGTTTACATTTACCCCGAGAATTTGAAAACTCGGGGTAAATGTAAACAGAACTTCAACTACATTAAAAAAACAATTTAATAAATTATTGGATCTGCCATTTTGAAATTTAAAAATTCGATATTTTAGATTCTTATTCAGCAAGCTTAAAAACTTTTTTTCATCAAGTTGAATGAAAATCTATTAAAATTTGTTCAAGTTATTCAAGTTTTACATTACTAATTTTGTAATGGTTGATTGTTTATTTTATATGATACATTATCAGTCAACTGGTTGATTTACTATACGTCTACGAATAATTACCCCAAATTTTAGGCAAATTTCAAAATCTCGGGGTAAATGTAAACAGTCAGTTGTAGACGATTCAGGTGCATCAATATTTTTTTGAACCTCATAAAATTTTTCAAGGGAGCTCTAGTAACAAGTTCATGCAAAAAAAATCCGTCCATTTTACCTTTTAACAAAAAAACTGATGTTTTTCGTAAAAAATAGATAAACCGTTTACATTTACCCCAAATGACTCTAGTACTAAAATTTAACTTAAATTTTTATTTCCACATTATGTTTTAGAATAATAAATGTCCAAATTTATGTAGATTATATTTATTTTTCATAAAAAAAGAAAAAAAAATGTAAAATATTTGATTATATTATAATAATACTAAAAAATTTATTATTATTACTTTTTTTATTATTACCAACAGAAAAAGAGATAGTGGAGAAGATTTATTCGAACAATTAGTGAGTCAATAGGAATATGATTGTGCATAAGAAATGTTCTATTCACAATTTATGTAATCTCGAATTTTGTGTGAGATTCCCAGTGTAGTTCCCTTGAGAAATAAATAGCAAATATTGAAAATCAGTTTAATAACTTTTATTAGTGATATTATCTAGATAATGCCTAACGAAATATGTTAATTTTCCACTAATGACGAAAATTATCGAATATTATAGAGCAATATATACGCATATACTTTATAAATGATTCATAAAAATTGATACTCCATTTACTAATCAAAATTATATTAGATTCTGATATTCATAAAATGGATTTTAAACATTTTTCTAATGATATTCTTTAAACCAAATATTAGGCAAAATAAATTAATCAACTGAATTAATTTATTAATATTAATAATAATAATAATTTGTTCCCAATAATTAAATTGAATTGAAAACTGAATTTTACTATTATTATTAATAGTTGAGGAAAAAAATTTTTTTAACACTTCTTTTTGTATATGTATATTGTCAACATATAATAAATAATTATTCTTTATATATGTACTCATAGTATAATACACATCCTTTTTTTATTGGAAGTTTAGTTTTGGAACATTTGTCCTGCAAACGTTTAAACAATCTATATAATTGCTAAGTTTTAACAATTGCAAATCAACATAGATAAGAGCAAATTTATATACATTTGTTAACTTTTATTGGTATTACACAGAGAAAAATGGAGTTTGAAAAATTAGAATCAATATTTAAAAAACTGTACTCAGTCCAGGAAAAGTACATTAATTCATTTCCTTTAAGCATCTTAGGGTGATACCTATAATGTATTGAGGGCCTTAGTTCCAAATGTCACTGTAAACAGCATTGAAACACAGGCGAAGATTATAAGGCGCGCTGCAGTGTGCATAGTAGAGAAACTGGACTCAGTCATTTACTTGAAAAGTTTCGCAATAAAAGAACGCAGGCGCGTAACCTGTCGAAATAAATGTCCGACGCGAAGCAAGTGTTTCCTTTTATTCAATTCGTCAATTATATATAAAAAAACCAATAACCAATCATTAAGAACAAGAAAAAATATGTTAAATGCACTCTTTATATATTCATATTCATTAATTCACAAGATGTAAAATCGCTCGCTTTTACATTAGGCATTAGGCCTCTCGGCTACGCAATCGATGGGGGAAACTTCATATTTAAAAAACATATCTTTAATCAATGAAATAAATTAGATCATGCGTGAATTTTACTTTCCCGTCTAGAAATTTTCCTACTACGGCCGTATTACGAATGAAACACACGGCCCGACCTGGGCCAGATAGGGGCGACACTCAAATGTGGATTTCCTGATCAGGGCCATATCGGGCAGTGTGTTTCATTCCCTAATAGAGAAGGCTTGATCTGTCCCTGATCTGGGCCATAGCGAAATTTTTTCACGGGTTGTAATTAATGTATGTATGGATGTCAACAATATTCATAATATTGAATAAATAATATTGTCTAGTTTAAATTTGATACAGTTATTAGAATTTAATAATAAATAAATAAAAAAATTAATTTTTTCCTAACCCTTTTCATGTTTGACACTTCTCATGGTATATTTGGTTATTGTGAATTGACCTTGAATAAAATGTATAAAACGGCAAGATAAGTGAACGACCATTAGTGAGAGAGAGAAAGAAAGAAAATAACTTGTGACTTTCGAGTAGGTATCTATTTTATGTGCACTGCGTTCATTATTCAGAAGAACTGGACTGAGTACTAGAAGTTCAATATTCGCTTCTATTATAGACTTGTGTTTTGTACACTGCCACGTTCTTTTGACAATTACATGAGAAAATAATTTCTCATTACAATTTTATATGCTCTTATTCCTTCTTAGATAAATATAAAATAAATAAAATAAGTAAATACAAAAAATAACCTAATTAGATAATTGTTTAAACAATTGAGGATAAAGTAATTTATGTTTTTTAACACATTATAAACTTAAAAAAACATTTTTTAACGCAACGTATAAAACTTTCTATAAATCAACATCAGATTCGGTATGAGCGACCCCAAAAACCTCCGAGTAACAACTTTCAACGAAATCTAAAGAATTAAAAAAATTTTGTCTAATTTTACCGCCAATACATAGGTGATTTCCTTATTTAATTCCTCTTTATCAGCACTTTTATTACTCTGTTTTTAATTTAGACACATTTATAGGTTATATTGTGGCCGCCATATTGGATTTTTTAAAAGGCAACATATTTTTCGAAAGTATTTATATACATAAATAATTTTTGGGAATAAGCTATTTTTTGAAAGCTCTCAATTTTGGCCATCGGGGTGACCCGCTTAACTCTCATATATGAGAGTTTTAGTTTTCTTTCAACTTTTTAATATTGTTAAAAAAAATTTTTCAATTTTTTATTAAACAAATTTTTTTAAAAATTTTGTTATAAACAAATTAATTTTTAAAAATTTTGTTATAAACAAATTAATTTTTAAAAATTTTGTTATAAACAAATTAATTTTTAAAAATTTTGTTATAAACAAATTAATTTTTAAAAACTCTGGGCCCGATTTTTTAAACATATATTTATACCTTATAATGTACAAAAGATTTTCCAAAAAAACTGGAGTGGGCTTGATGAGTTTATTGAGTTTAAACTATTCTTCAAAAATCACGTGCATGCCTCACAGTGGGATTTTTTTAAAATTTATTTTTCAAAAAATGTCTACATCCTAGAATATTTAATGGATTTGAATGCTTTTTGGTTTAAATTCAATAAGAATAATTTTTCAACATTTTCCTCCATCCAAATCTAAGAATATTCAATTGTTTATAATTTTTTTAAATCAAAGTTTACAAACTAATTGCATACATATACTTTACTTTAAAAGTGAATTTTGTTTTTTTATTCCACTACACTACTCATGTTTTAAATCAGTTTAAATTACTATAATATAATCTCCAGTTAAATAGAAAACCATAAACTAACTTATTTAAATTGTTATAAACAACATTACTTAACAAATAGTTAACAAATTTCAGTTTACAAGTGATCAGCATGCATGTAATTTAAAAAAAATTTAACCTTTAGGCAAATTAAACAAAATTAATTATTTTTTAATTATTTTTGTTTATAACAATTTAAAATTTTGTTATCAAAAATATAATACAATTAATTTGTAAACTTTGATTTAAAAAAATATAAACAATTGAATAATCTTAGGTTTGCATGGAGGAAAATGTTGAAAATAAGAATATTCTTATTGAATTTAAACGAAAAAACATTCAAATCTATTAATTATTCTAGGCTATAGACATTTTAAAAAAATTGATTGAAGATAATTCCACTGTGAGGCATGCACGTGCTTTTTTAAAAATGTTTTTAACTCAATAAACTCATCAGGCCCACTCCAGTTCTTTTGAAAAATCTTTTGTGCATTATAAGGTATATATAAATTTTTTAAAAATTAAAAAAATCGGGTCCAAAGTTTTAAAAAATTTGTTTATAAAAAATTTTTTTTAACATTTAGACAACTTTTTTTTAAACTCAATATTATCAGATTTATAGGCTGCTGAAAATTGGTCTATGTTAACAAATAAAAAATTTCGAAAATTCATAACTCAAAAATTTGGCCTCCAAAAAGAAAATAGAAAATACGTATCTGTTTATTTTTAATACAGAATGGAAAAAAATATGTTTGCCTGATTTCAAGACGTCAAAGGTAAATGACAAGTGGAATTGTCCATATATATAAATGACTTAGACCAATAAAAATAAAGTTAAAACTCCTCCTTCATAAAGAAAGATATTTTTTATTTATTGCTTAAGTTACACAAAATGGAAAAATAAAGTTATTATTGAAAAATAAAACATATAATTCCAACCCCCCCAAAATGGATATTGTAGACCAATAAAAAAATAAAAAAAACTCCTCCTTCTTTCAAAATCATTTTTTCTATTTGTAGGTTGAGTTAAACAAAATGGAGAAGAAAAGATATATTTATTTAAAAAATAAAACATTTAATTCCAACCCCCAAAAGTAGTATAGCTAGGATGGTTCTAGACCACTTACCTACAGCCGGTAAGGTAGATTTCTTAACAACTCACTTTTAAGTGGCTTAGTGTGGTGTTCTACTTTACCGACTGAGCTTTAGTACTGACTGACACAGGTAGATGGCGCCATTTTATTTTTATCACAATTTAACTCCCTTTGTGGGATATTTAAATTTTTATTTTAAAATTTTCAAGTGGCTTGGTCGGGGTGTTCTGTTTTACCGACATTAGAGTTCCGGCTGCCACCGGTGAATTCGAACCCCCTTGGTGGGATATTAAAATTTTTATTTTTTAATTTTTAAGTGGCTTGGTCGGGGTGTTCTGTTTTATCGACATTTAAGTTCCAGTTGCCACCGAGAGATGGCGCCACCGACGAACCCCTTGGCGGGGTGATTAATTTTCTGTTTTTAAACTTTCAAGTAGCTTAGAAGGGTTGTTTTACTTTACCGACAACTTGCTTTTTCTGTCACCACTAGATGGCGCCACTGCTCAATTGAAATTATATTTTACATAAAACACCACGTCGATATGAGAGAATAAATTTTATATATGAGGCATTTCATTTCAAACCGTTCCACCGACAAAAAACAATCGCAAGGAGACATATTTTCTAATAATTTTTATTATATAATTCTTTAATTGTTTATAATATATTATACACTGATTCAAAAGAGAATTTCATGAGCTTTCTATTGCTATTTTTATTATTTTAAATTTTTGCCAATTTCGTAGAGAAATTGCTGTTTGAAATGTTAAACTCTTAATATCTCAAAACACCCCCACGCCGATGTTTATCAAAATTATATGAAAATAAAGCGTAAATTCTCTAGTTTCTATTCCCATTTGATATATTATGGACATTTCATGGGATTAATAGAAAAAAAATTATTTAAAAAATGTGTTTTTGAAAAATTTGACAAATATTACGAAATTGAATGTAAGTTGAATGGGTTAAGGTTCAACTTCATACTATTTGTCAAATTTTTCAAAAACACATTTTTTAAATAATTTTTTTCTATTAATCCCATAAAATGTCCATAATATATCAAATGGGAATAGAAACTAGAGAATTTACGCTTTATTTTCATATAATTTTGATAAAAATCGGCGTGGGGGTGTTTTGAGATATTAAGAGTTTAACATTTCAAACAGCAATTTCTCTACGAAATTGGCAAAAATTTAAAATAATAAAAATAGCAATAGAAAGCTCATGAAATTCTCTTTTGAATCAGTGTATAATATATTATAAACAATTAAAGAATTATATAATAAAAATTATTAGAAAATATGTCTCCTTGCGATTGTTTTTTGTCGGTGGAACGGTTTGAAATGAAATGCCTCATATGTAATACACTAAATTACAAATTATTTATAATAAATTTACTACTTTTTTATTTAAAATACTTTTTTTCAACAAAAAAAAATATATTTAAAAGATAAAATTGACTTATTAGGATAAATTAATTCAAATATATATGTACTTAAATTAACTATTTAAATTTGATTAAGTTGATAAGGAAGTGCTTTTGTAAGAAAATTGGAAACAGCTTGCTTCCATTAATTCAATTTTAGAAACGGCATAAGTTCAAATTAATTTCAAGTATACACAGCATTAATAATACAAAATTAATATAAATATACATATAATAATTAAACTGTTAATATTTCATTAAATTGGAAGTATTTTTCAAATATTTATTCTTATTGAAGTTAAAATATTCCAAGTGTGTTTACAAAGTTTTGCGCGGTTGCGCAGTGACATGATGACTTATAGTCGACTGAGGCATATGATTGCAGTCGAGCGTGGTGGGAGTTAACAGTGGTGGGACTTCTTAACCGTGGAAGTAAAAAGCAGTGGACTAGCCACATCAGTAATTTGCTCTAAAAGCTCGTTTCTAGGTAACAGTCTCTCTTCCAGGTCTTCTTCTCTCTTTCAGGATTTCTCTCTTCCAGATGTTGTTCTTTTCTTAGATTATTCTCATTCTAGATTATTTTCCTTTTAGCACTTATTTTAATTTCAGTTTTCGTTTTCCTTAGTTTGTTTATTTTCAGGATTACTTGTATTTCTCTTTAATTTTTTTTGTTTCTTATTTCTTTTCACTATCTATTTAATCTTTTTTCAGGATTTCTTTTATTTGTTTTCAATTTTTTGTTTCTTCTTATTTCCTTTCACTATCTATTTAATATTTTTCTGTTTCATATTATTTATTTTCACTCTCAATTAAATTTTTTTCAGGATTTATTGTATTTCTTTTCCATTTCCAATTTTTCGTTTCTTCTTATTTCTTTTCACTATCTATTTAATCTTTTTTTTCGTTTATTCTTATTTCTTTTCACTCTCAATTTAATTTTTTCAGGATTTCTAGTATTTATTTATATTTTCAATTTTTTCGTTTCTTTTTTTTCTTTTCACTCTCAATTTTATTTTTCCTCAGGATTTCTTGTATTTCTTTTCTATTTACAATTTTTCGTTTATTCTTATTTCTTTTCATTCTCAATTTTAATTTTTTTCAGGATTTCTTGTATTTATTTCTATCTTCAATTTTTCGTTTCTTCTTATTTCTTTTTTACTCTCAATTTTATTTTTTCTCAGGATTTCTTGTAATTCTTTTCTGTTTTCAATTCTTCGTTTCTTCTTATTTCTTTTCAATTTTCACTCTCTATTTTATCTTTTTCTTATATTTTTTTATTACGTTCCTCAGAATTTTCATTATTTTACATGTCTAATTATTAAAGTCTAAACCTTCATATTTAAAATGATCTCTTTTTAAAATTTGCAGTAAGAAGTTTTTTTGTTGTTTTAGAAATAAAAATGGAAAAAATCACTTCACCACTGTCAAATTCTCCTAATAATGAATATATCATTCATATCATTGATATCTTTGATGAAAACTATTGTGATAATTACGAAGAATACGCTCATAATAATTATGAAGATGATGATAATGATAATGATGACGATTTTGTTGGTGATTTTGAAGATGATGGTGTTGGCGAACTCGAGGAGGATGATGATGATGATGAAAATTACAATGGTGAAGGTGAATCAATCATTATTAGTAGTTCCGATGACGATTGCGATACTGATGACGTTTTAATAATTGATAGTGGACTTGATGAGGTTAGTTTTAGTGTAATTTAAAAAGTACGTTGTGAAATTAAAATAAATAATAGCTCATATTTGTTACAAATGGATGAAATGCTGTGGTGAAATCAATGTTCCTGTGTTTACATTTTTGAAAATTAATCTTCTTAAGATTAAACTTATTTAATGAAAAATTCTTCTAATTATTTAAACAAATATTTTATTTATTATAAGAAGTATTCGCATATTACAATATGTTAAAACTGCGCGCGAATTTTAGACGATAAATTTTTCATGCGCACACACTACAGTAGTGGGGATAATATGATGGAGAACAAGTGATATAACCCGCTCTCAGGCCACCAAAATCATTCTTGTTTTTCAGATATCCTGGTAAAAGTAAGTATAGCTATAATTTCTAAGTTTCTTTTCAGATTTATTTTTTAAATTCTTTTCTTTATATCACGAAAATAAAGAAGGTGCAAACAAAGTATGGACCAAGAATAATTGTTGAAGTGAATGCTGCTTTTATTACATACTTACCATCGAGATTCGCTAAACATTTCGAAGAGGAACCAAGCACGCCGGTGATGATGATGGAAGCTACAATCGCGAAACAGCTTCAAATGAAATATATTGATGGTACTTATAACATCATCGAATTTTAATTTGTAAAATAAAATGTATATAAAAATGAAATAGTTGAAATTAAACAAATAATTTTATCTGTAATTTCATTTTAAATTTATTTATTCCTTAGTATAAGGTTAATTTTAAGTATAAAATAAGTTTAAACTATTTCAGGAATAGGGTTTTGAAATTAGGAAACAGTTATTTAAAGATATTAACATTTTTTAATTTTATAAAAACATAAGATATTTACAAAAAAGATTCACAGTGTTCATAAAAAGACTTTGAAGTAGTAACAGAAGAGTCAACCACATTATCCCTACTCCTTTACAATAATTCCATTACAACGCCGATTATTGGCTTATTTTGTATGACGCGGTCATAGATGATTAGGCAATAGGCAGTGGTCTCAGCTGGCATGTTGATTCCTTCTTCAAATTCTAACCTTACATCAACTGATGCTTGTTTGAAAATTCATTTTGTTTAGAACAATCAATAACAATTAGAGGAAATTAACTTTTTAAAATATCCCTTTCTAAAATAGGTTTTGAATCTTTACCATAATAAGATGATTGTAGAGAGTACTGATTTTGATCAATGTTTAGATTTAAATTTCCAGAAGGATAATATTGTGAATTTTAAAAGAGTTTAATATTTGTAATATTGCAATGGTCAAAATTACAGGCATATCTTTAACGTTTATCTTTCCTTGCTGTTTAAAATCCAACAATTACATAGCGTGGTTTCTCTAATTGTGTTGATGTTTTAATTTGACACAAAACTTTTGAACTTGTAGGCATTAGAGGATACTCATACATTTCCACGACCTAAAACTTATTGAAATTAATGGATCTTTTTCAATAAATTTTAATAGTTTTATCTTATTATTATCTGCAGGTAGAACGTATGGAACCATCCATTCAAGTTTATTGATGAAAATTTTTAATTCCTCATTCCTTTCCCTGTTCTGTTTAAATTACAGCAATCATGTCAGATCGTGCTCTTGTTAAAATAAGTTCATGTTTAGCGTTCATAATGATTTTTTTATAATCTTCAGCAAAACCAAAAATCATGTTGAGTGGTATTGTGACACCAAAATAGCTATTTTCCAATACAAGTCTTGCATCAGCTGCAATCATTCAATAACTAGCATTTTCAATAAAATTTAGCTGAGTTGGAGTTTGTGACACATAATTTTTCATTATTGTAGTATGTCCAAAGTATTTACAGCGATCAATTTCTTTACCATTTAGTTCATAGCGAATTTCATTAAACAAAAAACATACAGCATTATTACTTAAATGCAGGTTTTCCGTAAGAGTAATTCCATCATTTCTACCTAATCTGACAAAAATGTGTAATAAACTTTTACTAGGTCAAATGCACAAGTCTTAATGTTCTGAGGTGTTAATACCTTGTGAGACAAATTTAGACTGATTTGATTCTTGCATGTTGGTTGACTTATATAGTTTCCACCAACAACAGCTCTTTGATTATAAACGATTCCCATTACAATGACTTCATATGCAATCAAATTGTTATAGTTTCTCCTCTAAAATTTATCAAATCACCGTCCTGATTGACAATTCGCAGTTGTATATTATGTACTGTGTCCGTGACAATCGAAAGGTACATGACGTGAGCAGGCACTTCCACCAATTGAGTCTTTAGGGCTAAAATCAATTGGTAAATTGGGTTTAACTACACTGCGCAAAGAATTATTCTTTGGTTTTATACTACTGACAGTTCCGATTTCTACAGAATTTTGTAAATATGACTCAATGTCTTTAATTTCATAGCTTCAAGTTAAAATATCAATTACTTGATTTTCAACGTAAAACTTGTTATTTCCTTTATCTATATTGGGAATTAAATTAAAAGTCAACAGTTCGACAAGACCAAGTACATAACTTTTATTTGAATTTTTTTGTCGTTTATACTCCTGCCCTATTGGCCTTACGCTCTCGACAAGAGTCCCTGCTGATACTTTTTGTGGATTAAGTATAACCATTCTACCAATATTAGCAAATTTATCTAACCTAATGCGCCTACAGTGCGACTTTCGAAGATAAGAGTACTCGCATTTGCCTGGACCACCCGTAATTGGGTTTTCTCGCCAGAGAAGAGGGAAACTGTAGAAAAACCTCTTCTGAGTACAACCGGTTTATCGACAGTCTAGCTTCGGCGGTGGGCATCGGACAATAATCGACAATGCAAAGCGTCGCACCTAGACGTCAAACCTCCCGCTCGGAATATCTCACCTGTCGGAAAACATCCCCGGCTGACGGAGGGCGCGAACCTCGCTCGCACCACCAGCAAAGCAGGAGCTCCAACCAACTGAGCTATTCCGTCGGTCCCTTTTATTTAAATTTAGCTCTATTGGTGGGAAATATTCAGCTTCAAGAACTGAAGAATTTCCTGTCAATGTTAAAGTAAACGAATCACTCATGTTTCTGTCAGATTTTATAGTAAAAGCTTACAACAGTTGCAGTCTTTTATAAAGGTTAAACAACTCTTAACATTAAGTTGATTACACAAAAATTTAAGATATTTATCTTTTATGATTATATTTTATAAAGTTGCCGTCACTCAAGTAAATGACAAGATCTGTTGGTGGAGCAAGATTGACAAAACTATCAAAATACATTGTTTCGTTTTTGAATTTTTTATATGCTACCCAATGTATTCCTGCACCTTCTTTATTATCAAGATTAATTATTCCTGATTCAAACTGATGAGGACCACTCACAGGTAGTTCATTTCGCATAAAAATACCACAAGAATGAGGTATTTTGGCATAGTTTAACAGATCAAAGTCAGTTAATGATCGGTGAGGTAGCTTCACAGCCAATTTTTTTCTTCTTGTTGTTCTCTATTTTCTTGATTCTTTGTTCTTCTTTCTTGATGCTTGTTTTTTATTCCTTTTCCTTGAATGAAGGGTTTTAAGTGGAGACCAAGTCCTTGTCGATAAGGTTTTAGATGTAATCCTTTTCCAAGTGATATAGCTTCCATGGCTTTATTGTGACGTTGAGCTTCTTCAAGCTGTTCACTAACTGTTTTAGCCTTATTAATAGCCCTTGCTATTCCTAAAGCTCCCCCAGCAAGAGCTCCTAAAGCACTAAGTCCAGTAAAAATGGAAACTAGCGGTAAAATTCCACCTACTTTAGTAGGTGGAAATAGTAAAAGCAAGTGATGCTATTCGACGTAAGCATCGTATACTCATAATGGGTAAAGAGGCTGCAGAAACAAAATTGAAAGAAACTCTTTAACCAATAGTAACACCTCTTGAAAAATTGGTTAATGTAACTGACATACATTTCTAAAAGATTTAAAAAGAAAAAGTTAAAAAGAAGGAAAATGATTTTTCTTTCTCAACAGCTGTTGATGAGGAAGAATAATTTGATAAAACACTACTAAATGACACTGTACTTGATAAGAGTGCTAACTTTGAAGAAGAACTTAACTATGAAAAATTGACAAATAAATTTATGGAGTACGTAAGCTTTCTAATGTTATTCTTATGATTGAAGATACAGCAGTTGATTTAGAATGTCCTTATATTCGACTTATTGGAAAGAAAAAATATTTAAAAACTTCTGGGTTGCTTGACCTCTTATTTACACAAAAACCTAATCAAGTATTAATAAGTCTAGATGATTTAGAAAATTATAAAGAAATTCTTGATGCTACAAATGCACATCGAAAGAATTATAGTTCCAGTGAACCTTTGAACATAAAAAGGAGTTCTAAATACGTTAAAGAAATTGCAAAACTTTTTAAGAGTACATTAAAGAAGGGTAGTGGTGTTTTAAAAGGGAAGAATAGAAAAAATTACGACAATTTATGATTACAAAAAAAAATTTTTAAGCAGACTACATTTTTTAGGATGATCCAAATGATCTAGTGGATCGATTACGTTTGCTAGTAGCATCACGGCTAGCTGGTAATCCAAGCCATAATAATGAAATTATGTCAATCATCGTAAAACTATGCGAAGCTCACATTATATATTAGGAGAGTACAAGCAATTAAAGCTTAGCATAGCAAAATGAGCATTGATGTGTTTGGACATCCCTTGTCACGGCCTCTTGCAAGTCGTGGACTTCCTGGCCCTTCTGGTATTGGATTTAAAGTTACTTCAAGTGGACAATACAATATTGATAATAAAAGATTTTGCAACGTTCAAGACGCTGAAGAGCAACACGACGCTGTAAATTTAAGGCAAGTAACAAAAATTGTTAAAAACGAAATAAAAACCGTCTTTGCAGTTACATCATCTTCAAGATCAGCTATTGATGACTTGACTATTCTTATTTAATATATTGAAGAAAAAGGAAAACCAAATGTTGTTAAAGAATTGCATAGACAAGCTAGAAAAAATTATTCTCGGAGAAAAGTTCAAATGTGCGGCATCGATGAAACCTGGCAAGCAGATTTAGTTGAAATGATACCTTATTGTTATTCTAATAAAGGTTTCAAATACTTGCTCACAGTTATAGAAATATTTTCCAAATATGCCTAGGCTGTAGCTGTAAAGAGTAAGAATGTAAAAGATATTTCTTTGGCCATGAAAACTATTCTAAAACAAGGCCGAATTCAAAAAAAAATTTCATGCTCATAGAGGCAAAGAATTTTACAATTCTGAATTTAAGAGTTTAATGCTAGAATTCAAAATTAATTTCTATTCTACCTATAGTAATTTAAAAGCATCAATTGTTGAAGGATTTAACCGCACTCTAAAAAATATGATGTGGCCTGAATTCAGCTTGCAAGGCAATTATAAATGAATTAATCGTTTACCAACTCTCATGGCAAAGTACAATAATAAAAAACATCGTACTATTGGCATGAAACCCAATGATGTCACCGAAGAAGATACAAGAGAACTGCTGACACGTATCCGTAGACTACGTCGAATTCCCCTGAAAAAATTAAAATTGGAGACAGAGTTCGAGTTAGCAAATACAATAATTTATTTGAGAAAGGATATACTCCTAACTGGACAACGGAAATATTCACCGTGGATAAAGTTAAATCAACAAAACCAGTTACATACAAGCTGAAAGATTACCAAAATCAACCCATCGAAGGTGGTTTCTACGAGGAAGAATTGCTGAAAGTCCAATATCCAGATGTTTACCTTGTAGAAAAAGTTCTCAAGACTCGTGGCAATAATGTATACATGAAATGGCTTGGATTCGATAGCTCACATAATAGTTGGATAAAAATGTCTGATATGTAATATAAATAAAATGTAGTTAAAATAATAGTTTTAAAAAGTTAAAGTAAAGTTAAAAATAGTTAAAATATAGGTAAAAAAAGTTGGAATAAGTTAAAGTAAACTTAAAAATAGTCAAAACATAGTTTAAAAAAAGTTAGAATAAGTTAAAGTAAAGTTAAAATAAATTAATGTAACTAGATTAAGGTTTTTGTAAAATTAAATAAACATAGAATGAAATGTATAACACCGTTTATTAAAACAACTATTTCCTCTTCCTCCCCTCTCTCTCTGTAAAAATGTTTTACAGTAGTTTATCATCCTCTTTGTCAATTTCTAAAATTTTACAATGACCCCATGGGAGGCTGTCATTACTGTTTGCTATTAAGTATCTTTTGTCATCATATGGACTGAGTGCTATTTTTGTTTGCTTTAATGTTTGTACATTGTGCATTTTTGACCGATTACAATATTGTGTCCTCGATTGGATTTTAACATTTTGTAGACAATAAACATTATCATCAAGTCGATATTATTCTTAACCACTACTGCTTTAACACCTTTAGCCTTTTTTATGAAATTTTTCACTTCTACACGGACGCTGTACATTTTGCTCCGCAAGATAACAAATTCTGTTACAATTTTTCCGATGCTCTCATCTTTCATGAGTCTTAAAAATTTTTTGTTGGCTTTCCGAATATTGTACACGTTATTAACCTGATAATCAGAAGTGTCGAATTTGTGAACGTCCTGCTTAATATCAGCGTAAATGTCTCAGCACATGATTTCATGAATAAGGCTATCGGTGTCAGTGTACAATAATTTTCATTTTTTTCATCGTATTTTTTGTGCATATAATCGTAATGAAAGTCATAGATTAGCGTTTTTGAAATATCTAGCACGGTTAAACCAATATAAACTGGTTTGTTCATTATAAATACAATTTTTCTAAGTTCCACAGCAACCAAGTATAGTATTAAAGTCAATGTAACAATCCGTATAACATCTCCATATAAGGATTATTAGCTTTTGCGTAACGATTCATACACTGACTCACTCCACCTCTAATTCCACGTTCAATAAACATCACCATGTCAATATCAGTTAAAATTTTAAGTCTTACATTTGAATACTTTAACATAGCATCCCATGTTAGTCCAAGAGTTGTGTAATAATGCGCTGCGTCAAGACCATACGCGATTAAACATTGATTTCTAAAATTTTCAAAAATGTCCGCGAGTAACAGTATATCGGTTTACATATGGGGCGTTCCACGCGAAATCGGACAGTATTTGACTATTGCATCTCAAATTTTTTTCAAATATTTTTTTTCTTTTAGTGCTCATTGAAATAAGCTACCATAATTTTTTTCAAATTTTTTCATCAAGCCGTTTAAGAGATACAGGTTTTTGAAAAATCACGTTTTTTACGAAAATGTTTTTTTGAAATGGTTATAACTCGGTCAAAAATTGACCAAATTTGACGTTCTATATAAGAAAATTTTTGTTTTTACACGTAGTTTTTGATAAAAATATTTAAAAAATTTATTTTTTAAATTGACAAAAAAATTTTTAATTTTTAAAATAAAATTTTATTTTTAAGAATGTTTGTATCAATCGTTTTTTTTTTAAAATTTTTGTAAGAAACTAGAACTAAATTAACATCATTTAGGCGTTGTCTGATTGTGGGCAAACGATGGGATCTATTTATTTCGAATTTTTAAATTTTTATATCCATATAATATAGCAAACAATAGGGCTTTTGAGCTAAAATTATTGATAACACAGGTCAACAAAAAAAGACTTACTTTTTTCATGAGATTTCATAGTGTCCATTAAAGACGCTGAATACGATCACGGGTCACAAAATTGGCCGTCACGTCAGAATTTTGAGAAAAGTAGGGTGTAAAGACCCCAAAGAACGTGTTTTTGAGGGTTTTCAAAATTTTTTTATCCTAAACCTGACGGGCCAGAATCTTCTACATAGACTTAAATTAAAGCTTGAATTGTCCACTACAAGACCCATATCCGTAAAACCAAAGAAATTAAAATTTTTTTCAAAACATGAGGTTGAAGTTACAAAAAATGTGATTTGTGGGGTCGCTGGTTATAACCATCAGATTATAACATTTTATAAGTTTCTGGCAAATCAGATTATAATCCGCGACCTCAAAAACCTTTGAGTAACAATTTTCAAGCGAATCCGATCAGTTATAAATTTTCACATCCCCCATTTTGGATCCACTATTTTGAATTCTTAAAAACTAATATCGGAGTCGTAATCAGCGACCCCAAAAATCACTGAGTAACAATTTTCAAGCGAACCCGATCAATTATAAATTTTTGATCCAACATTTTGAATTTTCGAAAACTGATATTGGATTCGTAATCAGCCACCTCAAAAACCTCTTAGCAACAATTTTCAAGCGAATCTAAAACAGTTTTAAGTCCATTAAAGCAACCCAAAAATCACCTTTTTGTAACTTCAACCTCATGTTTTGAAAATAATTTTATTTTTTTTTTGTTTTACGGATATGGGTTTTATAGTGGACAATTCAAGCTTTAATTTAAGTGTATGTAGAAGTTTCTGGCGCGTTAGGTTTAGGATAAAAAAATTTTGAAAACCCTCAAAAACACGTTTTTTGGGGTCTTTGCCCCCACTTTTCTCAAAATCTTGACGTGATGTCTTTAATGGACACTATGAAATCTCATGAAAAAAGTAAGTCTTTTTTGTTGACCTGTGTTATCAATAATTTTAGCTCAAAAGCCCTATTGTTTGCTATATTATATGGACATAAAAATTAAAAAATTCGAAATAAATACATCCCATCGTTTGCCTGCAATCAGACAACGCCTAAAAGTTGTTTATTTAGTTCTAGTTTCTTACAACAAATTTTGAAAAAATCGATCGATACATACATTTTTAAAAATAAAAATTTATTTTAAAAATTAAAAAAAATTTTCGTCAATTTAAAAAATAATTTTTTTTTATATTTTTATCAAAAACTACGTGTAAAAACAAAAATTTTCATTCATAGGACGCCAAATTTGGTCAATTTTTGACCGAGTTATAACCATTTCAAAAAAACATTTTCGTAAAAAACGTGATTTTTCAAAGACCTGTATCTCTTAAACGGCTTGATGAAAAAATTTGATAAAATCATGGTAGCTTATTTCAATAAGCACTAAAAAAAATATTTGAAAAAATCTTAGATGCAAAAGTCAAATACTGTCCGATTTCTCGTTGAACGCCCCATATATAAATACACGTAATCACCTAGATTTTGACAATTGAATTCAGTCAAAACTTTCTGCGCGTGGGTGTAATCTTCATCAGAGACATTCGAATCGTTAAAAGTGCTATATAATTTTTCTTTTGGTGGCAATTCGGTTTCGTCAAGTTTTTCTCTCGTGTCAATGTACTCGTAAGAAAAAACTCCTTTACGCGTTAACAATTGAATTTTGTCATCACTATAGTTGGAAAAAACAGAATTAACGATTTTGTACTCATTAAGATATGATGTTTACTTGTCCAATGATGATGTAATGAATTTAAAAGAATCGATAGAACGAAATTTAATAAAACAACCTTTTACACTCTTTGTTTATTGAAAGTAGTTCAACTTTACCTTCAAATTCAGTAGCAATAGATTCAAAGATAAAGTGAGCATCATAGCCACTTAAGTTATAGAAGACAACAGGTATGGTCTGTGATTCGTGATAATTAATGTTGCATTCTTGATGCGCGGGTCCATGAAACTTCTCTGTTAGATGGCAATGGTCTCTTACTTTTACTCGTCCAGGCTTGATTGTCTTTTTACTAATATGACATGTGCTATCATTTCGAAAAGCTTCCCATTGGTGAGAACTTAGAGTTTCCATGGGCACAGGATTTTTAAATAAAGAATCTAAATTGTCAGCCAAGTCTTTTAATTCCTTTGAAAACCACTTTGCTGGATACTCTTCATCTCTTGGAGACGCTTTGTATGCAGACAAAGAATCATCAAAAGCGCACTTAAAGTAATATCCAATACTGAGAGATTTATGATTTTGAAGAACTTCTGTATTTGATATTTGTTTTAGTGCTTCTGTAGTTTTTTTAGAAATGTTAAAATTTAAGGATGTTTTTTCCAAGTTGAGGCAACTTAATTCTTGTGTCATTCATCATCTTCATGTTCGTCAAGCTTTGATTCTTTTCCAAAATAGTGCAAACAGCGGTTACAGATGTATTTTTTGTTCTTCTTCTTCTTCTTTGACAGTTCTGAACCGACGAGTCTCGACAGATCCTTGATCCAGACATAATGGTAGTTGAATGACATGATAGCAGCTTGATCCTCCTTCTCTTCCTCTTCGAAATTTTCATCAATGTAGTGGTCTTTAAATCGTAAAAGGTTAACATGCTAAATTTTCTTTTGTGATGATAGATGTAGAGGTGAAACACTAAATTTTTCATCTCTTTTGACAAGACCGTATACGTTGACTAAAATGTTGTTTAAAGTCTCAAATTTTGAAATTATCTTTAAGTGCAACTGGAAATTCAATTCCAGTGAAATCGAGTGACTCTTTGTATTGCCTGTATTTTGTGACTCGGTGTGCATGCTTATTATCTAAGGGATATAACGCTGACAATACGGCCCACTTAAAACATTGGTTATCAGTGTTTTGAACATTTATGCAGGCATGTTTTCTATTGATAGCAGATGACAAATTGACATACGAGCTTGCACGCATTGGGTTGTATTTGTTAATGTTAACTTCTAATTTTTCAATGGAATGAAGTCTCTAATTTGAGTCTTTTTGTTGGAACTCTTCAATTCTTTTCAAAGTTGATTGTTTTACATTCACGTTGCACCATTGATCTAACGGGGTTGTACTTAATATTTTTAAACTGTTTTTGCAATAAACGTCTTCAAGTCAGATATTTCCTCTTTACCATTATTTAAATCTTTTACAAATTTCTCGCCTAACATTGTATAAACTTATAGTGGACCAAACCTGTTTAAAGCTTTTTGAATATTAATTTCAAACAAAGCAAAGGCATCATCTAAGAACAAGTTAATATCTTTATAAGATAAATTCATAATAGCATTGGTTTGTAAACGATCATCGAATGCATTATCAAAATTTATACATTTCATTCTTTCATTCTCCACTTACACACCTGCACCGCGTTTCGTTAACACAACGAAATGGCAACACAAGTACTCTAACTTTTGGTTAAAATTTAAATACTTTCATTTTTGGTACGCTAAAAATTCATATTTATTCAAAAATTTAAGCATTACGCTTTTGTAACGACATGACATTGTCAGCCACTTCACATACCTCATTGCACTCGTCGAGATTAATTCGATG
Source organism: Leptopilina drosophilae (assembly GCA_032873175.1). Taxonomy (NCBI): domain Eukaryota; kingdom Metazoa; phylum Arthropoda; class Insecta; order Hymenoptera; family Figitidae; genus Leptopilina; species Leptopilina drosophilae. Next base: position 25,888,847 of record CM065479.1, on the reverse strand, counting down.
TCGTGATTTCTCCTTACACTTAGGCATCATAAAAGTTGTACCTATAAATCTAGAAAAATGTTCTGAAAGAGGAAAAATAAAAAAAATCTTAAAAAAAACTTTAAGTAAACAAAAACTGAAAACGTAAAATTGAAACTAAAGAAAAATAATTCTGAAAATAAGAAAACCTTGAAAATAAAAAGACTACCACCACCTTCAAACTAAAACATAATAAAATTAAAATAAATAAAACCTAAGATAAAAAACCATCACACTGAAAAACTGTTGGTAGAACTGTTCGCTAAATGCGTTGAGCGGCTACATTAATAAGAATCGCACAGTTCACTATATTTTTAGGAGAGCAACTCTCCTAATTTTGATGGAGCTGTGAGTTTAAAATCAAGTAGCACTGCACTACAGTCAATAGCAGAACTGTTCTTCCAACAGTTTTTCAGTGCACCTTAAAAACTAATACCTATAATAGAAATAAATCGACGTAACCTAAAAATAAAAAAACAATATCACCTATAATCAAAACAAAAAAAATCTAAAAATTATCTTTGAAAACTCTTAAGAACTCTGGAACCCTTAAAACCTGAAAGTAGTCTGCTGCACCATTCATGATGCAGCTGATGCTTGTGGTCTGCGCTCCGTAACTTATAACTAATTCTATTATATAGCTATATTCTATAACTAATTCTATTATAATAGAAAAATTGATTTCGAAAGTAGGAGGATTTTTTTGCTTTTTTTATTGGCCAAAAGCGTCCATTTTTGTTTTGGGGGTTGGAATTATATGTTTTATTTTTTAAATAATTATATCTTTTCTTTTCCATTTTGTTTAAATTAACCTACAAATAGAAAAATTGATTTCGAAAGTAGGAGGAGTTTGTTTATTTTTTTATGGGTCTATAATATCCATTTTGGGGGAGGGTGTTGGAATGATATGTTTTATTTTTTAAATATAACTTTATTGCTCCATTTTGTGTAACTTAAGCAATAAATAAAAAAGAGCTTTAGTTATGAAGGAGGGGTTTCAACTTTATTTTAATTAGTCTAAAATATCCATATTATTTTTTATAGCCTGAAATTATATGTTTTATTTTATATATATATATATATATATATATATATATATATATATATATATATATATATATATAATTTTTTTTCCATTTTGTGTGATATACGTCACTGATAAAAGAGACGGAAATTGTGAGAGTTATGAAAGCGTCAATTCTCTGGCCAAGAAATGTGCACCACCATTGCTACTTCATAATTTCCTGACTTTGGCTAAGCCCACAACCGCGTGTTCTTTACAGTTTTTTTTTAATCTTTCCTTCTTACTTCGCCTCCTTTTCTATTCCCCGGATAATTTTGGCTGGATATATTACCACGTTTTATTTAAATAGTATATGTTTTTCCGAAGATCCCACATACGCGATATACATTTATGTTCTATGTAATGTCAGAATGATATATCTGAGAACCCTATACACCTCTCCGCGTGGAAATATATATATATATATATATATATATATATATATATATATATATATATATATATACCCATAACACAGTACTGTGTATTAGTTCTATAAATAATATTTAGTACCTAATATTTTGTTTATCATTTTATTATCCGTTAATTGATTAACCTTAATCTTTTTGAGTGTGAATGCTTTACTTGTGTATGGGATATGTTCCTTAAGGATGATAGTTAAGTTAGAGTTAAATTTGCAATTAAGTTGTGTTATTTACGAATTTCTGTTTTATGTGTTAGTGCGTGTTTTATTTAGTAATTAAGTAGATTTGTTAATTGCATCGAACTTAGAAATTTTCGCCTCTTACGAACTCATAACATTTCTTCCAGTTATTTGCAATAAATATTCTTTACTAAGATCGAGAGTTTTAATTTAACTTCCTGACCGAGTCTACACTTTTACCATGGTAAGTAACTATCAAAAATTAGTGAAGTACCAAGAACTTATCTCCAAACTTGTTGTCATTGGATATCATAGCCATTGAAGTTGGTTGACTCCCTCATAACTACGTACCTACAGGCATATTGAGTAGTGGTTGCCTCTCCTCCTATGATAAATGATAACAGGTTTCGGGATACATTATTAAGCAGGGAACTATTGAAATCCCTAAATAATAGTAAGCTGGCTGCCTCTCACTCTTATTACTATTGAGTTGGTTGCCTCTCAATTGAGTGTGGGTCTTAGTGAATTGTAACTTGATGGATCCTGACTACCGGAATTACTGAGGTTGGTTGCCTCCACAGTAATTCAGGATTTAATACTGAAATTGGTTGCCACTTTCGGTATTAAATTAGGTTGCTGGTTCCCGCGAGACGGAACACTAAGTCCTTTCGCTCAACTCTATCGGGAAGTTATTTCTCGTTATCCGTACTTCTACGGGGTGCTGGTTGTCTCTTCCCTTAGAACATTGGGTGACTTCCCCTTGTTTATGCAATTGGTCAACAGGGATTATTGGGGCTGGTTGCCTCTTCAATAATTTCTTCCTTCTGTGGAAAGTTGGATGCCTCTTGCCCTAGTAGGACCAGTTTCAATAAATAGCGGGAGTCTCTCATGGCTTAGCGGTTTAAAGCACGCATCTATTAACTCTGTCGATCTATTCTCCAGGGAAAAGCACATTCATGGAGAATAAGTCGTCAGTTTCACGGCCTACAACAACCTCAAAGGACCACATGTACTACGACTGAGTCTGAAGGAGTTCTGCTTGAAGGCCGTGGACCTACTTTATACCCACGCTACTGTTCACGCTTGATAGCGTCTACGCCCCGCAGCCTATTAGCTCTGTCTATACCGCCGTTCGGCAAGCCGCCTGTCCCGATTATCTCGGCGAGTCCAATCGTCGCACCTGCTTCTGCTGTGCAGCCATCCCGGAGGATTGGCGAGCGCCGTTGGGATTACGTGTCTAGAAATTACCCACTATCAAGAGCCGTAATTCGACCCGTCGACTTTTTGTCCGGGTAAAAATCCTCCGTCGCCAATTCCGCACTTCGAGCGTTTCGACGAATTAGTTCCTGCAGAGGTCAAGGAATTGAACCCCATGGAGGAAGGATGTTTTAGTCCCAATGACGTCAGCGTTTCTCTATCTCCGCCCCCACCGTCGAAACCGTCAGTCCCGAAAGATGACGATCGACTTTTGAGTGACTACGAGATAAATGATGTGTTAGATGTGGTATAACGACAGGCAGACATCTTGTGTGTCCCTTCACTTGAAGTTACTCCAGAAGCCGTTCGACTACGACCTGATTTCCTCCAACTCTCCACTCCAAAAAGAGACAAAATCAAGTTAAACCTTTCCACATTATTTTGATGGTTTCCCATTCTGTACCAATCAGTGTAAATAAATTGAATAAATAAATTATTTAATTATAAAAAGAACATTTTAATTTATTTAAACATTTACGTCGCCACGATGCTGGTTACCTCCTCGTGTATTCCCTGTACAATATTGCTCGAGAATATTAAGTCTAAAATTCTATAACTTTACTTTCAACTTTCTACTAATATTCATTCTCAGCTTTTATTTGAGCCTTGAAAATTGAAAATCCGTTCAGTAGTTTTTGAAATATGTAAAAAAATGTCCAAGAATGTTGTTTTATAATTTAGGCGGTGATACACACTTATTGCACTCTCGCTGCTCACCTGGTTCGTTGCGGCAGGGCCGAATAAGCGGCATATAGAGTGGGGGTCATATTTGGAGCCCTTTTTAAGTTTTTTGTAATTTTAGATTTAATATTCATTGAAAATTTAATAATTGTTAAAGGTAATTATTATATATATATAATTAAGTTATCATTTTACAAACTTTCATGATCAAATAGTCGTTTATTTTCGGAAAAAAGTTAAAAAAAGTGAAAATTTGTACTTAGAAATAAACGACTATTTAATCATGAAAGTTTGTAAAATGATAACTTAATTATATATATATATATATATATATATAATAATTACCTTTAACAATTATTAAATTTTCAATGAATATTAAATCTAAAATTATAAAAAACTTAAAAAGGGCTCCAAATATGACCCCCACTCTATATGCCGCTTATTCGGCCCTGCCGCAACGAACCAGGTGAGCAGCGAGAGTGCAATAAGTGTGTATCACTGCCTAAATTATAAAACAACATGCTTGGACATTTTTTTAGATATTTCAAAAACTACTGAACGGATTTTCAATTTTCAAGGCTCAAATAAAAGCTGAGACTTTAAAGATTATGTTTCTAGAGTTTAAAATTTTTCTCTATATTTTTCTAGAATGTGCAGCCACTTAAACATGGTGCACAAAAATAGAAAAATTAATCAATTTTTTTTCAAAATCTTTTAGGTGATAAAATCTCTCAAAAATATCAAATAATTTTTATTTATATATCAAACGACGCAGAATTTAATTGGCTTTCAAACGATCCAAGAACCAAGTTCCTATCATTTTTCAATAATAAAATATGTTAATTTAATTTCGGCAGCAACTTTTCGTAGCTTGCTCGTCGTTCGTACCGACAATTTCTGCCGGTAGTGTAAGTCATTCATTTTTTAGGGTTGGAATTATATGTTTTATTTTTTAAATAAATATATCTTTTCTTACATGCTCGTGTAATAATACTAAAATTTTTAATTAATTTTGCTTAGAAAAATTAACTATAAGATCACTGTATATTTATACTAAAATATTACAATAATAGTACTGTAATGATAATAATAATAATAAAATTGCACATTTTAAGGGGAGGCACCACCCCCCAACTTTGACCCCTTTAAATTTGAATTATTAAAGTAGGTTATATTATTCTTCCTGTACCATTTTTAATTCTAAAGTATACCTATAGGATAGTCAAAAATTTGAAATTTTAATTGTTGAAGAAGTTAGAATTTTTATCTTTGAACTAATTGCATATTTTTGCAAATCGATGCGAGAGGTTGTTTAAAACTATAAAATAAGATTAGAAAAAACTTTGCGTTAAATAATATTGAAAATTGTAAGGGAAGATTAATTTTGAAAGTTTAAATTTTACAACTTTGACATTTTTTCAAAGTCCTAGAGCAATAATCTTTTTGAGAATAAGAGTGTTTACAAAACTTTATTCATTGGAAAAAAATAAAAAATCGTGTCAAATAACTTATTTACTATGTTTCAAGAAGATTATTGGCCTAGGGCTTTGAGAAAATGTCAAAAGTTTTAAAATTTTAATTTTCAAAAATATGCAAAATAAGAAATAAATTCAATGATAAAAATTCTAGCCTCTTCAAAACTTAAAATTACATATTTTTGACAATCCAATATATTTTAGAGTTAAAAATGGTGCGGGAACAAAAATATAACCTACATTAATAATTCAAATTTAAAAGGGTCAAAGATGGGGGTAGTGCCTCCCATTCATATAAAATGTTTGGAATTATTAGTATAAATGATTATTAATACTATATAACCTTAATGACTTTGACGTCAGGCTACGACTTTTGCGCATGACAGTAGTGACGTGATCACACACTCAGGTGTGGTGGTAGCAATACGGATTACTACTTATTTGAGTAAAAGTTTCGCTTTCGTTTCTTGCAGAAGTAATCTTTATTTTCCGAGTATTAAATTTTTTAATTTCTTCGATCAATATTTACAACATATTGAATGTAAAAAGTAATACAAAATTTAATGAAAATTACAATGACGATATAAAAATTAAAATTCTTAAAGCATTTTTTAAAAGTGAATACTGCAATAATTACTATTAGTAATTTTCAGTATAAGAAATAGTAAAAGTATCCTGGCAGAATCTGCCAGGAATAACTGAGAACCAGGAAACTGAGAATTTGATCGTTTTTTGTCTAAAAAATTGAAAAACAACGCTTAATCCCTTGTGTCCATACCTAACATACTCTATGTTGTCTCGCACCCGGGGTACCCGGATACCCAATGGGAGAAAAATATTTGTAAAAAATAATCTGACCAGCATAACCAGAGGTATTTCATCACATCACTCCAGATGTTCAATATTTACGTTTAAAAAAGCAATTTCTTTAATAAAATTTGTTTTATTAATATAAATAAATAAAAAATTAGTTTGAACTATAGATATGCAGTGTCAGCATTCTGGGTGTAAGAGACAAATTGTTTAAAAATTCATTAGATTTACTTAAAATTTGTTGCTCGGGGGTTTTTGGGGTCGCTGATTACGAATATGATGTCCGTTTTTAAAAATTAAAATTGGCGGATCCAATATGGCATTTACTAATATTGGATCCGACATTTTGAATTTGAAATCTAACATTATATTCGTAATCAGCGACCGAAAAAACCCCCGAGCAACAAATTTCAAGTGAATCTACACTAAAAAAGGTCATTGAATCAAGTAAACGCATTTTCTTGACCTAATTTAATTATTATTATTTTTATTTAATTTAATTTTTTTGACCATTTTTCAAAGAAAAATCAACATTTTCGATTGTTTTACGAACTAGTAGATAATTAATCTATCTAACTTTTCTGATCAGAAATATATGCAGCTAATTAATATTTAACAAGTAAATTTAATGTTTCTAAAACCTTACAAAAGGATCATCTTGGACACCCCGGTGTCCAAGATGATCTCCCTGGTATGGCCAGATGATCCGTAGGTTTATCTTAGCCCAATTATTGGAAAAGGAGACTAAATTAAAGGAATAACGTGTATCAATATTAAATATGCATTATTTAGGGCATACATGCTTTTGAACACTCACCACGATTCGTTTTCCTATGTTATAATTATGTGTTATTTTCTACATCAAGAAAATTAATATAATAGATGTAGATTTCAACTTTTTGTATTAAATAATTTAGTTTTCATAACAAAAACATATAAGAAGCGAGAAAAATTGAATTTTTAGTTAATACTAAAAAATTCAGTTTGAGGTGAGATAAAATACATGGAAATTAGGGGGGATCATCTTGGACACCCATTGAGGGATCATCTAGCCCCGAATGACACTAATTTTTAATTTGTTCGTAACTTAACCTATAAGCTTCGGTAGTCCAAAGTAATTATGATTGTTATCAGAACACTTAAATTAAGATGTACTGAAGCTATAAGTACAAGGCACTTTGAATTCCAGCTTCTGCAACAAAAGTTACCTAAGTTCAAAGTTTAGCTTTCTTTAGATCAAAACAATGAAATTTTAATTTTTTCCAATAAAATTTTTTCAATGACGTGTGTTATCACGATAGTTTGACTGATTCATACACCGAAAAAAGAATAGCATAAGAGATGCTCCAAACAGTAGAACAAGTCGTGTGCTTTAATTCAGCACGTCTGGTCTGCCATTTTGGAACAATAGACATACTTTTTCTGCGCAGGCGCTGAGCTTATAAAATGTTCAAGTTGGAAAGCACAGCGCCTGCGCCGAGCTAACTATGTCTGCTGTTCCAAAAAGGTACACCAGATGCGCTGAATTAAAGCACACGACTTGTCCAACTGTTTGGAAATGTGTTGTGTCTCTCATGTGTTATTCTTTTTTCCGTGTAGGTATGTCATTGGCAACGTATTACTGTTTTTATCTAAACGGTAACGCTAATAGGCTCTCCAAAGTTCGAAAGGATCATCTTATCCCAAGGGATCATCTCGTACACCTTTTCCCTACTTAGACAAACCGAGGGGGTAGTTACTTGTTAAAAAGGTATACACTCTAATACACCAAATTTTCCAACTATTACATGTGTTATAGGCTATTACATAAATATTACATGGTATTACCGACTATTACATGATATTACTTATACACATAAAAAAATATTGTGCTCAATTTACATGAAGAGTTAATGTACTTTTCGCTAGACACTATTCGATGTATAAATCGTTAGTGAAGCAAGAGATTCTTTCATGAAAACATGTATTCAATACATGAATTTACTTGATGCAAGAATAGAAATATATATATATATATATATATATATATATATTGTTACGTCAAAACGAGAAACCTTTATAAATATACCTAACGTTCCTCGTTTTAAATTAGTTTCATAAATGAATCTAATTTGGGATGAGGATAAGTCAATGAGCCTACTAAATGTTGTGAGAGAATAATTTATTTAAAAACCAACAAGAATGAAAAGAGTTGACAAAAATACAATGAGTACAAAGTTATGAATCTTACTTAAAGAATAACGATTACTTGTGGTGTGATGATTATCTTGTAATCCAATCTTGAGTGGTGATGAGCACTAGACGAAAAAGGACCGCCTAATGGTTGTCCTTAATGGTGGAGAATTTGTGCTGGTGTTTACACTAATGAGATAGTGTATTGTATTCCGAAAAATATCTGCTAGTCCCAGACAGTTGTCGCCTCTTAAGGAAATTTCAATGTTTCGAAATTTGGAATGTGATCCTTCAATATTTGAGTCTTGTAGACACTCGAAAGAATTTCCAAATTTATATTTTTGGAAATTGATAAAAGCTCGAAGATCGATGAATAGGGTGTTGATTTGAAACTGATTTCAAATTATTACTTGGGGAATAATTCACTTGTAACGAAGTACGTTTAAATTAATACTTGGACGACACTTTTTAATAATGTTCAAAGGTATACTGGGAGACTTTTCACTTTTAATAATGTTTAAAGGTTTACTGGGAGTTCACTTTTGAATAATGTTTAAAGGTATACTGGGAGACTGTTCACTTGTTGACGATTAGATGAATACTGCTGATTTCCAAAAAATTACTCTCTGATCTCTGCTTAATTTCTCTCCCTTTTTATACGAAACTGTTCCATTGTTTAGAATAATATACGTGTAGTTATTGAGAGTGGGAGAGCAGGGTAACTATGAACACCTGTGCACTTGTTTATCTTTTCTCTCTTTCTAATTTTCATTTCTCTTCAAAATAGTAGTGGTGATGATCATAGCCTGTTTACTTTTTTATGCTCGATGCTGCTGTGGACTAATCTTTTCTCTCTTTCTAATTTTTGTGTCTCTTCAAAATAGTGGTGGGGATGATCATAGCCTATTTACTTTTTATGCTCGATGCTGCTGTGGACTAATCTTTTCTCTCTTTCTAATTTTTGTGTCTCTTCAAGCCCTCTCTTTGTGTATAGATGGTTTTTCTTCCTTCCTGTGGCGAAATTGTTTGAAGGTTGTTGAACTGATGCACTATCGTTATTCTTTTTACATGATTTAAAATATTATTCTCTTTTCTTAGAATTATTATGATTTGTAATTTATTCTGATACATATAAGACATATAATATCAATTGCTATATATTCAAAAATATTATAATTGTAATGCAATAATATGAAGTACATAAAATATAATTATAAAAAATACAATATCGAATACAAAATACGTACATAAGTATTGTACTTAATTTAGGTACATTAATAAGAAGTTACGGACGTAACACCTACCCCCTTAGATTGAGCATGGGAGAGAATCGAAACATGCTCAAACTTTTCAAACACTTATTTTTATAGAGGAGATTTATTACTGCTCATACATGCATTATGTCCATTCTTTTTTATTAAAAAAAAATTTATTCAAACTTATATTATTTTACTCATCTTTTATCCAAATTATAATAATTCTTACAGTTACTAATTTACGATTTTTAATCACTTATACAAAGAATTTATGTGTCACAGTTTTAGTAATTATTTGTGTTACAATTTGATGCTTAAAATTTTTTACAGAACAAAATTGTTTTATACACACGATTCAGTTTGCGTAGAATTTTTGTATCGAAGTTTACGATTAAAAATTTTTTTTTAGTTTGCTTGGAAATTATTAAAGAATTTTTTTTTAATATTTCTATGAATTTGAGAATTTAAAAATATACTACTTTAAATTTTACAGACAGAAAATATTTCTTTCTTTCTGAAGCATTTAAATTCTTAAACCTATTTTTATTTCTTATATTCCATTTTTAGTTATTTTATTCATACTAATTTCTTTCATTCTCAAGTAATATTTTTACATGAATCTTCTGAAGTGATTTTATAATTATACAATTCAGTCAATAATAAGGTACAATTTGTATGTAGAAATGTTTGTTATTAGAAATTTGAACAATGCCTTTTTAGAGTCTTCTTTAATAAAATCATATTGAATAAGTTATAGGGTTTATTTTAATGTATGATAAGAATTAGGTTCTATTTCTTTTAGTTTTAAACAATCATAAAGAATAGTGTTTAAGATTTAAGATAAAATCATTACAAAATAAAAAATTAACAAAATCTAAAAATATAATTCAAACTTGCGAACATTTAAATGAAATAATTTTTCAAATTAGATTATTTTTATAGTGAAAAAAAACTTAATAAAAATTTGTATATATAGAAAAGTTTAATGCATTGAAAAGAATTTAATTTTTTTTTATTAGAAGTCCCTTATTGCAATATTATACCATATGTATTATTGAAATTATTCTATTATTCTTGTTTAATTCGCGATAGTTTTAATCTGTTTGTATGTACTATTTTTTGTTTATTTTTAACTTGTATTTTAACGTTTCCTTTGTTTAAAATTTCTAATATTTTGTGTGGGCCTGTATATTGATTAGCAAATTTATGAATTTTTCCCCCGTGTAGTAAAAATACTTCGTCTCTAAGTTTAAGATTTTGTGGGTTGCAATTTCTATCATAATACACTTTTGATTTTTCTTTTGCTAATATTAAATTTTCTCTAGCGATGTTTCTCATTTCATGAAGTCTTGTTATTAAGTCTGTTAAATATTGGTCGTAAGTTTCTAATTTTTCATGTTCAAGTGGCGGATCGCTTGACGGTAATCGTGCTAATTTTCCAAAAATTAATTCGTATGGAGTACACTTTGTCCCTTCATGAATACTTGTATTATACGAAAACATAGCTAATTCTAGCCAATCGTCCCATTCTTCATTTTTATTTATAAATTGTTTTTAATATTCTCCTAAAACATGGTGAGATCTTTCAATTGATCCATTAGACTGGGGGTGAAAAGCAGTTGTTTTAAATTGTCGAATTCTAAATCTTTTTGCTAATCTTCTCATTAAATTACTTAAAAAGTCTGTTCCTTGATCTGTTAAAACTCCTTTAGGTGATCCAAAAATACAAATAAATCTTTTAATAAATGCATCAGCTATTGTACTTGCTTGATGATTTGGAAGTGCAATTGCTAATGAATATTTAGTTAAATTGTCTTGTATTGTTAATATATATTCACTTCCGTTTTTGATTTTTGGTAATGGTCCAACGATGTCCATTGCTATTTTTTCGAATGCTGTACCTGGAGTATCTGTTATAATCATTGGGTCTTTTGTTTTTACTCTAACTAATTTTTTTAATTGACATTGGAGGCAACTTTGTATATATTTTTGAATATTATTTTTCATATTTTCCCAATAATAATTTTGTCGAATTCTACCATAAGTTTTGGTTACACCTTTATGTCCTCCAACTGAGCTTGAATGAGCTTCTTCAATTAATTGCATATATTCTTCTTTCGTGAGATACTTTGTATGTCCACTGCATACAACAACTTTTACAAATGAATTTTCAAAAATTAATTTTATCATTGACAGGATTTCGTCCCAAGTTATATTATTTATTTGGGCTGTTCTTGCAATGCTTATGCTTTTTAATTTTAATTCTTCGCATATATTTTTTAATGAAAGAATCGTAGATTTAATTCTTTTTATTGTATCAGATAAATTTTCTTTTATTTCACTTTCTATAGGGAGAGCTATATGGTAATATATACCTCTCTTTATTTTTTCTGCTATACCTAATTTAAGTTTACCAAAATTTGGCAATTTTTCACGTTTGGCAAGTGATCTGGAGCCATTATCTCGAGGGTCTCCGTTGACTGAAAGAAAATAGGTTAGGTTGTCTCTACGCATTGGTAATTGGTCTCTACAGTTGATAATATATCTTTCTTGTTTTACATTTAAATTTTCACAATCTTCATTCTCCACTAGGATATCTTCTTCTTCAGATGACACTTCAGAATTGGAATTTTCGTAGCCCTGATCTATTTCTTCATTTTTCGATTTTGATATTTGTTTCATATACTCAGGATCAGATTTAATTTCATCAGTATAAGCCTCATTATAAAATTTTTGTTTTCTTTCATTATTTGTATTACATACCTTTTTTGGTCTTCCCCTTTTTTTCTTTGAAAAGGAGGTATTCAAACGTGTGCATTGTTTTTTTCGGTCTACCTCTTTTTTTCTTCTCGTGTGCTTTTATTTTATTATCTTGAATTTCCTGTATTTCTTTATTTTCTTTTTCACATATATCATTTTCTTGATTTCCATTTTCTTGTATTCTTTTTTGATTTCTCGTAATAACATTACAAGTTTCAATACTTGTACCATAATTTTTTTTATTAAATATATTTTTAATAGATTGGAGAATTTTCTTTATCTCCATATTCATGTAGCATTCATTGTCATTAATTATTTTTTCAATATATGGGAGACTTTTTCTTATCTCCAAATTCAAATAGGATTCATTGTCCTTCAATATTCTTTCAATAGATTGGAGACATTTCCTTATCTCCAAATTCAAATAGGATTCATTGTCCTCAAATATTTTTTTAATAGATCGAAGAATTCTTTGTATCTCCGAATTTCCATTGGATGCATTGTCCATAAACATTTTTTTTATATCGTAGAGACTTCTTATTATCTCCAAGTTTGATTCATTTTCATTTGCTACATGTTGTATATATTCTTTTAATTTTTCTTTCATCTTTTCGTGCACACTTTTCATTATATTTTCTTGAATTTCCTGAGTTTCTTGAATTTTTTCTTCTTTTATTCCTTGTACTTTTTCTTCAGTTATAACTTCAACTGGATTTCTGGATAAGGCATCAGCATTAACATTTGTTTTTCCAGCTTTGTAGACCACATTAAAATCATATTCTGCTAATTTGAGTTTCCATCTTGTTACTCTTGAACAAGGATCCTTAGAATTTTGGAACCAAACTAGTGGTTTGTGATACGTGACTAAGGTGAATTTTCTTCCATAAAGGTATGGTCTAAAATGTTGCACACTATATATAATTGCCAAGGCTTCTTTTTCATAAGTATCATATTTTCTTTCACATTCATTTAAAGTTCGTGAAGTATAAGCGACTGGTTGATCTTTGCCAATTACTCCTTGTGATAAAATTCCTCCTATTGCAAAACCTGAAGCGTCCGTTGTTAAAATAAATGGTTGAGAAAAGTCTGGTCTTTTTAAAAGTGGTTCCTCACAGAGTTTATCTTTTAAAGTATCAAAAGCAGCTTGTTGTTTATCGGTTCAAAGGAAAGGTGTATCCTTTCTTAAAAGTTGATTTAAAGGATTTGCTATTTTTGAAAATCCGTCTATAAATTTTCGATAATAACCCGCTAGTCCTAAGAATTGTTTAATATTTTTAACATTTTTTGGTTTTGGAAATTTCTTTACAGCTTCTACTTTTTTCGGGTCGGGTCGTACACCATTTTTATCAATTATATGCCCTAAGTATCCTACTTCTAACCTTAAAAATTCACATTTATCTGGTTGTAGTTTTAAATTAGCAAAACGTAGTCGTTCCATAAGTTTCGAAAATTTTTCTTCGTGTTCTTCTAAGGTATCTGCATAAATTACAATATCGTCCAAATAAACAAATAATTCTGATCCTTGTAAACCTAATAATACCTGATCAATAAGTTTTTGAAATGTGCTTGGTGAATTTTTTAATCCAAAAGGCATTCTATCAAATTCGTAGTGTCCAAATGGCGTTGAAAATGCCGTCTTATAAGAATCTCTAGGATCCATTTTGATTTGATGAAAACCGGATGCTAAATCGAAGACTGAAAAATATTGAGCGTTTCCTAATTGATCCAACAGGTCCGTAATATTGGGGAGGGGGTAAAATTGACCTACCGTGCGTTCATTTAGTTTCCTGAAGTCTAAAACTAATCGCCATTTTTTATTTCCCTGTGAGTCATCTTTTTTTGGTACTATCCATATTGGTGTATTGAAAGGTGAATCAGAATGTTTAATAATCTTTTGTTTTAATAATTCGTTTACTTGACGTGTCATTTCTTCTTTATGAACAGGTGGAAATCTATATTGTTTAGTAATGATTGGTGTGTCATCTGTAGTTATTATTCTGTGTTTTATAAGATCTGTTCCTTCTAAATATTCTCCAGGTATATAAAATCGATTCGAATAGTTTTCTACTAAATTCATGACGTGTTCTAATTCTTCTTTATTTAAATGTTCAAGACGAAGTAATTTTTTTATCTCTTCAACTCTATCGTTGCCTGTAATGTTGAAAATATTTTCTGATTTCATATTTTTTGAAAATACATCAATGATTTGTTTAATTGATGAGTCTTCATTTTTAATATCAGATTTGCTTACTGAACTTTCTTGCTTTATTTCATCAAAATCTTCTAAATTTAATTCAAAAATTGGGATGTCAATTGATTCATTTAATGTATTTATAGCCTGTAAATAAGCTAATCCTTCTATATTTGAAACTACTGCATCACCTAAATAAACACCGTCTTTCACTACTAATCTTGGAATGTAACCTACTTTTTTATTTTTATTTAAAATTTTTACATGAATATTGTAAATTGATCTTGCTGGTATTGTAAAATAATTTTCCGAATCAAAATTAAATTTTTGTTTATTGATTTCTAGATGTCTTTCTTCATAATTAATTTTCACTTTATTTTTTATGAAAAATTCTGTTCCTAATATTCCATCATGTTCAATTGGAACATCATTTGATAAAAGATTAAAAGTTGTTAGAATTCCAAAAATATTAATCTCAACTTGACCTAAGGTGTAAACAGCGTGATCGTTTATTCCTGTTAATTTTAGACATTTATTTTCATCAATTTTTATATCCGATTTTAGCGCGCGAATTTTTAACAAATTTGGTCCTGCACCTGTATCAATCATCATTGTGATTGGAATTTTTAATTCTTGAGTGTCAATTCGAATATATGGAATAGTGTTGGTTTTTGCTAAATTAATGTTCCTGGATGCATAGTAATTTCTTTTTAATTCTTCCTCAGAGCATCCTACTGAAGAGGAATTTTGGAGTTTCCCTGATTTTGAGTTTGCGAATTTGTTTGTTGTTGTTTATTATTTTCATCCCACATTCTTTTTCTACAATTAGTAGAAATGTGTCCTAAATTTTTGCAATAATTGCATGTTATATTTTGATTTCTATTTGTAAATTTTGATGTATTGTTAGTTCGTGATTCTTGAGAAAAATTTCGTTGTTGGTTAGGCAAAAAATGTTGTCGTTGATTTTGTCGTTGGTATGAAGTATGAAATTGATTTTGTGGCGTGTTTCTAAACTGATTTTGTCTTTGATTCTGTTGTGGGTTTCTATAAGTATTTTGACTTTGAAATTTATTAAATGCATGATTTTGATAGTTAAATCGATGTTGATTTGGAAAATTTTGGCGTGATCCTGGAGAAAAGGAATTTTCTCGTCTTGCTCCTATCAATTTATTAAGTTGAAAACAATTTACTGCAAAGTGACCCTTTTTTCCACAAACTAAACAAGTTATTACATTATCTTGAGCGATATTAATTTTGGTTGTTTTTGCAAATTCTTTATTATTTTTAGGATGAGAATTATACTCAGTATTATGCTCACTTTTTCTTAATTCACGGTGTGATAATAATTTTCTTTCTATTTCTACTGCTTTATTAACTATTTCTTGAAATGTGTCTGCTGTACCTATTCGAATTTCAATTTCTGGTCTAAGTCCTCGTGAGAAGCAATCAACAGTTGTTTTATCTAAATTTGTTTTAAATGCTTCATCTACTGCATTTTCATTGCTAAGCCTATGCGCGTCCAATATTTTTTCTGCTGCTTCTGCGATTCTTGAACCGTAAGAAATTACATTTTCGTGTTCCCACATATATATTGCTCCTAATTCTCCTTGTAATTGATAAACAGATTTTGCTGGCGCGTAAATTTGTTTTAACCTTTCTGTCAACTGCTCTACTGTATTAAAATTATTTCCTATTATAATTCTGCGTGCTTCACCCGAAATTCGACTCCTAATTAATTTTACTAAATTTGCTTGTACCTGTGCGTTCTCAGGAAGCATAGATTTTGCTTCTAAACAACTTTCAATAAATATGGATAATGGAATATTTTTTCCGTCAAACATTGGTATGGTTTCTAATGCATCGCGTAATGACACTTGCTGATTATTTGGAAGCGCCATGTTTTCTTCAAAATCGTTACTGTCTCTAGTGCTATCAAAAGAATCGTTTTCAGAGTGGTCGCTTGTTTCAACTTCGTCAACTAATGGATTATTTGAACCTAAATTTGCTTGAGACTGATTTCCTAATTTTTGTTCTACTAGAGTTTCTTCTAATATAGAATCTTTGCTGTCGTTATCGTCAGTTTCAGAAGAATTATCGTCAGTGTCAAAAAGTTGAGAAATAAAACCTGAGTCAAGCTGTCTATGTTTTTCTTCGGGATTAGGATTTTCTTTAGAATATCTAGGTGTACTTGTGTGTGGATTTTCTTTATAATAAGGAATTCCCGAATGCAATAACAATTCTGGATTATTTTTTATTTTAGAGCGAGTTAAATGTGAGGAATCGGTAGTATTTTCATTCGAAGAAGACATTAAAAGATTGCATAGTATCAAAATTTATAATATACACAATAATTGTAAAATTGTCAATCTTGTTTCTTGAATATAAAATATACTTTTCTTTTATAGTTAATTTTTTTTTAAGCTTCAGGACGGTAAAAAAAAATTTTTAAACAAATAATAACAAATCACAATTTAAAGAATGAAACAAAATTTGGTTTAGCACAAATTAAATATTAAAATGATTCATATACGAGACAAAAAATTCCATAAGTCAAGAGGACTTGAACCCCCATTCATCAATATAATACTGGATTTATTTTAAGAATGCACCTTGCAACTTTAAAAATTAGAAGTTAAGAGGACTCGAACCTCTATTCATTAAAACCAATATAAAATATATTTATGAATGCACCTTGCGACTTAAATCTTGTATAATGTTATCAATCAATAAAAAAATGTACCAATTTAAATGAAAATATGGAATGTCATTAATTATTTTTTAACATTGTATGATAATATTATTTGTTATTATTATTTATTAAAAAAAATTTCACCTTTTTTAACAAATGGTATACTCATTGATTTATTAAAAATGTTTAGTAAAATAAATTCTTTAAAATTTTCGAATTTTATTAAAATTTTGACAAAATAATGGCTGATCGACTTTATAATTTTCCCGGGCCGATGCACCAAAATTTATGAAGGGCTTCTGTTACGTCAAAACGAGAAACCTTTATAAATATACCTAACGTTCCTCGTTTTAAATTAGTTTCATAAATGAATCTAATTTGGGATGAGGATAAGTCAATGAGCCTACTAAATGTTGTGAGAGAATAATTTATTTAAAAACCAACAAGAATGAAAAGAGTTGACAAAAATACAATGAGTACAAAGTTATGAATCTTACTTAAAGAATAACGATTACTTGTGGTGTGATGATTATCTTGTAATCCAATCTTGAGTGGTGATGAGCACTAGACGAAAAAGGACCGCCTAATGGTTGTCCTTAATGGTGGAGAATTTGTGCTGGTGTTTACACTAATGAGATAGTGTATTGTATTCCGAAAAATATCTGCTAGTCCCAGACAGTTGTCGCCTCTTAAGGAAATTTCGATGTTTCGAAATTTGGAATCTGATCCTTCAATATTTGAGTCTTGTAGACACTCGAAAGAATTTGCAAATTTATATTTTTGGAAATTGATAAAAGCTCGAAGATCGATGAATAGGGTGTTGATTTGAAACTGATTTCAAATTATTACTTGGGGAATAATTCACTTGTAACGAAGTACGTTTAAATTAATACTTGGACGACACTTTTTAATAATGTTCAAAGGTATAATGGGAGACTTTTCACTTTTAATAATGTTTAAAGGTTTACTGGGAGTTCACTTTTGAATAATGTTTAAAGGTATACTGGGAGACTGTTCACTTGTTGACGATTAGATGAATACTGCTGATTTCCAAAAAATTACTCTCTGATCTCTGCTTAATTTCTCTCCCTTTTTATACGAAACTGTTCCATTGTTTAGAATCATATACGTGTAGTTATTGAGAGTGGGAGAGCAGGGTAACTATGAACACCTGTGCACTTGTTTATCTTTTCTCTCTTTCTAATTTTCATGTCTCTTCAAAATAGTAGTGGTGATGATCATAGCCTGTTTACTTTTTTATGCTCGATGCTGCTGTGGACTAATCTTTTCTCTCTTTCTAATTTTTGTGTCTCTTCAAAATAGTGGTGGGGATGATCATAGCCTATTTACTTTTTATGCTCGATGCTGCTGTGGACTAATCTTTTCTCTCTTTCTAATTTTTGTGTCTCTTCAAGCCCTCTCTTTGTGTATAGATGGTTTTTCTTCCTTCCTGTGGCGAAATTGTTTGAAGGTTGTTGAACTGATGCACTATCGTTATTCTTTTTACATGATTTAAAATATTATTCTCTTTTCTTAGAATTATTATGATTTGTAATTTATTCTGATACATATAAGACATATAATATCAATTGCTATATATTCAAAAATATTATAATTGTAATGCAATAATATGAAGTACATAAAATATAATTATAAAAAATACAATATCGAATACAAAATACGTACATAAGTATTGTACTTAATTTAGGTACATTAATAAGAAGTTACGGACGTAACAATATATATGGGCAATTCCACGTGAAATTTTTCTACGACATTTTAGAATCGGTTAAACATAATTTTTTCTCGTTCCTTATAGAAAAATATTAAATACGTATTTTTTATTTTTCCATAATTGCCAAAATTTTCGAGATATGAATTTTCGAAATTTTGGTTTTTTAAAAGCAGACCTATTTTCAATAGCTTAGAACTTTGAAAGTATTGAGTTTCGAAAAAAGTTGTCAAAGAAAGAAAGTTTTGGTTTTTCGTCAACTTTTGAAAGATTTTAAAAAAAATATTTTTTAAAATTTTTTAGAAAAAAAAATTATTTTTTTATAAACAAATTAATTTATTTTTAATTTCGGCGCAATTAATTTTTATTTTTTTTTATTTATTTATACCTGCCAATATACAGAAGATTTTTTAAAAAGATCCGAGATGGGCCGACTCATAGTTTTCGTTCTATAAACTCTTTTTAGAACGAAAACTATGAATTAGTAAACCTAATAGCTTATAATTTTTAAAATTTTAAGTTTAAAAAAAAGTTGTCAAGGAAAGAAAGTTTTGGTTTTTCTTAAACTTTTAAAAGATATTTTAAAAAATTATTTTTAAAAATTTTTTAGAAAAAAAATTATTTTTTTATAAACAAATTAATTAAAAAATTTATAAAACGAAAACTATGAGTCGGCCCATCTCAGATCTTTTTAAAAAATCTTCTGTGTATTGGTAGGTATAAATAAATAAAAAAATAAAAATTAATCGCGCCCAAATTAAAAATAAATTAATTTGTTTATAAAAAATAATTTTTTTTTCTAAAAAATTTTAAAAAATATATTTTTTTTAAATCTTTTAAAAGTTGAAGAAAAACCAAAACTTTCTTTCTCTGACAACTTTTTTCTATACTCAAAATTTAAAAAATTATAAGCTATTGAAAATAGGTCTGCTTTTAAAAATCCAAAATTTCGAAAATTCATGTCTCGAAAATTTTGGCAATTATGGGAAAATAAAAAAATAGGAATTTAATATTTTTCTATAAGGAACGAGAAAAAAATATGTTTAACCGATTCTAAAATGTCATAGAAAAATTTTACGTGGAATTGCCCACATACTAATTTTGTTCGATTATTATACTAAAAACGTTCAAAACACATGAAAGAAATGCTCTTTACATTCATATGTAAAATTTGCTTGAAATCTATGCGCTTTTCGGATATATGCTCTGGACATTTTAAATATTACTCGGCTTTTATAATAAAATTTTGATTTCTTGAAGTAAATCATACTTTTTAAAAAAAGTAAAATTGTTTGAAAACGAAGAAAAACTTATTTAGGGTCTAATGGTGGAGTACTGCTTTCATAATTCATCAAGAAAATGGAATTTTCAATTTTTAAAATGTTTTGTTAGAAAATACAGAAAAATAAATCAATTAATATTAATTATTTTGAGATGACCAAATACACTTTTTAAAAATGTAAATTTTTAGATTAATTAAAATATGTATAATAATTATAAATCAAATATAAATAGTCTTTTAATTAATAATTTTCATTATGTATTTAAAATATAAAAAAGTAAAATTCACCATTGGAAAGAGCATGAAAAATCCTTTTAGAAACACACTCAACAAAATTTTTCTAATTACAAGTATGTAAAGAAATAATTAAAAAGTAGAAGGGGTTTAACAAAAATAGTAAAATTGACTCGCCTCCACACCTTCTTCAAATTTTTGAAAAAGTCAAAATAATCTTTTTAGGGCACATTACTACAGAAAAATGAATTCCCCGAGTTTTAATTTTTTTCAAGAAGTTGAAATTTCAAATTACAACATTACATGAAATGACTTTTATGTGCGAGTATACACACTGGGTAGCTCCATGCCAGAAAATCAAAGTTGTACACTAGTTTTTCGATTTTGTTGAAACTTCGAAAGTTTAAAGTGGAATACATGCCTGTAAAGAGCCTCATTTCGATTTTGAAAAATTTTGGATTTACGAGGTTTTTAAAATTTTGAAAATGGTATATCTCTAAGGAAAATGAATGAAATTTAATAAAATTTTTAGGGAATGCTTATTGCTTACAGACAATTTAATGATAGAACGTCCAAGCGCCCGTCCTGCCGGAAGGATGTTCCGAAAAAAAGGCTTTTAAAAAAAGAGAATTCAATTTTTCTTTTTCGAAACTTCTTGGGATTAAAGTAGATGAAAAGACGAAAAAATCCATATATTTGACTTTTTAAAATAATAATATTAAACCATTTTTCAAAGCCCTCAAACTTGCTGCTAATAAAAAGTAAAAAAAAACATTTTTTCGTAAATTTAATGTAAAACCCACAAAAATCAATATATTTTGGCCGGTCTAGTCTCTTTTTATTCAGAAACGTTCAAAGAATGAAACCTATTTGTTTAATTTAAAAAAATTTCATTTTTAATGTTAATCAGCAAAATTGCGGCCAATTGAATAAAAACTCTCTTCAAATTTTCTTTATAAAATGAATATGGAAGCAGATAAATACAAAAACGAATATATCGTTGGAAAGGTAATGAAACAAGCTTTCCAATGATGTAAATATCAAATTTCTAAATTTATATGCCTAGGCTTGGTAGCCTTTTAAAAAAAGCGAAAAGCATCCTGCCGGCAGGACCGGGTTCCATCATTTTGTAACTAAAAATTATATGAATTTTTGGAAAATTCAACTTCTTTAAGCTACCCTGCTCTTCGGTTTGAACTTACAAGCTCGACATTTACATGCGCTGAAAGCTTGTTTCATCAACTTTCCAACCATATATATTACTTTTTGTTTATGTCAATCCATGTTAGTTTTATTCAGCGATTTCGGACGGACTCACCTGAGTCTTTTTGGTCCTGCCGGAAGGACGTTGGACGTTCTATCATTAAGAAAATATTTTAGAAAAAAAAAATTTTTTTTTAAAACAAATTATTAAAAAAATAATTTTTAAATAAACAATTTTTTGAAAAGTACCATTTTTATTTTTTTTAAATAATAACGATTCGATTCCCACTTATTTCACGAGTATTTTCAAAAAAAATTGATGGAGGGTCTGAAACTTTAGGAGATATTGAATTTTTTGTCCTTGCGCGCAACCGTAAAAAGCGCATTTTCCGACTATACTCTACATACAAACTAACGTTCAAAGTCACCTCTAAGTCGTAAATTTTAACCGAATTCGATTTTTCTTTTTGAAGAATGTAAGGCTATAAATTCATAAGAATAATGTGCGATTTTTATATTTATATTTGATTAAACAAATTATTATTATTATTGTTAATTACTAACTTTTTACATATTGTACACAGAGAGGTGTATTTTTTTCTAATTTTGCAATTTACTGGACATAACATAAATACCAAGAACTTGGAAACAACTTTAAATTTTTGTTTAAAATATAATTTTATTTTTAATGTAAATCTGCATATCAAAAAAGTTTGATAAATTTGCATGTTTAGAAAAAACTGAAACTTTTAAGTATACTATTCTGTAAATAGTTAGTAATTAACAATAATAATTTGTTTAAATCTTGCTAAAACAATAATAATTATGTTTTAAATTTGCATTGGTATTTATGTTAGGTCCAGTAAATTGCAAAATTAGAAAAAAATACACCTCTCTGTGTACAATATGTAAAAAGTTAGTAATTAATAATAATAATAGTAATAATTTGTTTAAACAAATATAAATCTAAAAATCGCACAGTATTTTTACGAATTTATAGCCTGACATTCTCCAAAAAGAAAAATCGAATTCGGTTAAAATTTACGGCTTAGAGGTGACTTTGAACGTTAGTTTGTATGTAGAGTATAGTCGGAAAATGCGCTTTTTACGGTTGCGCGCAAGGACAAAAAATTCAATATCTCCTAAAGTTTCAGACCCTCCATCAATTTTTTTTGAAAAATACTCGTGAAATAAGTGGGAATCGAATCATTATTATTTAAAAAAAATAAAAATGGTACTTTTAAAAAAATTGTTTATTTAAAAATTATTTTTTTAATAATTTGTTTTAAAAAAAAAATTTTTTTTTCTAAAATATTTTCTTAAATTGTCTGTAAACAATAAACATTCCTTAAAAATTTCATTAAATTTCATTCATTTTTCTTAGAGATATACCATTTTCAAAATTTCAAAAAAAATTTTAAAAACCTCGTAAATTCAAAATTTTTCAAAATCGAAATGAGGCTCTTTACAGGCATGTATTCCACTTCAAAATTTGGAAGTTTCAACAAAATCGAAAAACTAGTCTACAACTTTGATTTTTTAGGCATGGAGCTACCCCACTGCAAAATCTGGTATCTCACGCGTGTCTTAAAATGAGTTGCTTTAAGTGTAAAACCATTGAGATACAAGATCAGTCATATTTTGACATTTAACTTCATCTCGTGTCTCATTTTCAGGCATTAAAAATGACTCAGTGCGTATAAGACATATAAAAAGTTTTTTTACTGTATGACGGCTACTCGAAACACATAACGTGTCTCAAAATGAAGTGCTAAATGTGTGAGACACTTTGTAACATCTTAAAATGAGGCACATATCTGTTTCAAATATGTGTGATGCCAGTCCCGCCATCTGTCGTGACAAATGCGCCGCGATATATCAGAAGTATACAAGACTATCTAGCTAAGTTTTCTACATAATGAAATTTTTATTAAAGCAAAAATGACGAAGTTAAGCAACAAAAAGTAAAAAGTAATCCATTACGCTCCGGTCTCCCTATACGCGATTAATCGCAAGGTGAGAAGTTTGTGTAAAAAATTTTCGAAATTTGCTACTTAAAAATACAATATCAATAAAATTAAAATAAAGAAAAACACAAAAATTGTTTTAATATAAAGAAAAAGAGTGCTGTGAAAGGCACTGAAAATATTAATTTGTTCTAAAGAAAAATGTATTAAATTTGATTAGAATGTATACTACAAACGCTCAAGAATCGTAAAGAAATTGCTTTATTTCTATATGCAATTTTATCTTAAAATCCATATGCTTTTCTCATGAATTTCTTGCAAATGGGACTGGACCCACAGTTAAGCATGTATTTTTAGCGAATTTTATATTGAATGATGGGGAGCGTTTACGGCATGGATTTAAATCAAACGTAGTACGTCTTTAAAACTTTTCTCGCATAAAAGTTTATAATACTGTGACCACATGAATTTTGTATACAAAACGCACGTCATAACTGATGCAATTAATGAGTAATATTAATCATGCGTTATTCATCGATATCTCTCTGTGTAATAACAATATTTTAATGAAAATAAAAATTGATTTTCTCCTACTTGCGAGACGATGATTACGAAATTAAAAATTAGCAGATAATTTGACGACAATTATTATCTGTTTGATAATTGTCTTTGTTAAATGATTATAAAGAGGCAGACAGACATTTGAAAACAGAGTGAGAGCGAATTTTGAGATGAAGAGAAAGCAGGATGAAAGTAGTAGATAGACGGAAAACGTTATCTCAGGACGTTCAATGTCTTAATTACGTTATATGCATTGACTAGAGATGTCGGGAGGGCTTTGCCCTCAGAATATCAATGAGCTTCTTGAACTGCGTTGCGCTTTATCGTGACGTTCACCATTAGAAGCGAAGGAATATTAATGCTTTGAAACTGATTGCACTGAATTAAAATAAAAGAAAGACACGATTATCGTTATTTAAATCGAAATTTTTTTCTCTTTATCTGATAATAAAAGAAACCCCAGTAGCCCGTAATGTTTGGAACATTCCAGAAGTAAAATTTGTATTTTTAGAGAAGTAGTAGAAAAATACGTGAAAATGAAAAACATTTTAAAAAGTAATAGCATATAATAAAAAAATTAATAAATAAGATTAGAAAAAAATAATAAAACATTATAATAAAAAAATAATAAAAAATAATATGAAGTAAAAGAACACGAAAATATTTATTTAACGAGAATGTAAGTTTATTCAATTTAAAATTTTATTTCCTGAAATTATGACTGTGCGAGAATATATGTGAAGAGTCGTGAAGTAGATTAAAAATTATCTCAAAAGTTACAGTCAGCCGAAAGCATGATATGACATGATCCTCAGAGTTAATTAAATAATCTGGGTAAGGTTTGCCTGCTTCATCCGGTTAGAAAGCTTAGGGAGGTGGCGCGCCTATTATATTGTACCTATAGGATATTATTTGGTGACATTCCCGACGTTATATGTAGTTATAAGACGTACATCTAGGAGATGTGAACCATTAACGGATAAATGGCTCTTCCTGCGAGTTAATGAAATGAACTTCGTGACTTTGGTTCTGTTTTGTCTGTTTGATCTTATTAGAAATAAAAACGATCTTTAGTCTCTCTATCTCTTTCTTCTTTCTCTCGTTATACGGAAGCAGGACCCAGTAATCGAAGTTTACTTACCTCTATAGTAAAACTGGAGAGTAAACTGTTATATATATATATATATATATATATATATATATATATATATACATATGGGGCAAAATTCCTCAATTGTCCTAACTTAAAATTGAAAGTCTTCAAATCGGGTTGATTTTTGCACAAACTTTAGTACTATAGGGGAGTACTTTATCCACAAAATATTAAAATATTTTATTAAAAATTGTAGAGGGGGGAGGGGGTTAAAGTTTTTGGTAACGTGTTAACAGTGGATTCTTATAGCTAATGTAGCTAAAAAACAGTAGAGTGGACAAAATTTTGCCCTATATGTTTTCGAAAGGTTTTTTCCTCCTCTTTCGAATGGTGTAAAAAAAAATTTTTTTATTAACAATTTAAGTTAATTTTTTCAAAATTAAAAATATTTTTGACTTTTTTTTTAAAATCGGCATTTTTTTTCTTTTTTTTTTGCCTTAAAATAAAGCTTATTATATGTACTTTCCATACCCCTTTGGTAAAAAATGCCGTTTTTTTTTGTTTTCGAATTATTAATTAATTAATAAAAATTTGTTAAAAATTATTAAAAAATGAAATACTTTTTAAGCAAATAAACTTTTTTTAATTATGAGCTTATCATCGTAAAGCTGCTTAAATTCCGCATCCAACGAGTATAAATACATCTATTTTTATAAATAATTGTTTAATAAACAAATAATTGAAAATTTATTTATTAATTTTTTGAAAAAAAAAACAATTTCTTTCTTCATTTTTGCTTTAAAATACAGATTAATATGTGTACATTCAATACAGGTTTAGGAAAAAATGACGCTTGATTAGTTTTCAAATAATTAATCATTTAATTAGTTAATTAACTCATTAATAGTAATAAAAAATTACTAAAAAATTAAATATTTTTCAAGAAAATAAACTTTTCTTAATTACGAGTTTGTCAACGGAAAGCTTACCAAATTCTGCATCCAACAATCATAAACTCAATTGTTTTTTATAAATAATTATTAATTAAATAAATAATTTATTATTTATTTATTAATTTTTTGAAAAAAGGATATTTTTTTATTTTTCCTTTAAAATAAGGCTTAATATATTTACTTTCGATACCCGATTAGGAAAAATTACAATATTTTTTGTTTTCGTATTATTTATTAATTAATTAATAAAAATTAGTAAAAAAAATTAATATTTAAAAAAAAACTTTACTTAATTTTGAGCTTTCCAACGAAAAGCTTAACAAATTCCGCATCCAACATGTCTATTTTTTATTAATTAATTAATAAATAATACGAAAACAAAAAATATTGTAATTTTTCCTAATCGGGTATCGAAAGTAAATATATTAAGCCTTATTTTAAAGGAAA
Source organism: Leptopilina drosophilae (assembly GCA_032873175.1). Taxonomy (NCBI): domain Eukaryota; kingdom Metazoa; phylum Arthropoda; class Insecta; order Hymenoptera; family Figitidae; genus Leptopilina; species Leptopilina drosophilae. Next base: position 25,862,396 of record CM065479.1, on the reverse strand, counting down.
AATAAAAAAATATCCTTTTTTCAAAAAATTAATAAATAAATAATAAATTATTTATTTAATTAATAATTATTTATAAAAAACAATTGAGTTTATGATTGTTGGATGCAGAATTTGGTAAGCTTTCCGATGACAAACTCGTAATTAAGAAAAGTTTATTTTCTTGAAAAATATTTAATTTTTTAGTAATTTTTTATTACTATTAATGAGTTAATTAACTAATTAAATGATTAATTATTTGAAAACTAATCAAGCGTCATTTTTTCCTAAACCTGTATTGAATGTACACATATTAATCTGTATTTTAAAGCAAAAATGAAGAAAGAAATTGTTTTTTTTTTCAAAAAATTAATAAATAAATTTTCAATTATTTGTTTATTAAACAATTATTTATAAAAATAGATGTATTTATACTCGTTGGATGCGGAATTTAAGCAGCTTTACGATGATAAGCTCATAATTAAAAAAAGTTTATTTGCTTAAAAAGTATTTCATTTTTTAATAATTTTTAACAAATTTTTATTAATTAATTAATTAATAATTCGAAAACAAAAAAAAACGGCATTTTTTACCAAAAGGGTATGGAAAGTACATATAATAAGCTTTATTTTAAGGCAAAAAAAAAGAAAAAAAAATGCCGATTTTAAAAAAAAAGTCAAAAATATTTTTAATTTTGAAAAAATTAACTTAAATTGTTAATAAAAAAATTTTTTTTTACACCATTCGAAAGAGGAGGAAAAAACCTTTCGAAAACATATAGGGCAAAATTTTGTCCACTCTACTGTTTTTTAGCTACATTAGCTATAAGAATCCACTGTTAACACGTTACCAAAAACTTTAACCCCCTCCCCCCTCTACAATTTTTAATAAAATATTTTAATATTTTGTGGATAAAGTACTCCCCTATAGTACTAAAGTTTGTGCAAAAATCAACCCGATTTGAAGACTTTCAATTTTAAGTTAGGACAATTGAGGAATTTTGCCCCATATATATAATCGAGAAAATACAAAAACTTTTCTACTTTTAGCTTTCTTCATTAAATGAATAATTTAATTTTCATTTCAAATGAGAAGTCAGTAAAAGTACTCTCCTCTCTTTTTATTACTATTGTATGTAGCATTTTTCAATTTTCTTTTGTCTTATTTTGTTGTTTTTATTTCTTTTTCGTTTCAGAAAAAATACACTTTTTTGACTTTTAGATTAGACTTGATGTTTTGAATTTTGAAAAATTTGTATAGAGATTGGAAAAACCCTTTAACATACAACTAATGTTAAGGGGTTACACCACTGTAAATGCCTCAAAAACAAGGTTTTTTCAGGAATTTTTTTTGAATGGAAGGAAAGAATATATAGTTATAATGTTTTAGCAAGTTATTGACTGTATATTCAAGTAAAAAAATTACAAATTTTTATTAATAAATATTCCAAAATGGCGGCACAGGAACCATTTTAATATTGCATACTTTTTTCCAGGAGCTCTGCGGCAAGCAGTATAAGTAATGTAAATTTCAGTCTAAATCAAATAAAAAAATTTTCTTAATCTACATAAGAATAGCTACAGTAATACGTAGGGGATTTTAAAAATATTGATTTTTGTGTAATTGGCAAGCATTTGAAGAAAAAACTCATTTTTTGAGAAAAGAAAACGACACTTAATTGTTTATAATAATTGTGTAAATTAACTTTTCAAAAAACCCCTACGTATTTCTGTTCAAAATTTAATTTTAAAAATGTGATAAAAAAGCCCGATTAAAAATATTGAAAATTGTTTGAGTTATACTGCTTGCAGATTTCAAAAACTGTGTTTTGAGAAAAACGCGTTAAAAGAGCAACACCACTACAGCGGGCTATAAGAAGCATTTGTTTAATAATTTTTTTTAATGTAAGGAAAGGAAATATAGTAAAAATATTTTAAGTAGTTATTAACTTACATATTCAACTTAAAAATTACAAATTTTAATTAACCACTTCGGCGGCATGGCGTTCCAATTGGCGTTCCATGAGTAAGTGGCAGAAGCGGCAAAAAAATGCGAAAATGGCGTTCCTGTTTAAACTTGATTCCTAAACTCTGTAATCAAGTTAAGTTGATCAAACCAAATGTTATTTATTATTTGAGATAAATAAAGATGAATAAGACAAGAAAAAATTATTTTTTAGAGATGTTAAATGGTTTTAAAAAGGTATTAATGTAGCCAATTTTTAATACTTTATTACGAATGGTGTTCCAATATTCACCCAAAATAGTTCTCAATTTTGAATCCGCCTATTTGAATTTTTGAAAAACCATTTAAGATTCATAATCTCATATAATAAATAACATTTGGTTTGGTGAACTTAATTTGTTTACAGAGTTTAGGAATCAAGTTTAAATAGGAACGCCATTTTCGTATTTTTTGCCGCTTCTGTCACCTACTCATGCGACGCCAATTGGAACGCCATGCCGCTGAAGTGGTTAATAAATATTCGAAAATGTCCGCACTGGAGCCATTTTTGTAATGCATGTTTTATGTAAGTTAAAATTCTTCTCCGGTAAAAAAGCTTGAAATTTCAATGAAATCGATTTCAGGCATGTAAAAATCCTTTTCTTCCTTATTCAAGAAGGTTCAAACAATTTTTTAAGTAAATAAAAAAATTAAAATTTTTTTTAAATGTTTACAGTGGTGTAACCCCTTAACGAACTTTTTTTAATTTCACGAATTCATCATTGAATCTGAGGCGGTCAATTGTTTTTAGAAGTGCAAAAAAAGAAAAATGATCTTCGGATTTTTAAGTTTTTCGATTATTATTTTTAAGACTTAATTTATTCGACAAATTTTTTTGATGGTATTGGATGTCCTTTTTCGAAATATATATGTAGTTTTGTTTGATTTCAAAAAGATTTATTTAAATTTATTCTAAAATTTGAGAAATACATTCGGGGTAAAGCCGCTCACTTATTGTGTAGGAAGACGAATCAGTATTAACAGTAATTCTTTTTTTTGGCGATCTTAAAATTTTTAAATTGTAAAAATATTTATTAAAAGATAAATAATATTCAATTTCTAACAATATTATTGAATTATTGGGTAATTAGTTGAATATTTAACATTTTAAATGTCCCATATTTCGCGGTTTGTGGAGATTTTTTTTAACACATGGTACCGAACTATTCATATTTGTTGCAACATTGAGCGGAATCATGTCTATATTAGTGATTATTAGGTTATAACGGTTATAACAAACAACGCAAACAAAAAATCAAAATTTGTCGCTACCTTTTTCGCCTAAAAAAAGACATTAATCTAAGTTTGTTGTCTTCGTTCAGTTCACGTTTTATCATTGTTTATTTTTAAATTAAAAATTTCGAATTCCATTTGTTATATTTTATCAATAATAAAATCTATAACTTATTTCATTCAAAATTGTAACTACATTTTAATTTTCTCTTAGTAAAATATTATTTAAATTCACAGTTGCAATTCATGAAACCTAAACTTATTATTTAATAAACCAATATTTATTGTTTATAGAACTCATAATTCTTCATTAATAAATCATACTAAAGACGGAAATAAGGAGAAATCTAATGTATACAAAATAAAACTGTCGGGATTACCTAAAATTCTCAAAAAAATCAAGTGATCGGTTTTACCCCGAGGGGTGAGCGGATTTACCCTGGAAAATTTTTATTTTGAAATTTGGTATATGTGAATTAAAAATTGTCCCTAAGTAAAACTTAGAAAGATAAAACAAACATTTTTTTTATATTGTTAGTAGAAATCATAAGCTGTCAAATTATAGGGGAGAATGGGGAGTTATGAAGCACGCTTTGTTTATGAGTTGTAACTTCAAAAAGAAATTTTTATTTCAAATTTTCTCCAATTGAATCTCTAGAGGGTCTTCAAATATACTTACTGGTTGAAGAATTTGCATGAAATAAAATAAAATCGACAATTTTTTTCAGTTGGACTAAAAAGCTGCTTTTTCAAGTTTTTAAAAATCATGGGGAGTTGTGAAGCACTACTAAAAATCGCTAAAAATTATATTTTTTGGTAAATATTTTTTATTGCGATTTTGCATAAATTGTTTTAAATTTCGAGAACCTAATCATTGCTGGGTATTATATGGGTGAACTTATCTTTTTGATTTGTTCGCGAATTTTGTAAGAATTCTGTAAAATGGAGCACACAAAAAAACGTTATAAACGAAAAATTGAACACATTGTCTTGAAAGATATGCAAAATATCTTCTATTGGAATGAATCCAATTACAAAACGAAGATATTAGGTGAAAAAATATTCAGAGTAAGTGACATCTATCAAAACAATTACTATGCGAGATCTATGGCCGTGCTTCACAACTCCCCATGCTTCATAACTCCCCATTCTCCCCTATAATTTAACCTGGATTTAGAGAATAATTTCTTAGGTTTTTACCGTTCTGAAAAAAAGTGAGCGGGTTTACCCCAGTCTCCCCTAATAAATTTTTAAGATTTCAAAATCTATAATTTTTTGTAGAATATAAAATATTAACGTAAAATTAAACTATTTTAAAACATTTTTTTGGACAACATATTTAAGAATAGTACATTGCCTAACAAGTGTGAAGTACCGGGTTTTTTAGAACGAGTTACGAAATAGTAGCGCGAGTTCCAATATGCCGCCACTCGTGTTGCGCACGATACTTTTCATAATAAAATTATAAAAAGGTGTTGACACTGAAACCCGAAACCTAGTCGTGTCCTTCGACGCATTAATAAAAATAATATAATTAAAGAATAAATTCAGAATTTTTCATACGAGCGATCGCGAAAAAAGAGGTTAGAAACTCAGTATTGGACAGATGCTGTGTTGCGTCTGTAAGACACGGTTAAAGTAGGTAATTGAATTGAATTGTCAGCTAAAAATTTCTTGAACATTATTCGGCCAGATTTCCTCACAAAATTCATACGAAATTCGAACGAATTGCAAACGGATAAATATAAAATTTGTTCGAAAATATTAGGAAAGATTTCCATACGAAAGTCATACCCTATAGAAAATCCCCATATGGGAAACCACATAATATCCTATGTCAAAAACCATGTAAAACCCTACTTCTAGGAAGGAAATCACATGGTTTACTATGTGGTTTTCCATGTCAAACGATGTGCAAAATTGAGACAGGATTTTAGTTAGGAATAGACATGGTAAACTTGAACAGTTCTTCTACGCATAAAACCATATGAATTCCCAAATGATATCCTGCATGTTTTTCCCTGTCAAATCCAAAACCAAATCCGACGTGAAAAACATTGTCTGCCTTATTGAATATCCCTACATGGGAATTCACTTTGAATTTTACAAGGGATTTCACATAGGATTTTATATGGGAATTGACATAGTATTTCATGCAAGATTTTACACAGGATTTAATATGAGATATCATAGAGTATTTTATTAAAGATCTAATGAAGAAATTTTCAAAGTTAAAAATTATTTAATACAAAATTAAATAATAAATGGGTAGCTCTATGCCTAAAAAATCAAAGTTGTAGACTAGTTCTTCGATTTTGTTAAAACTTCGAAATTTTAAAGTGGAATACATGCCTGTAAAGAGCCTCATTTCGATTTTGAAAAATTTTGGATTTACGAGGTTTTTAAAATTTTTTTTGAAATTTTGAAAATGGTATATCTCTAAGGAAAATGAATAAAATATTATGAAATTTTCAGGGAATGCTTATTGTTTACAGACAATTTAAGATAATATTTTAGAAAAAATTTTTCTTTAAAAAACAATTTATTAAAAAAATAATTTTTAAATAAACAATTTTTTGAAAAGAGACATTTTTATTTTTTTTAATAATAATGATTCGATTCCCACGTATTTCACGAGTATTTTCCAAAAAAAAATTGATGGAGGGTCTGAAACTTTAGGAGATATTGAATTTTTTGTCCTTGCGCGCAACCGTAAAAAGCGCATTTTCCGACTATACTCTACATACAAACTAACGTTCAAAGTCACCACTAAGTCGTAAATTTTAACCGAATTCGATTTTTCTTTTTGAAGAATGTCAGGCTATAAATTCATAAGAATAATGTGCGATTTTTATATTTATATTTGATTAAACAAATTATTATTATTATTGTTAATTACTAACTTTTTACATATTGTAGAGTAAAACAGGGCGAGGCAGCCAAAACGACACATTTTGGTTTGCGAGGCAGTTATTTGAAAAGGTTTTTTCAATTTCAATGTCGTGTTAAAAACCTTGTCTTTTGGGCTAAAAAATCGTCATAGGACATTCTGACGTAGTTTGCACTTAAAAATTTCTACAACCGTTTTTTCAAAGGACCACGTTTTTGACATAGTTGCAAAAACGTGGGGTGAGACAGCCAACTGTTTTATTAATGAATTAACATAACTTAAAATAAAAATCAGTGAAACATAACAACGTAGTTGTCCTTAATTTACTTTTTTTGTTAAAAAAATTTACATTTCAATAATATTATAATAACATTAATTAAATCTAATTTTACATTTTAAGGAAATATAAATTTATTTTTCTTAAAAATAAAATGGTTCATAAAATTCAATGTTTTTAAGTTTTATATTGATTGGAGTAGGAAAAAAAGAAAAAAACATTTAGAAGAACCAATAGAATCAACACAAAAAGACAAAAAATTTAGCGTTGGCTGCTTAACCCCACGAGCACTTTTTCATGAAAACTTTTACAAAAACCCTAATATTAAAAATATCGCAATTTTATTCACACTATCGTCTTCAGCACTAAATTCTGCATTAAAAAACACTTACATGAATTTTATTCGTGTAACTTAAATCAACTAAAATGACAAAAATTACTCTTAAAAAAGTTACATCCAAAAGTCTGTTTTTCATAAATTACACTGTCACTGCTAAACTCCTGCAGCAATTACGCTCATCTTTTAGCATCTAAAGTAACAGACCATAAGCACTCTAAATTATCAATAGCTCACTATTTGAAAAATTTATGCAGAAATAAGAAGCAATTGGCTGCCTCACCTCGTTCTACTCTACACAGAGAGATGTATTTGTTTCTAATTTTGCAATTTTCCGGACCTAACATAAATGCCACTGCAAGTTTAAAACATAATTATTATTGTTTAAGCAAGATTTAAACAAATTATTATTGTTAATTACTAACTATTTACAGAATAGTATACTTAAAAGGTGCAATTTTTTCTAAACATGCAAATTTATCAAACTTTTTTGATATGCAGATTTACATTAAAAATAAAATTATATTTTCGACAAAAATAAGAATAATAATTTATTTAAAAATTAATTGATCTTTTAATTTTAATCTGGGTAGCTCCATGCCAAGAAAATTAAACTTGTTTCCTAGTTCTTGGATTGAGAAATTGTTACAGAACACATGCAAATGAAAATTGTGAAAACGACATTATAAATATTTGTTTATCATGGTTATAAATATTGAATAAAAAAAATAACCTATATTGAAAGCTCTTGAAATTTAAATATTTTGGAGACATTAAAAACAAGAACACTTTATTGAGTTCACAACATTAAGTGAAATAAACTTTTACAAAGAAAAGTAACACAATTAATATTAAATATAATTGTTGTTAACAATAATTTAAACAATTTTTTAGCTTATTTTTTTTTGAAAAATTTTTTTGTAGTAATAACAAAAATTTAATTTTTTTGAAAGAAAAATAATATAATTAGGAAAAACATTACCAACCCTAATTAAAAGTTAATTAATTTTGAAATAAATTATTATTCTTATTTTTGTTTAAAATATAATTTTATTTTTATTGTAAATCTGCATATCAAAAAAGTTTGGTAAATTTGCATATGTTTAGAAAAAACTGTATCTTTTAACAATAGTATTCTGTAAATAGTTAGTAATTAACAATAATAATTTGTTTAAATCTTGCTTAAACAATAATAATTTTGTTTTAAATTTGCATTGGTATTTATGTTAGGTCCAGTTAATTGCAAAATTAGAAAAAATACACCTCTCTGTGTACAATATGTAAAAAGTTAGTAATTAACAATACTAATAATAAAATTATTACACCAGTCTTTGGGAGACTGGTGTAAACCCACGCACAGGGTAGACCCGCTCACTAGCGATTTGACGCTACAAACTCAACTTAAGATGGAGATATTTGTACTGTGAATAGTAGTTAACATACAACTAATGTTAACAAACTTTCGTTTAGTTTCATGAATTCGTCATAGAATCAGAAGCAATCAAGTGTTTTTAGAAGTGCAAAAAAAAATTATATTCCGATTTTTAATGTCCCATATTTCGCGGTTTGTGGAGATTTTTTTAACACATGGTACCGAACTATTCATATATTCTCAATCAAATTTTATATTTCTCCGTTCTCAATTCGTTCGAAATCAAAATTTTGCACGAAAGTTCGTATGGATTTCCGGACGAAATAAGAGCTAAAAATTTCTTAGAAGATATTCGACCAGATTTCCTTACGAAATTCATACGAAATTCGAGAGAATTGCAAACGGATAAATAAAAAATTTGTTTAAGAATATTCCACTCGAATTTCGTATGAATTTTGTGAGGAAATCTGACCGAACATTTTTGAAGAAATTTTTAGCTCACAATTCGTTCGACAGTCCATACGAATTTTCGTGCGGAAATTTCTTACAAAATTCGTATGGATTCTCGAACGAATTGTCAGTTAAAAATTTAATTAAAAATATTTGGACAGATTTTCATTGAAAGTCATACGAAATTTAAGCGAATTGCGAACGGATTAATTAAAAATTTTTTTTTTTGGAAATTCAGCACGAAAATGCGTACGCATTTTCGAACGAAGTGTGAGCTAAAAATTTCTTGAAAAATATTCGGACAGATTTCCTCACAAAATTTATACGAAATACGAGCGGAATATTCTCAAACAAATTTTATATTTATCCGTTCGCAATTCGCTCGAATTTCGTATAATTTTCGTAAGGTTTTTTAAACTTTAAATAAGAGGATACTAAATATTTAAGATTTAATAAATACTTAAACATCATTGCCTTGCATTAAAAATTGATTCTCTTTGTTCACCGAAAAAAAATATTCTTGTTTTGAAAGGATTCCTCTTATTTTGATGCATATTTTCCTTTTGTGTATTGACCAAAAAACGTCCTCTTATTTTAAGAGGATTATTCTCCACTTAAGAGTAATTCCTCTTAAAAGTAGAAGAATTGTCTCCAATGAAGAGTAATATTCTTAATTTAAGAATAAAATGTAAGAGGATTTTTGAAGAGGAATTGTCCTCTTAAAACAAGAATATTTTTTTTCGGTGTTGTTTGTCCCGATCAAATAACTCGACCGACGCTCGAAGACACGCGCTAATGCCAGTCGGGTAGCAGTGAGCGCCTATCTCGAAAACTATTTAAGTGTCTAACAATTTCTTTTTTTTAAATGAAAGTAATTTTCTATAAAATTATTAATTTCTAGTTATATTAGTAGAAGTAAATTAAAAAAACTAATTATTAATGTCTAAGTGTTTTTACTACGGGGCATTTAGAAGAGTATTTCAATCCTAAAAACTAACAATTCAGGCAAGTCAAAAAAGTTTTAACGAACTGTTATTGAAACGTTAGGTACCATTAAGGAGGTATTAAAAAAACGTTATAATTTTATTTAATTTTTATTAAACGTTCAGTTTCAATTTTGTTTTAACTTTTACAGTACTAGTTTGTGAAGAATAAAGATATGACATTAGATTTTGAATATTATTCCAGATAAAATAATTTAAAAATTATTAAAAGTTACTGTTATGCCACTATATCCCAACTTTACTGAAAAATTCGGTAAATATAAGGAACATTTCTCCGTGTAGGAATTAATTAACTCAAAAAACTTCAATGGAATCAAGTCATGTCGTGTTTCCATCATCAAAAGATTTAAAAATAAATGCGCTGAAACAAAAAGTACAGGGACAAAGACTAGAATGTCCTAAATAAAACAAACTACCAACAAAAATAAAAAACAAAATACCTGATTTAAAGAAATCAGCTGTTTAAAATATTTTTAAAAATCTGAGAAAATTTTTCTCATTAAAAAGTTAAAATAAATAAGAATACAATAAAAAGAATTAAAAAAAATTAAATTCAGGCTTTAAATTGAAAATAAAATTAAATAAAAAAATACAAAATTAAAAAAATTTTTTTATTTAAAAAAACTATAATGCAGACATTATATTATTTTAATGGCAGTCTCAACTCTGTTTTTTCCAAATGGGATTTTCTTATAAAATTGAAAAAAGTTTTATTAAATTAATTAGTTTCTAAAAAATTGTTTTTTACTTTAATTTTGACTGATGTCAGTATACCTCTGTCAAAATTTACGTCCTACTTTCAGCCTACTCTCTTAATATGAATTAATTTAGAGAGTACAATATAGGTCTTATTTTAGATTTTAGCAGTCGTAACGTAAGGTTTATTTGCAGTACACTTGGTTTGAAATAGACACTACACATCTCCAAAGACTGGTGGAAAAGGATTAGTTTTTAATACTTTGATTAAAATACTATAAACGCATAAAGTACTACACATTATCAAACTGAAACTAAAATCCGTCGAAGACGGGTATGACAGCTAGTTTGTCATATATCAGAAATAGTCAAACATTATTTTAATAGGTTTAATGAGTTTAAAAAATATATATTAAGCACTCAAAAATAGTTGGCTGCCATAACCAATTAAATAGTTGCTATAGCGCGATCCAATTAATTGGTTAGCACATCCAACTATTGGATACTGTTTCTATGCGAAAAGGTACCCCAGCTATGTATGTAATGCAGCTAAAAAGTTGGATGTGTCAACCAAGAAATAGTTGCCCCATCCAATTAATTGGATCGCGATATAGCAACTATTTAATTAGCTATAGCAGCCAACTCTTTTTCTGAGTACGATTTTTTTAATACTTATTGTTATTAAAAAAATGTTTAAAAATAAAAATTCAAAAATCAGGCTTGAGAGATCTATAAAGAATCTAATTACAAATATTAAAAAAAACAAAAATTGTGACCTGTGAAGTGATTTGAAACAAAAAAGTACATTTTGCGCCAATTCTAGATTATGGCAATTGCATTTAAAAGCGCTATGGTAGAGTGAAGATAAATCAACGTAGACAGAGGATTAATCATCATATTAAAATTTATCAATTTGAAATAATTTACCATTTTAGTTAATATACGTTTTTTGAAATGTGTAGTAAATAGGCATTGAATTCTCGATTTAGGCAAAGCGATAGAATATATGCATAGCGATAGCAATATATGTGAATGTTCCTAAATTACAATAATATACAGATGTGAGATATACATTTCATAAATATACATTCACGTGGAGAGGGAGTGAGAAAGAGAGAGGGAGAGAGCATATATTTGACGTTTATATGAATGATATACGTTCATTCAGGTATACTATGTTCATTTTGATCTCTGATATTTGCCAGGTCAGTTTGCCCAGAGGATAGACAAACACCAATATCGTCTGCTTATTTGATCTTATTAGTTCGCATCAGTACCAAACTTGCGATTTGAACCCAAATCAAATATCCGTTGAGTCAACGACAAGAACAGAACTAGAAACATGATGAAGTAGATTCAGTCGGCTGACTATAATTCCTTACTGATTGGAATTTGACGAAAGAGAATATTAAATAAGCAAATGCTTTCAATTTCTTTGTTTCCCTATTCTTTAAATTGGAATAATATCAAACTAGAACCAATTTTCGCGCGCCTATTTTGTCGTTTTCAACATTAACTACTAATATGAATGAAATAGTTTACACCAATGTATTACAAACATTGTGATGATTAAATGTTTTTAAAATAATCGAATTTTCTTCACCTGTTTCTTATTTCATATTTCAATATTTAATAACATATAATACCTAACAATTTGAAAAAGTATGTTCTTAGTACTAACTTTAATTATTACATATCAGGAATTCCATGTGAAATTTAACTATCATCTATGAAATTCGGATAAACATATTTTTTCTTAATAATTTATAAAAAACATAAAATAAATGTTTTCTATTTTTGGTGAATTGCAATATAAATATGAACGAACAAAATTTTTTGATGAGGAGAAACCAAAGTTAACTAATTTAATCTAAATTATTCATTCTCAATGGAAACTACACAATTAATTTGTTAACTTTAAGTTTAAGAAAAATATAAACAATTGAACATTTGAACAATTTTCAGTTTGCATGTAGTGATATTTTAAGAAATTATTCACCTTTAATTTAAAACAAAAAATATTCAAATGATTTAAAAATTATTATAGGCTGTAGACATTTTGGAATAATAAATTGTGAAAAAACCCCACATTAAGGCGTAGCGTAGAAAACGAGCAGCTTGCACGTAATTTTTGAAAATTCTGTAAAACTCGTTAAATGCATCGGCTAACTCTAGGACTTTTCGAAAAATTTTATATTGTAAGGTATAAATAAATTTTTAAAAAATTTAAACAATCATGTCTAAAGTTAAAAAAAACTAAAACTTTCATTCCTTAAAAATGTTTTTCTAAACTTAATATTTTCAGACTTATAGGTAACTGAAAATAGGTCTACATTTACAAACCCATAATTTCAAACATTCATAACTCATAAATATTCACATAAATTATTTGTAGATTCTTTTCAAAAACTAATATGTAGAACACGATTATATTTCGAACCAAAATGTACAAAAAATTTAAAGTTTACCGTCACGTTTTTTTTACAATTATGAACTAAAGCTTCTATTTTATAACGTTATACGTTATTTGTAATTTGTAGCACCCCCACCACTGAGATTTAGTACATGTACTACTGTTTTTGTGGTAGTAAGTACTGGTTGAGCAAAAAGTATAAGAATTTGAGGGGGAAAGTATAGTGCGTTGAATAGCATTACGAGGCAAAAAATTTTTGACTCCGATTACAGGGGATGTGACACCTTGAATAAAAATAAAAAATACGTATTTCATATTTTTCTATAAAGATTAAGAAAAAAATATGTTTAACCAAATTTTAAAGGTCATAAATAAATCTCACGTGAAATTGCCCTTAACTAATATATTAAATTTTTTAGCAAAACAAACTGAATTAAGTAGAGTCCAAAATTTCAGTATAAACATAATTTTTTATATACATATTACTTCTATTACCTCCTAAATATATTTTTACGGAATCAAATGATCACACTCTTGATAATGCAACATACATTTGACCATGACTAAAAACATCTCTTCTTAAATCAATAAATATTTTGTTAACTGTTTGTCCTTGAGATTTGTTAATGGTCATTGCAAAAGCCTGTTTTATAGGAAATTGGCTTCTTTTAAAAGTAAACGGATATAAAGTTTCACAATATAAAGTTACTCGATGTAGAAAAACAATATTTCCGTTTTTATCACCCGTTAATATTTGACATTTAATTACATCATGTGACAAATCTAAAATAATTAACCTCGTTCCGGTACATAATCCTTCATTAATACTAAGATATCTAATAAGCATTACGACAGAATTAATTCTTAAATGTAATTCATGTGGTGGTAACGAAGGTGGAAAGAGAGTATTTAAATATTCTGATAATAAAGCTTAAAAAAATTTTCCATTATCACAATTTTCAATAGAATCAATACTTTGATACATTTTTTCACCTTTACTGGCTAAGAGACGGACCACTCTTATTAATATCGTCAACATCAACGTTTCTAGGTGCTAAAATTGCACACCCCGACAACTTCTTACATTTATTCTGTGGTATTAAATGACCATACATTTCTTCAGCTATATCTATATTGCCTTGTTGAATAATATGTTCTAGTATTTGGATGTTATTATCTATATCATTCTATTCACCATTACCAACTTTAAGTAGGAAATCTACAAATTTTGTTTCCTCTGGTAAAATTCTCATATATTCTATTAACATGTACTTTCGGAAATTTTTCCATAATTTACTATTTTTTATTGATAAATTTATTATTTCTGATCTAGTAGCTCGTTCTTTCATCGGTAAAATTGGTCAAGATTCTCCTCCTAGGAAAACAATTTTTCCACGAAAGACTTCATTTGATTTCATTATGTCTCTTAATAACTTATTCATAACTTCTAAGGCATATTTTGCAGCCATTGGTGCTTTATCCCAATTAAAAACATCAGTACTTTTTTTAAAGTGCTTCTTTTGACTGAACTTTAATATTTAAAAAAGAATCACTGTACAGTGGAACAGATAAGCCTAAATCTTTATGAACATTTTTCCGTTAGGAAGCAGAGTGGCAGCTATACCTGTAAAAGCCATGTAGCAAACATTTATTCCTTTAATTTTTAATAAATCCCTGAAAATCAGTTAGACTATATCCTTCATTTAATAACATTGATTTTATATTCTTATAAGCTGTTTTTTCAGCAACAATATTGTCAAGTTTTGAATAGTCTTCTGACATTTGACCCTTAAATTTTTTCCAAAGTTTTTCAGGATGTACAGGATGACAATGAATTAGAATTCCTACAAATAATTGTCCTAATCCACTCACTATCATCTTCTATAAGTCCTAATGCTAAACAGGCAGATGTAAAAGATTCGTGAATAACTACATTAACTGTTCTTAAACTTTGGACAGAAGTTACTCCTTTTACTGTAAGCAACAACAATCTAAGGTGAAATAACTCTAATTGACATGGATTAACTGAATACATTCTTCCTAATACTTTTTCTTTACGAACTCTTTTTTCCCATTCAAGACATTTCGATACCTACGTAAAATGTTCTGGTATTTATGAATAATAATACTGACGAGCAGAAATATCACGTTCATTAAATTTAAAAAAATCTACAAATTTTGTATTTTTCTGCATATCAAATGAAACATTGTTATTATCTTTCCCTTCACAAATAATAACATTTTGTTCATTTGGTAAATGTACAGGTAAGCGAATAATAATATGACTTTTTCCCCCTAAAGGTTTACTTAAAATTCTCAAAACAGCTTTAATAGAACTAACATATTTATTTTCTTCATAATGATTGATTTCATCGTGATTGACAACAGATTCGCCATTACTATTTGTAATAATAATAGAAGCAGCATCATGTCTTTTAAATATGTATTTATATAAATATTTCACACACTCAATACTTGACACAACTTCTACATTTATATCACAATTAAATATTTGTGAAAGTTGAGGACAAAAAGGTACAACAAACCTATTATCAACAGTATTCCGTTTGGTCTATCATACGTCTTACCTGTATTTCTCCTACGGTAAAGAACATAATTGTCTGTTTCAAAAGTTGTACCATCTAAAAAAATTTTAGGAAATTTTTTAGAACATTTCCCATCAACAATACACCAGTCTCCACAAGGACCATGAATATTATTTTGCATTATAATTCGATAAAATTCAGAATTAACGCCTTCATCAGGAATTTCTGCTGAAATATACTGATTAACACTACCTGGTGTTAATATTTTACAATTTTTTGTCAAAATAACCAACAAATGAATATGTGGTTATCCTCGTTTTTAAAATTCAATAACATAAACAAAAGATTTTACCGCTACAAATAACATATCTTCGACAATAGTTTTAATAAAATTTTTTACTTTTAATGAAAAAACTCTTGCTACAATATCAGGTCTATCAGAAGCAGATTGAAAAGGCAATAAATTTTGGGGCCATTCATAAACCACTTAGCCTCATGAGAGGGAAGGAGGTTCAAGTAATTGACTACGACAAGAGGAAAAAATGGCGCTAATACATGTAACAGCGTACTATATGGGGGGAGGAGGGGGCCAAAATTCCCAAAAATGGGGCTACGTGGTTTATGGACGGTTTCTTTCTTAAATTTCTTTCCAATATATATTACAAGTCATTGTAATAAATAAATCTGGTCTACCATGACGTCCTACAATAGCCATAGAGTCTTGATATTGTTGCATCATATTACGAGGTGATCCTATAAATGCGGAAGGCTGTATTAACATTTTCCCAACATGTACGTCACCTTTCGACTCTTCGTTATATAAATGATCAATTAATCTTTTATATGTTTCACTTCTCAATTATATTTGATTATTTGCACAAAACATCAATCTATCTTTTTCAATTTTAACATAATTATCAGTTCGAATCATATCTATACTATAACATTTATTACCAAGTGGATAAAATATTGGATAAATCCAAAGTTCTACATTCGGATTTAGATTATTTACTACTTGTAATTCGGGTATTTAACCCTCAGAATTTCTATTAAAAATTACAGCTACTTCATTACAACTTTGCAAATTATATCTATTTTTATCTAAACCTTTTTTCAATGTAAATAATAATTGTAAATCAGGAATTTCAGCATTATTTTTTCTGGTTAATTCAGTTTCCATTTTAACAACCTACGACATCATTAAAAAAAATTTGGTATAAACATTTTTATCTCTCATTATTCTTTCTATACATTGTAGAATTTGTTTATCTAATATTTCATTACGTTTTAATCTATAACGAACAGATTCTTCTGGATCATATATAAATAATTGTCCAAAATATAGACCTTCATCTTTTTCTGGAAATAGAGCATTATTTATTTGTTAATAAATTTGTCCTTGTATTTTATAACGAAATGGTCCTCGTCTTCTTCTACTATTATATTTAACTACATTCGCATTTAATGAAGCAAAAGAAAATGAGTTATTATATGCTCTTATATTTCTTTTTAAATGACTAGACTTTTCGTGATTTCCCTCTAACAACATTCTTAACTCGTATGGATATTCAACTGGGTACAAATTAACACCGCTTACAAACATTAAATGAGTTCTTTTTTGCATTAACTAATTCATCTTTAAAGTGCTTTGTATTGCATTGACTGCAACAATAAGTTATAGATCCTAAATATTCTTCAATATTAAATTCATTTTGTGAATCAATTTTTTTAATTTTTTTAGAGGGGTATATAATTCATTTGTTAATGTATTTATTTTGTGTTACGACTCTAGCTTGCAAAAATTTTTTTTACATTCTTCATTTTTTATCTATGTTTATCAAAGAATTTAATTAATTTTCCAAACTATTATTATTATAACTACTCTCTTCCACAACATTCATGTCTTTTGCAGAAAGAACTAAAGAACTTAATTTATTATTATTACTTTTTAAAAACCTTTTACGATATTCTTCCTGATAATTAGCATTTATCTCTTTTTTAAGGCTTGTTTCATTAATTTTTTTTTATTTAACCCTCGCACGATATTCTTTCTGATATTGGGCCTTACTTTTTTAAGATTCTTAGTGATTCTTATAATAACTGTTCTATCTAGTGACATTATTCTATTATTATCTAACCGTGAATTCATCTTATTTATTTCAATGAAATTATCATTAACCATTGCAGTTGATGGAAGTTTTAATAAAGAAATCGTATCTCTCTTTTGAAAAACGCTACTTCCCGCAGCTTGTTGATGAACTGCCGAAAAAACTACAGCAGGTTTAAAAAGATATAATCTCAGCAAATACTCTATTTCATCTTCAACCAAAAATCCTCGATTAAGACTACCATAAATATAGAGTCTTATTCCATAGTAATAAGTACAAATCCAATGTCCACGATCCTCAGAACCACTAAAGAGAATTTAAATATGCTTTTTATTTTTATCAATAGGAGTAGCGAAATCGAGAATTTATACATATAAAGTGCTTTGCATATTAACACCATTATTTGATGTCCTTTTTAACAATTTTTGAAATTCATATATATGATTATCATTTAACATACATCCATTAGTAACTATTCTTTTATAATCTGCAACACTTTAATCAACATTTAATTCTATGTTAGCCACAGTTTCTTTAAACATTACAAATTTACAAAAATATTAAATTCATAAGAAGAAAATAAAAATATTAAATTTATAAGAAAAACATTTATTATTAAATAAGAACTAAATTTAAATATCTTTTGCAATTTCCATACATTTAACAATTTCATACAATAGGATCTTTGTTATTGAGGACTGTCTCTTTAAGGTAATATTTCTTCCAGGGATAATCAATAGATTCCAACATTAAGAAGGTAATCCGATTTCAATCAGCCCTTTTCAGGGCTAATCAATGAATCGTAATCAGCGACCTTGAAAACCCCCGAGTAAGAAGTTTCAGGTAAATCGAATGGATTTTTTAAAATTTGGCCGCTATATTGGATCCGCCATTATGAATTTAAATTTAAAGTTTAAATTTTAAGTCTTCGTTTATTTAATTATTATTTTTTGACTCCCTGAAGAGAAAATCGATTTGATTTCGAAACGTTGGAGTAAATAAAATTTGTTACTTTGTCCGAATGTTTTCGTTTTCATTTTTTGACTTAGTTATGGATTTTTTAAATCTGTTTTCAGATTCATAATTAGCGACCCTAAAAACCTCCGAGTAAGAAGTTTCAGGTAAATCGAATGAAATTTTTTAAATTCGGCCGCCATATTGAGTCCGCCATTTTAAATTTATAAAATCTGACTTCAGATTCGTAATCAGCGTTTCTGAAAATCCCCGAGTAAGAAGTTTCAGGTAAATCAAATTAATTTTTTAAAATTTGACCGCCATATATATATACTGTATAATCGAGGTATACAATATGGACAATACAAACCCTTCATACAATAGGGTCTTTGTTATTGAGGAAAATCTTTGAGGTCTCTCGCTCAGGTAATATTTTTCAGAAGAAAATTAACGATTTAACGCTACTCTTTTCTCTCTCTATCAAGGAAGAATAATATAAGAACTTCTTCGTTTAAAATTGTTTATCTTTTTCTACACAATTACAACTGCCATAAGAATATCTTTGTCTGAAAATCTTACTGTTCCTTACTTTGTCTCTTACAATAAAACTTACATATGACTATCTCTCTTCAAATTTAACGATGATTTCTTTCTCTTTCCAAAACAAAATTCATAAGAGTGTCTTCCTTTACCTAGTTTGCATATCTACTCGTTTCTAAATAAGGATTTTCACTTTATTCAAGTGTAAACTTATTTCTCTTTGCTTCTCCTTAGAACTTCTACTGTACTGTATTTTTTTGCTAAAAAATTTGATTATTTTCCCTCATTTTTCAGTTATTTTCTTTCCTAATGACAACTGGATAATCGGTTGTGCCGATTTCATTGTTTTAATCATAATTTATGACAAGTGTAATTGTATTTTTTTTCTGGTTAAAAATTTCATTAGGAAGCAAAGAAATAATTTATCATTTTTTTAATAATTTAATTTTTAAAGTAATTAAATTTTTTGTATATTTAAATATCATATGGAGCTAGGATTAGTTTAATGGTGTTAGCAATTTGTATTATTAGTGTTTACTATATATGTAAATATATATGTTAATATACAGTACATATCGATCTGTCTTCGCTACTACAGAGATGAGTCAAGCTTTGGAGCTATTCTCAAATAGTTGAGTAAATTTCGAGATGAAGTGTTAAACTACAACGTTCCTCGCTTTAACGTAATGCAACCACTTACTATTTGTGGTTTTGAGAAACTAACTAATTAAAGCTTAGATCGTTTGCTCATTATATTTGTCTCTTAAACAACTATTGTTATTTTGTTCTCTGTTCATAATTCTTTCTTATTTAGTTCAATTATTTTCCTTCATTTAGAAAATATATTTTACACTTAAAACAATGACATAAATACGTTTTGAAAATTAATTTTTGGTTACTATAAATTTAAATTGAGAGGTGTATTTTTTAAATAATAATTTGTATATTTATATTAGTGAATCCAATATTTTTAATTTTAGAAATTAAATTTCACTTTCGCAATAAGTGACCCCGTAATATTGCTTAAAAAGTTGACCGCCATTTTTAATTTTTTAAATTGGACTTGAGATTTATAATAATCGATTTAAAAAAACCCCTGAGCATTTTCTGGGCTTTAATAGATTAAGAAATTTATATAAGAAAAATTTTCTTATTCTTAAAAAACTAAAACATTAATAGCAATTTTTTTCTTCAAAAAGAAAAAAAATTAAATAGTATCAACAATTTTTTTAATTCAATTAATTTTAAAGATTTCGCAAAAACACATTTTTGAATAGAAATCGTAGACATTTTTAATTTTTTTAACTAAACATTTAACCATAATATTTCGTTCTATGATTGTTTTTTCGTTTTTAGAAAAACAGAATAAAGTATTATCGCAGTCATAGAAAACGAAAATTATTTTTTGGGATAAAAAAATTCTTAAGTGTAAATTAATTTTTTATATACAGACATAAAATGTTAAATCGATTTCATTCGACCGAATCCTTTTCAGACGGTCTTCGTCTCTATGGTTATCCTTAGGGGGTTACGTCGGCAAATTATCTCGAAAAATGTATCTCCACATCTCCGAGGGCCTCCCTCTGTATTATATAGACAAGACAGATTGCTAGAGAGTTCTAATCTTTTTCTCTTCTCTTTTTTTGCATCCCCTGCTTTCTCTTCCTCCTCTATTACTCTCTCTTTTTCCTCAGTTCTTCTCTCTCACATTGAACTATTCTCTCTTTCTCACAATTCCCAACATCTTTCAATTTCTTTCCTATCAGAGTTGAAAGTAAATACTCCTTTCTGATATTTTATATTTTTTTAAAAAATAATTACCCGTGTATATATTTTTTTAATGATAAAAAATTGTAAAAAATTTTGATAATAGATAATTTTTCGTTCCTTTTTTCGGAAAAATTGATGTTTAAAAAAATGTTTCGCCTCTAGGATCCTTATGTGAGTGTAGGTTGAAAAGATGTCAGATGGTATTAGAAAGAATTTTGTTGTTGTTAATATATTTCTAGCATCTTTATTATTATTACCCAGCCAACGTTTTGGCCTCTTATTTAGTGCCATCATCAGGGCTTTGTTTAAGAAAAATTTATAAATTTTTGAAAGATAAAGGAATTATTAGTAGTAAAAGAGAAAGCAGATGTTTGTAGATTACTTGCAGGCTTCTTTGTTGAGAGATTCGGAAATATTAGATGAAGATGTTGTTATCCAATGTTGTTAATAGATAATTTTTCGATCCTTTTTTTCGGAAACGTTGGCTGGGTAATAATAATCAAGATGGTAGAAAGATATTAACAACATCAAAATTCTTTCTAATACCATCTGACATCTTTTTAACATACACTCACATAAGGATCCGAGAGGCAAAACATTTTTTTAAATTTGATAATTTTATTTTTGAAGCTTTTTTTCTTAGTGTACCTCGACTATATTTAAATAGCAAAAAATTGTACAGTACAAAATCGTACTTTATTTTATTTAAGAGTCAAAATACGTGAAGTGTACCAGCATAAAATTAAAGGGGAATAAATTCTTAAGACATCTCTCAAGGCCAATTTTTCAGTTTTTAATTGTTTATAATTTTTTATTTAATCAAAGTTAGCAAATTAATATAATAAAAAAAAATGTAATTACTTCTTTCCTAATTACGGCTCACAAAATTTGGAAATGGTTATTGAATCTTTATAAAATTCTCTTTCCAATAGAATTTGAACGAACTTTCTAAAACGTTGAGAACATTGTTTATTTTGCAGTTAAATAATTAATTTTGCAATAACATTTAGTAATTTTTAACAATAAGTTTTTTTTATTTTTTCAAATAAATCTATAATATTTAAGGTTTACAAAAATGCAACGTTCATTAGAACCCATTAATTCTATCACGAGATATGAATTTTTTAATTTAGCATTGTAAAAAACTTTAATTGTTTATAACTCAGAGAAATTTTAATTTTTTAAAAAATCCTTTGAACTGTTTAATAAACTCATAACGAAACTCGCATTTTATGTGTTTTCAATACAATTCAGTAAATTTCAAATTTGCTGGTACACTTCACGTATTTTGACTCTTAACCCATTAACGCCTGAATGCACTGAA
Source organism: Leptopilina drosophilae (assembly GCA_032873175.1). NCBI lineage: Eukaryota > Metazoa > Arthropoda > Insecta > Hymenoptera > Figitidae > Leptopilina > Leptopilina drosophilae. Next base: position 25,840,502 of record CM065479.1, on the reverse strand, counting down.
TTTTTAGTCTGACTTCAAGCTTAAATATTTTCTAATAAACTTATTATTTTCTCTTCGACAAATAATTTTTTTTGCATTAAAGTGTCCTCTATCCGAATATGGTATTAGAAATTTAATATAAATTTGTTTAACAATATTTTTTGCATATAATTAAAAAAATGCACAATTTTTTTAAGGTTTTTTATTACAAATTCTTAAATTTTATAGTCAAAAAATTATTTTGACAACTAATATTGCCATAAATCGTGCACTCGATTGTTATACTTTCAAAAAATATATTGACTTTTTGAATGTAAAAATTTGATTTTTCAAAATGGTGCATAAAAACTAATTTTTTTTTTGAAAATTTGAAATTTGATGCTCGATATACATTTTTTTAAACTTTGTCTTGAAAATGTTTACTCGTGGGTTTTTGGGGTCTCTGATTACGAATCTAATATTAGCTTTTCAAAATTCAAAATGTAGGATTCAATATGGCGGACGAAAATTTCAAAATCCGTATTCGGGGGTTTTTGAGGTCGCTAATTACGAATCTGATATTAGTTTTCCAAAATTAAAAATAGCTGATGTAATATAGTGCACAAAATTTTCAAAATTCTATTAGATTTTTTTGAAAATCCTTACTCAGGGATTTTTCGGGGTCGTTGATTATGAAAAGGATTTTAGTTTTTTAAATACGGTCGGGTCGGGTCACCGTAGAAAATCAATGTGATATGAAGGAATATTACTAAAATTGGCCCGTAAATTACACAAGAATGCTGAAATACACTTGAAAATGGAAAAAGGAAATATAAAAGGAATATAAAGATGAATCTAAAATGTTCTCAGTACACGAAAAGTTTACAATAGTTTATTGAAGGAGATGTGAAATGAGACTTTTTAAGATGTTTTACGAACGTTTTTCGAACGCATGAATATATTTTTTTACTGTACCTTAAACAAACGAATTTCCGATGGCAGAACGCACCATAATTGTAAAATAATGCGTCCCAACATTATTATGCATAAACTATTTGTCCGATCGAGTTGAATGTTTTCGGGATTTATTTAGGTTTGCAAGGAGAATATTCCTGGTGAATTATAAACAAATTCGATAATTATTAACAAAGTTATTAAACAATTAAAAAAAAGTGGTATTTTTAATAGTGTAAATTCATTTGCAACTAAACTAATTAACCTATTTTAACGTACGACCAGTCTTTTAAATGCTATTTCTAACCTCTACAACTTTCAATAACAACTGTTTCCTCTAAAATGTAACCCATAGCTTCGGTCATCAAAAAACCACGTTTTCCAAACTTTGACGATTGTTTACAATATTTTTCGCAACTGATAATCCAGAGCAAACTGTGGGGCTCTTATGTGGAGCCCTTAAACTACAATATACCACTGAGACTTTTCAGGTTGCATTTTTGTGCACTTTTTCGACCCAACGACTGGCCTATCGTTCCTTTTAAAACATTCGTGTATTAGTTAACAGACTGAGAGAAGTATATAGGGAAGGATGAGGTAAGGATAGTTAGTTGCTGTTATGCTTAAACTGCTTGCTCAAAAATCGTATAATTTATGGTATATTCTCGTTTTAACACCAAAAGATGATTGTAAAAATTGCAAGTCAATCTGTAACCATTTGCGAAGTTGGGAGATTATTTTTGAAAAAAGTCTGTTTTGCTAAAATGTTAACGTAATGTTTATCATATTGTTTTCTACATTAGAATTTCAGAATATTTATTTACGTAAGTGTTTTTTGGAGTGAAATTCCCTGCTGAACACGAATATCGTATTTATTTTCAAATTAATTAACGTCGTTCCTTAAAACTTAGAAAAAACTGAAATATAAGCTCACGGGGCAAAGATAGTTAGAGATAATACAGCACGGTAAAATCGTGTTAATGCCATTGCAAATTTTAAAAAGTGTTTAATTGTTCTTTTTAGGTTGATATACATAGCGGTGCGTAATTATATACGGAAAACGAAGCTTATGACCAAGAAATTAGTGGTCGTCTAAAAAAATTGGTTAAATCTCAAATTTTAGTTCAGATGAATTTTAATACAATAATTGCAATTCAGAAAAGGTTCCATGCATATTTTTAGTACTTGAGATATTAATATTGAATAGTCAAAATCAAGTAATATAAAGAAAACAAAAATTTACTGATTTTCTATAACATTTTTAGCATTCGAAGTCTTTTAAATATCCTTGCCCCGGTACTGGGTCAAGCATAGTTAAAAATTTTTGTTTACTTTTTCGTTTATATCTCGTAGGGATTTGAGTCTACAGTAAAATAATGTACAGCAAAATTGTAGCCAAATAACCAGGCTTTCCAAAAACACTTCTCATTTGCAGATACACATTCAAGATTGGCCGCTGGTTCCAGAAAGGTTTTACCTAACTATCCTTGCCCCATCCTCCCCTATCTATATATATTTTATCCTTTATTTTGATTAATTAGCCAACTGCACGGTAAACTTCTGAAAACATACGTGTTTCAAATATGAGAAATATCTTATGCGTGTGTATTAAATACTTCTCATTCTTATGTAATATGAATAGAAATAATGCTTTTGTACAAATTTAAAAGGATATTGTTTTCAAAATTTAAAGATCCTCTAACAATGAGGCACTCATCAAACTGTATCAACTGATAAGATTCATTAAATTCATTAAACTCATTAAATTTATGAATTAATTAAAATGATCTTATTTTCCCTACACGGAAAAAATTAGTCGTTGAAGTTTTCAGCTACCACTCGAAGACTCTCGGATATGGAAAAATTCTTTATAAACTTATAGAAATACTTTATGATTTTAGCAGAAATTCTCTAAAAAAAGTCGAGGACTTTTTATAAACCTAGTAGCGGAAAAAGTCGTGGAATTATTGTAACACTTTGATAGAAAGTTTCGTCGACGAGTCGAGGAAAACCGTGCGCAGAAAAGATGCGCATACTCTCAGGCGATAAACGCGACCTGCAGTCATATTAACACCGTTCATTTACAAATTCTTCTGTACAGTGTTTGTGAATTATATTGGAGGATTAAAATCTTTTTGTAAATATGAAATATAATTATTAATCGTTAAATAAGTTTTTACAATAATGAACAGAAAATAATTTTATTGACTTAATTATTATTTTAATTAACTATTATCATTTTTCTATTCATCTTATAAATTAAAAATAATTGTAAAATAGTCTTTAACGTATACTGAAATACTCTTTAAAATTCTAAAGTATGTTGAAGAGAAATATTTGAGATTTTTAATTTTCAAAATATTGCATTTTTTCTCGCAAGCGGTAAAGAAAGATTCCATTTAGTATGTAAGGACGATGAAAAAGTAGACTCATATAGCGTGCGAAACAACGAAAGTGTAGGATAATATGCGTATTGGTGTTAGCTATTTAGTTTTAGGTAGGTGATTAGTAATTAAATAGTGTCAAATTACATGTGATGAGTGTCGTTATTATGTATAAATGTAGGATTGTAATTAAATATAAGGCATAAAAGAAATGAAATATATAAGAACTGAAAGAATTTTTTTTAATTGGTCTGCAGAGTTTTTCATTTTACGCGACTATCGTTGAAAATTTAGAATACTGTAGAAGAAAATCCGGACACGTCTTTTTTCCTCGACTGTCGCCGAATCGTTCACGCTGGCTGTGTCTTCATTTTCCTCGACTGTCGCTGAATCGTTCGCGCTAGCTGTGTTTTCATTTTCCTCGAATGTCGCTGAAAGTTTCAAATCCTTTTTCTAAATTCTCTTCGAATGTAGCACATTTTTTCTTCGATTTCAATATGATTTTTAGAACAGAGTGATTTTAAAAATTTAAATACTTTCGACTATATCCGAAAGTCTTCTATAAAGTCGAGGAAAATTTCAGCAACTAATTTTTTCCGTGTATAATTTAATATTATATTTTCTTTTGTAGAAAATTTGTTGCTTTGTAACCAAATTAGAGGAAATTGTTCCAATAATTATTCGGTAATTTAGCTTTATATTCTATCTAAATTATCCACTACTAAATTAGATAATTTTGTTATCTTTCTTTCGTAGAATAATTGTTCAAAAATACAATAAATAACAAATTAAAGTTAAATTAACACAATTTTTTAAATATAAAGAAATCTTTTTTCATGATATAGTTTTTATAAATAAATAATTTTGTAAGTTCACTTTGGGGTTGTGTATAAATTCTCACGCTTAAAGAGTTCGGTTAGATTGTTCTTTAAGATATTCTATAAACAAAATTTAAATAAAGTTTTAGTATTTGATTCTTAGAAATCCTACCTAATAAACAAGATCAAGTTTTCGCTAATCCCTAAATTAACTGTTCTATCAATAAATAAATATTCTTTAAAATTATAAATTTCTCTTAATTTTGATTTTATTTGTATAGTTTTTAACAATTTTAATGCTGACTATTGAAATACCATTTCAATGCCCCGCTAAACCTATAATTATTTTTATAGAAAAAAATGATTTGTTTATAATAAAACCCAATAAAATTTTAATAGGCAAAATTTTTAAGAAAAAAAGAGTTTATAAATAATTGAATAATTTTAAATAAGTTTCAAATTAAAGTATATGAATTTTATATTTTTTCAACTGGCAATTTTGAAGAATTAATTTATTTGAAAAACTTTAATTTAATTTTTTAAAAATAATTTGAAGTTACATGATAATTTTTCAAAAAATGGTAATTTTTCCATATTCTTTAAATTTTTCCTATATTTTTATACGGGAAGTATCTCCTCAATTAAAGATACACAAATTTCTATGTTCTGTAGCATCCTACACTTGCAAATTTTTCATTTTATTAAAACATGGATTTTTCGTTTGTTACGAATCTTTTTGGAAAAATTTTTCAAGCTCATTGTAAAATTGATTTTAACGGAAATGAAATTTCGTATTGGTATATGATGCCGATTTTTAGTGAGTTTTCTCCAAATATGAGAAAAAGATTAATAGACGAAATGGGATAGTGAGTTTTATCGTTGCACTCGAGTAGATCAGCGTCAATTTATCTGTGTTTGCCGTATTTCAAAATTCAATCAGATTTCATAATAGTATATAGAGGATGAGACCCAGGGTCTCTCCCCATTTTAACTCCATCGCGGAAAGAGAATTGAGAATCGAGAGATGCAGAGTCGGCACGACCCGCATCCATTCAATCAGCATGCTTAAAGCTTATATACATATACATATATAGATATATATGCAAACATACATACACGTGAAACCAAATTCGCGGTTATACCGCACGTTGTACTTTATCTGATTCAGTAATTTACTTCATCAAGATGAACCTTTATGACTTTGATAACAATTGATATCTATATATAGATATGAATAACAAATTAATTTCAATATGCTAATTTAATTCACATTTATAACAAGTTGATTATTGAATTACATTTTAATCAAATAATGTGCTTATTCAATTGAATAAACAATAATTAACAAAAACGTCACTAGTCCACTGAGTATTATAATAATAATAATAATAATAATAATAATATTGTTCTATTTTCCTCGCTATGTAATAATCATACTGTTTAAATACCATTTATTGTGAATAATAATAATAATAATTCAAAGAATATTTCATTCGTAGAAAAATATTTTAATTGCATAAAATGTTTTGCGATTTATTGGCTCTGGAAAAAATAATTCCCATGAATTCCTAGTTTTAATTTTTAAATTCTTTCATGCTTCCGTACTAATTCAGTATCGGCATGTATTGTCAGGGTGGATTGGGGTTGGGGAGGAAGAGCAGGGGGGTATGACACAATTCTTGCCAAAATGGAGTGCTGCCAATTTCCACAGCTATTTTCCTTTAATTTATCTATTGTAGAGAGTCAGCCAAGGAAAATGCATTGCGAGATTGAAACTCGTAAAGTGTTTGAGAAAGCAAGTAAATTATCAAGTCATTGTAAAGCAATCATCCCAACGTTTTCCGTCATTTGCAGAAGGGAAAACTTTCATCGCTTTTAGAAACTTTATGGATATAAGCAAAGTTAAAGAAGGGAGAGAATGAGAAATTGTGTCTTGGTGTGCGTGTCAAATTTTTCATCAATTGATGTGATGGGAGAAATTTCTTTTTTTCTTTTTGGAAAAATTTTTTGTTAAATTAAAATTTGATAAATTTTTAGTTTTCAAATTTTTATTTACTTTTGGATTAAATCTACAGATTTTTAAAAATTCATATTGGATTCGTAGTTAGTGATTCTAAAAATCAGTCAAGGAATCAGGGAAAAGTCAGGGACTTTTCAGGAAAAAGAGTAATAAGAAATTATATTTTCACAATTCATTAGATAATTCTGAATTTTTGTGTTTCTTTTGATTGCCTCAAATAGATGAAAATAATACTTAACTTAATGAATAATTTTACTTAATTATTTCATAATTAATGAAATTTTAAAAGAGTATTTAATTATTGAAAATAATTGATTTATAGATGAATTTGAGTTAAAAACATTACAAAGTTTACTTTCGGAGAAGTTACAAATGATTTTGGAAATTCAATTATTCTCAATAGTAATAAAATTCTTCGCAGAAATTCAATTATATGAAAAATTTATCTATTTTGTAGTTTTAAAAACTGACTGTAATTTCGTAATCAGCGACACCAAAAACATGAATATTTAGTTTTAAACGATTCTGAAAATTTAAAAGAATATATACCATATTGGATCCGCCATTTTGAATTTTTAAGAACTTAATTCATATTCGTAATCAGCGACCCAAAAAGCTTTCAAATCTTCAACAGCAATAATTTTTAATGAAAAATACATTACTTACGACTAGAATGTTTACGTGCTCACTGAGTATAAATCTGGTGTGCTATTCTGTAACTTCACTTCACTATCACTTCACTATCACTTCACTATCACTTCACTATCACTTTTACCTCAATTCAATCCACATTAACTTTATTTTTACTCCACATAATCTTCACTTTCATTAAACTAAAGTGAAAGTGATGTGAATTAAAAGTGAAGTGAAAGTAAGGTAAAAATAGAGTGAAAGTGGAGTGGAAGTGAAGAGAAAGTGAAAAGAAGTTACAGAATAGGATCTCTGAAGTAAAATTTATTAAACATTTTTTTTTTAATTTAAATTTGTTTAAGGTGTATCGTTAGAGGCCATGCATAAGTTACCTATTATTTTTTTATAAAACTGAAACTCCTCCACTACTCCCATGTCAGAAATGTAACATACTTTAGTACCACTGTTTCTGTGTCGTAACAAATAGCTAGACCTCACCATTCCCGTAAAAGCCTTACTACATTAATCAATAGCTTCTTATATTTATTAAATAATTTTTGAAAAATGTATTTTTCATATTTACAAATGGTTACGAAAACTTTAGAATGTGTTTTCAAGCCTGAAGGAATAAAAAAATACAATAAAAAAGTAAATTTTTTAAAATTTATAAAATTCCTCGAACGATAGTTTACCATACAGTAGATGGATTTAAATCTTCTTGCTTTATTATATCAAGAAATTTAAATTATTAAGGTTATACTTATATAATTTTAAATACTGTTTTCATATTTCACTCCCCCCCACAAAAAAAAGATTATTTCATAAACATAGTTGCTGGATTAGATTTATAATAATATTTATCTTGCTTTATGAGACATTTTCTTTCATAAGAAAAAATTTAATGTCCTCATAAATAGAGATTCGTGATTTTCTTTCTCGCATCGTGGTGAACTTTTCTCTTTAGGCACGCTGTAGCTGCCAATGGCGCGGAATCAAGTGGATGAAGAAATCGATTTTTGCCTCGTTAATATATATATATATATTACAAAAAGATGTCGCCGCTGACAACGCAGCTGTTTCAAGAGTTTTTGACCTGCAGGCCAAGGCTTGACCTGTAGGTCTTCTGCCCTCAATATTTAGGTCAGATTTAAAAGTAATTTTGACCTATACTTCACAAATTGACAAACAATTCCTTCTGATCTGCTATTCCATTAAAATTGAGGTCAATTTTGACCTATACTGGCGTACTGTAAGTATGTACCAAGTTTAATTGTTATTCATTTATTATTGTTAAATGTAAGATAGAAATAGTGATTTTGACGCTTGAAAGTAAATTTTTGAAGTCTTTTTTTGTTATAACTTTTTCAAAATTACTTGTAAAAAATTTTTGTATATCAGATTTTGAGCTTTAAACATTTGTTTTTAAAGAACAATTGACAATTTTTGTTTAATACTTACGGTATTGATAAATAATAACAAAATTTTCAACAAACACCTTCGGGGCGTAATGGATCACTTTACTTATTTTATGAAGAAAATCCTATTATATTTAAAACATTAATAATATAATCCTGTTAAATGTAATTTCTTGTAATTTATATATTAATGAGTACCAATGATAACCCTTTTTAAAATAATAACTAAATAATAGATATTTTAAGTAAATGGATTTTGAATTTCACTACAGGTTTTTAAAATTTGAAAATTGTATGAAAATGTTTAAAGTTTTAATTAAATATGTTCCATTTTCAATATTATTTGTTATAAATGTACAGTAGAAACCAAAATCGTCAATATTAAATAATATTTTATGATAAAAATTATAACTTCATTGCTGATTCAATACGTCCCAGCCCGAGGCGAAATGACTCAACTTGAATTTCTCCAAAAACATTGTTCTATCACGGAAAGAAGGTTTCACCTATATTTACGGTTAGAAAGACAGGTTAGAATACAGTGTAGAGAACCAAAAAAGGACGTGGTAGGCACGGGATTTTTCGGTGCACGCACCGAAAATTTCGATGCGAGCACCGAAAAATTTCAAGCATGCACCGTGTTTATAGGTGAAACCTTCTTTCCGTGTAGAAAAAAAAGTATAAGTGATATTAGGGCGTACTTTTTTAATTGAAAGCTGAGATGTTAAGGAAGTTTACATCTACACGTCACAAATTGAAGAGAAAACTCCCTTTGACCAGATCTTCCATCAAATGTAAGTCAATTTTATGGGCAATTTTGACCTACATGTCTAGAATCGACAAACAATTCCTTCTACTCTCAAAATTTAGGTTAATTATTAGGGTAGTTTACATCTACGCGTAAAAAATTGACTATAAAATTCCCTTCGACATAATCTTTCTTCAAAAATAGGTCAATTTTAAGGGCAGTTTTGACATACAGGTAAAAACTTGACAATAACACTATTTGATTTGCTTATTCAAATTTTAGGTTTCAAACGTGGATTTTGACGTAATGTAAGGGCCCACATGGAGACCACTTTTTAATCTATATGTCAAAAATAGGTCAAATTTTTTGATATAATGTGAGGCCGTTATTTATCCTTTTTTTTACCTATAGGTCAAAATATAGGTAAATTTTGACATAAGTTTTGATGGCCCTCACTATAGGGGGCCCTTACAAATCCTGACTCTGTGGTGGTGGTGGCGAAAAGTTTTTATATAATAGGGAGAGATATGACAGTCCACGAGAAAACGTGCCTTAGCTTCCGAATATAAATTCAACGGGAAACGTATTAGAAGCTGTGGGTAGCTCCATGCCTAAAAAATTAAAGTTGTACCCTAGTTCTTCGATTTTGTTAAAACTTCGAAATTTTTAAGTAGAATACATGCCAGTAAAGAGCCTGAATTCGATTTTAAAAAATTTTGGATTTACGAGGTTTTTAATATTTTTTTTTTGAAATTTTGAAAATGGTATAGGGTAGAGCGGGGCTAGTTGAGTATAGGGGTAAGTTGAGTAACCGAATTATTTCAGGCTCTATAAATTGGCAGCTAATTTTTTCAATGCCAGAAAGAAGCAGGCGCAGGAGGGAACATAACTGCGCAAGTGCCTGCTTCTTTCTGGCATTGAAAAAATTTAGTGGACAATTTATAGAGCCTGAGATATTTCGGTTGCTCAACTTACCCCTATGCTCAACTAGCCCCGCTCTACCCTATCTCTAAGGAAAATTAATGAAATGTAATGAAATTTTCAGGGAATGCTTATTGCACGGAGAGAGATTCTGTATTAATATTTGTTAAAATTGGTAATAGAATTTAATATTTTCGTTTTTATTTTAGGGAAATCGTGTTTTATATTAAAAATTAATATTGTGCATATTAGTAGGCAGCCCTTAATATATTTTAGAAAAATTAGTAAAAGAATTATAATCTTTAAAACTGACTGTATTAAAATTATAGTCCGGGAAAGTATCGAAAGAATACCTTTAATATAGCCAATACTAAAAATTATGAGTGATTTGAAAAGAATAGAAAATAAAAAGACGTAAGAAGGAGAAGGATAGAATTAGCGTTTCGAGAGTATTTCACACACACATACACACAAATGAGTTAACGCAAGCACTATACTATACATTTAAACACAAACTATCTACAATTTCGGAGATATATGTTAAAACCTAAAACGCATACATATAAACTTAACCGATACAAATAAACACAATGTCACACGCACGCTGTAGATTGGGAGATACAGTTCTCAACTTCCTTATATACTAAACTCGAGAAATTTTCTGAACTAGCGAGAAAGTAATATTTTCTCAATATTTTGTTTAACAAAGTTCTGTATTTACTTTAAGCTATAAATAAATAATTTTGTATGCTGGGTCAAAATTTTATTGAGAAATGTTTCTCATAATACTGTTTTTAAAATTGTTTGTTTCTGGAAACTGATTTCTATTAAAGTTATATCCAATTTTACATTATAATAAGAATTTTTATGCATTTTATATAAAATGCAGCATTTCTTAAATCATTTTTTAATATCTTCCAATGAAGTAGTTTAGTTAAAAACTCTAATAGAAATTGAGTTTTGAAGAAGTTACAAATGATTGCAAAAATTAAATTATTATTTTCAAAGTAGTAAAATAATTTTTATAAATAATAAAACTCATCACAGAATTTCAATTATTTTTAATACAATTTTAATAAAATTCTTCGTAGAAATTTAATTAATTTCAATAATTTATCAAAAATCAATTATTTTCAATATCTACTATTTCAATAAAATTTCACAAAAGAATCCAATTATTTAAAAAGAAATATATTATTAAAATTCGTCTTAAGAATTTAATATTATTTTTCAAAGTAACAGATAAATTCCTTCGCAGAAATTTAGTTACAGTCAAAACAAGTTGTGAATTAAGATGTTCATTACATGAACATTTTGCTTCCTCTTTACGATAAGCAAAAAATTTGCTTCCTCGTGGAGGAAACATTAATAATAAAAAAATTTTTAAACATATTCCATATTGTTGTCCTAAAATCTAATTTAAAATTAGATTAAAATTTTTAATTAAAATTTAATTTTCCATTAATTAATTTTTTAATTTTCCATCCATTAAAATTTAATTTAATTGTATAATAATACAATTTAAAAAAAAGAAAAAAATTTTAATAATAAAGTGAATTTTTTCATTTTATTTAATTCTATTAATGCTAATAAAATATATTCTTTTTATCCATCAATCGATTCGTCTTGATGAAATGAAGATTTTTAGTTTGTTTTTAAGTCAAGAGTAACATTTTATTATAAGGCAATATGATTTTTAAGAAGGACATAAATTTCTAATAAAAGTGCGAATTTTTGGTTTTAATTATGTTTAATTCTATAAATTCAAGTACAATATATACTTTATATATACCAATCGATCCGTTTTAATGCAACGGATAAAATTATTGAAAAAAATGAGTGAAATTTTATTGTACTGGAATATAATTTTGATGAAAGAACTAAAGTTTTGATAAAAAAGGTCATTTTTCTGCTTTAATTGTCATTAACTCTATAAACTCTCATACAATTTATTATTTTTATATACCAATCGATTCGTCTTGATGCAAAGAATAAGATTTTATTGTATATTAACTTCAATAACCAACTTAAAAAAAAATTTTTGAAAAAAATTTTTTTTTAGAAAAAAGTAAAAAAAAAATTTTTTTCTGAGAATTTTTTAAAGTCTATCAATCCAGTTCGAGATATTTTTATGATAAATATACCTGGTAAATTTTAGCCAAATTCGTTAATGATAGAACGTCCAACGTCCTTCCGGCAGGACCAAAAAGACTCAGGTGAGTCCGTCCGAAATCGCTAAATAAAACTAACATGGATTGACATAAACAAAAAGTAAAATATATCGTTGGAAAGGTGATGAAACAAGCTTTCAGCGCATGTAAATGTCGAGCTCGTAAGTTCAAACCGAAGAGCAGGGTAGCTTAAAGAAGTTAAATTTTCTAAAACTTCATATAATTTTTAGTCACAAAATGATGGAACCCGGTCCTGCCGGCAGGATGCTTTTCGCTTTGTTTAAAAGGCTACCAAGCCTAGGCATATAAATTTAGAAATTTGATATTTACATCATTGGAAAGCTTGTTTCATTACCTTTCCAACGATATATTTGTTTTTGTTTTTATCTGCTTCCATATTAATTTTATAAAGAAAATTTGAAGAGAGTTTTTATTCAATTGGCCGCAATTTTGCTGATTAACATTAAAAATGAAATTTTTTCAAATTAAACAAATAGGTTTCATTCTTTGAACGTTTCTGAAGAAAAGGAGACTAGACCGGCCAAAATATATTAATTTTTGTGGATTTTACATTAAATTTACGAAAAAATGTTTATTTTTTATTTTTTATAAGCAGCAAGTTTGAGGGCTCTGAAAAATGGTTTAATATTATTATTTTAAAAAGTCAAATATATGGATTTTTTCGTCTTTTCGTCTACTTTAATCCCAAGAAGTTCCGAAAAAGAAAAATTGAATTCTCTTTTTTAAAAGCCTTATTTTCGGAACATCCTTCCGGCAGGACGGGCGCTTGGACGTTCTATCATTAAAACCTCTTCGAGTTATCGTGTTCACAAAAATCGGGATCCACACACACACACATACATACATCCGGACAATTGTTCAGGGTCTTATATAACATAGTCCCATATAGAAGAAAATTTGTCAAAAGGATTTTTAAAAAATTTGTAAATTAAACGACTACAAAGCTTCCTCACGAGGAAGCAAAATTAAAAAACTTCTCATAAAAATTTCATTTATTTTTATAAATAATAACACTTTTCTCCAAAATTTAATTATTTTCAAAAATGTTCTCAAAAAAAGAATTTTTAATATCCAGTACTTCAATAAAATTTCCCAAACAATTCAATGATTAAAAAATTTTTTTTAACAATTCTACGCAAATATTTAATTGTTTTCATAAATAATAAGAATTCAATAACTTTTTACAAAGATTTAATTATTTTTTATATAATTTTCATCCAAATTTCTCTAAAAATGAAATTATTCTTAAAAATTTTATTAAAAGTCGTCAAATTTTAAATAATAATTGAAAACTCTCTAAATTAATTTGTAAAAATATTTACTAATTTGAATTGGCAACTGACTTTTTGCTTTTGAATTAGCAGATTTTACTAATAAATAGACGTTTACACTATTCTAATCGTAAATTTTTTCTTATTATTATATTTAAAGCGAAATTAAACTTAAATGTCCGAAATGCCATGAAGTTTGGCTCGGATAATTTCGGAACTGCTGGACTAAAATGTTCGGCTAATCTCGGACAGTTTCGTAACCACTCTTCGACAGCCGAAGGCCTGCTACTAGGCTGGTCATAATTTTTAATATAGTCGGTAACACTATTCGTTACTAAATTTACAATTTATGCAATACTTTGATAGTATTTAGTATAGTTCTCTAGTAGTACTTTTTACTATTGAAGACATTCTTACTTATAATAGAGCCAAAATAAGTGAAACCGGCCACTTGAAAAATTTTTGTCTCCAATTTTCAAGTTATCTATGATTTTCGGTAGATATATGAGTACACTTTTTCGCCCTAAATTTAAAAAAAAAAAAAAAATTTATTTTTGAAGCAATCAGGTGTTGAAGTTTTAGGTCATTTTATTTTCATTTTATTATTACTTTGCAACAAATAAAGATAATTAAGTATTAATAATATTAAATGTTAAAATATGTAATTTTTATTTGTTTAAAAATAATAATAATTTGTTAAATTTTCTTCTTTATTGTACTTCAACAAATAAATTCCTAATTTTTCTCAATTATGTAATTTCTTGTAACTTAAACACTTAAGTTGAATAGAAGATAGAAAAATTATTATTATTACATTCTCATCAAAAATGAGAAAGTCTTAGATTTGTGCGATTTTGAGAAATTTCTAATTTTTATAAATCTTTACGTTTCATGACCCCCTGATTCCAAAAAAAATGGTTTTTAGAGAAGTGTCTGTATGTCAGTCTGTCTGCCTGTAGAAATTTTTGTCTCGACGGTAACTCGTGTAAATTTTTATGAATCGACTTGCAATTTGGGGGATTAAAATTTTTAACTGATTTGATTGTTTTTTGTTTGAAATGAAATTGGAGGTCACTGGAGTCCGATTTCTAAGATATTAATTGTTTATAATTTTTTAATTTGAACAAATTATTACAAATTTTTGAAAGGACGTTTATTTCTGTATTCGTTTAATGCACATGATCTAATTCAGTTTAAAATAATTTAATTCGACCACCAGACAATTTATAATAAGACAAAAATTATGCCAATTTAAGAATTATTTCAAAAAAGTGCAGAAATAGTATATTTCGATACAAGGTGCCAAGTGAGCGTTTTGCACATTGCGAGTGTAATGTGCAAAACGCTCACTTGGCACCTTGTATCGAACAATATTTTTCTTTATAAGTGCAGGCATAACCTCGTTTGGTAAGCACTTGCAGTAGTTCAAAATGTCCGATCGCCTTACAGTGCGAACAAACGATGCGCAAAATATTTTGCCCACCGCTACACTGTGAGCAAAATGTTTTGCGCATCGGTTGGTCGGACTGTAGGGAATCGGCCATTTTGGAGTGCTGCCAGTGGTTGCCAAACGAGGGTTTTGCATGTACGTATAAAGAAAATGAATTATTTCTTTTGCATGAATTGTTCTTTTTGTTGTTGTTCTAAGATTATGAAATGTTTATGTTGTTTGAACGGTTCATACTAGAAATGCAGGAATCTGTATTTATTATTATTTATTTTCTTTTCGTATAGGATATGGTGATTTATTAAATATATATAATTTTTTTCTTTCTATTAAAGTAGAATTATGATTTTGAATTATCATTATAATCTGCAATTCAACACACATTTGATGAGAATGTAAACCTTAAAGTCGTAGTATCTTTAAGACAAATAAATCATTTAGGAGCTCAAGAAAGATATGGCGTGTCTGGTAGGTAGTCTCAGTTGATTGAGTTAGATGCACAAGGAACTATTTATTGGCGAGGAGTCAGTATATTTTAGCTGAATAGTTTTAAAACATATAGATAATGGAGTTTTTCACATACTAGAAGGAATAAGAACAAGAACGCAAATAATGTACAATAAGCGTAAACTACTGCGAGCGGAGCGCGACGACCGGTATTTGCGTGCGCCCCGAGGTGCGCTGAAACTTGCGAGCCCCCGCACGAAGCGCGGACGAGAATGTGTCCGCCCGGAGGGCGGGCAGATTTTTGTTAATTTCAATTTATGGTGTTTTGAATTAGACGTTTTTAATTTATTCTTTATTTTGTACATTCTTATGTGTAAAGAACTAAAATCACATTAAAAAAGCGCGCTTTTATATTTAACTTCTGATAAAATTAACAAAATTCATTGTTTAAACAAAGTTTAATTTAATAATTTTTTATCATTAGCAGATATTTTACTTATGATTATGCTTTACCAAACAGCCTTTTTAAGGGCTACAGGATCTACAAAAAAACTTGTGTTTATAGACCTAATTTTACAGCCTTAAGTTCAGTCAATGAAATAAATAACAACAATTAATTGTTTAAACAATGTTTAATTAATTTATTTTTATCATTAGTAGATATTTTACTTTTGAAAAATTGCACAATTGCGAAAAAATTAGAAATTTCTAGCCCTAAGTTCATTTAATGAAAAAAATAACAAGAGTTAATTGTTTAAACAAAGTTTAATTAATTTGTAAAATTATTATATGATATTATCACTCGGTTGTTTTAAATATTAAACATTAAATTTAACGATCATTCCGAGTCAGGTGAGTAAGAAGTCGATTCCGCTAGATTAAAACATAACCTCTAATTTCTCCGGCATAAAGTGTCAAAACGTGAAAAATCCCCGCTGTTTTGTGAAATTGTGAATAATTGTGTTTTAACACAATATTGTTTTTTAATGCATCTTCTACTTTTTCTCAATTACATAATAAGCATATTTCATTCGTGAATTTGTTATATTCCCTAATTTCTAGGAATACCTATGTGGTAAAAAATCACAATTGTATGCATTTTTTATTTTCGTATTTGACCCAAAGAAAAATTCGGTTCAATAAAAAATAGTTAAGACTAAATTCAGCTAAAGAAAATTTTGGTTAAAAAATTTTTTCTGCTGCATCAACTAAACTTAAAAATTCTATTTTTTTGAAAATTACAAACTTTGAAATTACTTGAATTAATTGATTAATTAATAAACCAATAAATATGTTCTACATTTATAGTAGAAATATATTATTCTATTTTTGTATATACACATATATAAACAATTTAAACACACTTTTTGTAAAAAAAAAATTTTCTTGAATCAGCTGGCCGTATTTCTTTTTCGTTAATATTATGGAATAAATAAATAGAAATAAAATTGATAATCATTACGTTGATATTCGACGATTCATTTTTTAACTTCTCAAATCAAATAACATGGTTAATTTCTAAATTCGCGAAAGAAAAAGTTTTGACAGATGAGGTTATGTTTGCAATCTCGCACTGCGAGGACGGTGCGAGACGACAAAGGTGTTTGAAATGTTAGTAGCGCCATTACAGTGCAATGGAACACTAGCGTGGTTTCAGCCTAGCTCCACGAAATTTTTCTACACGGGTCTTCATACTAAAAACATAATTATATTGCAACAAGAAAGTTCTCTCCCTCTTTCTCTCATTCTCAACATATCTGATCGCCATTTATTATTTAATTGTTTTTAAAAATTTTTAAAGTAATTTCTAAACATGGGTAATAATTTAAACTTTTACTTTATGTTAGTTGAGTTTTACTATTATTATTGTTTTTGACATTAATGAATTTAATTTTATAATCTACATGTTTTTTTTTCTTTGGGAAGTTTTCGGACTATTTGTCAAAAAAATTCAATGCGAATAGTGTCATTGTTAAATGACCCTTTAGTATCATCAATCAATAGGATAATTAACCTTTTGAAATAAATAATATCCATGTTAATTTTGTTAATATATGAGCAATTCCACGTGAGATTTTAGTCGACCTCTTAAAATCGGCAAAAAATATTTTTTTTCTATTCTGTATCGAAAAAAACAGATATGTATTTTTTTATTTTTGTTTAATTATCAAAATTTTCGAGTTATGAATTTTCGAAATTTTTCACTTTTAATAGTAGACCTATATTTAGTAGCTTATAAGTCCGAAAATATTGAGAATAGAAAAACGTTGTCAAAGAACTAAAATTTTAGTTTTCTTTCGACTTTTAGGAAATGAAAACAAAAAAATTTTGTTTTTTATTTTTTATTAAAAAAAACTTTTATAAACAAATTAATTTTTTTAAACTTTGGGTATGATAAATTTTTAATTTTCTTTTTTTAAAACATACATGTAAATGACAAGAAGGTTTGGCAAAAAGTTTCAGAATGGACCTGACAAAATTAATAGGTTAAACAAAATAATAAAGCTGACCGTGCAGGTCCCACGCCCGCGGCGCAATGGGATTTTTTTTACAATTTAGGGGAAGAGGTTCGGTTGTGGGCATTGTTCGGTTGTGGACACCCACGCAGAACTTTTGACAGAAATTAGATTTGTCTAATCTGGCAAACATCACGTATATGTAATGACTAGAGGTGTGCAAAATTCGAATCGGGAATAATTCGAATCGAACGAGCCAATTCGAAATTCGAAGTTTCGAATTGGCCAATTCGAATCGAAAGTAAATTCGAATCGAACTAGCTAATTCGAAACTACGAATTCGAATTTCGAATTGGCCGATTCGAATCGAACAAGCTAATTCGAAACTTCGAATTGGCCGATTCGAATCGAAAGTAAATTCGAATCGAACTAGCTAATTCGAATTTGAAGTTTCGAATTGCACAACTTAACTTGGTTATTTAATTCGCACAATTATTTTGACAGAAATCCTAACCTAAAATTAGTAGGCTGGTATTCATAATACATCTATCTAGTACTTAGAAATTTGTTGAAAGTGAAGGAAATATTTCGCTTATTGTTTGTATTACATAAGGAAAAAAAACTTATTTTGCAAATCTTTTACACAATTCTTAATAAATAAATAAATTTAATGTTTCAAGAACAATTGAAGAATTTTTGGATAATTTAAAAAAAATCATTTTTTGGGGAATTTTAGTTTATAATTTTGAATCTTGTTTGTGTATGTATTTGAATTTTTGGAAATATTGAAAATATTGAATATCGAACATATTGAAAATAATTAAATTCTTTGCAAGAATAAATACAATTATTTTCTAAAATTTTAATAAATACTTTAAAAAAATTCAATTATTTTCTTAAATTGTAAAATTTTTGAAAAAAATTCAATTATTTTCAAAAAATTCCACAAAAAATTCATTTTTTAATTCGTTATAGAGTAAATCTCATAAGAATTCAGTTATCTTCTAAAATTTTAATAAATCCTTTGAAATAATTTTATTTTATTTATAAACAGTAAAATTCTTTGCAAAAATTGAATTATTTTTAATACAATTTTAATCAAATTTCTCAAAAAATGTCATCATTCTTAAAATTTTATTAGAATTATTTTATAAAAATTGATTTAAAAATGAATTTCAGTTAAAATTTTTGATTACAATTAAATATTAAAAGCAATGTAGCGTGAATTTTTAAAAATAATTCAATTTTGAAAAAGTTTAATTGAATTTTGCAAATATTATTTTAAGTTTTTATTTTTTAATATTTATTTAATTGGAGAATTTAGGAATATTTGAAATTTCGTAAAATTGAATATTGTAAACTAATGGATTTGAAAATTCTCAAAGAACATTTTCGAAAATTGGTAAGAATAATCGATTTAAAGAAGAATTTTATTTAAAAATTCTTGCAAATAATAATTGAACTGATAATGATTGTATCACTCGGTTATTTTTAATTATTAGAAAACTTGAAGATATTGATCACTCCAAGTGATATAAGGCTATATAATACTCGGAGTGATCGGTTATGATATGAAAAATTGAATTTATAGTTTAAAGTAAAATGTTCTCTTATTTGACTCGGACTGGTTTTATTTTTGTCAGTAATTGGTCCGTTAAGTCCGTATTTTTAAAAACTTTCACTGGTTCGAACCCTGTTCACTTTCAACACATTATTGGTATGTTACAATTCTTTTTACAAATAATATAATTTCTTTTGGTAAGTTAGTTTTTTTTGTATGTTAGTTTTTTTGGTATGTTAATTACCTGCGTGGAAATGAAAGCTTGAGCGAAATCCAGCAAAGTGTGGAAAAGCTTGGCAAAATTCGGCAAAGCTTGGCAAAGTGTGGCTAATAAGCGTTTCCCAAACTTTGGAATGTACATGATTAACAACGATTATTAAAGTACGCGGACGCTTAGGAAAAGTATAGAAACAAGAAAATAGGTATGGGAAAATAAAAAATTTATTATTTTTAGGGTTCCGTACCCCGGTAGGAACCCTATTGGAACGGTTACAAAAATGACCATGTACCCCCCCCCCTAGAACTCACAGTTTTTCATCTAGAGAGCTAAAAATTGGTACACTTATGTATTTTCACGCGTAGATTACAGGAAAAATATAGAGAACGTGATTGTGATTGATCTTCATAGAGTTTTCGAAGCAAAACAGCAAATTTTGGCCATTTTTCGCAAAAAAGGCATGTACCCCCCCCCCCCTAGCGCTCACAGTTTTTTATCTAGAAAGTTGAAAATTGGCATACTTATTCGTTTTTATGCATAGATTACAGGAAAAATATAGCGGAAGTGATTAGAATAGATCTTCATGGTGTTTTCATCGAAAAACTAAAATCTCTTTTTGCAAGCTCGAAAATTCTTCAACCCTTGCTGGTTCTCTCAATTCTTAATCTAGTGGACTGGTGTTATATATTTTTGTTTATTTTTTCGTGTAGATTCCAACAAACGTACAGAAAAAATTATTGGAATTCATCTTCATATTTTTTTTTGCGAAAAACTAAAAAAAAAATTCGTTTTTAAAAAACAAGTGTGTACGCCCCTTGGTTTTCACAATTCTTTGCCTATTGGACTGCATTTTTTTTTATTTTATGTATTTTCATTTGTATATTACAGGAAAAATATAGCGAACATGATTGGATTTGATCTTCAAATTTTTTTTATCGAAAAACTCAATTTTTTTTTAATTTCCTCAAAAAATCGTAAATTTTACCCTAGCACTCACATTTTTTTACCTAGAGAGCTAAAAATTGGTACACTTATGTATTTTTACGTGTAGTTTATGAAAAAAATATACTGGAAATGATTAGAATTTATATTTCTTACGTTTTGAGAAAAACCTAAATTTTTTTTTCAATTTTTGATAATAATTGTACATATGCTAGTTCTCTCAATTCTTAACCTAGTGGACTGACGTTATACATTTTTGCTTATTTTTTCGTGTAGATTCCAACAAACATACAGAAAAAATTATTGGAATTCATCTTCATTTTTTTTTTGCGAAAAACTAAAAAAAAATTCGTTTTTAAAAAAAAAGTGTGTACGCCCCTTGGTTTTCACAATTCTTTGCCTATTGGACTGCTTTTTTTTTATTTTATGTATTTCCATTTGTAGATTTCAAGAAAAATATAGCGAACATGATTAGATTTGATCTTCAAATTTTTTTCTAAGAAAAAAATTAGAAGTTTTTATGGAGGGTACGGAACCCTCGGTTCTACTCGCACTTGTCCGGTTTTTTTATTATTTTTTTGGAAAATTGAAAATCTAAATTTCTGGAGCTTGGCAATGTTCGGCAAACCTTGTCAAAGTATGGGAGAATGAAAAATTTTGCATTTTTTTCATATTTTTATGAAAAATTAAAAATCTTGAATTTCGGAGCTTGACAAAGTTCGGCAAAGCTTGGCAAAGTATGGGAGAATAAAAAATTTTGCATTTTTTTCATATTTTTATGAAAAATTAAAAATCTCGCATTTTGGAGCTTGGCAAAGTTCGGCAAACCTTGGCAAAGTATGGGAGAATAAAAAAACCATAATTTTTTTTATATTTTTTTGGAAAATTAATAATCTCAATTTCTGGAGCTTGGCAAAGTTCGGCAAAACTTGGCAAAGTATGGGAGAATAAAAAATTTATAATTTTTTTCATATTTTTTTGGAAAATTGAAAATCTAATTTTCTGGAGCTTGGCAATGTTCGGCAAACCTTGTCAAAGTATGGGAGAATGAAAAATTTTGCATTTTTTTCGTATTTTTATGAAAAATTAAAAATCTTGCATTTTGGAGCTTGGCAAAGTTCGGCAAACCTTGGCAAAGTATGGGAGAATAAAAAATTTATTATTTTTTTCTTATTTTTATGAAAAATTAAAAATCTCGCATTTTGGAGCTTGGCAAAGTTCGGCAAACCTTGGCAAAGTATGGGAGAATAAAAAATTTATTATTTTTTTCTTATTTTTATGAAAAATTAAAAATCTCGCATTTTGGAGCTTGGCAAAGTTCGGCGAAGCTTGGCAAAGTATGGGAGAATAAAGAAACTATTTTTTCTTCATTGAGATTTTTAATTTTCCAAAACAATATTAAAAAAAAAAAATTTTTCAATCTCCTATACTTTGCCGACTTTTGCCGAACTTTGCAAAGCTCCAGAAATTGAGATTTATAATTTTCCAAAATGCAAGATTTTTAATTTTTCATAAAAATGAGAAAAAAATAATAAATTTTTTATTCTCCCATACTTTGCCAAGGTTTGCCGAACTTTGCCAAGCTCCAAAATGCAAGATTTTTAATTTTTCATAAAAATAAGAAAAAAATAATAAATTTTTTATTCTCCCATACTTTGCCAAGGTTTGCCGAACTTTGCTAAGCTCCAAAATGCGAGATTTTTAATTTTTCATAAAAATAAGAAAAAAATTATAAATTTTTTATTCTCCCATACTTTGCCAAGGTTTGCAGAACTTTGCCAAGCTCCAAAATGCAAGATTTTTAATTTTTCATAAAAATAAGAAAAAAATTATAAATTTTTTATTCTCCCATACTTTGCCAAGGTTTGCCGAACTTTGCCAAGCTCCAAAATGCAAGATTTTTAATTTTTCATAAAAATAAGAAAAAAATTATAAATTTTTTATTCTCCCATACTTTGCCAAGGTTTGCCGAACTTTGCCAAGCTCCAAAATGCGAGATTTTTAATTTTTCATAAAAATATGAAAAAAATGCAAAATTTTTCATTCTCCTATACTTTGACAAGGTTTGCCGAACTTTGCCAAGCTCCAGAAATTCAGATTTTCAATTTTCCAAAAAAATAATAAAAAAATAATAAATTTTTTATTTTTCCATACCTATTTTCTTGTTTCTATACTTTTCCTAAGTGTCCGCGTACTTTAATAATCGTTGTTAATTATGTACATTCCAAAGCTTGGGAAACGCTCATTAGCCACACTTTGCCAAGCTTTGCCGAATTTTGCCAAGCTTTCCCATACTTTGCTGGATTTCGCCCAAGCTTCCACTTCCACGCGGGTATATATTTAAATTATAGAATAAATAAAAAATATATTGCCATTTTCAGGAAAAAGTTACTAAGTACTAGATAGATGTATTATGAATACCAGCCTACTAATTTTAGGTTAGGATTTCTGTCAAAATGATTGTGCGAATTAAATAACCGAGTTAAGTTGTACAATTCGGAACTCCGATTTTCGAATCGGCCAATTCGAAATTCGAACTCGGAGTTTCGAATTAGCTTGTTCGATTCGAATTTACTTTCGATTCGAATCGGCCAATTCGAAATTCGAATTCGAAGTTTCGAATTGACTAGTTCGATTCGAATTATTCCCGACTCGAGTTTTCTGTTGTCGAGTCGAATAATTTTCGAATCGACTCGATTAACCACTTCAGCGGCATGGCGTTCCAATTGGCGTTCCTTGAGTAAGTGGCAGAAGCGGCAAAAAAAAGCGAAAATGGCGTTTCTATTTAAACTTTATTCCTGAACTCTGTAAACAAATTAAGTCAACCAAACCAAAAGTTATTTATTATTTGAGATTATGAATCTTAAATGGATTTAAAAAAATTCAAATAGGCGGATTCAAAATTATCAACTATTTTGGCTGAATATTGGAACGCCATTCGTAAAAAGTATTAAAAATTGGCTACATTAAAACCTTAAAAAAACTATTAAACATCTCTAAAAAATAATTTTTTTTGTCCTATTCATCTTCATTTATCTCAAATAATAAGAATATTTTATTATGGCAAGTTTAACTTGACTACAGACTTTTGAAATCGAGTTCAAGTAGGAACTCCATTTTCGCATTTTTTGCCGCTTCTGCCACTTACTCATGGAACGCCAATTGGAACGCCATGCCGCCGAAGTGGTTAAATGCACACCTCTAGTTATGACCTAACGTAGTTTTCTATGTCAATATAAAAAGGATTAGACAACTCCGCTTTTTACTATACATAAATTAATTTTTCGACACGTTGAATATAACAAAAATGTATTTTTAAACATTGTTAAATGTTCAACAAATTGAAGTGAATTAATTAAAATGATAAGTTCAAAGCGTTTACACAGCAAATGTGTTATATTTTATAATCCAACTAGCGCCTCCGTCGACCGCTTCGCGGTCGACTACGTTGCTCCCATTTTCCGTTCAACACGTAATTTTCCTATAAACATTTAAACATGTAATTTTGCATATCTACGTTATTCTTCCCCTTGTATAAATTTAATCTTTTCAATTTAATACAAACTAAAAACTAAATTTTCAAGTACATGAATATGTTTTAAATGATAATTTCACCGAGTTGTTTCGCTATTTTTGTTTAACACGTGAATTATCTATGAAAGTTTTTATTGTAAGTAACTACTCCACATTTACTTCTGTAAATTAATTTCTTTTTCTCTCTGAAGATTAAGCAAATAAATCATTAATGAAGCTTTAAAAAGTCAGATTAACTTCAACTTTTATTCAAATTTTATTATATATTCAATGTCGATATATGAAGAAAATCAGGGTGGCCACTTTTTTTTAGAAAATTGAATTCCCGGTTTTTTCCCAGTTTTCCCGGCCAAATTTTATTTATTTTTTGGTCATTATAAATAGATTGACAATTATTCAAAAAATTGTATTTTTTAGAGACAAATTTATGCATATATAAATAAAGATATAAATAAGTAATAAAAAATTGATTAATTAATTTTTAATTTATATTTTATATAAATCTAATTGTTAGTAACAATGATAATTATTAATTTTAAAATTATTTTGTAACAAAATAGACATAAATTACTTAAATAAACATAAATTTATCTATAAAAAATATAATTTTTTTAAGAAGAACCAGAGTTATCTATTTATTAATTAACGAAATTATTTAAATAAATTGAATTATGCATTATTATTTATCGGGTGGTCATACTAGACTAATTTAAATTGATTTCGATCATGAGGAATGGAAAAATAAAAAATAAACACAATTTTTTTCAAAATTCTTGTAAATTGTTTACTTTGAGTAACAAAGAAATATATAAACAATTAATAATTGAAACAACAGTTTCAGGGAAACTCTTAGAAAAGTTATCTCCTTTCCTTTAAGACCAAGAACATCAAAATCGGATAAAATTTGTAGGTTCTAGACATTTTTGAACAGTAAAGTGTAAGAATTAGGATTCCCGGGCACTCACACATCGCTGTCACTGAAACCTGGTCGCGCTTCCACAAAAATTGCAATATCTCGAAAACTATTTGAGTCTCCATCGATTTTCTTTTTTTAAATGAAAGGTGAAATTATAAGGAATATTTTATTAATTGGCAAGAAAACTCAAAAATCGGTCCCGCTCGGGCAAAACGGTTTCAAAAATTTTTTTTTGACTTTTTTTGGGCAAAAAAAATTTTTCTTGTTTTTTATGTGATAGTCAGAAGAAACATGATGTCAAGTATAAGCCTTCCAAATTTTATTAAATTTCATCAAAAACTTTCGGAAATATTAAGATTTAAAAAAATTATAACAAAATAATTCAAAATGGCGTAACTTTAACAAATTTCAAAATTTTCAAAAACTTTTTGGCACACTTGCTTCTAGTATCCAATACTACAATTTCACCAAATTACAGCCTAATCCAAAGACCCCATGCAAATCGCATATTTTCTGATGGAGTCTTACCCAGTAACAATTTTTTTAAACAATTGCAAATTGAAGATTGTTCTCAATGTTTTTGAAAAATTAATTTAAAAAAAATAAAAATGAGTAACGTTCAATTTTTTTTAGAAATTGTTTACAGTTTTCTGTCAAAATGCAGGCGAAAATAGAATCCTGTTCCTGGAAACAGATAAAATTGGAAACGGATAAATAAGATCTTCTTTTGTTTTGTTAGAAACATCACCCTTTCAAGCGGATTTTTAAGATCAAGAGTCTATTTTTGCCTGCATTTTGAGAGAAAACTTTATTCAATTTCTATAAAATTGAAGGTTAGTCATTTTTCTTATTTTTAAATTAATCTTTGGAAAATTGCGCATCATTATATGGTAATTTAATTTTTCAAAAACATTGAGAATAATCTTCAATTTGCAATTGTTTAAAAGAATTGTTACTAACAATTAAAAAAATTTATTTTTTAGTAATCGCTTCATTTTATCTTCAAAATATAGATTTTAGGCTTCATTTTAAAAAAAAGTTTACTTAATTATCTTTATTCGTTTTAGAGTAGTAAGAAAACGAAAATAAAATGACCCAAAACTTTAACACGTGATTACTTCCAAAATAAAATCTTTTTTTGAAAAATATTGTAGGGTGTAAAAATGTACTTGTATATCTACCGAAAGTTATAAATTACTTGAAAATTGGAGACAAAATTTTTCAAGTGGCCGATTTCACTTATTTTGTCCCAAATAGAAATTATGAGAAAAATCCTGTGGAATAAACATTAAAAGAAAAATCCGCTTAAAATAAAAGGATTTCGTTAAATTTAAATAACTCAGGGTGTCTAACAAAGATTGAGAAGAAAATTCCCTGACTTTTTCCCTGAATTTTAATCCCTTTTAACAAATTTTATTTCTGCTTTCTTGGGCCAAAAAATATGGCAACTGTCATATTTAATAATAAATTTTTATCTAATGATTGAAACAAACCATAAAAAAAATTTTCTAAGTTTTATTAGATTAAAAAAATATTTTATTCATAAGAAATTTTAATGTTTGTATACATTTTTAGAAATTTTCCTGACTTTTAATGAAATTCTCTGAAATTCCCTGACTTTTCCATGACTTTTCCCTGACCAAAAAAATTCCCTGACCGTTAGACGCCCTGTAACTATATTATTTTCTCAGTAATCCCTCTTCCTCACTAACTAAAGTCTGTTAATTTATGTATTCTCTAATATACCTACTTATGTACAATATACTTCTCGAGTAATAATTGAAAAAATATTTTTTTTGGGTCAATTTAAAAATAAAATTAAAAATTAAAAATAAATTTCCGGTTTAGTATCAAATTTCCCGGTCATTTCCCGGTCAAGTGGCCACCCTGAAGATATGATTATTAAGTTTTGAAGGTAATTACAAAAGATAAGTTATTCATTTTTAATTGAATAGATATATCATTTAATTTTATCAATTTTCAAAAGAATAAAAACTTATTTTTTTTTAATTATCTAACATTTAAACAATATATAACCAGCAATACTACACAACCTACACAACATATTCTTCAACACATGATTTTTTTATTGTAAAATTATTAATTTAATAATTGGAAACTTTTCTACGTTCTTTTACGTTTAATAGTATTTTGTTTTTTTTAATTTTATTTGTAACAAATTAATATTCTTTGATTAGACCTTGGTGAGTTTTTTAGCAACATTTTTTGTTTCTTATTATTTAGCTTTTTTCACAATGTTAAACAAAATTTATCAATTGCATAGAAACACTCTAAGGATACTACTCAACTTGTACCAAAACATCAGTTTTTTTCTAAAAATTTTTGAATGTGAATAATCATTTGACCAAAGCTTTTGTCTATTTGTCAATCAATTCAATTATACTTTCCATATTGAAGTGATGAATCTTTTACATTCTATCATAATTTCATTTTGGATAAAAGGATCAAGTTTTCAATTGTATTCCATTTAAATGTTATTAATTTAGACATGGCACAGGCATTAATTTTATTACTGTTTTTCGACAATATTTTGTACACTTTTTAAACAATAATAAGTCAATGTCCTTCGTGTTTCTTCAGACTCTTCTTGTTAGTTCTTGTTTTCAAAATTACATTTACATAAAAGATCAAACCGAAATATCACTAAATATTAGTATAAAGCACAAATAAATTCTCCTGAATGAACACAAACTCAATTTTCTTTATGTAATACATTTACGATACTGCGACTTGCAAAAACGTTTTTTTTCCTGTGGCACAAATTTCTCGCTTATATAATTAAATTTTTAACTTTTCACAATTCCACAAAAAATATTTATTTACTTCGCCCATTTGTTTTTAAATCAAATGTGATTTTTCGCGGAATCAAAAATTAAGCGCTAGACGACCTTGCAATGGTGCTGCTATCTGAGATTAGCTTTACTTGCTTTTCATATAATGATTCCCCATTATTTAAATTTCACGTCAAATAAAATTTAGTATTGTAAGATTAATAAAACAATAAAAATCGCTAATAATTTGCTTAAAACAATAGTTTTCCTTGTGAGTCATGGTGCAATAAATTTTTCAGGGTTGTTTATTGCAAAAAAGAAAATTTTCATTATTTTGGCCGATCTACCACTGATATTTCATTCATTAAGAAATATTAAACTTTACAATTCTATTAGGGCTGTAACTTATAGTTTGTCAAAAGAATTTTCAAAAATAATAAAATACAAATTGTGCGCTACGCGAAGAATTACTCATTAACAAAAAGAAAAAATAAATTAGCTATTTTGAGCTAATTATGAAAACATTGAAAATAAAGAATACTTTTTGTACTGAGAATTAATTATTCTCAGTACAAAAAGTATTCTTTATTTTCAATGTTTTCATAGTTGTCAAAATATTTCCAATAAACTCAAACTTTAAAATTCTAAGTTAAATAACTTGGAATTTAAAGATTGAGTTAATTGAAAATATTTTAACAACTAAATGAAAGCATAAAAAATAAAAATACTTTTTGTGCTTAGAAAATGTACGAATAGGTATAATTATAAAAAAGGCATTATATACAGTTCTTAAATGTAAATACTTCTTTTATTTTTCACACATAATGAATATTTTAAATTTGCATTAACTTCACTTTTTCCAAGAGTCTATTCTGTTATTTTTTTCTTATTTTGCTAAATTTTGTATAAAATTATGATTTTGTTGTGGTAAAAAAATGTAAAAACAACGAATTTCATTTTCTAAAATAAATTTTGAAACAAAATGTTTGTGGCAAAATTCAAAAATGATATTTGTTCAGAAATAATAAAACATTAAAATATCACTTCGGACGAAAACTGGTTTTTAAACAATAATGAAAAAACTGTTACTGTATGTTTTTTTTTAATTTTTACTCATTCTTCAGCAAATAAATGTTTATTTATTATTTATACATATAATATATATGGTTATTTTGTTGTATTTTTAGTCTGTCACAACAAAAATAGAAATTTGTTTCGTTCCGATCACGAAGTAGTATAAGGAGCTTCCACTCAATGGGTAGTTTGAAATATTTTGATGACGATTTTTCTTTTCTGTTCGGCTCGTGGTTAGTTAGCGAAACTAGCGCTCTTGCGGGGAAACGGCTTCAACTCAGGTGAGAGATCCGCCATTACAAATCGCGGATATGTGAATTTAATAAATTCAAAAAAGACCGCGTTGATCTGCGCGTGCGTGTTACGTTTAGCAGACGAAAAAAAGAAAAATTCTAGAGTTGTACATTTTCACGTTAGATGGATTCTTGTTGCTAACTAACCCATGACGTCAAACAGAAAAGAAAAATTGGAAACACTTTTTACGAAGAGTGCAAGCTCCTTATACTACTTCGTGGTTCCGATTAAGTAACTAAGTTAGTGAGGTTAGGAACAATTGTTTACAAAGTGCATACCTTATACATTTAGCACTAACCAAAAATACTACAACATAACACATTCAACACATTATTTTTCTATTGTAGACGCAGCCTAAAAATAAAAAATTAAAAAACATTTAATATACTTTTATTTATATTATTATAATAAAAAACAATTATTTGCCGAAAATAAAATAAGATTCCAAAAGAAAACAAACAGTGGCCATCTTTCTAACTTGGTTTCACGCGTGCGTAAGAGCAATGTCCATTTTTCGAGTTTCACGTGTTCGAGTTACGTTTTCGAGTTCGATTTCCTTTCATTCGAGTTCTATGCTTTCTGTTTTTTTAGAAAGGATTCCTTTCATTCGAGTTCTATGCTTTCTGTTTTTTTAGAAAGGATACCAAGCATCACAAAAATGTCCATAAGTAAAATTTTTTTCATGATGTTTTAAAATGATCGTCAAGTTTGGTTGTGGGCATCTAAATTGATTTGGTTGTGGACACCACTCTTATTTTTGATAAATCGTGAAATATCGTTGTCGATATAATCATAAGTAATTCCTTACAACATTTAATAGTGTTTTATGAATTTTAAGTCGTTCGCAGTTATAGTAATTGTAGTAACTGGGCAGTTCAGGTTCAGTGTGAGAAATCTAATATGCCCTTACATGGGGAGCATTTATTGTCAAAATTAGAAGAAATCATCCTTATGTAGTTAATGAATGGTTACTTAATTAATCTTTTTGCACTTTCAATAGATTTTTTAAGAGTGTCCACAACCGAACCAAATTTTTTTTTGTTAGAAAAATGACCAATTTATTGAATTTTTAATAAAATTTTTCTAGTCAACGGAATCAATCTATTTTCTACACGAGTAGTTAGCTAAGGTTTAAATACATTTAAATTTAAATACCTTTAAATCAGGGACTTACACGAACACGAAAAAACACGAAAATTCGTGTCGTGCCTGTGGCACGATACACGGGCACGACACTAATTTTCGTGTTTTTTCGTGTTCGTGTAAGGTCCCTACCTTTAAATACATATACATATGTTTGCTTAATATCTACAAGGAAACAAATTATGAGTCAAAAACGAAACTATGCCCACAACCGAACCTATTCCCCTACTATTAAAAATTGTCTAGAGCCTACAAATTTTATCGGATTTTGATTATTATTAAATAATAATAATCTCACTAATAAGATTCCGTCGGTACACCTATGGTATCAGAATCCTAAAAATTATTAAATTGAATGTGTAAGTCATAGTGAGGGTGAAAGTGAAAATAGTATTAAAAGAAAAATCTGCCAAAGTAAATGTGAAAGGAAAATGATAATGAATGTTAAATTGAAAAGTAAATTACGTAATCGATCACCTGATGATATTTATAATGAATTCAAATTTTCATCTGAACACAATTTAGGGAAAATTTATTTGTAATTGATTAAAATTTTTATTAACAAAAATTACACGGCAAATATAAATAAATCTGAGACCTACATAATAATTTTTAAAATAAATAATTCTTTTAGTATATGCCATGTGACATGGAAATAGAATGATGAGGTCTACTGAACGATGAAATTTATATAACTTGAAAAGTTGAGTGTAACGTGGGCAAAGCGGCGGGGCGCGACTGGCATAAATGTGTCGAGAAATATGATATACGATCTTTTAGCCTTTAGCGCGCACAAAAGCCCTCGGAATCCTTGTCTTCAATAAAAGATACTGAAAATCTGGACGATAAAATGGAGTCACGAGATCTCTTTTCTCTCATACCGCAAATTGAAATTCTGAATAACAGGCGCGCAAGGACACCGAAAAATGAAAAACGGTGGAAAATTGCGAATACGCGAATTTTCCGTCTTCGTTTTTCATATATATAAATATACATATACTTACAAGAAGATAAGAGTTTGTCTGATGCCAAAATTTTAAAATACAGATTGCCAAAAATCCTAGATTTAGATTTCTGCCCATGTATTTTGTATGTTATTTGAATTTGTCACAAAATTAATGATCTATCACACGAAATATTACAAATTTTCGAAAAAATGGAAACAGAAATTACTGAATATTATTTCTTTTCCACTTTGAATATTCTCGACAAAAGGAAAAAATAAAAACCTCTGCCAAGTTCTTTTATGATAGAATAATCATTTTAAAATATTAAAATAAATTCTGAAAAAATACAAAATTTGAATTTTTTGTGAAAAATAGAAATAGCAATTAATTTAATAACATTTTTATAAAATGTATACTTTGTATACATCAATTGGTTCGTTTTCTTGTCAGGAATGTAATTTTGACAATAGTCAATGAAAATATTAATAAATAAAATAGTTATTTTAAAAAATACAAAAAAAAATTTTTTAATTTTGAAAAAATAGTGTAAAAAAATTTTGTAAATATATTCGAAAATCCTTGTGTCAGATTTTAAGTATTAATGACTGCAATAAATCTGCAAAATTTCAGATAAATCCATTAAAATTTGTCTGAGATATTTTGTACACAATTTTTTTGTAACATACACATACACACATACATCTGGACATTTGCTCAGAACTTTATATACATATGCTCCAGATGAAAATGAGTCCATATATAACCTTCTTTTGAAAAATTGAAAATCGTCACGAATGCAAAGATTCCTCAGAAAGAGAAAGCAAAATGAAATAAACATTAACATACAATAACAAGATGTTCATCAATAAGTTAAAATATATAGGGGAGAGTGGGGTTAGTTGAACCGTACGAGATATTTCTTACATTTTTAGAGATTTCTGGCTATTGATTACAGATGGTGTTCGTTACGCACAACATCTAACCTTATACTTCGAAAAAACCTTCCAGAAAGGTGTCCAAACAGAAATTCAGAAAAAAATCGGAAGAAATGAACTATTGATTTTGGCAGATTTTTTTTACTTTTTAGAAAATACGAAGTTTGAGGGCTTTCGAAAATGGTTTAATATTAATATTTTAAAAGTCAAATATATGTATTTTCTTATCTTTTTATCTACTTTAATCCCAGTGAGTTCCGGAAAAGAAAAATTCTCATTTTATAAAAATACACGTTATATATTTTTTTAAATCATAAATAAGTGATTGCTCTTCTAATTTATCGTATGTAACCTATGAAATAATTGATATTATAAAACTTATTAAATTTAAGAAAAAGTGGTGAAACCACCAAAATTTAATTAAATAACAATGATAACAAGTAGGTAATAAAATAATATACATAAATAAAGTAATCTCTTGACTTAAAAGTATTAAATCTATCTATAGAAAAATTAAACAAGTTGTTCATTCCACGAACATCAGGCTTCCACAATATAATATAGGGTCAAATTTAAAAATAAGTACGATGTCAATGTTTTTACCTTTGGTCGCCTGCAAGATGTTCTGAGTATTGCCAACATTTTATTTTGACAATTGTCAATGCCATAGTGTAAGTTTTCTTTTAATACAAAAAAGATTAAATATCAAAGTTTTACTGTTTCATTCTTTTGTCTCGCATTTGCATAAAAATAAATTAAAAAATCAAACTAAAATTTTTTATTCTTCTTTATTAATGCCTTAACAAAAATTGACTTTGATTTTTGTTTTTTTCAATCAAGTTAATAAATATAATTAAGTGTTTACATTTACCCCAATAATTCGTAAACTAGAGGTAATTGTTAGCAGAACATCAACTACATTGTAAAAGAAAATAATTAAATAAATTTGCTTCTATTTCACAATTTAATTACTTTAGCAATGTAAAATTACATAGAAAAGGAAATTAGGTCTTTTTTCTTACCTCCTTTGTGTAAATCAGTTGTAGGTTACATTTACATGCTTAGAATATAGGAAAACGGTTCTTAACGATTGGTAAATAATACTCATTTTTAAAAATATTTTTAGGTTCATCTGCCATATTGGATCCGCCATTTTGAAAATTAAAATTTTACTTCAAATTCGTATTTAGAAACCTTAAGAATTTCTTTTCACCAAGTTGAATGAAAATCTATTAAAATTTGTTCAAGTTATTCAAGATTTTACACTACTAATTTTGTGATGGTTGATTGTCTATTTTATATGATACATTATCAGTCAACTGGTTGATTTATTATACATCTACGAAGAATTTTTTTCAATTTTTCCAACCCTTAAAACAGTAGTATGCTTGAAATAACTTGTTTCTTAAACCTCGCTTAAATGCAGTGGTGTTTACATTCACTCCGAATTTTAGGATAATTTTAAAATCTCGGGGTAAATGTAAACAGTCAGTTTTAGGCAATTCAGGTGCATCAATATTTTTTTGTACCTCATGAAATTTTTCTAGGGATGTAAAGTAACAAGTTCAAGCAAAAGAAATCCGTCCGTTTTACCTTTTAACAAAAAAAAACTAATGTTTTTGGTGAAAAATAGATATTCCGTTTACATTTACCCCAAATGATGGTACACAATTTTTAATGTCTTATTAAATAGTAATTATTTTAAAGTAACATTTTAACAATCATACATACGAATACACACATACATAATTATGAACATTTGCTTAGAATTGATTATACATAATTATGTTCTTGATGAAAATGAGTCTATATAACCTTCTTTTGAAAAATTGAAAATCGCCATGATTGCAAAGCTTCCTCATGAGGAAGCAAAATACAATATAATGATAAATAATAAACAAAAAATGAGAGAAAAGTTAATGAAAAATGAAATAGAAATGAGATAGGAAACTTTCTAAATTTTTTAATTTTATTTTTATTAACTGAAATCAATAGAAACGATTTTGTGTTTGGTTTAGAACGTATTAAATAAAAACAAGAGCATTGATCTAGTTCATTTTACTTTCATTTATTTTTATTTGCGTAATTTATTCTATCACGTAAATTTCGTATTTATTTTAATCCCGAGCTCGAACCTGAGAAAGAGGGAGAGACTGAATTTCAAACTGGGATTCGATTTATAGAAACAAGTCGAGATAGTTTTACAGGCCAAAATAAATGTTGTCTACTTCCATACTTATGTGTTTAACTCTATTTACCTCGAAGTTTCCTTTTTCCTCGTCTGATAACAGTATGTGTCAATCGATTATTCTAATTTTTTCTACTAGTTTAGATGACTGCATTGCAGTGAGTCTTCGCTAATTTTTCCAGTATTGGACTGGATTAAAAATTAACTTGAATTTTGAAAATGCTTTGTAAAAAAAAATTTCTCTTTCTTTGAGAGAAGGATTTGGTGTATAACTTTTACTCTGATGGTATTATTGACAGATTTACTAGGAAAGGATAGTTGAGGTCAGACAAAAGTTTTAGTTTTTTCAAATTTTGATAAATAGTTCAAATTATTATAGTTTAGTTCAGCCAGAAAAAACTTTTTCAAAGTGTAATTAGAAAAAAATAATACAGTCGGGTCCCTATACTGTTACATTTCGAGAAATTTTCATTTCTACCGAATTCAACACTGTTATGTGCTCAAATTATGCCCAGAAATAGAATGTGTAGGGGAGAGTGGGGCAAACCGGACCTTTGATAACAAATCGTATATAAACTTTTATAATCTTAAAGTCTTACGAATTGTCTAACATTTCGTAAGACTTTAAGATTATAAAAATTGATAATAAAGACCGCCATATTGGATCCGCCATTTTGAATTTTTAGAAACCGACATGGGATTCGTCATCAGCGACCCCGAAAAACCCCGAGTAACGATTTTCAAGCCAATCCAAACAAATTTTAATTA
The DNA here is from genome assembly GCA_032873175.1 of Leptopilina drosophilae. NCBI lineage: Eukaryota > Metazoa > Arthropoda > Insecta > Hymenoptera > Figitidae > Leptopilina > Leptopilina drosophilae. The sequence continues at coordinate 25,805,530 of CM065479.1, read as the reverse complement.
TATTGTTTGCCATATTGGATCCGCCATTTTGGATTTTGATAAACTAACACTGGCTTCGTAATCAGGAGTCATAGAAACACCTAAGTTGTAACTTTCATAAGCTTACCTTTTTTATTGCGCTGTGTATGGTATAATTTGTTTGTTTGGAATCTTACACGGAAAAAAAGGTTTGGTTGAAACAAACGAAAATTCGTTTTGGCCAACCGAACTGGATGGTTGACTATGGACTGACCAAACTCAGCGTTTGCTGTGACCAAACTAGTTTGGTTCCACGGAGTTCGGTTAACACAACCAAACTGTTTGTTTGGAAATACCATTTGAAGTTAGGTTATCGGAAACAAATAATTTGGTTAAAACAACCCTACATATAAATATTTTTTTCTTGAAAAAAGTAAAGAAAATGTAAAATTTATTTGTTTTTAGCAAAGTGTAAAAATTCTGCAATTTGAAGAAAAAAGTTTTTATTTTCAAAAAATTTTATTTACTTTCTTTATAAAATACATCTTAGGCTGACATATTTATATTAAATTTAAGCAAACCAGACACATTTTTTCTTCATTGGTTAATATATTTTTCAAATCTATACATTTTTGAAGGAGCTTTTTATAATCCATTTCACGTAATCACTTTTGAGATAATAATTATTTAATAATTTTTATTTATTTAATTTTGGGTTTGTTAAAAATAAATTAATTCCACTTAATGCACGAAACCACTATTTTAAAAATTAACATTTATTTAAAAAAAAACACTTATCACTGCACTGAGAAATTATATTTTTCTACGACACTTTGCTTTAGAACCAAAGACTTCAAACGAAAACGAGATACTGCGAAATAACAGAAAATTTGAAAGATTTACCCTGGTTGAAATGCTTTCTATATTTTCCGATATTTTACGAAAAAGGCCGATGTTAAAAACTATTTAAAAAAAAGGGACCGAAGTTATTTGAAAATTAGTAAGGGGACTTGAATTTTCCTCCTCAGAGAGGATCATATTCATGGTCCAACATGTGGTTTTCAAACAACGAAACGACAATAAATTCCTTTCCAATATTTTTTTCTGCATTCTTTATACGATGAAGAAATTTTGTATGTGACAAAAGATTTTTAGAAACTTGTGTTAAATGAAATTTTAAAAAGTTCATAATATTAAAAACTTACTGCAATTATTAGTAACAATCTAAAAAAAATTTGTTTTAATGAAGTTAACTTTTAATTTAATTTATAGTAAAAAAATAAGTAAAGTACTAAATTTTTTATTTTTATCATTGTTAATAGATTTTCCTTTTAATGGAATACTTGATTTTTATTAACATTGCTTTTTCATGAAAAACGAACCGGTTAAGTAACAATCCATTATTATTCTATGAAAGGTTATAGATATTTTACAATTGTTACATTTTAAAAAACCTTAGTTTATTTGTATTTAAAAAAAAAGTTTATGTAGCATTACAATAATTCATCATTATTATTAATGTAATTATTAAAAACTTTAATTTTAATTGAAACAAAATGTGCTAGTGTTTTAATTTTTTAAAAATAAAGAAATAACTATATATATATATATATATATATATATATATATATATATATATAAAGTAATTTCTTTATTTAAAAAATTTTAAGTGCTGCAACAACAAAAAATCGATTTTCTTAATTCTGTATAACAAATAAGAAGTCCAGAAATGTTCTAAGTTCGCATTTGAAAAAGTGGGAATTGTCACAAGTCGGTCACTGTAACCCGAGAGTTTGGTTCCAACAACCAATTCTGCCTTAACCAAACGGTTCAGGTTGATACAACCAAACTGCGTAGGTTGAAATAACCATACCCTCTGTTTCTAATAACCTATCTAGCATCAACCATACTCAGTTTGGTTATCGGAAACTAACCATTTTTTTCCGTGTAGATGTGTTTTTCAGGTTAGTTTCAATATATTTAATGTTTTATATGAATTTTCAATTGAAAAGCTTATAGAATAGTTTATTTAAATTAAGGGATCATAGAAAATTGTCGATATGTGGTTACATTCAATTTTGATAAATCAAAAGTGACCATTTTAACGATTTTAGGGTATTTTTTGAGGTTAGGGCGAAACCAGGACCCATTGGCCTTTACACTAATATTTTGAGAAAAATAATAAATATTTTCACATATAATTCTTTTTATTTCATTCCCTAGACATCATAATCATTTCTGAAAGAATCAATTTTTTCTAAAATTAGTCCGCAACGACTTTATTCGATATATAATGGTCTCACCCTTATTTAATTAAAATTCAATCCCGAATTATTATTTTCATTACTACAACCATTGTTTACATGATTCTTTATGTTTTTTATTATTGTAGATTATGTAAATGCAATATTATAAATAAAAAACCAAACCGTCGCTTGGGGGCAGCAACATGCCGACTCAGCTAAACGGTGAAAAAGATGCCGTTTCAAAAAGAAAAGTGAAAAACATGCCATTTCGCGAAAGCGCTGAGAAACATACCTTCTTCAAACGAACGGTGAAGAACATGCCTTTTCAACCGTTAATATTTAACCACTTCGGCGGCATGGCGTTCCAATTGGCGTTCCATGAGTAAGTGGCAGAAGCGGCAAAAAAATGCGAAAATGGCGTTCCTACTTGAACTCGATTTCAAAAGTCTGTAGTCAAGTTAAACTTGCCATAATAAAATATTCTTATTATTTGAGATAAATGAAGATGAATAGGACAAAAAAAATTATTTTTTAGAGATGTTTAATAGTTTTTTTAAGGTTTTAATGTAGCCAATTTTTAATACTTTTTACGAATGGCGTTCCAATATTCAGCCAAAATAGTTGATAATTTTGAATCCGCCTATTTGAATTTTTTTAAATCCATTTAAGATTCATAATCTCAAATAATAAATAACTTTTGGTTTGGTTGACTTAATTTGTTTACAGAGTTCAGGAATAAAGTTTAAATAGGAACGCCATTTTCGCATTTTTTTGCCGCTTCTGCCACTTACTCATGGAACGCCAATTGGAACGCCATGCCGCTGAAGTGGTTAATATTCATATTATATTAATAATATTATATTAATTATAAATAATTAATAATATTATATTTATTATAAACAATTAATGATTAATTAATTAATTTAATTAATTGATTAATTTATAATTATTAATATTATTATATTAATTATTTATTTATTTAATATTATATTTAATATTAACGGTTGAAAAGGCATGTTCTTCACCGCTCGTTTGAAGAAGGTATGTTTCTCAGCGCTTTTGCGAAACGGCATGTTTTTCACTTTTCTTTTTGAAACGGCATCTTTTACACCGTTTAGCTGAGTCGGCATGTTGCTGCCCCCAAGCGACGAAACGGTCCGGTTTACCGCTGGGGGTGAGGCAAATCGGACCGTTTGCAAAATTTTTTAAAGTTAACACAGCAACTAAACAATAATAAATGAAGTATAGGTTTCTCTGGGAAAAAATTGCGCAATTAAATGATCTTTCAAACAAGCACTCGAAAAATGAAATCGGTTTATTCGTTTAGTTACAAGAGTAAAAAAACCGTTAGGGAGTTCGGTTTGTCCCACTTTCCCCTAAACTAATCTACTTTTAATTCGTCATGTGTCTAACTAAAATTAGAATAAAATCTGACAAGTGCGAGTTGCACTCGCACTAAGATAGAGGGTTCCGTACACCGACACAAAACTCATTTATATATATGCTAGGGGGGCTCCGCCCCCCTGCGCGCTTTGCGCGCCAACCCCCTGATTTTATATTTACTTCTATTTATAGATAATATAAAGATTGTAAAATCCCATCTTATGATATTAGCCATTCTAAAATTTTCAATCTTTGTCATCAATTTTGAAGTAACATACCAGCCTGCAAGTAAAAAAATTTTCTTTTGCATAGGCTTTGACGTCCTATTTCGCGCTTCTATTTGAGGGGGCAAGCTCTGACCTGTAGGTAAAACACAGATCAAATTTTGACGTAATGTGAAGGCCCAAATTAAGGCCCCTTTTAAAACCCGTAGCTCAAAAAAATAGGTAAAATTAAACATGTATTTTTATTCGTTATTTATCCTCTTTTTCACCTAGGTCAAAAATAGGTCAATTTTGATATATGCTTTGATTTATGTTTTTGACCTATGTGTCAAAAAATAGGTAAAATTAGACATAGATTTTGAGTAATGTGAGGCCGTTATTAGTTCTCTTTTTGACCTATAGGTCAAAAAATAGGTCAAATTAGACATAGATTTTGGCGTAATGTGAGGCCGTTATTAATTCTCTTTTAAACCTATAGGTCAAAAAATAGGTCAATTTTGACATAAGTTTTGAGGTAATGTGAGGCCGTTATTTATTCTCCTTTTTGACCTATAGGTCAAAAAATAGGTCAATTTTGACATAAGTTTTGAGGTAATGTGAGGCCGTTATTTGTCCTCTTTTTGACCTGTTGGTCAAAAAATTGGTTTAAATTAGACATAGATTTTGTCGTAATGTAAGGCCATTATTTATTCTCCTTTTTGACCTATAGGTGAAAAAATAGGTCAAATTTGACGTAAGTTTTGACGGACCCTTCGGGATAGTGCGCCCTTAGAACTTTCTGAAACAGCGGCGGCGGCGATATGATTTTATATTAATAGGGATATATATATAGAAGAAATGTGATTCATTAGAATTAACATATATAAATCTATTGAGCTAAAAATTCTGGATACATGTATATTTTTATTACATGTAGATTACAAGAAAAAACTATAAAAATCCATATTAGATTTTTATGTTTTATTTACCAATAACAAAAAGTATACGTTTTACCTGATTAGAGATAATATTTAAAATAAAGTATTGGATATAAATTAACAAAAGCTATTTATATTATTAATTATAATAAATTTTTTAATGATTGGTATTTTGCCAATGTCATTGAAATTTTTTTTAATTTAAAATTTGTTTTTTCGAAAAAATTGAATTTCTTTCCCTTCCATTTCGCAAATATGTAGGCCATTCGTGTTCGCTATAATTTTCCTGAAATCTGCACTTAAAACTGAGGATCCCTACCGAATTTCAGCTCACTAGGTTGAGATTTGTAGAAGTTAAGGGGGGGGGAGACAGCCCATTATGCGTGGCTGGGACGGACACACGAGTGATTTCATAAGGCTGCCGTACTAAGGAAAAACTTACATAACTAACAATTTTGTGAAATTTTAGTTTTTGGTATCAATCAACTCGGAATGAAAAACCGCATTTAACTGTGTTAATAAAAATTAAATATAATAATTAATGACTGCAAAAAACGATAATTAAAAATCGAGGAATATGAAGAAAATTAAGAAATATTTGATAAAAAGTGATACGAAGTACTTAGCGTGCTCTGAAAATCGTACGAATCATCAAACTCGACTATCAAATACGTAGGAAAAACATACACAAAGTGGTATATGTTCTTTTTCAATCGAACACATGGTCGAGCACGACGGTTGCGTACGAAATGAAAACCACGCATCTGCATTACCCGAAACATGTGTAAGTTCTTCTATCGTAAAGTTGACCGAGGCACCACGTAACTACACTTCGGTTACATTCGCCATTATTTGTCGGGTATGTTCGGAGAGGTAAAATGGTATTTACTAATACGATTTGAAATGCATTGAATGATTAATTTAAATTTATACAGTAGTTTTTATTGCATATATAACTAGGCAATAAATGAAAACCACTTAAATATAATATATTTTTTTCAGTTTAAAAAATATTTCCTAAATAATAATATTTTCCTACGCAAATGAATATTACTGTAGTCCTATAATGTTAGCTATATTTTATTAATTTTATTTTCATCACCATGTACTACTCCATACCAAGCGACATAGAAAATGTGTAGGGGAGAGTCTCCAGTTGTGAGACGGGTTTTATTTTTGACCCGTAAATTGTAAACGGGTAAACGAAATTGTAAATAAAATACACCGTTCGAAAGGTAACAGAAATACGCAACTTTTATTAAAAGAAAGTGTAGTGTTTCGATGAACTCAAAAAATTTTACGATACGTTTTCCGAGCACATCGCTTTTTTCAAAAAAAAAAAAAATGTCTCCAGTTGTGAGACAGTCATTAAAAATTGCTAAAATTTAATAAGTTTGACATAAAACGTTATGTTTAGTAGAAATAATTTAATATATTAATAATATATATTATTATATACTAAATAATAATATTTATTCGCCAAAATATGCCTATCAAATAAACACAATTAAATAGCTTCAACAAAAGCATATTAAAATTGATTTCTTCTGAATCAATTGACTTTTTTCCACTTGACATGCCCGAAAATACTAGAAAAAAATCAAAACAACATTTAAATAGTATGCCTGCAAAGTCGTATTTTTTATGCTGCCCAGATGGGTGTTGACACCGTCTCACAACTGGTGATATGCTGTGTCTCACACCCAGAAATTGGCGATATTTTGAAAAAGGAAAATTAAATTATTTTCAACCGTAGATTGGAACAATGCAATATTGCATCACAAAATATAAGGAAAACACTAAAAGAAAATGCATTACATTTACCTTTTCCAATTAATTAACTTGGAAAAAATGTACTTTGCATTTATTGAAAAAACGCTTTTTAGTCGATTATCACACACAGTGTTGGTATTTAACAAAAACAGTTTATATATCCGCTTCGGCGTACACGAAAAAGTTGGCTCATATAAAAAGAAATGTTTTTATATAAACCAATCGGCTTTTTAATATTGCATGTTAAAAAAAATTGACTGTCTCACAACTGGAGGTGTCTCACAACTGGAGACTCTCCCCTAAGTTTTTAATTCTGATCGTCGTGCCTAGCTCGAGTGCCCGTGCGAGAGAAACAACGCAAGTGACTATGTGTAAGTTTTTCCATCATATTTTCAAAAAGTAGACATCGTAAGTCACATTTTGCATAGAATTTGTTTAAATAATTAATTTTTTTTTGCAAAATTATAATCAGCGCATACAATTTCATTAGAGAAGTGTTAATTAATTATTAAATTATTATTTCTAAAACGGAGTTCTTGAAGCAAACAGTTTTTCTCTATTTTCTCAGTTTGACAGGGATTGCACATATGTAAGTTTTTCCTTACTACGGCAGAAGGGTTCCCCGTCAGTACACCTATGGTGTACGGAACCCTAAAAATGTAATTTATTTTAAAACAATATAATATAAACCCTTAAAACTTTTTTAAATATTTATTTGTAAGATAATGAAAAGGCCTATTTTACGGTTTATTAAGATGATATTTATTATTTTAATCCCGACTAGTTTCGAGCCGTATACAGTTCCTCATTAGGGGATGAACATTTTACAAATACATAATCCAAAATCACGACAGAACATAAAAGATTTCAAAAAGGATTAAATTATAAAATGGTCTGAAAAAAAATTATAAAATTATTTTAAAATTTAAATTGTAATATGTATTTTAAGGTTATATTTTAATTTTTTTTATTGTTTATACTCCTGCCCTATTGGCCTTACGCACTTCGACAAGAGTCCCCGAGAAATACTTTTTTGGATTAAGCATAACCATTCTACATAATTTTTTAAAAATATTAACCTAATTTGCGTCTACAGCCGGCTCTATTAGGAGTACTCGCATTTGCCTGGACCACCTGTTAATTAGGTTTTCTCGACAGAAGAGAGGGAAACTGAAGAAAACCTCTCTTGAGTACAACCGGTTTATCGACAGTCAAGTTCTAATGGTGTGTACCGGACAATAATCGACAGTGCACATCATTATACCTTGACAGTATAGGGACCCGAGTGTAGTAAATAAAAAATAGTAAAACATTAAAAAACAAAAAAAATAGTAAAATATTAAACCAATATTCTAAATAGAACAAAAATTAAGTTTTAATTTAAGTAGTAAAAGTCCATTATAGGTAGACGAAATTTTTCTTAATTGATATTCACACTTTATATGTCAGTAGTGAAAGACAATTTCAGTCAGACTGTTTTTATAAGATAAATGTCATTGTTGCCATTTTTTATATTTTATTAATTTTCCAACTTCAGTTATTTTTATCAATTACATAAATGAAAATTTTTTGTTAATTCTTATATTAATTAAATTAGTAGTAAAAGTATATAAAGTCCCCGCAGGCAATAACTCGATTTACGCTCGGACCCACTCCCAAATAGCAGTCAGGTGTCAGTGAGTGGCCTAGAGGTGCTCATTGCTCCCGGACTGGTACTAGCGCTTTCGTCCGAACGTTCATTATAGGCAGAAATTATTCTAAATTTTTAATTTTCAAAAAAGGACACAAAATATTAAATATTTAATATGAATATTTTCTGATGAATTATATATCATAAAATTTTCTTAAAAATAATTTCATGGAAGATGTAAATCATTTTCTTCTTGACATAGTTAAAATTGTAGTCAAACCCTCCCGTTATGTAAAAGTCAAAATTCAAACCATTTTTCGAAATTTTATTATAAGTAGGGAAATAGGTTCGGTTGTAAGCATAGTTTCGTTTTTGACTCATAATTTGTTTCCTTGTAGATATTAAGCAAACATATGTACATGTATTTAAAGGTAGGGGCCTTAGCTAACTTATTATATTAAAAATTTAATAAATTGGTTATTTTTCTAACAAAAAAAATTTTGGTTCGGTTGTGGACACTCTTGAAAAATCTATTGAAAGTGCAAAAAGATTAATTAAGTAACCATTCATTAACTACATAAGGATGATTTCTTCTAATTTTGACAATAAATGCTCCCCATGTAAGGGCATATAAGATTTCTCACACTGAACCTGAACTGCCCAGTTACTACAATTACTATAACTGCGAACGACGTACGAACATCAAAGTCTCATTATATTAATTTCCGTGCTGGATCACGAAACTCTTAAAATTCATAAAACACTATTAAATGTTGTAAGGAATTACTTATAATTATATCGACAACGATATTTCACGATTTATCAAAAATAAGAGTGGTGTCCACAACCGAATCAATTTAGATGCCCACAACCAAACTTGACGATCATTTTAAAACATCATGAAAAAAATTTTACTTGTGGACATTTTTGTGATGCTTGGTATTGAATTATAAAATATGACACATTTGCTGTGTAAACGCTTTGAACTTATCATTTTAATTAATTCACTTCAATTTGTTGAACAATTAACAATGATTAAAAATACATTTTTGTTATATTCAACGTGTCGAAAAATGAATTTATGTATAGTAAAAAGCGGAGTTGTCTAATCATTTTTGTATTGACATAGAAAACTACGTTAGGTCATAACATATACGTGATATTTGCCAGGTTAGACAAATCTCATTTCTGTCAAAAGTTCTGCGTGAGTGTCCACAACCGAACCATGCCCACAACCGAACCTCTTCCCCTAGTGATAAGTAGTGACTGATAGTTGCTGTCAGACGAAACTTGTTGGTCTTGATAAAATTTTTGCTCTAAGTTATATGGGATTATAAATTAATTAAACTTTTAATTACACTGGTTTACAGTGAAATTGCCAATAGAACAAAACATTCTTTTTTCGATTAGTGGGTGTTTTCTGAGTAAGAAAATCATAGTTTTAATTTTTTTTCCTCCTGTAGTTTTTTTGTAGCTTCAAATTTTGTACTTTTGAGGAGCGACGGCACTTAAATTTACCTGTAGGGAAATCAACTCGTTCAAAAATGATGAATAGGATGCCGTTGTAAAGGTAATTAAATTATCTTTCAATCCATATATTACAGAATAAAATTGAATGAAAATTGAGAGAGCTACAGTCGATTCAAGATCAAATTTCATGGAAATTTTGATGATTTTTAGACACTAGACTAATTTTGATAATTTTTTCCACAACAAACGGTAGAAAATATTTAGGTTTTAAACTTTCTATTAACAGCTTATTCCATTGAGAAACTTTCTAGCCCTTGTGGACCTTGATTGAATTAAAAATGAAAATTCTACACCACATTTAGTGAACGAAACTACTTTGCCATTTTTAGTATACTTTTCAATATTTGCAGCAAACATGCAAACAGTAAAATTAAGTAAAGTACTAAAGTTACTAAAATCACACATCAAGGAATTCTAGAGTTGCTCAATTCGAATACAATGTCAAGTATCAAAATTTCAAGATGGCGGATCCAATATGGAGGACAAGTTTTTTTAAATATCGATTAAATTTATGACATTTTCGTTACTCGGGGTTTTTCGATGGCGCTAATGACGAGTCTGATGTTAGATTTTAAAAATTAAAAATAGTAGATTCAATTGAGTGAACGAGTTTTGGCTCTCTGATTACAAATTCCATGTCATATTTTGAAAATTCAAAAAGGTGTATTAAGTCTGTGCGGACATATTTTAAATGTGTAAAGCATGAAATACTTATGAAAATTAATACATTAGGGTTTCTGGGGTCTCTAATTCCGAAACCAAAGTCGGTTTTAAAATTTTTAAATTGATGTTATGTTGATGAAAAACAAAAACTTTATTCTAATTGCAATAAACTATCTTAATTTTAATTTTCAATAAATTTCTATAACGTTTTAACTGCAATACATTTTAAATCTCATTCGAAAATACAGACACTAAAAACATGAAGGAGGGGGATGAAGAATGTAAAAGGGCTCGAAAACATTAAAAAAAATAATTTCAATTTATTATTTAAAAATTTTTGTTTTTTAAACATACTTTGATAAAGTTAATTACAAATATTTAAAATGTATTGCAGTTAAAAAGTTATAGAAATTTGTTGAAAATTAAAAATTAGATAGTTTATTGCAATTAGAGTAAAGTTTTTATTTTCCATCAACATTAAATCAATTTAAAAATTTTAAAACCGTCGTTGGTTTTGGAATTAAATACCCCACAAACTCAAATGTATTAATTTTTATGAGTTTTAGCCTTAAAATTTTAAAATATGTTCGCACAGACTGACTCCACTTTTTTGAATTTTCAAAATATGACATCGAATTTGTAATCAGAGACCTAATCAGAGAGCCAAAACTCGTCCACTCAAATGAATCTACCATTTTTAATTTTTAAAATCTGACATCAGACTCGTCATTAGCGTCACCGAAAAACCCCAAGTAACGAAATTGTCATAAATTTAATCGACTTTTAAAAAAACTTGTCCGCCATATTGGATCCGCCATCTTGAAATTTTGATACTTGACATTGTATTCGAATTGAGCAACTCTAGAATTCCTTGATGTGTGATTTTAGTAACTTTAGTACTTAACTTAATTTTACTATTTGCATGTTTGCTGCAAATATTAAAAAGTATACTAAAAATGGCAAAGTAGTTTCGTTCACTAAATGTGGTGTAGAATTTTCATTTTTAATCTAATCAAGGTCCACAAGGGCTGAAAAGTTTCTCAATTGAATAAGCTATCAATAAAAAATTTAAAACCTAAATATTTTCTACTGCTTGTTGTGGAAAAAATTATCAAAAGTTAGTCAAGTGTCTAAAAATCATCAAAATTTCCATGAAATTTGATCTTGAATCGCCTGTAGCTTTCTCAATTTTCATTCAATTTTATTCTGTAATATATGGATTGAAAGATAATTTAATTACCTTTCCAACAGCATCCTATTCATCATTTTTCGAAGAGTTGATTTTCCTACAGGTAAATTTAAGTGCCGTCGCTCCTCAAAAATACAAAATTTGAAGCTACAAAAAAACTACACGAGGGAAAAAAATTAAAACTATGATTTTCTTACTCAGAAAACTCCCACTAATCGAAAAAAGAATGTTTTGTTTGATTGGCAAAAAAAGTTTTTAATTTGTAAACCTGTGTTATTTAATAATAATAAATTAATTAAATTTTTAATAAACTAATAATAATGATGTTACGTCTCAAGAAATGAAAATAAACATAATCATAATTTACATATTCTATTCGGCCGGCATCGGTGATTCCATCTGATTTACTCTCAGAGCCGAAAGCTCTGATATTAAGGAATAGGTTTTAAGAAATAGTAACTGGTTAATTGATGTTAAATTGCTAGAGTATTTATATGCATCCTATTCCATTAGACACAGAGAGAAAGAGTAGATCCATATGTCTTCAAGAACACTGACCTAAAAATTATAACTTGTAGAAGGAATCGAGAATTTAAATGGGGACAGAATTTTAAAATTTTAGTTACTTACCTTTTAAAATTATTCTTAGATTCGTAGACCCAACCCACATAGCACAAAAACTTCCAGGAAGTTTTCCGTGACAACCTTCGTAAGTTACCCTTAGTAACTTCCTGGAAATTTCCAGGAAATACAATAATGTCCGCAGGTTAGAAGCTTCCGATAGAAACTACCTGAATGTTACCAGAAAGTTTTCAAAAATTATTTAAAGTTTTGTTAGGAAGTTATTATTTAAAAAAGAGACTCGAACCACCATAGGCCTTAAAAGTGTGCTGCTGGGATAATGCTTTATGCACTCAACCAAATCGTCACTTGACTTCACAGGAATATTATATATTTCATTATATCTTTAAGAATTTTTAGAAACTTCCTGGTAACTTCCAGGAAGTTTTCATTGGAAGCTTCTAACCTGCGGACATTATTGTATTTCCTGGAAATTTCCAGGAAGTTACCAAGGGTAACTTCCGAAGGTTGTCACGGGAAACTTTCTAGAAGATTTTGTGCTATCTGGGTTGGGTGTATGAATCTAAGAATAATTTTAAAAGGTAAGTAAATTAGGTGTGCACCCCTCAGTTTAGGAGTGACCAAATTATTTATATGAAGTCGATGTCGATATAATAGTCCTTAGAAAATTGGAAATGTGCCTAGTAGTAGAAATATTCTTCTTGATTGAATTTGACTTAGTTAACTTGGTCGCGGTTGCTTGACCAAAACGAATAACACACACGGGGATAGAACACGACTTCTTAACTTGGTGGTAATTTCTGGACTGACACGAAGAACGCAGGTTTAATAATTCGAGGGTGACTTGTGGACTAGTAAAGTTAACGGCGTTACCTGGACTACCGAATTTGGCAAGGGTTGCACCTTTTATACCTTGGCTTCCAATAGAAAGAAATGATAATACCACCCACTTTTATTACCCTTGTTTTAGACATGTGAAGCACCTAGTAGAAGGGCGACAATCGTGGATAACCATATATGGTAAAGGTCGTTCAGATGTCTGAAAATTGAATCGATTTGTTTGGGTAACACGAAAAAAAGAAAGGATTCACATTCCAACTTTACAAATATCAGAACAAATACTTTGAGATGACATGACAATAAATTAATTTAATTTTTAATTAATTAATAATAATAAATTAATTACATTTTTGATTAATAAATAATAATAAATTAATTAAATTTTTAATTAATTAATAATAATAAATTAATTAAATTTTTAATTAAAGATTAAGAAGAAATTTATCTCTAGCAAATTATCAACTGAGCTGTCCAGTTATTAGACATTAATAAAGTGACATCGTGTGACTAATCACACTTAGATCACTTATATTTTTTTCTAGAAATTTTTTTGGGAGAAATGCAAGGTGAGCCATTTCGCCTGGGGCCAGTGCGTAAAGGATCATTACCAGGGGCGTATTGAAACAGGAATGAATGAGGTTGTATGTTGAATGGTTAGTATTTTATTTTTTGTGTTCAACGCCCTCAACCTTTATGTACTATTTGCTATGTTAAAACTTAGCATTACTCCCTTGTATGCACTAAAAAGTTGTGTAAGCAAGTGAATAAATAAATAATCAAAAGAAAAGTAATCAGAGCCTACAAATTCTTGTAAATTTTTATTCCAGTTACAAAGATTTGTTTTTGTCAGACCAAAAGTATAACATTGTGGTATTTTTTACCCTTAGTAGTACAAGTAATGATACATAGGTCTACAAAATACTACTTTTTTGTTAGGTTTCCCATGGGAAACCACTCCGATATTCAGCGCACAAAAATACGTGCATGTAATTTTGTGCGCTGAATACGATCCTGGTCTCCAAAATTGCGTATCATGTCAGGATTTTGCGAAAAGTGGGGGTAAACACCACAAAAAACGTGTTTTTGACAGTTTTCAATTTTTTTCTCATAAACCTGATGTGCTAAAGACTTTTATTTAGCCTTCAATTAAAACTTTTTTGTGCACTTTACGACCCAAACGCGTAAGATAAAAAAATGTAAAAGATTTTGAGAAATTAATAAATTAATAAATTAATAAATTACCAGTAAAAAATTTTTTTAAGTAAAAAGAATAAAATTATTTAACATTTGAAAATGCGTAAATTTTCAAATGTTCTGGTCAACGCAAATTGCTACTTAACACTAATCAAATATAAAACTATTACACAGTTTATCAATGATAAATAAATAATAAATCCATTTAAAAAATGGATGATGATGAAAAAAGTGGGGGTAATAAGCCTCAGAAAATTTGTTAGTTTTTTTTGGTTATTAGAGTGGGTTTTAATGCATTTTTATGCGCTGTACACGATTTTGGACTTCAAAATGGCCTAGCATGTAAAGATCCAAGCTTTAATTTAAGACTATAATAAAGTTTTCAGCACGTGTTAAGGAGAAGAAAATACTCAAATCCCTCTAAAGTACATTTTTGGGAGTTTTTACCCCACTTTTCTCAAAATCTTTTACATTTTTTTTATCTTACGCGTTTGGGTCGTAAAGTGCACGAATAAAGCTTTAATTTAAGACTAAATAAAAGTCTTTAGTACATCAGGTTTATGAGAAAAAAAATATTGAAAACCGTCAAAAACACGTTTTTTGGGTGTTTACCTCCACTTTTCTCAAAATCCTGACATGATACGCAATTTTGGAGACCAGGATCGTATTCAGCGCACAAAAATATATTGAAAATCACTCTGATATCTTAATAAGCCTTGTAGACCTGTGTTATTCACACGTAAATTTTTTCGACATTTTGTTTTAAATCGTACAAGCTAATTTGAATCATAGGAAAGAGTCTTCAGTTGTGAGACGTGTTTTATTTTTGACCCGTAAATTGTAAACGGGTAAACGAAATTGTAAATAAACTTGTTAAATTTGGTCTATTGGTATAAATTTTTCATTATCGCTTTTTGTAACGAGTTTTTGTATGCACCTTTTAAAATTTTTCCTAATTTTTAGTATATCGCTTGCTGGGTGTAAAAACATTATACATCTGATTGGCGTTGAAAAACATGATACCTCGGATTTGACTTGAAAAGCATGACATATCGTCGTTTGAGTTGAAGAACATGACACGTCGAAAACGAAAATTTTTTATTCAAATTTCGGTTGGTACCACTGACCGCGAATCTTAAAATGTCTCAAATCAACATAAACTGTATACAAAATTATTTAACCTATTTCTTCTTTGAATTGGCATATTATGAAGCGAAAGCATTTGTTTCATAAAAGTTTTAAAGATTTGGCACATTTTAATATTAGCGGTCAGTGGTATCAACTGAAAATTGAAAAGAAAATTATTTTTTCGACGTGTCATGTTCTTCAACTCAAACGACGATATGTCATGTTTTTCAAGTCAAATCCGAGGTATCATGTTTTTCAACGCCAATCCAATGTATCATGTTTTTACACCCAGCAAGCGATATGTAGTAAAAGGATGTTTTGCTCAGGCAATGGATTTTCAAATGTAACAGTTTAATAACTTTTCTCCACTCAGAAAGTGAACCCTATTACAATAGTAATATTTAATTGTGGTTTTTGTTATCAGTACAAAAAAGCGATCGAGTCAGACAAAGGCTTTTTCTGAAGGATTTTTTTTTCAATAGAAAAAGTCAGAAATTTAAAAAATGAGTAAAAAAATGTGTTAAACTATTTTCCATTTTTTTTTCTTTACGGAAATAAGGTATATTATGTCTTTTTACTCACTGCATATGTAAAATTGCTGCAGGCTTGTCAGAAAATAGAACAATTGGTGGGTCGAATCGCTCATTGCGACCGCAAACTCGAGCTCCACCCTGAAGTTGAAGCCAGCCACCCTCGCACCTGCAACAAAAAGACAAGTAACCTTTGGTAACTATCTATTAGGTACATTCACAAGCGTTGTTCTCTCTACTCAAAATGTTCAACTAATTAGTTTTGGTAATCTTCTAAAAGACTACTTTTCTGTACTCAGAAAGTGAACCCTAATTCAATAATACGTCTAACTTCATTTCTCAAAAGGGAAATTATTATCCTCTACGACCATCATCTTTATTATTAAAAACATTTTCCTCTTCTCTTTTGTAAATTTTTAAATTCAAAAATTCAAACCTTCATTTTATAATTTAAGAAACATTTAACAATTTAGTTCACACTCAAATTGAAAAGTTAAAAATTTTTTTAATTTAGTTTTAAATTAAAAAAAAAATATTTAAAGAAGGAACAATATCGTCTCTTGTTATAATTCAGAGGTTTACTTTCTTAATTGGGTTTTAAACTTTATTAAGAAAAGACCAATATTATCGTACCAAACTTTAATATTAGATAATTGAGTTTTAAAGTTGATTTAGAGTGTGCTACTTTTATCGGAAATAATAATTGAAACGAGAACAGTTTTTCATTATCATAGCTAAAAAATTGGGTGTTGATAATGTAAACGAGCCAATTTTATATAGGCAGTTTTTGAGCTTAGAAAAAACAGTTTTATCGCACTTTCAACATATATAGATACGTGTTTAAAGGAGTTAAAACATAAAGGAAGCACTTTTTAATTAAAGTAGCGAAAACGAGATTCATTTTCCCGACGAATTTTCTATATGCTTTTAACGTCATAGAATTTAAAAAGGAAAAATTTTTATTAAAAAAATGATCTATGTGTGCACACGATATTCTTACTTAAAGCCAAAGTTAGTAAAATAAAAAATGGAAAAATATAAAAATAGAAAGTTTTTTTTCTATTGATAAAATGGTAAATTACTTGGGAAGCATAATCGAGATAATTAATTAATACAAAGAATTACATCGTCAGAATAATTTTTAGTTACCAATTTAAATATTAAATTATTTTTAATTATTAAAAATAGGAATAAATTTTACTAATGAAATATTAAAAAAATTTTAATCTGATTATACCATAATAATAATTTTTTACTTTCTCTTTTTAGGGTTCCGTACCCCGGTAGGAACCCTATTGGAACGGTTACAAAAATGACCATGTACCCCCCCCCCCCCCTAGAACTCACAGTTTTTCATCTAGAGAGCTAAAAATTGGTACACTTATGTATTTTCACGCGTAGATTACAGGAAAAATATAGAGAACGTGATTGTGATTGATCTTCATATAGAGTTTTCGACGCAAAACAGCAAATTTTGGCCATTTTTCGCAAAAAAAGGCATGTACCCCCCCCCCCCCCTAGCGCTCACAGTTTTTTACCTAGAAAGTTGAAAATTGGTATGCATATGTATTTTCAAAAATGGATTAAAGGAAAAATATAGCGAACACATTCGGTATCGATCTTCATAATTTTTTCAGCGAAAAACTCGAAAATTTTAAAAATTTCGAAAAAAATGCATGTACCCCCCCCCCTGGCGCCCACAGTTTTTTACCTGGAGAGCTGAAAATTGGCATACTTATTCGTTTTTATGCATAGATTACAGGAAAAATATAGCGGAAGTGATTAGAATAGATCTTCATGGTGTTTTCATCGAAAAACTAAAATCTCTTTTTGCAAGCTCGAAAATTCTTCAACCCTTGCTGGTTCTTTCAATTCTTAATCTAGTGGACTGGTGTTATATATTTTTGTTTATTTTTTCGTGTAGATTCCAACAAACGTACAGAAAAAATTATTGGAATTCATCTTCATATTTTTTTTGCGAAAAACTAAAAAAAAATTCGTTTTTAAAAAAAAAGTGTGTACGCCCCTTGGTTTTCACAATTCTTTGCCTATTGGACTGCTTTTTTTTATTTTATGTATTTCCATTTGTAGATTTCAAGAAAAATATAGCGAACATGATTAGATTTGATCTTCAAATTTTTTTTAGCGAAAAACTTAAATTTTTTTGTAAGAAAAAAATTAGAAGTTTTTATGGAGGGTACGGAACCCTCGGTTTTAGTACGAGTTCTACTCGCACTTGTCCGGTTTTTTTAATTGTAAACTCATCTTACATACTTAAATATAAATATTAATTTTAATATTAAAGTATACATATTATTTGAAAATTAATATTTAATTGTTTGCATATCTTTCAATTTTCAAATGTAATGCGCTTGAATTTAAAAAGAAAATATTCAGCTTGTTTAATATTGGCCTCATAAAAATGACTTTGTTGCCTTTAAAAAGTTCTTTGTGACGGGATTTTAGAATATTGAGGAAAGACTAGACCTGGGTCAAGAGTTGATTTCTACTCAGAAAGGATAGACGGAAATACTACAGATTATTTTCCTAATTAAAATACTTTATAGTGTAAACAAAAGACTATGTGACCTACTAATTTCCAGGTAAATTAATTATATCAACGGCTCGTGTATACCAACCTAAAATCAACTTTGATATTGTTTTCCTTTTATTTGCGCTGACAATTTTCAAGCTCAAATTAATACATCTTACAGACAAAAAAGAAAAAAGTAAGAAGAAAAAAAAATTATAAAGTAAAGATTATTTTAATATCGTTAAGAAAAGCAAGAACTTATTGTTTTAATTGATTCTTATTTGCAATGTTATTATGACCTAAAATTTAAGAATTTAGAAGTAAGATTTGGAATAAAATTTAATTTTAATTTGAAATTATATGAAGTAATGAGAGACATTTTTAGTCAGGCATGATATTTTTAGGTAATTCTTTACCAGAATATTTTAGTCAAAACAATATTCAATTTTTTGAAAAATTTAATTGTTTTTGAAATTTTTATATATGAGCGATTTGATCACGTCAAGTGATAAAGGGGTTTTACGGTATAATTTTCATTTTGAAAACTTTTTACTCTTAAACAATTAAACGTAAAAATTTGACAAAGTATCTTTTGGAAAGGTTTTTTCATGCTCTTTCGATTGGAAATAAACATTTTGAAAAAAATTGTTTTGACTCAAAAAAATCAAAATTAAAAATAAATTTCAATTTTTGGGGGGAGAGATACGATTTTGTTTAAACGAAAGCTGAGGTTTTTTCCTAAAAGGACATATATATGAAAAAGTGGGACAAGAATGTTTAAACATTGAAAAAAAGAGTTTTCTATTTACCGTAGCGCTCTAAACCCGGTTTTTAGCTCCGTTTAGGAGAAAATTCTTTCTTTCAATTTTTAAACATTCTGGTCCCACTTTTTCATGTATATGTCCTTTTAGGAAAAAACCTCAGCTTTTGTTAAAAAAACAAACATACCTCTCCCCCCGAAAAATTGAAATTTATTTTTAATTTTGATTTTTTGGGTAAAAAAATTTTTTTTCAAAATACTTATTTCTAATTGAAAGAGCATGAAAAAACCTTTCCAAAATGTACTTTGTCAAATTTGCCCGAAGAGTGCTATTCCCAAAAAAATATGTACATTTATGTAAATAAAAACATTATTGAAATTTTCCAGGTGTTATTATAATTGAATGTTGTGAGCCAAAGTTTCTAAATATTTCATGACTTTGTCTTCTTTAAAATGATCATAAGATTCTGCTATTGTAGTGTACCGTCCACTGCAAAAAGAAGTATCTTAATTAAGATGTTTTGGTAGTCATTTCTAAGATGTTATTGTAGTCACTTTTTAGTCATTTAAAATATCTTAATTTAAGATGTTTAAAGTATCTTCGTACACATTTTCCAACATATTTTTTCGGGAAAAAGTTTTGAGGTCAACTATGGGCTTATATGTAAGATATTTTATGCATCTTAGGTTTTAGTAACTTAAATTTTTTTCGCATCTTACAATTCACAAGTAATCCTGTAAAAAAAGTTGTATATGGAGAATCGAGAAAACGTATTGAAGCTCGATATGTTGAATACGTTATTTGAATTTTAACGTATTGGAGTGTTTGGTCGAATCCGTTGTCTATAGAAAGTCCAATACGTTCGATAGAAAATATCATTTAAATTAATGAAAGAACGTTTCAATTGTAAAAAAATTGTAGTTTATGATAATAAAGGTTAATGAAATTGTACACAGCCGAAAATTAAGAGAAACATGTAACTTTTTTAAAATAAGGTTATTTAGTAATTGCAACAAGATATTCATCAGGTATGTTTGCTATCATTTTTACCGACAACTGATGAAAGTTATTTAAATTTGAATTTCTATAGTCGGTTTAGAATTAATAATATTGTGTAAATAAGTAATATTGTTATAAATAAATAAAAAGCATTTAATATGAACACTGATTAATAAAGTGATTTATAAAGTGCCAAATAATTCAAATTTAAATAACTTTTATCAGTTGTCGGTGGAAATGATTAGCAAACATACCTGATGAATATCTTGTTGCAATTACTAAATAACCTTATTTTAAAAAAGTTACATTTTTCTCTTAATTTTCGGTTGTCTACAATTTCATTAACCTTTATTATCATAAACTACAATTTTTATTACAATTAAAACGTTCTTTCATTAATTTAAATAATATTTTCTATCGAAAGTATTGGACTTTCTATAGACAACGGATTCGACCAAACACTCCAATACGTTAAAATTCAAATAACGTATTCAACATATCGAGCTTCAATACGTTTTCTCGATTCTCCCTATACAACTTTTTTTACAGGAAACTTATCGTTAAACATCTTATTGAGACAGAAACATCTTAATTTAAGATTCTTGAAAAAACTTACAGAAGTATCTTACTTTTTTCAGATAGAAAAATTATCTAAGGCGTATAAAGCATCTTAAAAATCTGTAAGATACTTTCGAAAACATCTTTTTTAAGATGTAAGATACCATTCTTCTATCTTACATCTTATGTTAAGATATCAAATAAGATACTTATTTTTGCAGTGTCGTTGCATCTCAATTCATTTTCTTCGTGGTGCTGCTTTAACAGAGCGCCCAAGACCAAGCTCCACAAGAAAAGTTTCGGTATCCCTTTGCTCTTTTTGAAGTTGACTGAGAAGTCAATATAAATCGGAATGATTATTGTTGACAAATAGCTTAAAACGATTGTGCCTCGCTTCACTAACGTTATTTGTTCGATAAAGACCCTAAAGAGACTTTAAAAACTTAATATAAATCATATTTTCTGGCATTTTTAGTTTTGACCTTCTTTGGTTAGAAAGAGAATTTTTAAAAACTGTAGATAGGTTTAGAATTGCTTATGTATTAAAGTTCGTAATAAATATAAAACATTTATTAAATTTCTTCCGAATTTAAAAATTCTAAAGATCAACGATTTTTTCTTACGGTTAAATTTGTTGAAATGTCAGTTAACGAAGGCAACCAAATTTATTAGCATCTTACACAACTCGAGAGTTGCTTATACGAACTCGGATGCAATTTGAACCGCCTTGTTCTAGCTTCTATAATCGTAGACTTGAATTGCAAAGTGTAGAGAACGTTTCTTAGTATGCGTGCAACATCATTTGACTTTGGAAATTGTCGGTGCTTTTTCACATTTTATAACTATTTATGAAATTGAGAATTTATTTACTGTAATATTTTAAATTAGAACAAATAATTATTAACTCAATATAAAGTGAAAAAAAATTAACAAGAAAACTTTATATACTTTATAAATTTATTATCTACAAGCTTTCAACTTTGGAATGAACTAAATCTTTTGCTTGTATAATTATTTTCATAAACATTATAAACTAAAATATAATAATTAAGTTTTGTAATTTAATTTTTAATACGTAATACAATGTTATAATAACATTTTAATAATTTGAAGAAATAGCGGAATTTTGTTTATTAGAACATTTAGAATTTCAGAAACATAAAATTAATTTTGTACCAACAGAAAAATTCATTTGAAAATATAGTATTTATTAATATTTAACATTTTTATCGTGCCTGCCCCGACCATCAAATGTCCCGACATTAAACCGGATTGTTCATGAAGTCCTAGTATTAATTAAATTGTACTAATTTCTACCAGGGTCAAATCATACCTAACAAATCAATGTCCCTCAGTTCTCCGATTTTAGTAAAACTTTGAGAAATTGTAGGGGAATACATGCAAACAAAAATTCCAAAAAAGATTTTTAAAAATTTTTGAAAATTTACGGTTGTACAGGGTTTTCAAAAATTGTTTTTGAAATTTTGAAAACGCAATATCTCAGAGACATATCGATGGATTTTAATGATTTTTTCAGGGATTACTTATTATTTACAAACAATTAAAATTAAAAAATTTGCAAAAAAAAAAATTTTTTTACATAAAAAATTTTAAAAAATATTGTTTAAACAATTTTTTTGTTTATAAGCGTATCTTTAATTTTTTTCTAATAGCGATATTTTGATTCCTTAGGATTTCACGAGTATTTTGACATAAAATAATCGATGGAGACTCTTAAACTTTTGGAGATATTATATTTTTTGTCTTTGCATGCAGGGCCTACAAGTGTATTGAAGCAAAGGCTCTGTGTACAAGGTAACGGTTAAAATTACCTAATACTCACGTAAATTCTAATCGAATTGAACTCTTTCTTTTTTATATCAATTAATAACATTTTATAAATAAATAAGTAATAAAAAAATAAAATTCGTAAATTTCTATCGAATTGAATTCTTAGGTACATATTTTATTCTTAAAGTTAATATTTTTCGAGAAAAATACAAAAATTTCAAAGTAACCTTAAAAATGGTACGAAGAGTCACAAAGGTAGGGAACTTTATATTTAAAGATGGTAGCCCTTAAAAGGGCTGATTGGTTAAGACAATATTTGAAAATTTAAAAAAACTTATTTCCATAAAGAAAAATAATTTTTGAATTTAACACTTCGAATGCTGGTTTTTTATTGAATATTCTTTGTTTCATAATTTTGTGCATCGGAATACACTTTACACATGATTTCTCTTTCATTTTTTGGAATAAAGCAGTGAAAACTTCTAGAGCCGGTAATTGTTTTAGCTCTGGAGAAACGACTCTGATTTTGATGATGCTCTTCTTTTGTGCAAAATATTGGCGTAATATTATCAAATGCTGATACTGCCCATTCATATAATTCTCTAGCTGTAAGAATACATTTGTTTTGTAAGCTAGCACGAGCAGCCATTCGTTTTACTTTTCCTCCTATTCCATCACAAGGCCCTTTACCATGTGACGTTGCATAAAAATGCCACTCAGCAAAAATTTCAAAATCAGAATAGTGATAAGCTGGATTTATAAAATTACTTTTATTTTTGTATTGTGATGCAGCTCCGTCAGTGAAGTAAATTAACTTTTTAATGTCATGTTTTTCTTTTAACTGCCCAATAATTTTCTGAATAAATAAATTCACTGCGTTCGCATCATGAGTGAGGTCCTCTGAAATAATTGCGAAACTTTCATGTTCTACTTTATCACCCATCTTAAAGTAGACTACAAAAGGATGCAATGTAATTTGATCTTCTGACCAGTATTGACTTTGAATTGCATTCTGGATTATTACTGAATAATTTTCAGAGAAATCTCCTTTAACTAAGAACTCTCCAGGACTTAAAGATTTTTCCAAATTAGACAAGTATTTACTTTGTTCTCTGGCAATAAAGTCATGTTTTAAAAGTGGTGGCAAGTCTGTTAAAAAGTTCTCAATAAAGTCATCAACTGAATCAACGCAAGTCACAAACTTAGTTCGATCTGTTGACACCCAGCTTCTATATGTTATAGAGTCAATGCAATTGTCGTCAAATATTTTTATTAAAAGGTCAATCAATTCTTGAAGGTCTCCGCAATTGTTACATTGTAACAATGAGCAGGATGGTGTTGGAGAATCACAAACGATTTTGGGTAAAATAGTTTTATACGAATTCAGAAAAGATGTTTCTTCATTATTTTTGGTTAAGTCTTTGAAACATGCACCCTCTATCATTAATTTAAAATTTTGGTGGACTTTGCAAATGCAGACAGAATGTGTACCATTGCTATCAGGAAACACACATTCTTTCGGTTTAATTTCAGAGAATTTTGTTGTACCTAACTTGATTTGTGGATATTTTTCTTTAAAAAGCGCGTGAAGTTCTCTAATGTTACCAAGTAACAAACGCTTTTGAACTTGAGTTCGAACACCATCTACTAAACACGAAATAAAGTCTTTCTTCCCTGGTAGTACTCTACTTATATCGTCATCGTTGTAAAAGTTTTTTACTAATACAATTGTTTCTTCAGTAATCATATTTGTTCCCTTGCGAGGATTCGGTGATGAACCAAGACCTTTTTTGCATGAAGACTGACAGCTTTACGAGCTAAATTATACGGGACATTAAAACATTTCTCTAATTTTCGAGGACCCCAAGTTTTTGGTACATTTGTCATTAATTTTAAAATTTCAGCTTTACTCGTTGCTCTACTTATTGTGTCTTTTATTTCAGAAACTAATTCCTGCATATCCGATTCAGTGGAATTATATTCTACTTTAAATATTACCTCTAAGAAGGAACCAAAAGCGGTTGTAATTTCATTAACCTTCTTTCTTTGTGAGTGTAACATCTAAAAGAAGAAGGATTTTATTCAGTTTTTCAATATTCTCATTATGAGCTACAATTTTATCTAAATCCTCAACATTCTCCATTTCAATATCGTCGTTTTGAACTGCTTCAGAAAAAGAATTATCTCTGTCTGAATTTTTAGTGAATGAAGTTGGCGAAGTCTCTAATATGGTGGCTATATTTTTAATTCCTTGTCTAATCTGCAGGAGTTGCAAATTAAACTTCCTAACGGAAGATTAAGCTCACTTTGTAACGAAACACTTAAGAGACGCAAAGCTTTTTCGTCAAATTTTTTCGTATGCTTTTTCTTTTTTAGAGGATTACAACAAGTTTTAAAAACCATTGTGCTTTATTAAAAAGATATAATAAATGCAAAACAATCTTAACCTGCTGATGAATAAATATGATAATTAAATAAAAAAAATTGTAAACTTAAACATAATAAAAAATTAAAAAGAAACTTATTTACATTTACTTAAACCTAAAAAACACAAATCAAACAAACAAACCTTAAACCACAAAAATGACACTGAAAAACATGCAAGAAAACCTGAAACTATAAAAAAGACTAAAAAAAGACCTAGTTCTACAGTTAGGATTTGCTACAAACATGGAAAGTGCTTGGACGAATGCTGATTTAGAAATGAGACTCTTAGAACCCCCTCTTTGACAAATCCACTCCTACGGACGCGCAGTCGCGTTGCAAGACTGAACGATGATATCCGAGTCGAGTCTACGCATGCGCGCTCTTCATATAAAGAATTACTCGATTCGCGAACTAGGTCTTTGCTTTATGTAAACGAATAAAATGTTACTTTTCCATTATATATTACTTTATATTTTTCTATCTATCAGATTTCTTTTTGATGATTAATACAAGTTTTTTAATTTAATGTATGACTTAATTTAATGTATGAACAAATCAAAGTAGTTAAAAAGTAGTCAAATAATCTACTAGGAACTTATTTGAGATATTTCTTAATTTTGTTATCGTTTTTTAATTTACATTAATTTGTTTATTTTATTTTACGCAGACAGATTATTTGTATATTTATTAATAACTTATTATTTATTTATTCATAAAATATCACTAATTGATTTAATAAGGAAGGAATTCAGTTCGATTGAAATTTACGAATTTTATTTTTTTATTACTTATTTATTTATAAAATGTTATTAATTGATATAAAAAAGAAAGAATTCAATTCGATTAGAATTTACGCGAGTATTAGGTAATTTTAACCGTTACCTTGTACACAGAGCCTTTACTTCAATACACTTTTAGGCCCTTCATGCAAAGACAAAACATACAATATCTCCAAAAGTTTAAGAGTCTCCATCGATTATTTTATGTCAACATACTCGTGAAATCCTAAGGAATCAAAATATCGCTATTAGAAAAAAATTAAAGATACGCCTATAAACAAAAAAATTGTTTAAACAATATTTTTTAAATTTTTTTATGTAAAAAAATTTTTTTTTTGCAAATTTTTTAAATTTTAATTCTTTGTAAATAATAAGTAATCTCTGAAAAAATCAATAAAATCCATCGATATGTCTCTGAGATATTGCGTTTTCAAAATTTCAAAAACAATTTTTGAACACCCTGTACAACCGTAAATTTTCAAAATTTTTAAAAATCTCTTTTGGAATTTTTGTTCGCATGTATTCCCCTACAATTTCTCAAAGTTTTACTAAAATCGGAGAACTGATGGACAACATTGATTTGTTAGGTATGATTTGACCCACCATTTTCTTGCATGAGTATAAAACTAAAATACTCCTTTAGGTAATACACCTGTTAAAAACGCAAATTATTTTGGTTAATTAGCCAAATTTATTTTTTTCTAATCTGATCCACTACTCTCATTTTGAAAACATTGTGTTTACATTGAACCACCTCTATTAAAACAGTTAAACTTATATAAATAATAATATTTCTAATAACACTTTATAAATCAACTTGCTTTTTACACAAAAAAAAGAAAACTTGTTAAATAATTATCATTTGATAATTTTTAACAATAATATAATCGGATGTCAAGTTACACAGCAAAAGTGATAATTTAAATTTGTTATATTGAGAACCATACCAAACTTTCTAACCTCAAAATTAATATGTTAGCGGGAAATTTCAAACTTATTTGAATTCGAAAGGCTTGAAACATGTTGAATAACAATATTAAAAATTGTTTTAAAAATGTATTAATTAATGAAAATTTAAATATAAAAAATTAATTCCATGTATGATAAAAGATAAAAAATTAAATTTTTTTTATTGCAAAGATGAAATAAAACAAAATAAAATGAGTAGGTAGAAATTAAATTAATTTTGTACACTATTATAATTTGGAAATAAACTCTCTTCTTATTATAATATATTAATATTGTGATATTAATAAACACAGTGTTAGGACTAGGACTTATTAAGGATTGTTTGTAGCTAAAAAAACAAACACACCTGAGAAAGTAAATTAATCAAATTTCTAAAGTAATAAACTTTTCTAATATTGTCAGTCAACAGCTAAATTAAAATTGAGAATAAAACTGTCAAACGATTAAAAAAAAACTTTACAAATTTTAACGTTTAAAACACATTTTTAAATTTTTTTTTAAACTTTATGCAAGTCAGTCTTTAGTATTTTCTTGGAACAAAAATCGTAAAAATTTAATACATTAATACATTTTTAACTCTTTAAACAAATAAATGCTGCAATAATACAAATAGACATATAAATAATAATACAAATAAATTTAAAGTTTCGTTTCAGGTTAATTTACCTATGTGTACATATTAAAGTGAAAAAACTCTTAATGGAAAAATCAGCTATAAGCTAATGAAGGAACAAACAATTAAAATTTTTAGAATGGTCATTATAAACTACATCTAGTCAATTTTGACAATTTTTTTGGTCTTCCTCGTTTAACAATTTTCTCCATCTTAATTGCTAATAAATTTTCTTTACTCTTATTAGTTTTTTTCTTGTTAAGTTTCGGCTTTACATTTTTTTCAAAAATTTTACATTGGTGATGTCTAACATAGGTTTTTTTCATTTTTTCATCTCTTTCTATTTTAGATTTTTTTATAGCTTCTCTTTCTGGAGATGAAGACAAAATTTTACTTTTTCCTTTTTCTCTTGGTTTCCTTGTTTAAAGTCTCGGTTTAGCTTTTGGATAACTAAAAATTTGTTCAGTTAAACACGCAATTTGTCCTTCTTTCGAACTAGGTTTAGACGCTTAGACCTCAACTCACCATACAATTTTACAACCGTGGATTTCGATCGATTTAAATCTTTAATTGCTTCATGGAGCTTGTCAAAAGAATTATTTTTATTCAATGATTTCTCTTCCTCAATTATCTGAAGTTGTTGATCAATTATCGCTTCCACTACTTTTATTTCAGATTTAAATTTTAAAATATTTTCAGGAAATTGAAATTCTGGAGGACTTAATTCCTGTGATTCTAAATTTACTTTGGAAGTCGATGGTACAGGATCGTGAGCTGATGATTGTGCGGGTACAAAAGGTCTGTCTGTTACAGATGACTGTGAAAAATCACTTTCAGTGAATATATTTGGGTTAATTGGATGTATTCCACTCTTTCGGAATCCAGATAAAATGTTTGCAGGAGTCATAGATTTATAAAAAGCTTAATGAATTAAAGGACTAATATTATATATAGTCATCGTATGTCCGGCATTCTTAAACATCCATGAATCGCATGCTTTGTTGTAGGCGGTCTTAAACGATTGGTATACTCCAACATCCAAAGGCTGCATTTTGTGGCTGCAGTGAGGTGGCAGGGTTAAAAGAACTACACCATTTTCACGGGCTTTGTCAATTGCGTCCAAAGATACATGCGACTCATGATTGTCATATATTAACAAGGATGGATTTTCTTTGCTGCTATTGGTATGTTTTATGAAATGATCCAACACATGGATAAAAACATCAGCAGTCATCCACCCACTGCTGGTTGCAAGTCCAAGAGTACCATTTGGAGCTCCTACAGTCATCCGAGATTTCAAATTCTTTCGAGGCAAAACAATAGCCGGAGGTAAAAAAGTCCCGTTTGCACCGATAATTCAGCAAGTTATTACTAGTACACCCCTTTCAGAACTTGTACACCTAGAAACTTGCTTACAACCTTTGTCTGCGTTCACACGTTTTGGAGTTTGCACAGTGGTAGTTCCCGTTTCATCCAGATTAAAAATACGAAATCCTTGACTATCTTTTATTGTATCGTTTATTGTCGGATGCTCAATTAATATTTTCTCCAAATTTTGAAAAAAATTATTGACATTATATTTCAACCAAATTTTTTGTTTTGTACGTGAAAAACAGTTTTTTAATTTTTCTTTGTAAATAGTAAATCTTCGCACCCATAACTTTTAGACAAAGTCTATATGCGGTGGATTCCACGTCAGTTCAACACACTTATTTTGATGGCTTGTTGGGATTTGGCTGTACTTAAAATTATTTATAAATTTATTACTTTTATAGTGATAAGCAACTCCACCAAATATTTTTTAAAAATTTTGAAAATTACCAAAAATATGGCATTTTCAAAATTTTTGTCTTTTTTAAAGTGCTATAACTTTGGTTCTAATTAACCGATTTTGGATTTTAAAAAAAGAATTTCTTTGGTTTTAAGTACCGGACAATAATCGACAGTGCACATCATTATACCTTGACGTCAAACCTCCCGCTTGATAAATCACGAAAGTAGTGAGAAATGAAAATAAGTGTGTTGAATTGACGTGGAATCCACCATGCATAAAATTAACTTATATATGGAATAAGAAAAATTCCCATTCAGTAATTTATAAGAAAATCAAGGTGGTTCACAGATAACACTGGTTTAATGAAGCCCATTCTCCCCTACTTCCGAAAGCAACATAACTCCGAGTTTTTTGGAAATTAGTGTACTTACTTAATTTTGTGCCCTGATCACGAAAATCAAAGTAAAAATTGGCGACTAAGTCATCGTCGTCGTAAAAACCATAAAAAACACCATAAAATGTAGTTTTTTGCGGTAAAGTCCCGAAAAACGTAAAATTTCAAAAAATGGTTTAAACAAAAATAGTAGATCTTAGTAAAACACATTTTTCTGTTCTATACAGTTTTCCTATTACTAAATATTTCTCGAAAAAATTGGAAAAAACAAAAAACACCATAAAATTGTCTAAAACATGAACTTTTATAAAACTGTGTGATCAGTCTCCTCAGGTATTTTAACAATGACTGTTTTAAAAGGACACGTTGGAAGGGGATCGGATGTGGGTTGGGTATTTTCTAATTCTAAGTAGAAAGTCAATTTGATTTTCTCTTTACGTAAGAAGAGCAAGAAGACAGAAAAGGAGCAGGCTTCGCCTCCCAAGTCGCAACTTAACCCTTTTAGTCCCAAATGTCCGTTTTTTTAGTACAAGTTCGAGCTTCCCGTTCTACGAGTTCCGGTTTTAAAAAAAATCGGGACAAAGGTTTTCTTATGGACTTGAGTGTCCTCTTTTAGAATCTGGAAAAAAATTTCAATTTCGACTTCATGATAAAAAGTTATAATTGTTTAAACAAAAAAAACCCGTTTTTTTAGTGTTTTTTTTTTCTTTAAATTCAGATTACTTAATTGAAATCGGCTTGGGAAAAATCTGGAACATCAAAATATCGCGTCCAAAATATTAGAACTATCAAATAGACATATTGCCAAAAACAATTTTTTACAAATTTCAAAATGGCGCCTCAATAATGGCCGCCAAAATATGCAAATTTGGAAAAATAATTTTAAAAAATTTTAACTCTACATTTTTTTTAACTTTTATGCTTCATTTAAATAAAATAATGCTGCTTCAATAAAAAATATTGTTTTTTGATGTTATTTAACAATATTATAAACAATTATTATAAACAATTTGAAAACTATGAGCCAAAGTGGATGTAAAAAATTTATTTTCATCAATTCTTTTTTTTGGGGATAGTGAAAATGGATATTGAAAGTAAACAATTTAATTCAAAATTATTTTGCAATGTTTAAGTATGTTATAAACAATTTTTATAAACAATTTTGCAAAAAATGAAATAGAATGGTAGAAATTTTATTTTTTTAATTTTATTATGCTCTCTGGTTATCAAAATGTTGCATAAGGATTAAACTTTCATTTAACATTATTTAGCAATATTTAAAAATGTTATAAATAATTTTTATAAACAATTTTGCAAAACATGAAATAGAATGGTAGAAATTTTATTTTTTTAATTTTATTATGCTCTCTGGTTATCAAAATGTTGCATAAGGATTAAACTTTCATTTAACATTGTTTAGCAATATTTAAAAATATTATAAACAATTTTTATAAACAATTTTGCAAAAAATGAAATAGAATGGTAGAAATTTTATTTTTTTAATGTTATTATGCTCTCTGGTAATCAAAATGTTGCATAAGGATTAAACTATCATTTAACATTATTTAGCAATATTTAAAAATATTATAAACAATTTTTATAAACAATTTTGCAAAAAATGAAATAGAATGGTAGAAATTTTATTTTTTTAATGTTATTATGCTCTCTGGTTATCAAAATGTTGCATAAGGATTAAACTTTCATTTAACATTATTTAGCAATATTTAAAAATATTATAAACAATTTTTATAAACAATTTTGCAAAAAATGAAATGGAATGGTAGAAATTTTATTTTTTTACTTTTATTATGCTCTCTGGTTATCAAAATGTTGCATAAGGATTAAACTTTCATTTAACATTATTTAGCAATATTTAAAAATATTATAAACAATTTTTATAAACAATTTTCATAGAAAAAGAAGTTTAGAGTGAAAAGAAATATTTTTTTTTACTATTCACTTGGTTTGTCATTAGAATAGATATTTAAAAGACAAATCTTGGTCTGTAATTATTTAAGATTTTTTACAATGTTATAAACAATTTTTATAAACAATTTTTATAAAAAAAGATGTTCGACAAAAATATTCTTTTCTTCACTACTAACTTTCTATTGTCATCAAAAGTGGAAACTAATGTATCTGTTGTTTATAAAAAATTTGTAAACAATGTATAAAAATGTTGTAAACAATTCTTATAAACAATTTGCTAAATATGAAGTACCATCATGTAAAAAAAGCATTTTTTGATTATATAATACCTTCTTGTAATCAAATTCTTTGTTTAGATATAATCTTTCATTTATCATTATTCAGCAATTTTTAACAATGTTATAAACAATTTTTATAAACAATTTCAAAAATTGTTTATAAATTTTGGATAAACGGTTGAATCATCAGTTTTCATTTTCATGTTAGAATAAGTTAGTAGTAAAGAAAAAATTTGTTTCTTCTCTGAACATCTTTTTTTATAAAAATTGTTTATAACATTGTAAAAAAATTTTAAATAATTACAGACAAAGATTTGTCTTTTAAATATCTATTCTAATGACAAACAAATAAATAAAGAAAATCAAAACTTTTTTTCCACCCTAAACTTATTTTTCTATGACAATTGTTTATAACATTGTTAAAAATTGCTGAATAATGTTAAATGAAAGATTATATCTATACAAAGAATTTAATTACAAGAAGGTATTATATAATAAAAAAATGCTTTTTTTGCAGGATGGTACTTCATATTTAGCAAATTGTTTATAAGAATTGTTTACAACATTTTTATACATTGTTTACAAATTTTTTATAAACAACAGATACATTAGTTTCCACTTTTAATGACAATAGAAAGTTAGTAGTGAAGAAAAGAATATTTTTGTAGAACATCTTTTTTTATGAAAATTGTTTATAAAAATTGTTTATAACATTGTAAAAAATCTTAAATAATTACAGACCAAGATTTGTCTTTTAAATATCTATTCTAATGACAAACCAAGTGAATAGTAAAAAAAAATATTTCTTTTCACTCTAAACTTCTTTTTCTATGAAAATTGTTTATAAAAATTGTTTATAATATTTTTAAATATTGCTAAATAATGTTAAATGAAAGTTTAATCCTTATGCAACATTTTGATAACCAGAGAGCATAATAAAATTAAAAAAATAAAATTTCTACCATTCCATTTCATTTTTTGCAAAATTGTTTATAAAAATTGTTTATAATATTTTTAAATATTGCTAAATAATGTTAAATGAAAGTTTAATCCTTATGCAACATTTTGATAACCAGAGAGCATAATAAAATTAAAAAAATAAAATTTCTACCATTCTATTTCATTTTTTGCAAAATTGTTTATAAAAATTGTTTATAACATACTTAAACATTGCAAAATAATTTTGAATTAAATTGTTAACTTTCAATATCCATTTTCACTATCCCCAAAAAAAAGAATTGATGAAAATAAATTTTTTACATCCACTTTGGCTCATAGTTTTCAAATTGTTTATAATAATTGTTTATAATATTGTTAAATAACATCAAAAAACAATATTTTTTATTGAAGCAGCATTATTTTATTTAAATGAAGCATAAAAGTTAAAAAAAATGTAGAGTTAAAATTTTTTAAAATTATTTTTCCAAATTTGCATATTTTGGCGGCCATTATTGAGGCGCCATTTTGAAATTTGTAAAAAATTGTTTTTGGCAATATGTCTATTTGATAGTCCTAACATTTTGGACGCGATATTTTGATGTTCCAGATTTTT
This sequence comes from Leptopilina drosophilae, assembly GCA_032873175.1. Classification (NCBI taxonomy): domain Eukaryota; kingdom Metazoa; phylum Arthropoda; class Insecta; order Hymenoptera; family Figitidae; genus Leptopilina; species Leptopilina drosophilae. Next base: position 25,772,386 of record CM065479.1, on the reverse strand, counting down.
CTTAAGCCGATTTCAATTAAGTAATCTGCATTTAAAGAAAAAAAAACACTAAAAAAACGGTTTTTTTTGTTTAAACAATTATAACTTTTTATCATGAAGTCGAAATTGAAATTTTTTTCTAGATTCTGAAATTCTAGATTCTCAAATTTTCAATCGTTGTTATCAATTTTGAAGTAACATGCCAGCCTGCAAGTAAAAAAAAAATTTTTGGATAGGCTTTGACGTCCTATTTCGCGCTTCTATTTGAGGGGGCAAGCTCTGACCTGTTGGTAAAACACAGATTAAATTGTAACGAAATGTGAAGGCTCACATTAAGGCCCCTTTTAAAACCCGTAGCTCAAAAAAATTGGTAAAATTAAACATGCATTTTTATTCGTTATTTAACCTCTTTTTGACATAGGTCAAAAAATAGGTCAATTTTGACATATGTTTTGATTTATGTTTTTGCCCTATAGGTAAAAAAATAGGTCAAATTAGACACAGGTTTTGAGGTAATGTGAGGCCGTTATTTATCCTCTTTATGACCTATATGTCAAAAAATAGGTCAAATTAGACATAGATTTTTACCTAATGTGAGGCCGTTATTTATCCTCCTTTTAAACCTATAGGTCAAAAAATTGGTCAATTTTGACATAAGTTTTGAGGTAATGTGAGGCCGTTATTTGTCCTCTTTTTGACCTAATGGTCAAAAAATAGATCAAATTAGAAATAGATTTTGACGTAAAGTGAGGCCTTTATTTATTCTCTTTTAAACCTATAGGTAAAAACATGTGTCAATTTTCGACATATATTTTAACGTAATGTGAGGCCGTTATTTATGCTCTTTTTGACCTATAGGTAAAAAAATAGGTCAATTTTGACATAGATTTTAACGTAATGTTAGGCCGTCATTTATCCTCCTTTTGACCTATAGGTCAAAAAATAGGTCAATATTGACATAGATTTTAACGTAATGTGAGGCCGTCATTTATCCTCCTTTTGACCTATAGGTCAAAAAATAGGTCAATTTTGACATAGATTTTAACGTAATGTGAGGCCGTTATTTATCCTCTTTTTGACCTATAGGTAAAAAAAAGGTCAATTTTGACATAATTTTAACGTAATGTTAGGCCGTCATTTATCCTCCTTTTGACCTATAGGTAAAAAAATAGGTCAATTTTGACATAGATTTTAACGTAATGTTAGGCCGTCACGACATGTTTTGAGATATTCAAAAGGTTATCTTTCAAACTTAATTTTTTCTATAAATTCTATTATTTAAAAAAAAAATTTTTTACCATCATACAATTGAGAAATTTTTATTTTAAAATCACTAATAGTAAATAAAGTTTGGCTTTAATAAATGGGAGAAATAATTTTTTGAAAATTGCCTTACAATGGCAATTGTTTATAAGGTGGTTCGTTTTGAAATGGAATGTCCCATATATATAGTCAATTGAATTATTGTATTTGATTCGTTCATTTTTTTGAAACGTTCTTTCAAGCAATTCAAGATTAAGATGAAGAAAAACTTTTTAAACAAAAGTTAAAGATCTCACCATAATACACATTTATGTTCTTATCATTATTTGATAAAATCTGTTATTTTCCGAGAAAAGTATGAAAAACCATAAAATACCATAAAACAAGTTAAAATGTACTTTCGCTCAAAAGAACATCCAGTGTTAACAAAATACAGTTTATTTAAGTATTTTGTTTAATGTTCCTGGTAAAAACCATTATAAGAACCATAAAATTGTGGTTTTTGTGTATAATGTGTTGTGTTTCTGTGTATCAAAACTACACAACATTTTTTATAAAAATGTTACATTTTACAAAAACAAAATAATGTTATTTTAACATTTAACTTTTTGAAGGAGTTTGTTTAAACATTCATTTTCTATGAAATATGATTTTTTACATTAATAAAAAAACGTAAAATTTAAATGTTATTTTGTACAAAATAAATTTGTGTTATTTTATTTATGATATTTTTTCCAAAATTTTTTCTTATATTGTACAAAAAAATTTTGTTAAATTTTACATTTAAGAAAAAAATTTCTCATTTGTTATTTTGTAGAAATCTTTAGGAGTCAAAATTTCTAAATGGCTGAGTCTCACACAAAACCCTTTAATTTTATTTTTAGCTGTGTTACGTCAAAACGAGAAACCTTTATAAATATACCTAACGTTCCTAGTTTAAAATTAGTTTCAAATAAATTGAATCTAATTTGGGATGAGGATAAGTCAATGAGTCTACTAAATGTTCTGAGAGAATAATTTATTTAAAAACCAACAAGAAAGAAAAGTATTGACAGAAATACAATGAATATAATTATAATTTACAAATCATACTTTAAGAATGACGATTACTGGTGATCAATGAGCTGGTGATAATAATCTGTTAATCCAATCTTGAGAGGGCCCTTCACAAGTGAGCCTCTGACAGTTGTCCTCAGTGTGGGATTTTATCACTGATGTTTACACTAATCAGATAGTGTATTGTGTTGGAAAATATTTGCTTCCTTCCAGACGGTTGTCGTTAGTTGAGCAAATTTTGATGGTTCAAAATTTGGAATGTCTTGTTTCAATATATATTTTATCAAAACTTGAAACTATTTCCCAAATAATAATTTTTGGAGAATTATTTAAAGTTATATTTTGAGAACTGGGGAAAAAGTTTAAAAATGAAGTTCGTTTTAATTTAAACGCTTTGAAAAATACTTGGGCTTACATCAAATTAATACTTGTTGGTAGACTTGGGTTGATTTTAAACACTTGGGAGTTCACTTTTAACTTTGTACTTTTAGTTCACTTGTAGACGATGTGTTCAACTCGTTGGTTCGATGACTATAAGTTGGTGTTTCAAAAAATTACTCTCTAAATGTAGAGAGCTAGTGCCCTTTATTTATAAAACTTCTCCCATAAGTTTAGTGCCTTTGATGCTACTGGAATTGTAGAGAGATGGTTATTCCTTATTATTGTTTTTCCAATTTTATGCGTGAAAATTTGTGCCATCGCATGGATTTTAAGTGGGGATATGTGCTACTGGTTCGGTTAGCTGTTCCTCACAGGTTAATTCACTGCTTGAGTGGGACTATGGGGAAGTTGTATAATAGATTATTTTTTGCTCGTTCGTTGATTTCCTTGCTTATAGGAAGGTCGTTGAAATGATGCTTAATCGTTATTCTGATTACATTATTCAAGGTTAATTATGTCTGTGGCAAAGGTTTTTACATACTTCTAAATATTACTCTTCTTTCTTGTTTTTGATACAATTTATATATTCGCTGTTAGACTTATATTATAACAATGGCCATACAAATACTGAATATAATGCAATAATATGTAGAGATTCTTTTAATACAATAACAAGCATTTTAATGACAATAATAATATCTTACATTATATAGGTAAGATTTAATATTTGAAAAGAGAATAAACACGTAATTATTATAAATAAATGTAGTATATTAGAAATTAGTTACGGACGTAACAGCTGTAATGGGGTTATTTTAATAGCGCATTTAATGTAAGATATTGTAATACTAACAGATGTTACTGAAAAATGTTTTTGATAAAGTTATTATCTATTGAAAATATTGAAATTTTTTACATATAAAGTTTATTTTCACAGAAACTTATTAAATGATTTCAATGTTTCAAGAGATATTTGATTTCACTAAAAAAAGTTATTCACTGAAAAAAAGTTCTGATTAGGGTATATTTAACACATATTCTAGTCATATATACTAGTTATATATTCTAGTTATACATATTCTGGTTGTTTTAATTAGAATATGTGTTAAATATACCCTAACTAGTACTTTTTTTCAGTGTGGTTAGAGTATATTTAACACGATATTCTAGTTAAAACTGGGATTACTGGTAATTCCAACCAGAATTTTTTTTTCAGTGAATAACTTTTTTAGTAAAATCAAATATCTCTTGATACATTGAAATCATTTTATAAGTTTTTAAGAAAATAAACTTTTTAAGTAAAAAATTTTAATATTTCAATAATTAATAACATTATCAAAAACTTTTTTTAGTAACATCTCTTAGTATTACAATATCTTACATTAAATGCGCTATTAAAATAACCCCCTTACAGCTAAAAATAAAATTAAAGGGTTTTGTGTGAGACTCAGCCATTTAGAAATTTTGACTCCTAAAGATTTCTACAAAATAACAAATGAGAAATTTTTTTCTTAAATGTAAAAAATAACAAAATTTGTTTGTACAATATAACAAAAAATTTTGTAAAAAATAAAATGAATAAAATACTACAAATTTATTTTGTACAAAATAATATTTAAATTTTACATTTTTTTATTAATGTAAAAAATCATATTTCATAAAAAATAAATGTTTAAACAAACTCCTTCAAAAAAGTTAAATGTTAAAATAACATTATTTTGTTTTTGTAAAATGTAACATTTTTCTGAAAAATGTGTAGTTTTGATACCGATTTAATTTTAACAAGAAAGGCCGATTGATGAAATGTTACAAACCGCAACGTGTCCCTCCAAAAAAACTTTTTTAAGTTGCCAAGGAGGGAACAGCTTGTTGTACCCTTGCTCTAAATTTACTGACTAAATAAATGTTTGAATATGCCTTCCCTCACTTAAGGGCGGTGGTTGGTGGGTGGGGTGGATTGCACGTCTAGTTTTTCATGTTCATTATATATCATTTCATCTTCATACTTTATTTTGTTTTACTTTTAGCTGGATCTGTAGTCCGCCCTGCCCTCCGGCATTTCAACACTGCCTGATGGGTGAGGGGTACGAAATAGATGATGTACAACCAAAATAAATTAGCTTCGGAAAAGAAAAATGGTGGTGGTGGCTGTGGAGAATATTACCGCAAGGTATGAGTCTGTTCGACGCGGGAAGACGTGATATGGGAGAGTGAGAGTGTTTCTTCCTCGTGCGGAAGATCGCACTCTCGCTCTTCGATTCGCAAGAAGAAAGAAGAAAAGTCTCTGACGATGGTGAAGGGTGGCAGAAGCCTTCTAGTAGGAAGATGGCTGCTGCTGCAAAAGTGAAGAAGGAGATAAGAAGGAAGAACGAAGCGAAAGAGCAGGAGAGATTAGAGAGTAAGAGAACTAAAATGGAAAGGATCGAGTTGGAGCGGAAGGAGAAGGAGCGGAACGAGAGGAAGCGGGACCGGAACGAGAGGAAGGAGCCGAAGGAGAAAAAGCAGAAGGGTAAAGTACCTGCTGTGGCAGAAGGTATGGATGTGGATATGGAAGATGTGAGTGTGTTGGTGTGATTGATGTGTTGAGCGTTATGAAGGATGCAAGTGCGATTGTCGGCGACGTTAGAGACGCGTTGGATGATTGTGAAAGTGTTGATCGCGAAGAGTCGGATTCGATTATGAAGGAGGTCAGGAGGTGGGAGGAGCTAGTCCGGAAGGTGTCCATGGAGAACGCGATGCTGCGGGGCAGACTGATAGAGAGAGGGAATAGGGAAGTGTGCGCCAACAAGGTCTCTGAAAGTAGTGGTGTAATGTGTGAAATGGCGGAGAGAGTAAAGGAGTGTGAGAGTGGGTTAGTCCTGAATGCTGCGAAGGTGAAGAGCGTGCCAAAAAGCTACGCCGTCATCGTCAGGGACGCCAACGAGGACCTGACAGCGCGGGAAGGAAAGATACGGATAAGTGAAGCGGTTGTCGTCGAGGTTGATGTCCGGGTAAAGAAGGTCAGGCCTGCGAGAGACAGTGTCATCGTGGAGATGGCATCAGATAGCGAAAGAGGGATTTTGACGAAGTGTCCAAACTTTTAGGAGGCGGGTTTGCGGGTTGAGAGGCCTAAGACCATGCATCCGCGAATGTTGATTTTCGATGTGCCAAATAAGATGACAGAGAATGAGTTGTTGACAAATGTGTATGAAAAGGGCGTGAAAGAACTAATGAGTTTTCCGGAATTCAAGTTGCGGACTAAGATCGTAAGACGTCTGTGCAAAGAAGGGGCAAAAAGTGGTAACGTTGTCGTCCAGTTACCATTGATCTGCCGCAATAAAGTGCTGAATGACGGTAGAGTCTATGTGGAGTGGGAGCACTGATCTCTATATATAACTGGAAGGGCGACACCTATATAAAAGTAGCTTCCGGTGTGAAAATAATTGAAACCATCGACGCCATGTTTTAGACACCGGTGAAACAGCGTAGAGCGACTTGATTGTGTGAGTTGCCGTGTAAGTGTGCTTTGCATATAGTGTGTGTTGTTCGATGTTTTGACACTTCTCTCGTATGTTTCAAGTAATTAAATTAAATAATTTGTAACTTTTTTAAATATATAAATACCAATATGGTTTTAATTTGTTTATTTTGTGGGAAAAAGGAAGCGAAAGGTGTTTTTTTCACAAGTAAGTATATATTTAAAAAAATGTGTACATATTATTGAATTGTGTATTTTGAGGTTATATTTTGCTTCTTTGCCGAGGCGTAATATCTTACTCACTGTTGTTTTATTATAAACATTATATGTATAATGCTGAATAATTTCAGTTTTTTACCAAATTAAATTAAGAAGCAAGTGTTTTTGTGAAATGATTAATCTTACCAAGTGAAAAAAATTAAACGAAACTTCTCCCATGCTAAAGCATGGGAGAAGGTGCCACAGTGCTTCGGCTGCATGGGGTATAGACATAGAGTGAGTGAGTGAGTGTAAGAACGAGAGATTATGTTTTAAGTGCGGGATAGGTGGACATGTCGCGGCGGCCTGCAAATCGTCGGAAAGTTGCAGTAACTGTCGTGCGAGGGGTCTTCCATCGGTGCGGCATAACGTTCTTTCACGGGAGTGTCCGGAGTATGTGTGGAGACTGAATGTTCTTCGTGTTCACTGCAATAATGGATAATGTCCATAACGCGAATTCCATTATGTCGAGTGTGAGTGTTTTGCAGCTTAACTGCAATGGTGCGTCTGCTGTTATGAGTGATTTGTTGAGGTATGTTCTTGCGGAGGGCCTTCAAGTATGTCTTCTTTAAGAACCATACTTTAACTTTGGTAGAGTGTGTGGTTTATCCTCGGGTCCGAGAGTATTCGCGAGCGAGTCGGGCAAGGCATGCGTAGCCGTGTTCGACGTAGATTATGAATGCATGGTTCTGGAAGAATGTAAGTTTAGGGACGGTGTATGTGTGTGGGTAAAGGGACAAATTGGGGAAGCTTATTTTGTTTCTTTATATTGCAGGCCGAATGGGGAAATGGATGAATGTATTGCTTATCTAAATGTAGTCCTTAGAACGCCTAATAGTAAACGGGTATTAATTGGAATGGATGATAACGCCTTCTCCGATCTCTGGCATAGTAAAGCCTCAGGTCGGAGTTGGAGAACGTTGGATAGGGGTAAAAGACTGACTGATTGGATTTTGTGGAGGGATGTATCTGTGTTGAACGAGCCTTCGCCTATCTATACCTTTAGTGGGCCGAGGGGTGAGAGCGACATAGACGTATCCCTTTACAAAGGGGAAGAATGTACCTTTGAATGGGAGGTTTTAAGTAAAGAAGGGTTAAGCGATCACAATATAATTAGAATCAGTATGATTGTAAACGCGCCGCTTGTCCTATGCCTCAACTTTTGGGAGCGATAGGTACCTAGAACTTGGGGCTGGTGACAAAGTTAGCATGATGTATAAATGGATAGAAACCGCGAATAACGAGTGTATGAAAAAGTGTGTCCGGCGGAATAAAGGTAAAGTCTTGTGGTGGAACGCGGAACTCGACGAAAAATGGAAGGAGGTTCGTAAAAACGAACGAATGGAAAACTTGCATGAAAGAATACAAGAGAATGATGAGGGACGCGAAAGAAACGGACTGGAGGGAATTCGTAAGTAAGGAAAGGTCGCGTAATCCGTGGAATCGGGTCTATAAGCTGTGCACCGAGAAGCTTGATAGATACGGTTTAGCGGGATTAACGAATAATAAGAATGGACGGTATACGAGAACGTGGAAAGAGAGTGCGAATTTGCTAATGGACGATTTCTTTCCTCGCGTGGACGAATCAAATGTCCGCGAGAGGGAAGAGATACGGGTTGGTGAAGGCGAGGCATATGAGTACAGTGAAGATGAGTTAAGGGGGGCGGTGAAAAATATGAAGTTGGGAAAAGCACCGGGTTTTGACGGTATTACAAATTTAATGTTAAGACATGTTCACTGTGCTCTGCCTGGGTATATGAAAAGCATGTATGATTCGTGTTTAAATGAAGGCCACTTTCCGGAGGAGTAGAAAAGAGCGAGGGTGGTGGCGCTGTTAAAGAATGGAAGCAAACCAAGGTCTGACCGAGAATCTTACAGACCTATTAGTCTGCTAAGTGGTATGGGTAAGATCTTGGAGAGAATGATGGTTGAGAGGATGTTGGTCGCGATGGAGGGTAAATGTAATGAATGTCAATACGGTTTTAGGAAGGGAAAATGTACCGAAGACGCGTGGGATAAATTAAAAGAAATAGTGATTGAGTCGGAAAGTAAGTACACTACCGTCGGGAATTATCGGTACGATTGACTTGCTGGCAGTGAAAAGTCAGCGCTGACTATAAATCAAGATATTTAATTGTAGGGAAAAGATAGAGATTTCAGACCTAGACTGTTTTAAAGCTTATTAAATTCTGCGTTTAATGACATTTAATTTGAATTTTTCTAAACATTTAAACAAATAATATGATATGAAATGTTATGGAAAAAAATTCAATAATTTTTCCATTTTCGTACATCAAGTTTGAACCCCTGCACATTTTTTAATAATGTATTGAAAATTTTGAAATTTTAGCAGCATAATCCTTCAATCCTTAGCTTCAATTTAAGCTTTTGAAAGTTAAAAAATATTAACTGGTTCATGAAATATCTTAAAAAATGTGAGAGCATGTTTTTCTATTAGTCAATCATTGATGAACATCTCTCGTTCTCTCACCTCCCTACTCTTTCGTTTCCTCAGGGCCGAAATGTCAGTTGAGCAGGGCCTTTTTTGAAACTTGAAATAATATTAAAGATTTATTATTATTATTATTATTATTATTATTATTATTATTATTATTATTGTTATTGTTATTATTTTCATTATTATTATTATTATTATTATTATTGATATTATTATTATTATTATTATTAATAATATTATTTTTGTTATTATTAAATTAAAAGTGAATATACAACATTAAAGAATTATTATTAGGGAAATAATTATTGAGGATTTCATTTTTTAAATAATTTTTCTTCTCAAATATTTTCAATTATAAAATTAATTTATTGAAAATTATTAAATTATTTTATTACTTATGAAAATAATTGAATTCTTTTGAAATTTTTTTTTAAATACAATAGAGTTTCTTTCATAATTTTTGTTAAAAAAAATTAAAAGTAATTGGATTTTAGGAACAATGAATTTAATTAATTACTATTTATAAAAATAAATAATTTTCTTGAAGAATGTTATTAGTAATGAAAATAATTTAACTCTTGCGAACAATTATAATAGACATAAAAATAATAATAATAATAATAAAAATAATAACAATAATAATAATAATAATAATAAAAATAATAAATCTTTAATATTATTTCAAGTTTCAAAAAAGGCCCTGCTCAACTGACATTTCGGCCCTGGGGAAACGAAAGAGTAGGAAGGTGAGAGAACGAGAGATGTTGTCCCAGAGAAATTAAAGAATGAAGCGGGATGCGTGAATGAAGATTTAAGGTTTGGGAAAGTTATTTTAAAGATAGATCCGCGAGTATGACGAATGGAATGGATGAAGTAACGCGAGATTGCGAGCGAGGGTGTCCACAAGGGTCCATCGGAGGACCTTCGGTGTGAAACCTAGGAATAAATGAACTCTTAAATCTCTTAGAAAACATGGGTACCAGAGTGATCGCGTTTGCGGACGACTTGGTTGTAATTGCGACGGGCGAGACGAGGAACGCGGTAGAAGGTAGAGCGAGCGAGGTTATGAAACCTATTTATGAATGGGGTGATAAAGTCGGTGTGGATGTTAACTATAAGAAAACGGTATGTATGGTTTTAAAAGAGGGGTTAAAAATGATGAATAGACGTGTGCATGTTGAATTGAGTGAAGTCCACGTAAGGACCCTCAAGTTTGTCGAGAGTTTCGAATACTTGGGGGTTCTGGTGGGTGTCGACATGAAGTTTAGACCGCATGTCGACAGAATACGCCAAAAGGTGAACGGGGTGGTCGGAAGTTTGCGTCGGGTTTTGAGGAAAGACTGGGGATTAAAAAGATGCGTTATGAAAACGGTCATGAATGGAATGCTCGTGCCTGCGGTCATGTACGCGGCGTCCGCTTGGTATGAATTGTTAAAATTAAAAACTGTGTGCGTGGAATTAAATGGGTGTCAGCGCGTCTGGTTGTATGCGTGTACGCGGTTATGCAGGACGGTTTCCATAGAGGCGATATATGGATCGCTCCCGTGGGATTTGGAGTGTAAGAAGAGAGCGAACTGGTATAAGGTTAGAAAGAATATCGGTATGAATGTATTAGGTTTAGTCGCGGATAATGAGGTGGAGCGGCTGAATGTGCTCGATGCTAAAAACTGGTGGTGGATAGAGCGCATGAAAGGTGGCAGGAAAGATGGGATGTTTGTGTTAAAGGGAGGGTAACTTATGAATGGATACGCGACATAACGGTTGTGGGTAGGTGTAGTAAGTTCGATCCAGGTCTCAGGGCCTGCTACTTGTTGACGGGTCACGGGAGTCTTAATGCTTTTCTCTTCAAGAGAAAACTTTCTGACTCCCCAGCCTGTCCTTGTGGCAATGCCAGTGAGACTTGGTTGCATGTTGTGTGATTAGAAAGGTCCCGCCCCAAACCGAGGGTCCATGGAGATTCTCTGACCTGTCACTTCGGTGAGAAGCCGGGGAATCACTGTGGATCGGTAGACAGCTCATCTGAGTTGTTGGTGCTGGTTGGGCGTATCTCAACCCCGTTATGATCGTAGGCGGTCCGTGTAGTAAAATACGCGTATGCGGAGGTACTACACGTTAAACCAAATAGGCAATTGTCATCTGCTATCTAATAGCGAATACGTCGAATTATGCATTTTAATTAATTTATTGATACTTTAAGCAATTTATTTCATTGTTAGACGAAAAAATGAAAAGGGACCAATTTGTCGATCAGTTGCAAAAGTTGTTTCTGTTTCAAAATGGAGGCTGTGGGAAAATTTTAATCTATCTTATTTTTCATCTTCAGGGTAAACTAGACTTAAAACAACTCACATATAAATAATTTCCAAGAAGAATCAAAGAAATTTGCATAAGAATTATAAATTTCGTTTTTTTAAATGAAAATTTCGATATTTTATAAGATTATTCACAATAAAGTCAGTCAGAAATTTTTTTATGTCTACTTTCTCTTTTTTTGCTTCAAATAACTTAATAAAATAACATTCAACCAGTAACTTTCCAAAAAATCAAGTTTATTAATTAAAAAACACATTTTTTTTGGTAGTGGATCCCCTCCTTCCTACTTATTGTTCAAGTAGTGAGGTGAGCATCTCTACTGTTTGGAAATAGTGGATTTTAAGGTTTTGGAAATGTTGTGTAGGTGTTAATAAAGTTAAACAAATTTACAATATAATGAGAATATATTATGACTTCTAAATCCTAATGCAATTATCTAAATTTCCCTTTTTTACTTTATTTTAAAAATTACAATCTTTATCTTCTTTTAAGTATGTGATTCTACACAATATCTATTTTCTGATGCGTAATGTGTTTATATGCATGTTTTGTATTTTAGTGTGTAAAACAACTTAGCTAAGCTTTGTTATATATATTTATATATTTTCTTTAAGTTTTATTCTCTTTAGTTAGTTTCCTTCGTGTTTTAACTCACTTGCACTTTATTAAATTTTTTACTTTTTATTTCTTACTTTTGTCACTTTATTTTTATAACCATTTATTTATTCACTTATTTTATTACTTCATTTTGTGGTCTATTATTCAGACCTTAAATTTAGTTAAACAAACAAGGGCTTCGTACAATAACTTTATCTGGTACTATAGCCCTAAGTCTCCATCTTGGTCACGCCGAGACACACGGGCAAATGCCCAGATTTCCCTGTGTCAATCGATTTTATTAATCGACATTACAGTGATGAAATCATACTTTAGTTTATTGCACCTGCTCGTTGCCAGGCGCTTTTCTGCAAGCTTGCAGTTTTAAGCAGTGGTATGACCATGGTTCAATAACCTAGATACACCACTCCTTAAATTTCACAATACATTGGTATCTGAAGCCTCATTCTTTTAATTAAAGTTAAGTTCTTAATCTCTTTTAATGTAAATTTCTAAAAATGTGAAATATAATAAACTGCAATGATTGAGAGAAATATTATATTTTATTAATATTTAAACTCATTTTAATTAAGATTATAATGAATAGATGAACTAAGTATATTTTGTTAATATTTTCTTGTAAATATTATATTTGTATTTTGTTATCACGAAGGGATATTTCGTGACGAAGTCCGTTCGTCACAGGGACCACTTTGTCGGTCTGTTGCAAAAGTTTTTTTGTTTCTAAATATTGGGAGCGGAAAAATTCAAAATCTTTTGATTTTTCATCTTAAGGGTGTGGTAGACTTAAAACAATTTTTATCTGAATAACTTTCTAGAAGAACCAAAGATATTCGCATAGCATTTTTTAATTTCGTGGTTTTGGAAATGAAATTTTTAATTTTTGCTAAGATTTTTTATAATAAAGTAGCTTAAAATATTTATTCAAGATACTTTTCTTTTCTTTGCTTGAAATAACTCTAAAAAATAACACCGAACCTTTAACTTCGTTAAATATTGCACTTTATTAATTAATAACCGTATTTTTAGAAAAGGGACCACTTTGTCGGAGATCCATTATTCTGTCATTTTTAAAAAATGAAGGAGAGGGGAGAAATTCGAAACGTATTGATTTTTAATCTTAAGGGTTTACTAGACTTAAATAAACTCTTATCTGAATAACTTCCCAGAAGAATCAAAGATATTCATATTACAATCTTTGATTTCGTCTTTCTCGAAATGACGTATTTGATACTTCAAACTTTTAAATTCTGTAACTCATCGAATTTTTCACCAAGAAGGTTGTAAGACCACTCAAAATTTTACAAATTTTGTCAGGAATTCGCCCAAACAGATAAGTCCAATAGTGCCAGAGTCGCCCCTTTTCATGCGAACGTCTACATATATTATTATCGGACCATTTGTTCAACGTAATGTTTTATGTTTAAAAAAAATAATAGTCTATCTCTTTAATATTTGGGAGATATTGCATTTTATCATCCACTCGGCGTGATGTTTGTATACATAGATTCGGAATATGAAGTTAGAAAAGGTGAAAATGTCTGTGGAGATGATGCAGTCAGGCAAAAATCGCTTACCACGACAGATCAATTCGTATTTTACATTTCATTTCACCCTTCTTCCTTCCTTCTTTAACTTGAACATCCTCTTTCCTTTCCTGACCCCTCCCAACCATTCCACTCCACCACTCTATTTATTCTACTTGTCTAGAAATTCTGCAAAGACGAGAGTTATACTGCAAATCAATTTACCAAAAGCACTTTGCAGAAGTAGCGCCAAGAGATTGTAAATTTAAATGTAAACTTTGCGAGACACGGGGTATGCAGTCTAAAAGAGAAAATAGGAGGGGTGTGAAGGGAACGATGAACGTGAAGGGGTTGAGGGTGTAACAGTGAAAGCAGAAAAAAACTTCTTCCTCCACTTTACAATCCAAATCTGTCCTACAAACAAGAAACGGTTCAACCCGTGAATGTTATATTTGTTAGTCGCGCATTCAGGAAAATTGCCCTTATGTACTTTCCACTTTTCTGATCAAATTTTACTAGCTTTAAACATCTTTTTTTTGCACGGTTGTAAAATAAAGTTGATAAATTCCAGTTCGTTAATCGTAAATTGTCGGAAAGGAAATATTTACTAAATATTTAACATTTATTAAAGGTAGTAGTGATTAGAGGTGTGCATAAGGCCCGAAACCCGAATCTCGATCGGGTAATTTCGGGCTTTTCACTTTTCGGGTCGAGCTTAGTCAGTTTGGGTTCGAGACAGGTCAAGCTTGTTAAAGTACCCGAAATCTTTCGGGTACCCGACTGAATTCAGGTTCTCGAAATTTTCGGGTACCCGACTTTTTTTGAAATTTTCTGTTATATTCAATACTTGAAAAATCTGAATTTTCTAATTTATAAAGCTTAAAAATATTCAAGGTCTTAATTTTGCAATAAAAAATTCGAAAAATTACATAATTAGGTACAAATATTCGAAAAATTATCGAAGATTCGTGTATTGAAATTCGTTTGGGTTTTCAGAATTTTTGGGTATCCAAATGCCCGACCCGACCCGGCTTTTCGGGCTTTTTGCACACCTCTAGTAGTGATTCGAAAAACATTATTTAACAGTCATCTGTTAATAAATTTTTGAACCAATCTCATACAATATAAATTTAAAAATTATCCTTCATTTTGAGTGTGACATTTTGGACTCTTTAACTCTAATTTGAAATTTTTATTTAGCTATTTTCAAAACTCCCGAGATGCAAGTTTCCATCGAATTGCTTCAATTTAAAAAGTAACTAAAATTTTCAATTTTAAAGATCATTAGATTCGTAATCAGCTACCTAAAAAACAACCCCATATTACTGAGGTTCAAGCGAATCTGATCAATTTTTTGAGTTTTTGAGGTCGACATTTAAAATATTTTTGAATATGACTTCAAATTTATTTTTACTGAGTCCAAAAATTTTAGATTATTAATAAAAACTTAAATAGAATTAAATTCAATTTTTTTAAGGTCACCGTATGTAACTACGGCTTTAAGGGATTAATAAAATATTTTTATAAGAATACTAATTAAAGGTTTTAATAATATATGCTAATTAAATACTATTATAGCAATTATTAATTTAAGGTTTTAGTAATACCTAGATATCAATTACAAATTCTATTAAAAATTAACTATGATATTAATAATTCTTAAAAATTATTATTTTTACTGAGTATATTTAACTCCTTTCGTTTTAACTCTCAAATAGGTGCGCCTTTAAAAAATTCTCTCGGGAGTTCCAATTTTACTACATTTTTACATTGTAAAAGTGCTAATTAAAAGTATTAGTAAAACATATTAAAGAAAAATATTGATTAAAAGTTTTAAAAAGAAATAATTATTAAAAGATTCATTTGTAAGATAATGAAGAAGGCCTATTTTACGGTTTTTGAAGATGACATTTATTATTTTAATCCCAACTAGTTTCAAGCCATATATGGCTCCTCATCAGGGGACGAATATTTCACAAATACATAATCCAAAAAAAACAAAACAGCACACAAAAGATTTCTAAAAGGATTAAATTTTTAAATTATCCTTTAGAAAAAAATATAAGCATGTAACAAAAAAATTTTCAAAAAATTCCTTGTTATTAGTATCCATATTATTTATAATATGGATATAATAATATTATATATTATTAATAATATATAATATATAATAATATTAATATAATATATTAATATTTATACTTTATATTTATATATTATAATAACAAGGAATTTTTTGAAAAATTTTTTGTTACATGCTTATATTTTTTTCTAAAGGATAATTTATAAATTTAATCCTTTTTGAAATCTTTTGTGTGCTGTTTTGTTTTTTTTGGATTATGTATTTGTGAAATATTCATCCCCTAATGAGGAGCCATATATGGCTTGAAACTAGTTGGGATTAAAATAATAAATGTCATCTTTAAAAACTGTAAAATAGGCCTTTTTCATTATCTTACAAATGAATATTTAATACGGTCAAACAAACAAAAATTACAATTATTAAAAGAATTTATAAAAGTTTTAAAAAAAATATTGATAAAAAAGTGCCTATAAAAAAATTCGAGATGCTTATTTACGCATTTGTTAACAAATAGAAAGCTATTTTTCTATCTGTTTCAAAGATAGTTTTAGCATTTAAATGATCAGTAAAAGAGTTATAAGAGAAAAAGATAAATTTTATTTATTGTATTTGCGTTTAAATTTATATCCAACCATAGTGAAGTTCATAAAAATATCTTTCATGTTTTGATAAGTGTTTCACGATATAGCATTTCGTGCTTTTGTAAAAGTTTCAATAATCAAAAAATATTTTAAAAATTTCAATTTCAACATATAAAATTTATTTTAATCCATTCAATTTTTTTTAAATGTAAATTATAATTTTTAATTTAATAAACTAATGAGAGACTGTCCATATGTTATGTAACGCTGATTTTTGAAAATTTTGACCACCCCCCTTTTCTTATGTAACACACTGTTGCATAAATTAGTTTAAAATTTTATTGTTTATCATAAAAAATAGCTTGACCCCTTTGTCAAATTTTCAAATTGAAGAAATATGAGTTTTCTTAATCAACTTATAATATAGCAGAATGTAGGGGAGACTGGGGTAAACCCGCTCACTTTTTTCAGAACGATAAAAACCTAAGAAATTATTCTCTAAATCCAGGTTAAATTATATAATTTGACAGCTTATGATTTCTACTAACAATATAAAAAAAATGTTTGTTTTATCTTTCTAAGTTTTACTTAGGGACAATTTTTAATTCACATATACCAAATTTCAAAATCAAAATTTTCCAGGGTAAATCCGCTCACCCCTCGGGGTAAAACCGATCACTTGATTTTTTGAGAATTTTAGGTAATCCCGACAGTTTTATTTTGTATACATTAGATTTCTCCTTATTTCCGTCTTTAGTATGATTTATTAATGAAGAATTATGAGTTCTATAAACAATAAATATTGGTTTAATAAATAATAAGTATAGGTTTCATGAATTGCAACTGTGAATTTAAATAATATTTTATTAAGAGAAAATTAAAATGTAGTTACAATTTTGGATGTAACAAGTTATAGATTTTATTATTGATAAAATATAACAAATGAAATTCAAAATTTTAAATTTTAAAATAAACAATGATAAAACGTGAACTGAACGAAGACAACAAACTTAAATTTATGTCTTTTTTTAGTCGAAAAAGACAGCGACAAATTTTGATTATTTGTTTGCGTTGTTTGTTATAACCGTTATAACCTTAAATCACTAATATAGACATGATTCCGCTTAATGTTGCCAACAAATATTAATAGTTCGGCGCCATGTATTGAAAAAATCTCCACAAATCGCGAAATGCGGGACATTCAAAATTTTAAATATTCAACTAATTACCCAATAATTCAATAATATTGTTAGAAATTGAATATTTTTTATCTTTTAATAAGTATTTTTACAATTTAAAAATTTTAAGATTGCCAAAAAAAAGAAATACTGTTAATACTGATTCGGCTTCCTAAACAAATTTAATAAGTGAGCGGCTTTACTCCGAATGTATTTCTCAAATTTCAGAATAAATTTAAATAAATCTTTTTGAAATCAAACAAAACTACACATATATTTCGAAAAAGGACATCCAATAGCATAAAAAAAATTTGTCGAATAAATTAAGTTTCAAAAATAATAATCGAAAAACTTAAAAAACCGAAGATCATTTTTCTTTTTTGCACTTCTAAAAACAATTGACCTCCTCAGATTCTATAACGAATTCATGAAACTAAACGAAAGTTCGTTAACATTATATTAGTTGTATTTTAAGTACTATTCACAGTACAAATATCTCCATCTTAAGTTGAGTTTATAGCGTCAAATCGCTAGTGAGCGGGTTTACCGGACGTATTTGGTCTTTGACCAGAAAACTCATACAAAAACATATTTTTTGCTAAAAAGTAATATACCGTTTTGAAGCTTGTACCTTCACCTACAAATCGCACTTGTTCGATTTTAAAAAACTACAGTAGCTTTGGAGATATAATGCTTCGAAGGTGACTACCTCGAAAACGAAAATACGAAAATTGGTGGGGCTAAACCGGACACCCCATGGGACTAAATCGGACACGGCTAATTAATTAAAGAATGAGACACAAATTTTCGTTTTTTTTTAGAAAAGTCAAATCCATTCTTCTTTTATTTATTTGCAGATACTTCTATACAAAGAATGTAATATAAACTGTAAAGTCGGTAATTAATATAATATAAAATTAATTACAGTTTTCAGACTTGTCTGTTTGTAGCAACTCGCTTGCGAATTCGAGTTTTAATATAAATTATTTATTTATTTATTTATAAAATGGTTCTATGCAAAGAATATAATATAAAATAGTTAATTAGTATAAAATAAATTAAAGAATTCAAAGATTTGGTTGTTTTTTACCACGATGTTCGATTCAGTCCCACACCGTCATCTTATACTGCCGTCCTTTTTAAAAAAGGCACTGTCTACATTTTTTAAGAAAAATGAGTTTTTTATATGGGTGGATTCGTTACAAAATTCAAAAATTATCTGTGCAATCAAGAATTATAAATTTTAATTAGTTAAAATGTTAATTAGATTTTAATTGTAAAAATTAGCTAATTATCCATTTTTGTTGTAGATAGTGACGCTTTTAAAAGGAAAATGTCCCCATCTTAATTGTAAAGTACTGATTTTTAGCCGCCAAAAATGTGCACTATGTACAAAGGCCGCCGCCATATGTATTTCCTTCAATTTTTAGTTTAAAATTTTGCACTATCTACTGTTTTGCATATTATTATTTAAAATTATAAATTTATTTTTGCACCAATGAAAAGAGCGGGTCCGATTTAGTTAAGAACAATAGGTTGATTTACAAAATTTTATTTTTGTTAAGAGATATAAATGCAAACGCGTTTAGTTAAATATCTCGGTTCGAGTTAAAATGTAGATAGTGCCTTTTTTAAAAAGGACGGCAGTATAATTAACCTGCAATATATTTTTTCTTCTTAACGTTTTCCATTAAACTTTTTTCTGCTAAACTCAGTACATCTTGAGCTAAAAGAAAAATTGCAGTACACGGAGAGTAGTTACAGTTGTGACAACTAAACACACGCTAAGAAAAGTTCTACTAAAGTAGAGATAACAATCACTATAATAGCTATAAGTTTCACTGATTTGGCTCCATCGATAATTTCTTTATCGCTTTACCTTTTCTTGATTTACCTTTTGAAAACAACATAACCTCAAAATAACACTTTAATGAAAACATTTTTAAATTAATGTTCAAAGCGTATATTCAAATTCTATTAATTATATTTTTTATATTATAACTAACAAAATGTAAAATTAGTAAATTAATACGTATTTAGAGGTAATAAATGTAAATTTGACATTTGTGATTTTAGAGAAATTTCTATGAGAATGGTAAACTGTCAAATATTTCCAATATGGCTGACCAGTGAAATTCATTTTCTCTATATCAGAGAAACAGTTTGACTAATGCATTGAAAATCATTCACTGAATTAGTTGAATAGATTCTTTATGTTATTTATTTTCGAAATTAGCTGTTCCCCACAGTAAAAATTTTTTTCCGTGCACGTTTAGTAGCAGAAATGCATGGAGAGCGATAGTAGCGCCCCTGGCGGTTTAGTTCCTGTTTAGTTACTCTAACTGAACGTACAGTCGTTCCTACTATGATATAGTAGATGCGACTGTTATTTTTGTCCGTCGAAAATTACACGGAAAAAAAAGTCCATCAATCATTAATAGACTAGTATATTACTTTGAGACGGGACACAAAATCATTGAATGGATAACATACTTGGAGTCACAATATATAAAACTCGTTCACTAAAATTTAGAAAACTGTCTATTAAATTTTCCATGACTATCAAAAGCATTCAAAAAATTCAACTTATTCTTTCAGAATTATCCCTAATTTTAGACACTATTTGGTACAGAATAAACACATTTTTTTCGTTGCACAGTTCCGATATTTTATTTACACTCTTAGACGCTTTAGACCAATACATTTTCGCACTTATAATAACTACACGTAGAAACGCACACTTATAACACTTTAAGTTTAGAAGCGAACTGTTCTTATATACCAAATAACAAAATTTTTCACAACTTGTGAGAAATGATTTTGCACTAATAACTACTTTTTAATTAGCGAGAAATATAAAAGAAAATATATTTTCATCGAGGTCAATTTCTAGACACAATCAAACTGCAAATTATTAGTTAAGTTAAATATTCACATTACACATAATAGTATATAGGGATTTGTATAGCAGACAGCAAAAACACATGGACTATAGAGAAACCGGAAGAAATGCGCATCGGTACACTGCGCAACAATGCGCTGGTGAAGAGCACCGATTTAGACTACGAGTCAACTAACGTTTCACAAACTTTACTAATGATTCGTAAACATTCAAACATCCATTGATATAATAATTCACCATTAAATCTAAAACAATTGGTCACATACTGGCATTCTAATCATTCCATGACTCATTTTTAATACTTCAATGATGTTTTTCAATTGTTAAGTGAAGTTAAGTAACCATCAACGGAAAAAGAGTCCCGTCTCAAAGTAATATACTAATCCATTAATGGTTGATGGACTTTTTTTTTCCGTGTAACTAAACTGTTTAGTTATCAGAACTGAACCGACAGTCGCCTTCACTATTCTCTTCTCTCCGTGTATGATATTTGCACTTTAACTTTAACGATAAGAACCCAAAAAAATGAGAAAATTTTTTTTTTACTTTTACCTCAAAAAATGACATTTTCATATATTAACGGCAACTATTATTACAAGAAGAGTGACACGTCCCTAAAACCTCGCGCGTTCATAGGTTATTTACATGATTTGAAATTCTTCATGGTTTCGGAAATATTTGACTTGTCCGGTTTAGAACCGGTCTCCCCTATATAATAAACATTTTTACGGTTAAATGTTTTTTTACATTCCTATATATATATATATATATATATATATATATATATATATATATATATATATATATAGGGCATTCCACATAAAATCGAAAATTATTTAGCTTTTGCATCTTAAATTTATTTCAAATATTTTTTTTAGTACTCGTTGAAATGAAATACTATGATTTTTCAAATTTTTCATAAAGCGACTTAAGAGATACAGATTTTTGAAATATCATGTTTTATAAATAATTTTTTTTTCAAATGCTCACACGGAAAAAAAATGCTGTTGAATCAATGACATATGAGTTTGATTCATTGAATAGTGTCATAACGGGCTGCCAAACGTATATGCTGTTGTTTTGAAAGCACCGATTCTAATGATTCGATAGTATCACTTTCATTGAAACAAAAGCATATTTCTTAAATTGACAGCATACTATGTTAA
Source organism: Leptopilina drosophilae (assembly GCA_032873175.1). Classification (NCBI taxonomy): domain Eukaryota; kingdom Metazoa; phylum Arthropoda; class Insecta; order Hymenoptera; family Figitidae; genus Leptopilina; species Leptopilina drosophilae. Next base: position 25,751,167 of record CM065479.1, on the reverse strand, counting down.
TTTAAAGGTATTCCTTTTGAATCAACGATCAAAATTTTTTAATTTAACAGTATATAATTTTGAGTCAATGACTATAGTTTTTCAATTTAAAAGCATTATTTTTATGATTCAAAAATTTGTACTTTTAATTTTCTTAGTTGTTGCTATCGATTAAATAACACCATACTGTTAAGTCAATTCTTTTATGTGGTTAAAGATATACCAACGATAAATTGAAAAAATGAAATTTTTGTTCACATATTTTTTATATACTAATTCTCACACCTTTAACACAATACTTCTTATCGACAAACACACATACATACACATTCAAACACACTTTATAATTTTTTGAGTCTGAAAAATACGCTGTTCCCAATCGGTCACCCATCCAGGTAGTAACCGCGACAAAACGTGCTTAACTTTCGTGATAGACGAGAACTGCCGCGCTGCAATGTAATACATTCGCTTCTTACATTGAGCAGTTACTTTGTAGTTAAATACCGTGCGCGAGATTTTTCTCGTGAATAAGGGAATTTATGTTTAACTAGTCCTTAATTCTTTAAAACAATTTAAATAATAGTTTTTTATATAAGAATTTCAAAAACGACAGATTTAATAAATATATAAATATGTGTGAATAAGTATTTCAATAAATTTAGCACCTGTCAATGTCTGAAATACATAGTGTCCTTATTTTTATAGCATATGCTATTGGCAGTCCGCTATAGCACCACTCATTGAAACGAAAGCATATGCTTTCATTTTCAAAAGCGCGCTTCTTTGGAGCAAACAACTTTTCATTTGATTCAAATTTACACGCATTTTCTTCAAGTTTATCTATTAGATGTTTCAAATGAATAATGTCAAAGAAGCAATAAATTATTCTGTTGCTATATATAGATGAACTATAGAAACAATTTGTAGAATATCATTAATTTAACAGTACCGTACTTTTAATTTAAACAGTTTCATTTTTTCGTTTTAAGCAATATACTGTTCGATTAATAAATGTGTTATTGAATTAATAACGGGAAATTCAATAGCATGAAGCTATTTGATTCAACAGCACTTTTTTTTCAGTGCATAACTCGGACAAAAGTTGATCAAATTGGACGCTCTTATGACGAAAATTTTTTTTTCACAGGTAGTTTAAAAAAAATATGAAAATTTTTTTTTAATAATTTAGGGTAGATCAAGTTCCATCGTTATTCATTTAATATTGTAAAAAATAACAAAATTTTCAATAAACACCTCCGGGGCGTAGTGTATCACTTTGCTTATTTTATGAAGAAAAACCTATTATATTTAAATATTAATAAAATAATCCTGTCAAGTTTAATTTCTTGTAATTTATATATTAATAAGTATCAATGATAACTTTTTATGAAAAAATAACTGGAGAAAATTTTTTTTAAGAAAATGGATTTTGCATTTCGCTACGGCTTTTAAAAATTTGAAAATTGCCTGAAAATGTTTAAAGTTTAAATGAAATATGTTCCATTTTCAATATTCTTTGTTATAAATATACAATAGAAACCAAAATTGTCAATACCGTAATAATATTTGATGATCTAAATTATAATTTCACTAGCATAGGATACGCGCGCTAAAGCGCGCGTTCACATTCTGTTTCAATTGTTAAAAGAATACAATTATGATCACGAATTAAAATTACAATTTTTTTTATTAAATTAAAAAAAGTAGTTAATTGTACCAAAACCATTATTATCGCAGTGTTTCTAATTTTTACAAATAAAATCAAACTTATGTCAGTACGCAGTACAAACATAGCTTAACAACAATGATCATTAAATGGAAATTATAATTATTTATATTATTTATTTCCAAAAAATCAGAATTTTATTGAAAGTCTTGATTGAAAAATTAAGAAAAGAAATTATTTAAATTTTTTTACCTTTTTCTCAATACAATTTAACATTCTGTAATATAATTAAATTTTTTCTATAATAAATAAAGAAAATATATTATTTTTGATTATCAACCAAAATTTTGTTACAAAACTTTAATTTTATTTTGTATAAAAAATGAAAGACGTTTGCGTGATCAACATCACGCAAAAAAAATTTATAATCTTGTAATAATTATTGATAAATCAACATTTATCAATTATTATTACAAGATTATAAATTTTTTTTTGAATGAAGAAAAGAAAATTGCTAGTAAAATATAAAATATCTTTACATACATAAAAAAATAAAAATTGTAATTATGAAATACACAAATTCTTCCTACACATTTTTTTTATTAATTTAAAAAGGAAAAAAAATTGTTAAAAATTGTAATTAAAAAACAAAAATTTCGCAACTGTTTAATTCAAAAGAAACTAATAATTTAAAAAAATAAACAAAAAATAATTATAAAATTTATAAATCAATATTATGAAAATTTTTTACCTTATTTTATAAAAACAATATCTTTTAACCTTCTTTCTTCATAAACAATAAAAATTTTGATATTGACAAATCGAATAACTATAATTTCGATCTGTCAAGCAAAGTGTTTTGAAAAAGAAAAAAAAACAAAAGCATTTACAAAAACTATCTTCAAACTGCGGACAGAATGAATGAAAGAATACCAAGATTATTATTATTAATTGCTAATCCATCAAGCCCCGGACCGGGGCGAAATTTCTCACCTTGCATATCTCCAAAAACGTTTTTCTAGAAAAAAAGTATAAGCGATATTAGGGCATACTTTTTTTAATTGAAAGCTGAGATGATAGTCTAATTTTGTGTTAAAACAACACTTGCTTTTTTCTGTCACATATATAAAAATGTTGAATTCTGTAGGTCAAAACTTTAATTTTATACAATGAGAATGTGGCTCAACTTCAAAATCTTACTAGTGATGTTCATTTGTTTCATGTAAAGCTAGAATTGTGACTCATATGATGACAATATAAAAAAATAATAAATTTTCAAATTTCTAAAAAAATATTTTTTTAAGTTTAAACATTGTTGTATTTCAATCTTTTATTCTATACATAAATTCAAGCAAAATTCATCAGTTATTAGATAATACATTATTATTAGTAAGATTTGATTTTATTTAAAAAATTAAATTATTCTCTTAAATTACTTTTTAAATTAAATATTAAATTTAAATTATAGATATACATGCAAAATTACTGTAATCTTAAAATTCATTTTTCTTTTTTGTTTTGTAATGTTCATCAAGCAAAGTCATCATAAAGTAAAATCTATTAGCATGTTCACGAATTCTTTTTAAAACTTTATCAAATATGCTTGTATTAACAGTTGAGTTCTTGATGTATTCATAAAAAAACGAAATTTGTGCAGACTGTCGCATAAAAACATCTTTTAATCTCTCTTTACTTTCATTTTTTAAAAAAATGTCTATGTTCATATTAGCAATCAAAATCACTGACTGGAGATATAACTCTGAGGAAAATACAACAGAATTGAGTAGAAAATTTAATGGTTTACTTATTTTTACAGTTAATAAGTTTTCAATAGATGTAATGAGTTTAAAATTTTCCAATAATCTATGTTCTTTAACTGTTTGCTCAATTCGCAAATCAACTTCATAAAGATATTTCAACTTTTTTGTAAAATCACTCTCTGATTTCAAAGATGCATAAAGAATATTTCTATATTTAAGTAATTCTTTCTTCGTTTTTTTCATTTCATCTTTATTTTTAATCAAATTATCTAACTCTGTTTTTATTTTATTAAATTTCCTTTCAAGAATTTTTTTTATTTCCGTTATTGCTATATTTGAGTACACTGCTTCTGAACATTGAAATAGATAAAGCATAGAAGAGTATGAAATATTTTGACGTAAATCTTGTAGAGAGCTTCCAGGAATAATTTTTGATGTTTTAATGGCCGTTAAAATATTAACATCGATATCAGAAGTTATTTCGCCGTCATGTGACATTTCTTTTAAGAGGGCAATGCGATCACTGTTTGCTAATAAAAACCGGGTAAAATTTTTCGATACTTGGGTCCATTTCAATCCAGAGTCATTTAAAAAATGGTTTTCCAGATGGTACTGTATGTATTTATAATCAACTGGAATTTCATTAATAATGTTTGGTACTTTAGTGAAAATTACTGAAGTACTTGAAAAATATTTTTCGAATTTACTTCCAAAAATATTATCCACGGCTGTTAAAAGTGACAAATAATTTTTTGGGTCATTTTCTATAATGTCCTTAATGTTAAAGACTAAAATAATTTTTAGAGATTTTACTTTTTTCAACAATTTATAAATATAATAACTTCTAATCATGTTTTGTATTTCTTCTCCATTGTCGTCCATATCAGGAGCATCCCACATGGTTAAATCGTTCAATTGCTTCGAAGTCCATCTTGTTGGAATAGTATTTTTTGATAGTGATCCACTACCCATTTCCAGTCCTTTGGATCCATTTTCTACTTTCATTATTTTTAGTCGTTCAAATGGTGATATTTTTACAACCTTCAGTTTGTTGCCGATTAAGTAATTAATTAATGTACTTTTACCAGATTTTGTATTGCCAATAAAAATGACTGAATCTTCATTTTTCGGTTGTCTATTCATATATTCCTCCGATTCCAGGAGGGATTTTTTTAAATTTTGTAAATTAATTTTTGAAGTGTCATAATTGCGGCTATTTGCCAGTGACAATAATATACTGAAGATTACTAATCGGATCATGATTGATCAATGATAATCTTTTTAAACGTATGAAGTCTAAGTGTGTACAAATTCGACTAAGTAAATTATTTTATGTATTTTTAAAAGGTAATTTATTTCTGAAAAGCAAAAAAAAATCTGATTAAAAACTGGAAAACTTTTTACATTACTACATTTTTTCCATCATTATTTTTGCCATTTCAACTAAATCGTTTATGTGTTAATATTGTCTTAATTGTATTATTCTTATAATTTAAGAATTCAAATTTTTATGCATCCAACAAAATAACCTTAAAATAGGGTGGGGAAAAACCGGGAAGGCGGGTCAAGTGGAGAACCCCTGTTCCCCTGTTGTTAAGTTATATAATTTTAATCTTTTAAGCAAAAAAATATGAATATTTATCGAAATTAAAGCGCTAACAAATCTTTTTGGGACAATGAATATAATTTGTCAAGTATGGGATCTTTTTCGAAGCTTATTCTAGAGTAATTTCTAATAGAATGGATTGTTAAATTGTTTACAATAAATAGGAAACATTAAATTTTGTTTTAATATGCATAGAGTGTGAGACAGAATGGGGTATACCGATAGCTACGCCGATTCATTCAAGTACTTAAGTACAATATATTATACATATTTACGAATTTACGAAGAATCGATATTTCTATTTCGAGTCATTTATACTATCGATGATTTATTATTATTATATCGATATTTTGCATTATTGAAGTTTTTTTCAATTTTAATAAATAGGTTAGTTCTACAAAGGAGGAAATATGTGATGTCCAAGGTTGTTTTTTACATTATATTTGAAAAACAAATATATTTAAAGGTAATTCTAAAACTTAATGGTTTCTATTGCGTCAGAAAACGTAACCCGATTTCGAAAAGTTTTTTTTTTGACAGAAATAAGCATTCAAGTGCTAAATTCTCAGTTTCCTGACATGTCCCAATACGAAAATAAAAGTTAAGAAAATGTATAAATATTAATTTTAAACATTTAAATACAAATGTATTCTTGGATAATAATAATTTCAAATACTTGTACTTTACAAAGATTTAAACCATTGTTACATTACTTTATATTTTATTTAAAAAATATTTTATTGAATTTTGACCGTCGAATCCCTTCTCAGTTTTCTGGCACGCATTTAAAAAAAATTATTTTATGCTTTTATACTTTTGATGATCTAGGTGTCGTAGAACCTTATTCCCTGTTGACCAGTAAGCTGGAATTTGTTATTAAATGTTATTTAACTAATATTATATATTTATTAATTAATATTTAATTTTTACTTTGCATAAATATTTATATTATTATTAACAAATGAAAAAGAACTATTTTCATGTGAAACGTTTATTTTATTGAAATTAAAAAATTTTTTCTTGTTAGATTCTTTAATTCACTTTTACAGATAATTTGAATTATGAAATTGTGCTATTAAGCACACGCAATTTGTTATAATCAAATTTTGTAACCAATTTAATAATCCAAACTTTATCATTTACGAATTTCTATAATTTTTGTTACTCGGAGGTTTTCAAGGTCGCTGATTATGAATAAGGTGTCAGATTTCCAAAATTCAAAATGGTGGATCTAATTTGTCGGATGACAATTTTAAAATGTCATTAGATTCACTTGAAATTTTTTACTCGGGGGACATCATATTCGTCATCAGCGACCCCAAAAACCCACTGATCAACAAATTTTAAGTGAATCTAATGACATTTTAAAAATTATCTTTCGCCATATTGGATCCACCATATTGAACTTTCAAAATCTGACATCATATTCGCAATCAGCGACCCCGAAAACTCCCAGTAACAAATTTCAAGTGAATCTAATGAATTTTTAAACAATTCATCGAAATTTATTTTTCGATGGTTTTTGGGACCGCTGAATTCGGATTTGATGTCAGCTTTTCAATATTCAAAATGTCACTTAAATTTTTTTGACTTTAAATCCAAATTTGATGTCGGAATTAAAAATTGTTGTTGTTAATATGACGACCGAAATTTTGAAAATGTATAAAAATCAATATTTCAACTTTAATGTTTAGAACCTAACTTTGAATTTGTAAGCAGCAACACCAAGCACACTAAAACAATTTATTTTAATCGAAGAACAAGTTTCCAATAAATTGCATCATTCTTGAAATTATCCGCCATATATGAAACGCCATTTTGAATTTTTTTAATCTTACATCTGATTCGTAATCAGCGATCTCGAAAACCCCCGAGTAACAAGTTCCGTGTAAATTGCATGCAATTTTAAAAAATTTGTCAGACATATTGTATCCGCCATTTTGAATTTTGAAAATCTGTCATCTAATTCATAATCGGCGACCTCGAAAACCTCCGCTTAAAAATGTTATCAAAATCTATACATTGTTTTGTGAGTTATTGTTCATTTTCTATTCACAATCCAGGTCTCGAGGTTAAATTATTTATAAATACTTGTAAAATTTGAAATTTGTAATTTTTTGACTGGACACTTTTAGGTATCTTTGACAACACTATTAACATCAATTTAAATTACTTTTTAAGACCTGAACGTGAAAACACTTTATTGAGTTTACAATATTAAGTGAAATTAACTTTTAGAAAGGAAAGTAACACATTCAATATTAAATATAATTGTTGTTAACAATTATTTAACGAATTTTTAACTAAGATTTTTTTTAAATTTTATTTTCTTTCTAGAATTAAAAGTTTATTAGTATAACTCTGGAATAAAAGCTTAAAAAACATAGTTCTAACTATTTTTCTATCTATGGCATGGAGCTACCCAGATTAAAATTAAAAGTACAATTATAATTTAAATAATTTTTAAATAAATAACTATTCTTATTTCTGTTTAAAATATAATTTTATTTTTAATGTAAATCTGCATATCAAAAAAGTTTGGTAAATTGTCATGATTAGAAAAAACTGCATCTTTTAAGTACTCTATTCTGTAAATAGTTAGTTATTAACAATAAGAATTTGTTTAAATCTTGCTTAAAATAAAATAATTACGTTTTAAATTTGCATCGATATTAATGTTAGATCTGGTAAATTGCAAAATTAGAAAAAATACACCTCTCTAGGTACAATATGTAAAAAGTTAGTAATTAACAATAATAATAATAATTTGTTTAAACAAATATAAATTTTAAAAATGCACAGTATTCTTACAAATTTATAGCTTGACATTCTCCAAAAAGAAAAATTGAATTCGGTTAAAATTTACGACTTATAGGTGACTTTGAACATTAGTTTTTATGTAGAGTATATGCGGAAAATGCGCTATTACGGTTGCGCGCAACGACAAAAAATTCAATATCTCCTAAAGATTCAGACCCTCCATCGATTTTTTTTCTGGAAATTATTCGTGAAATAAGTGGGAATCGAATCATTATTATTAAAAAAAAAAATAAAAATGGTACTTTTAAAAAAAGTGTTTATTTAAAAATTAATTTTTAATAATTTGTTTAAAAAAAAATTTCTAAAATATTTTCTTAAATTGTCTGTAAACAATAAGCATTCCCAGAAAATTTCATTCATTTTCCTTAGAGATACACCATTTTCAAAATTTAAAAAAAAAAATTAAAAAACCTCGTAAATCCAAAATTTTTAAAAATCGAATTGAGGCTTTTTATTGGCATGTATTCCACTTCAAAAGTTCGAAGTTTCAACAAAATCGAAGAACTAGGGTACAACTTTGATTTTTTAGGCATGGAGCTACCCATACCTATAATATAGAAAAAATATGAGTTTCAGTGACCCTTGATGATGCGCCTCTGATAAGGTTAGTTTTCCTATTTACTATTGACATCTCATTTCAATTACGCGAAAAGTGCGAATTACACGAAAACTAATGTCTAACATAAAAGAATAATTAAACAAACAGAAAAAAGGAAATTTCGAAAAAGAGCGACGTAAAAAAACTCGAGATGACCCTGTAGAAATTTAAATAATTTTAATATTTTTTATTTAAATAGTTTCGAAGCGTAACTACTTTAAATATAATTTATTTAAATGACATGTTTATTTATTTAAATTACATTTTTAAACATTAAAAAAAATTTTTATTAACTTTAAAGTTACCGGTATTTGGACAATGACCCATATATTCAATTATTCCATAATTATGAACATATTGTTTTCTGACGTAGTTTCTTATTTACACACACACATCAATATTCGTAGTAGAGAATCGTCGCCAAATAAAGAGTGAAAACAGCGAATATATATTTTCTAAATATCGGCTATTTATCGATAAAATCTAATAATTCTGGAATATTATCTATTGTGTTAAAATCTAAATATTGTAAAATAAATTTTAACATACGTACTGCAACAAATAAAATTATAAAAGTATGTAATAAGAAATTGAGATTTATGTGTACAATATTTAATTCTGATTCGTTACAAAATAAGTTTTATATTTTATTAAAAAAAAAAAGAAATCAAAATGGTAGGGGAGAGTCACTACGGTCGGGACACTTTTTGACTTGTGCCCATATCTTCCGTTCTAGGCCGAATTTCACGTTTTCTGGCATATGGTTGGAAAGATCTTCTAAAGTGGAATGTTTCTTCTGTACATCAGAAAGTATTTCGACAAAAATTGGAAAAGTTATAAACATTAAAAAAAACTGTCGTTACGGTCATACCAGGTCTTTACAGTCGGGCTACCGTAGAAAATCAATGTGATATGAAAGAATATTTCTCAAAATGTCCCGTAAATTACAGAAGAATGCTGAAATGCATTACAATTTTATTGCATAGAAATTAATCTAAAAACGTTCTCAGTACACGAAACTTTAACAATACGTTATCGAAGGAGATGTGAAATGAGACTTTTTAAAATGTTTTTCGAACATAAAAATATTTTTTTCACTGTAAAATGACGTTCTTCACACATCTCTACCTTAAACAAATAAATTTCTGATGTCAGAACGAACCATAATTGTAAAATTATGTGTCCCAACCTGCACGATATAAAGTGACCCGACCGTAAGTTTCGCGTCGTTTTGATTTTTTTAGCACACAGACATAAACGCATGATATAAAAACCAAATAACATACCAAAGTATTAAAGCACTCTAATAAATAAATTTCATTATCTTACTTTATTGCTGGCATCTTCCCTTTTGTTTAATTAATCTTTCTCGATACTAAGTAAAAGTTTTGCTTTAAGAATTCACCACACATTTACGTTTCACGTTTGTACTGCTCGCGTAGTTCATGGGAACTTAATGAAAGTGACGTGAAAAGTTTTCTACCATCACTAACAAGTATTTACATGCAATAGTAAATGGCACCAGTTTGTTACAACTAAGAAACCCGAGGTGGCCCAACCGTAAATGTGGCCCGACCGTAGTGACTTCCCCCTATATAATTGAAGGAGATAAAAAAGTATCAATTAAGTGGACCAGGGATCAAGACGTATTAATATGTTTTTTCAGAGTGTAGAGAATTCAAATTAAGGGGTTGGATGCTATAAAGAGACGCGCATAGTTTTCGTTCTCCCCTCGCTCAGTGTCTTGCTGTATGCGGGGATTCTACTTTCATGCGTATCCCCTTATAGGGTAAGTGAAACTAAGTTCTGACACCCTCCAGTAGTCTTCCACTTTATTTTATTTTTCGTGAATTTAAGAGGAATAATTAATGTCGAAAGGTGAAACAAAAATTTTAATTTTCCTGACAACCTAAAGCTTCACGATAAACGAAAATATTGCATAGAAAAAACTTTTAAGTGCTTTAAAATAATTCGAGAACGTAAAATTTTACGTTATGTTGCATTTGACAGGTGGTTGGTAAGCAACGAGATTTTAGAGTACACAACTGACATAATCCATAATGCGTGATTTTAAACACGTACCTAATAATAAAAGAATACATCAACGTTATTTTTTAAATAATATTTATTTTTATCGCAAAAGTATCACGAACTCTTAAGAAATAGTATAAAATTTAAAAAGTTGACCAGTTTTTAGATAAAAAAATGAATATTAAAATCATTATATCATGAATTTTAAGAAATAATTAAGTTTAATAGTATATTTCGTAACGAGTTTGTTCCAAAAAAAGTGGTCGTTCAAAAATTGGCAACTGCAAGCACAAGTTACGAACGATATTTTTCATAACAAGGTGCAAAAAAGTGCCCTTTTTTGTACCGCGTTATGAAAAATGTTTTAAATTAAATTCTTTGAAAATTTGTTTGTTTCATACTTATAACTAACAATCCTGTACAATTAATTATTTAAAAAAAATTTAATTGAATTTTTTCTGAAATTATTTTAAATGTTTATTTTTTAATAAATGGGCAATTCCACGTGAGATTTTAGTCGACCTCTTAAAATAGGCCAAAAAAAAAAATTTTTTTCTATTCTGTATCGAAAATAAATAGATACGTATTTTTTTTTTTTTGGTTTAATTGTCCAAATTTTCGAGTTATGAATTTTCGAAATTTTTCACTTTTAATTGTAGACCTATATTCAGTAGCTCATAAGTCCGAAAATATTGAGTTTAAAAAAAAGTTGTCAAAGAACAAAAGTTTTAGTTTTCTTTTGACTTTTAGGAAATAAAAACAAAATTTTTTGTTTATTTTTTATTAAAAAAAATTATATAAACAAATTAATTTTTTTTAACTCTGCGTACGATAAATTTTTAATTTTCTTTTTTCATAATATACCTGCAAATTATAAGATTTAGCAAAAAGTTTCAGAGTGGGCCTGACAAGTTTAATGGGTTACAAAAAATAATTAAGCTGCCCGCGCAGGTCGCACGCACGCGGCACAATGGGATTTTTTTACAATTTCCTATTAAAAATTATCTAGAGCCTACAAATTTTATTGGATTATGATTATTATTAAATTTGTAGGCTCTAGACAATTTTTAATAGGAAATTGTAAAAAAATCCCATTATGCAGCGTGCGTGCGACCTGCACCGGCAGCTTAATTATTTTTTTAACCCATTAAACTGGTCAGGCTCACTCTGAAACTTTTTGCAAGACCTTCTTATCATTTCCAGGTATATTTTGAAAAAAGAAAACTACAAATTTATCATGCCCAAAGTTAGAAAAAAATTAATTTGCTTATAAATTTTTTTTATTTTTTTAATAAAAAATGAAAAAAAATGTTGTTTTTATTTTCTAAAAGTCAAAAGAAAACTAAAACTTTTGTTATTTGCCAACTTTTTTCTAAACTCAATATTTTCATACTTATGAACTACTTATCTTATTTTAAGATACTTTGGTAGTCACTTTTAAGTTGTTTCCAAAAAGTTATCCAAAGCATCTTAAAATGCATTAGTTTCTAAGATAAAAAATGGAAAAATAAGATGTTTTAATCGTTTTAAAAGTGATTATAATGTTTTTTGAGATACTTGTTTTTGCAGTGTTTTTACAGTGAGGTCTACAATTAAAAGTGCAAAATTTCGAAAATTCGTAACTCGAAAATTCGGGCAACTAATTAAAAATATAAAAATACTTATCTATTTCTTTTCGATACAGAATAGAAAAAAATTTTTTTTTGGCCTATTTTAAGAGGTCGACTAAAATCACACGTGGAATTGCCCATATATTAAATTGAAGAATCTCTGAATAATTTTAAATTTGTTTAAAATCCTAATTTCTATGGAATAATAATGATTTTAAAATTCGTACATAAATGTAATAGAACATTTTTTGGAGTATCTAATAATTTGTAGAGAGAATCAGAATATTCTTTAGGGTCAGGGTAGAAATCAAAATTTTGTAAAGCAATTAATTTTTTCATATTAAAAATAGGAGTGTATTTTCCAGGATTTTTTCACTTTTAAATAGTTAGTCGTTTAGCTCAGTTGGTTAGGTTGGTTATTAATTTGGAACAATGAACATGTACAAGAACGTGCAAATGTTCTTGCAATGGTAACTCAAGATACGAAAAACACGATTTCAGTCTTGTGTAGGGGAGACCGGGGCGTAATGGATCACTTTTCACTTTTTGTTGCTTAACTTTGTCATTCTTACTTTAATAAAAATTTCATCATGTGGGAAATTTAGCCTAACATCTCTACTTTCAATTACAAAAAAGTACGCCCTAATATCACTTATACTTTTTTTCTAGAACAATGTTTTTGGAGAAATACAAGTTGAGCAATTTCGCCTGGGGCGGGGGCGTAATGGATCACCACCCGGGGCGTATTGGATCAGCAATGAAATTGTAATTTTTATCATGAAATATTATTTAATATTGATAATTTTGGTTTTTATTGCGCATTTATAACAAAGAATATTGAAAACGGAACATGTTTAATTTAAACATTACATATTTTAATGCAATTTTCAAATTTTAAAAATATGTGAGCCAATACGCCCCGGAGGTTTTCGACAAAACCTCCGGGTTTTCTTCTAAAAAATTGTCAATTGTTCTTTAAGAACAAATGTTTACAGCTCAAAACCTGATAAACAAAATTTTTTACAATTAACTTTGAAAAAGATATAACAAAAAAACATAGATTTCAAAAATTTACTTTCAAGCGCCAAAATCACTTTTTCTACCATATTTTTAACAATAATAAAAAATGAATAACAATGAAACTTGGTACAAACTTACGGTATGCCAAGTACATTATTTTGATCCAAAACCGAAATTACTGATTTACCACTTTTGAATAAATTGAAGTCATCCATTACGCCCTGGTCTCCTCTACTTGTACAAAATCATGTTCAAGTTTATGTACAGATAATATTTTATTATTATCGTTTATTAATTTCTTTATTTAAGCAAAATATAAAGAATACAAATAATTAGTTTAATAAATTTTTAATTTAATTTTTTTGATATAAATATTTTTTTCTTTGAAAAAGATGTCTTGGCTGGAATGGTGCAGAAACTAGTGCAATTTCTCTAAAAATTATCAGTTATAACTTCTGAATGGAAGTGATGTTTCGCATTTTAAGTTTTCAGCTAATTTGGTTTTTAATTTTCGCATCCAATTCGCATTGCGAACTCGCAAAATAGCAGACATTTGGATTTCATCTGAAGTTCGCAGGGAGCTTACAAGTAAATCTTTAATAAATATTTTAGGAAAGTTTCGGTGTTGTGTGGGTATAAACTAATCCAAAAATTGTTTTACCATTTAGGATAAAATTTGTATGCTTGTTAAATGCCATTTTAAACAATATTTTTAAAAAGTATAATATTAAATGTTTAAAAAATGTTAATAAGTATAATCTAAAAGTATAGCAAACATATTTGTTATTTTTGTTCTTTTACAATTATATTAATTTTATGAAAATGAGTCACTATAAGTGCAGAATATAAATAAACAAATATATTTATGAAGAAGATTTATATTATTTTAAATTTGCTAACCTGTTAGAAAATTCTTTTCTTGGAGTGCAAATGGTAACTTTATATTTTTCGACTATAGAAAATACTTGCTTCTGGCATAGCTGTCAATTATACTTATTTCTTTTCAAAAATTTGTAATTAATAAAATTGTAAACTTTTCACATCGATCTATTATAATTTTTGGTTTTTTCTGACAACTGAACGTTTCATTAATAAATATATTATAATCTTACAATATTTATTATTTAAAAGAAATTTGAACATTATATGCTGTTATCCAGTAGAAAATTTGTTGATAAGTTGCCAATAACAAAAAATGAATCCATTAAGTTAAAAAATATTACTTTTCTTTATCAATACAGTAAAAATATATAGTATATTACAAATGTTTCTTCACAATAATAGCTACGTCAGCAAATATTTCAGAGTTATCAAAATTTACAAATTATTTGGTAAACCCTTGTGTCCATACCCAGCATATTCTACGTTGTCTTGTACCCGGGGTACCCACTAAAGCAAAAAATTTATTAAAAATAATCTGACAAGCAGAACCAAGGGCATTTTATCTCAGCGCTCCAGATCTTTGATATTTAAGTTTAATAAAAACAATTTCTTCAATAAAATTTTTTTTGTTATAAATACACTGAAGCTTTACTTATTTTTACCAAGTCAACACAAATTGAAAGGCAAAGTCGCACTTATTTTCACTCTGAAATTTACCATTCGAGTTGATTTGATTAGTGGATTCTTGAACATCAACCAATGGAAATGCGCGGAGAACATTTCAGGTGAAAATAACTGAGACTGGAAATAGTGAAAATAAGTGCGACTACAAATAAGTGAGACTGAAAATAAGTGAAGCTTCAGTGTATATATATATATATAAAATTTAGTTTAAACTATATATATATATATATTAGGGTGGCTCTTATTTACCAAATTAAAGATAAGATTTGAGCCCACCTCTACATCAAATCTTTGGTCCAAATTATGAAAAAATTCAACAAAAATATTTATTTTAAGGTTGATTTACCCTCTCCAGTAAGCGCCTACTTTTTCCATTTAAAATACATGGGATTTTTTAAACTTTTGGTTTTTTAAAAATAATTTTCCCACTTAACAAAAATTTTTTAATCGGTTTCGAAATTCTTAAAGTGCACACTTTTACCTTTAAAATAACCTAAAATACAAGATTTTCGGTTCATAATAAAATAAGTTATAAAGCTTTTAATGTAGAGTTTAGTTGATTTAGCCAAATTTTACTAGTAAAGACCCACGTAAAAATTATTTGTACGAACTTCATACGAAATTACAGCGTATTCATATATAAAATTACAAGCGAAATTTATTCGAATTATGTACGAATTTCAAATGGAAATTTGAAAAAATATTTTTGAAAGAAATGTTAGATGACATTTTGTGCAAAATTCCGTACGAAATTGCGTGCAGAATTTTGTAAAAAAATTTCCAAAAATAATTCGCTCGATTTTCGTATGAATTCCATACGGAAATTGGAATAAAAATTTTTGAAGAAAGTTTTAGTTGATTTTTCGCGTAGAATTTTATACGAATTTCCATGAGGAATTTTCTAAAAATTTTCAAAAATTAATTCGTACGAAACAACGTTTTAAAATGCCGCTCGAATTTCGCTAGTAATTTTAAACGAATTCGCTCGAATTTTGTATAAAATTCGTATGAAGTTCGTTGAAATAATTTTTACCTGGGCTTTAACTAGTAAAATTTGGCTAAATCTATTAAGAGGTAATATACCTTTTTGACCACAAAAAGAGTGATTTTTATAATTATTTTTAGAATTCTCATTAAAACTTTATTTAAATAATCAACATTGTACCTGATAGTACATGTTGTCATAAAATTTTAGCAACTTCAAAACCGAAAATAAATTAACATTTATGGAAACTGCAGCTGTTTTACCAAAACACTTTTTTAAGGTGGCTTGTGGTGTGCACGATAAAACGAGAACACCTCAACTGAAATAAAAAGCAAAAGAAAATTTGTTTGTTTACTATCTTATCTTGTTTGTGAACGAAGGGTTAAAAAAATTCTAGAAATGTCAAATGATTTTCATCAGAATTAGAATTTTTAGGTTTTTAAAAACTAGTTTTTTGACCGGAAAAAATATAAGTTTTGGTACACATTAAAATTCGTTCATCAGGAACTAGCTATTATATCTATTAAAAAACCCTGCAAATTTCAAGCAGGTGGTCGCTTCCCACGTGAAACGATTCTATGGAAACCGTCCCATGGAATTTCCACATGGGATTCCATGTGGAATTTCCATGTGGAATTCCACGTGGAATTCCTGAGGAAATTCTGAAGGTGCTTTTACATGATATTAAAAAAAGATTTTTGATCAATTCTTCGGCTCCCTGCAATAGTTTTTAAAAAAAATTTCTCTTTCAAGAAAATTAAGTTTTAGATGGATCTTGAAAGTGCTTAAAAATTATAAAAAAAGATGTTTTACGTCAAAGCTACATTTCTGTGGAACTAATCACTTGTCGGAGATTTCACCCCTGACGAAAAACATACATTAAACATAATATTTCAAATTGTATTAAAAATGAACCTGGTACGACTTGAAAATGTTGGGCCTTTTCAATCTACGTATAGACAAGTATATATTGATTAGACTAATTAAGTGACCTACTATTTGAATTTTAAGTTTAAGCTTATATAAGACTGAAAGAAGTACGCCATTTTATTTGTAGATCCTTTTAATTAAGATTTATTGGAAAATACTATTATATTAACAATACTCTTAATTCTTTTGCACTTTTATATTAATTTATAAATACAAACAAATCACAAATATTTTAAACAAAACATAAACTATCAACGATTTTAATGAATTAATGAATAAGAATAATTTTGAATGGATTTTATATAAAGATAATAAGTTAATATCAATGCATGTATGATTTAACTTTAGAACTGCAAAACTTAATGATTCTCATCAATTCTTCTTAGCCATTTTTTTTAATTCTTTGAGTTTGTCTCTTAAAGTAGTTTTCAAGTCAACAGTACTAACTTTCTTCCATTTGTGTTTTGATGACGTTATTTGCACATAATCTGAAAAATTCAAAATTTTTATATTAAATTAATTCCTTATTCCTGAAGAACAAGTATATTTTATCTAAGGGGTGTGTGGTGAGTCATTTGCAAATTATATACCTAACAAAGCTGTTATTGCTACAGAAGGCAATGCTTTTTCATTTTGAGAATCTTTCTTTATTTTCGGTCCGCCAAAAAGTGTACAACTTATAAGAGCTTTATATGTAAAAAGATTCAGCAGAATTGCTCTGGCAAGAGTGGTAGGAGATTTTGCTTTTCGTTCAGAATCTTTTCGATCACTTTTGTTAATAAAAACACCACTTCCAATGATTAATTCAATTGCCTATAGAAATTTAATTAAAAATTATGTTAATTTTGATTGAAAATTATTTCGAAAGAAGTACTTTTTGACATATGTAAAACTATATAAGATGTGATATTTAGACCTCTTTGTTATAATATTCTTTTGAGCTGACTTTCATCATCCACATATCTTCTTGCTTAACTTTGTCTATTGGTTCGCTGCTGTTTGTAGTATTTTGACTTAGATTAGAGTCTTGAAAGCTTTCTTCGATCTCCATTACTTGTGTCTCATCACTGTTTAGCCTTCTTCTTTTAATATATTTTGTAGGTTCGGTTTGTTTGAATGGTTTCTCTAGAAGATTTGTTTCAATGGATTTGATCTGTTCATCCAATTCGGTAAGTTCTTCGGTAGGTTTAGTTTGTTGCAATGACTCCTCTAAAAGATTTGTTCGAATGGATTTGGTAAGTTCTTCCGGGTTTTTCGGTAAGGTTGTTTCATTTAGAATAATCAAATCATTCAATTCCATTGGTTTTTGTTGTTCTTTATTGTTGTTAGGTTCTTCTGATATTTTCGAATCGGTTGAATAATTTTTTTTTAATAAAGCAAAATCCTGTTTTAAGGATATTTAAATGAATTTAATAATTCAATAATAATTTTGTATAATTAATTAATTAAAAAATTAATAATGATAAATAATAATAATTTAATAAATAAATAAAAGTAAAATATTTATGATTTTTATGACGGTACGATTTTTATAAATCTGAAGTTCTTGAATATAGTTTATGTTTTATTATCAAAAGTGAATTCAATAAAAATATCTTTTTTAAATATAAAAAATAAAAAATTAATAAATGGTAACCTAAATACAAAATATAAATTTTAATAATATTAACATTAAATGAATAATAGGAAATGAATATTTGAATATTAATTATATAAAAATATTATTTTAATAAAAAATAAATACATCATTTTTTCTTTTCTTCTCACCGTTTTTATATCGTCAATTTTCGCAAAAAATTTTAGTCCCATATCATATAATTCATCTAGTGCTTCCTCCATTTGTTCCATTGAAACACGTTTTTCCACTTCCTCCAATTCTATAATTTTTATTAACTCTTTTGCCATTTCCGTGTTTTCTTTTTTTTGAGGTTAATAATTTTTTTCTAAAATAAATGGAGCGATTTGTGAATTTTAATCAAATATAAACAAATTATATTTCATTATATAATAAATATCAGGTATGATCATTTGAATTTTGAACTTGTTGATTTATATTCATTACCTCTTTATTTACATTAACTTTTTTCGTTACACTTTTGGATGAAGTGAGTCTGTTCATTTCAGCAATTAATATGTGCTCGTGTTCTATAATAAAATTTGGACATAATTATTTCGTATTATCTTAAATAAATTTCAAATAATGAATATATTAATTTTAATTTACATATTTGTGTATTTAAATTTGTTAATTTCACCTGACTCCATTACAATTGTCCCTTTCCTGATTTTTGGTTTCACTGCATTTTCCGGGAAAAGAAATTCAAATTGTTCGCCTACTTCAATGTCTGGTAACTCCGTTACCAGAATTGATATTTGTGAAACAATATAATAAAAACCGTCATTTCCTTTAAATAAATACAGTTTTTCTGGCATTTTAAAATCTTGAAAAAATTACTGCTTGATAAATTGATGGTTATAATTATTTTCAATTGTTTTCTGAACAAGATAATGTTATTCTAGAATAATAATCAGAAACATGAACATAGATGGATTTTTTTTATTTCATGCTTTATTTATATTTTTTTCAAAATATAAATCGAAAATTAAATTTAAAGAAGTAAGCAATCGTTATTTATTTCATTAAAATTATTTAAACAATGATTTTTTATAACATATTACAAATTTGTTTAAAATTTTGTTTTCTAGTTGTTTCGAAGGCATATATTCAAAAGCAGTGTTCAGTTTTTTGTTTTTATATTCTAACCATATTTAATCTTTCGTCAAATATTTATTCAAAGCTTTTAAATGTTTGAAAAAGGAATATACGTATTAATTACGAAAATGTTTAATTGTTTATTTTTTTATCAATTATGATTTTCGAAGTTTAAAAAAATCAGTTATAAATTATTTCTTGTACGAATTGTGTAAATATAAATATGGAATCCTTGAAAATCTAAGAACTAAAAATCATGGAAAGTGATACCGGATCACCTGAAGTGTCTCATTCAGAGGTAAAATTTAGTTATAAATAATTCGTAATAAATATAATAATATAAATAATAATTAGTAATAATTTAGTAATAAATTAAAAAATAGTCGTACAGATCTATAGATCTATTAAAGGAAAACTCAAAAAATACCTATTAAATAAATAAATAATCAAATAAACATTTATTATTAGAATCACGTTAATATTATATTTTTTATACAATTTGGATTATAATGAAAAACATAGGTTATTTCTTCATTCATTATTATTAATTTGTCCTTACGTCTGACTAAAAAAGTAACAATCGATTTCTAATTAGATTTCTGAAAATAATGTTTCTGACAACAATACCGAAATGGAATTTGATGGAGGTAGCTATGATGGTAATAAAAGAATCCTTTGGATATCGTCAAGTAGTCTATCAAATTCATCATCGTCGATGTTTTCATCATCCGAAGTTAGTTTTGTAAATTCTTTTGTGACTGATACAGAGATGGATCTGGATGAAGAAAAATCTGTCTATTGTATACCACCATCAATATCTTCAAGTGTTGCAAGAAATTTATCGTTACCTTTATACTCACATTCCGAAGCTGGTACTGAGAATGAAGTTGATAGTAATGAAGACGGAAGTACAGAAATTTTATCTGCAAGTTGCTCAGTTCCAACATTGTCTTCTTCTTCATCTATAATTGAGCCAATACACGTAGATGGTGACCACGAGTGCAGTAACGCTCATCAATGGCTTAGAGAACCTATATATGAAAATGCTGAAGTCAATGGTGGGGATGCTCTATATCGAATTTTAAAGCTTTATGTCGACAATAGGTTGACAAAAAAAGCTCTTAGTGATATTTTAGACACAATAGACTTTCTTATGCCAGATGACCATATACTTCCCAAAACAAAGCATATGATGTTGAGGTTAATAGATAAACTATTACCTCATTCAAACAATGACGTCGTTACTAAACATCGAATATGCTCTCAATGCTCTCAATATCTAGAAGAATGGATAGAAAAACCAGCAGCACTGAGATGCATTCGATGTAATAGTACAGATGTTAATGCTTTTTTTTTGGAATATTCGTTGGAATTTGTGCTAAAAGATGCCTTTGAAATAAGACAGCTTTACAATTTGATAGATGAATATAGATTTGAATGTTCTAAAAGAGATCCACAAAAAATATATGATGTAACATCTGGATCAGAATTTAAAATATTGAAGGAGAAAGTTATTTCAAATAATTATGATTTAGTAATAATGTGGTCAACAGATGGGGCTCAAACAGCAAAAGGTTCGTCTGGGAGTTTTTTGTGGCCAGTCTATGCTCAAATCGCGAACATTGATCCCAAACATCGGAGAAGCTTTCAATTTGTATGTGGGTTGTATTATTGCAATCGTGCGCATCTGAAACCAGATATGAATTCTTATCTGCTTCCATTTGCCACGCGTTTACAAAACCTATACACAAATGGAGTGGAATGGTATCATCCAGTGTTACATCATACAGTTGTCAGTAGAGTTGTTGCTCCTATCGCCATTCTAGATGCTCCAGCTAAGTGCTCTGTACAGAACGGTATGCAACATAATGGTGAATGCGGTTGCCCTAGTTGTGAGCATCCGGGAGAAACTAGTCAAATCGGCAAAGGACACAATCGAGTATTTCCTGTACTTGAAAAAGATCCTCGTTTGAGGACAGACACTCGTATGGCAATGCAGGAAAGGGTCCTAGAGAAACACAAAGATCTACTGTCAAATTTCAAAGGTGTGAAAGGTAAGTCTGTTGTTTCCAAAATACCGTTCTTCGATCGAGCTAAAGGATTCGTGCCAGATTATATGCATGCAGTTCTTTTGGGAGTAATGTCCATGCTTCTATTCTTGTGGTGTTCATCGAAAAATAACGAGAAAGAGTTTTATTTAAACCCACAAGTCAGAAAAGACATTGACAAGGACTTAAAAACCATTTTTCCACCTGACAGCGTAACCCGAACGCCAGGACTACTTAGTCAATTAAAGGACTGGAAGGCTTCACAATTTAGAACATTTTTGCTACATTTTGGACCGGTAGTGTTGAAAGGAAGATTAAATGTTCGTTATTTTGAACATTTTTTATTGCTAGTAAAAGCTATTCATATTCTATTAAAAAATGAGATAAGTCACAAAGAACTGGACTTAGCAGAAACATTGCTATACATTTTTGTAATAGACGTGGAGAAACTTTACGGGCGTAATAGATGCTCATTTAACGTTCATCAACTTTTACATTTGACTCACTATGTAAGAATGTGGGGACCTCTTTGGGTTTGGTCTGCATTTGCGTCAGAGGATGGCAATGGCGAGTTGTTACGATCTGCGCATGGGTCTAATAAGCTTGACGTTGAATTGTTTAACACAATAAAAATTATTCATGCATATAAAACTATTAGATTTTTAATTGGTATTGAAAGGACAGAGAATTCTTGCAGACCACAAATACTTGGACCACTTTCTAGCTACACTTTGACAAACGATGACATCACAGCACTACGTACTGTGACGCCCATTACTGATGAACAGATTCTTTCTAATATCCCAGTTTATAGCAGATGTACAATTAAAAAAGAAACATTTACATCCAAATTATATAAAAGACAGAAAGTTCGTAACAATTCATGTGTATCTTGGAAAGAAAGATCAATGTTTGGAATAATTAAACTGTTTGTCAAAATTAATGAAAATATTTTCTGCATTTTGCATCGACTCGTAGAATCACATGACCAGAAACGTCAAATTCAACAAAATGAATTAAAATTAAAATTCTCGTCAATCATTAAACCTGTGCGCGAAACGTACTGTTTATGTGCTATTCGCGCGGAAGAAATTGAAGAAAAAGTAATCCTTGTTTGCGGTTATGTTTGTTATCTTCCAAATGACGTTGAAAGAAAATAATTCCTTTTTTTATTTGGTTCTTGTACTCGTATTTATTATTAACATGATAAATTATGTCTGTAATATTGTATTTTAATTAGTTTTAATATGTGAATAAGAATAGTTTGTTACGTAGTTAAGTTTTCGTTCAAGTATTATGATGAGGTTAATATAACTTATTTGTGTTCATATAATTTAAAAAGCATACGTCAATGGTAGCCATACTGCAACTTAAAAATTTTTCTTTTTTATTTTTAACGCTGATAATTTAATTTGTACCTTGTAGAAACTCCTTGGAGTTGATTTATAATTCTAATCAGCTTTTGACTCCTTTAAAATTTGTTATAGTGTGAAGAAACTTAAAAAGATATATGAATTTGTATCAGATAACTATTATCATAATAATTATAATATATTTTCTTCTTCAAATAAAGGGAATGTTTAAAATTATAAAAAAGTTGAAATCTTCAATACAATTTTTTAGCAGCAAAAACAAAATTTAAATAATTTATCTTACAGAAAAACATTTCTTTTAAAATAAAAATTATTTGATACTTAAAAATAACGAAATATATATATATACATATATATATATATATATATATATATATATATATATATATATATATATATATATATATATATATATATATATATATATATAAAAGAATTAGAAGAAAATGTATTGCAGGGAATCAAAGAATTGATAAAAAATCTTGTTTTTAGTATTATCATGTAAAAATCAACATTCGGAATTTTCTATAGAATTCCACATGGAATTCCACGTGGAATTTCCACATGGAATCCCATGTGGAATTTCCATGGGACGGTTTCCATAGAATCGTTTCATGTGGGTTTAGCGGTTTTATTGAAATCATGCACACCGCAACAGTAGTTTTAAAAAAATACATTTCAGAGATAATAGCGTTTAGAGTTTCAAGTTCAGTTCTAACCTCTAAGAAGTATCGCGCTAAACATATCAATAACTTCAGTTCTTTCTTTCTTTCTTCTTTTTTTTAATTTTTTTTTCGATTTTTTGAGTCCCAGAAAGGTATGTAACCCCTTAATCTTAATATTAAAAGCTTTATACCCCACTTGAAAATGTTCTCGGGAATCGGTCCCGGGAAATTACCGAGAGTCACTACCGGTACTTACTCCCGAGAAATTCCCGGTAAAATCTTTTGACATTTGTCTCCATATTTCTCAGAGAATTTAACCTCAAGAATAAAAATATACCACCATAAAATCTTCAGGATCGTATTCGTGATTGAGATGACTTTTTGTTTATTATAATTGTTACGTTAAGCATACAAATTGAAAGTCTACTATTAACATATTAAACGGATTTCGACACCTAAGTGAGAAAAATTAATGGACTTCATAACAAAAGGGTTTAAGCACCAATTCTTTTAAGGGGGGAGCCTACTTTACATGGTAAAAAAAATCGATTTTTTTTACATAAATCTTTAGAAAATACATCCAAGAATATGTACCTAAAGTTTTAGAGGCCAATCTAAATTATTTTTCAAGTTTTTCGTTGATTTTTGTCGAGTGTAAAAAGTTAAGTTAAAAAACATTGAAGGTTACAACCAATTGTTGAATTGTTATAAATAAACTAGAGGAAATGTAAAAAATTTTTTGCTTTTTTAATTTTCGAAAGTAGATAAAATTTTGTTCAGTGACTTAAAATCGCGATTTTTTTATGCAAAATTCGAGCAGATTTATAACATTAATAATTGCTTGGCCACCCGCCGGGTGGCCCGTCGGTAGCGCGAAAGTTAAAGCGCGTTTTCTCGAATTTCATTTTTTACGAAATTTACTAACTCGTGGGCAGGATTGACAGAAAACGCCTGGAGCGGGACTCTGAGTTAGCGCCACTATAATAGCGCCACTATAATAGTGCTCACTATAATAGCGCCACTATAATAGCGCTCACTATAATAGCGCTCACTATAATAGTGCCATAGCGCCACTATAATAGTGCTCACTATAATAGCGCTCACTATAATAGTGCCATAGCGCCACTATAATAGTGCTCACTATAATAGCGCCACTATAATAGCGCTCACTATAATAGCGCTCACTATAATAGTGCCACAGCGCCACTATAATAGTGCTCACTATAATAGCGCCACTATAATAGCGCTCACTATAATAGTGCCATAGCGCCACTATAATAGTGCTCACTATAATAGCGCCACTATAATAGCGCTCACTATAATAGCGCTCACTATAATAGTGCCATAGCGCCACTATAATAGTGCTCACTATAATAGCGCCACTATAATAGCGCTCACTATAATAGTGCCATAGCGCCACTATAATAGTGCTCACTATAATAGCGCCACTATAATAGCGCTCACTATAATAGCGCTCACTATAATAGTGCCATAGCGCCACTATAATAGTGCTCACTATAATAGCGCTCACTATAATAGTGCCATAGCGCCACTATAATAGTGCTCACTATAATAGCGCTCACTATAATAGTGCCATAGCGCCACTATAATAGTGCTCACTATAATAGCGCTCACTATAATAGTGCCATAGCGCCACTATAATAGTGCTCACTATAATAGCGCTCACTATAATAGTGCCATAGCGCCACTATAATAGTGCTCACTATAATAGCGCCACTATAATAGCGCTCACTATAATAGCGCTCACTATAATAGTGCCATAGCGCCACTATAATAGTGCTCACTATAATAGCGCTCACTATAATAGTGCCATAGCGCCACTATAATAGTGCTCACTATAATAGCGCTCACTATAATAGTGCCATAGCGCCACTATAATAGCGCTCACTATAATAGTGCTCACTATAATAGCGCCACTATAATAGCGCTCACTATAATAGCGCTCACTATAATAGTGCCATAGCGCCACTATAATAGCGCTCACTATAATAGCGCTCACTATAATAGTGCCATAGCGCCACTATAATAGTGCTCACTATAATAGCGCCACTATAATAGCGCTCACTATAATAGTGCCATAGCGCCACTATAATAATGCTCACTATAATAGCGCTCAGTATAATAGCGTCTTTAAAATTTTATTATTATAAATATTATTATAGTATTATAGTATTATAGTATTATAGTATTATAGTATTATAGTATTATAGTATTATAGTATTATAAATAATATTATAGTGAGCGCTATTATAGTGGCGCTATGGCACTATTATAGTGAGCGCTATTATAGTAGCGCTATTATAGTGAGCACTATTATAGTGGCGCTATGGCACTATTATAGTGAGCGCTATTATAGTGAGCGCTATTATAGTGGCGCTATTATAGTGAGCACTATTATAGTGGCGCTATGGCACTATTATAGTGAGCGCTATTATAGTGGCGCTATTATAGTGAGCACTATTATAGTGGCGCTATGGCACTATTATAGTGAGCGCTATTATAGTGAGCGCTATTATAGTGGCGCTATTATAGTAAGCACTATTATAGTGGCGCTATGGCACTATTATAGTGAGCGCTATTATAGTGGCGCTATTATAGTGAGCACTATTATAGTGGCGCTATGGCACTATTATAGTGAGCGCTATTACAGTGGCGCTATTATAGTGAGCACTATTATTGTGGCGCTATGGCACTATTATAGTGAGCGCTATTATAGTGGCGCTATTATAGTGAGCACTATTATAGTGGCGCTATGGCACTATTATAGTGAGCGCTATTATAGTGGCGCTATTATAGTGAGCACTATTATAGTGGCGCTATGGCACTATTATAGTGAGCGCTATTATAGTGAGCGCTATTATAGTGAGCACTATTATAGTGGCGCTATGGCACTATTATAGTGAGCGCTATTATAGTGGCGCTATTATAGTGAGCGCTATTATAGTGGCGCTATTATAGTGAGCACTATTATAGTGGCGCTATGGCACTATTATAGTGAGCGCTATTATAGTGGCGCTATGGCACTATTATAGTGAGCGCTATTATAGTGGCGCTATGGCACTATTATAGTGAGCGCTATTATAGTGGCGCTATTATAGTGAGCGCTATTATAGTGGCGCTATTATAGTGAGCACTATTATAGTGGCGCTATGGCACTATTATAGTGAGCGCTATTATAGTGGCGCTATTATAGTGAGCACTATTATAGTGGCGCTATGGCACTATTATAGTGAGCGCTATTATAGTGAGCGCTATTATAGTGGCGCTATTATAGTGAGCACTATTATAGTGGCGCTATGGCACTATTATAGTGAGCGCTATTATAGTGGCGCTATTATAGTGAGCACTATTATAGTGGCGCTATGGCACTATTATAGTGAGCGCTATTATAGTGGCGCTATGGCACTATTATAGTGAGCGCTATTATAGTGGCGCTATTATAGTGGCGCTATTATAGTGGCGCTAACTCAGAGTCCCGCTCCTGGACCGATTTTAATGAATGATGACTTGTTTTACTCAGTATTAATCCCTCTTCTACTTGAACTAAAAAAAATTTTTAAACATTTTTTTAACAATTTTGAGAACCGGTTAAAGTCATTATTTTTTTTCAAAAAAATGATTTTTCTGTTTTTATCACTCAAAATTATCGAATTTCACTATTTCTTTGGAATTTTTTTAGTTCAAATAGAAACTACATATGTAAACTTTAAAATTTTTCTTTATTTTTATGTGTCAAACAAGAATTGCGGTCTCTATCGTGCCCGCCGTTTTTTAAGTCCAGATGTGCACCACTATCAACAATTAATTTTAACTTATCTATTTTTTAATATTTCATGTCAAAAATTTTTTCACAAATGCTTTAAATATGTACAAAAACATCTCAAAAAGCCCGGAGGTCTAAGTTATTTTTTTCCTTCCTAAAAAAATTCTTAAAAAAGCGCTATTTTTAAGCCTTCTAAAGTAGGCTCCTCCCTTAATTAGGATTTTCCCATTTAAGAAATAAGTAACTATTTACACATTTCCATCAAAAATTTTCTATTTTATTGAGTTTTTAAACAGTTTTCAATGAAAATTAGAATTATAAAATAACCTTAATTTTTAATAAAGTTGTAATATCAAAAATTGTTTTAACTTTGAATTATTGTTATTATTTACATGAATAACAATTCAATTCGAGAATTTGTGTATTGCTTGATTTCAAAACAATCACTTAATAAATAATTTTTTGTTGAGATAAAACTCTTTAAAAATTTCCTTTTATCCATTTACTTTTTTAATCCTATAATTTAAAAAAGGGTATATTTTTTAAAATAAAAAATATCATTAAATTAAAATTAAATTCGTTAAATCGTTAATTTTTATCAATAAAATTTTTCTTCTAGATTAAGCAATACACAAATTCTCGAATTTAATTATTATTCATGTAAATAATAACAATAATTCAAAGTTAAAACAATTTTTGCAATTAAAATTTTATTAAAAATTAAGGTTATTTTATAATTCTAATTTTCATTGAAAACTGTTTAAAAACTCAATAAAATAGAAAATTTTTAATGGAAATATGTAAATAGTTACTTATTTCTTAAATGGGAAAATCCTAATTTAAAAAAATTGGTGCTTAAACCCTTTTGTTATGATGCCCATTAATTTTTCTCACTTAGGTGTCGAAAATCTCTGAGAAATATGGAGACAAATGTCAAAAGATTTTACCGGGAATTTCCCGGTAGTGACTCTCGGTAATTTCCCGGGACCGATTCCCGAGAACATTTTCACGTGGGACTCGAAGGTTTTTGCGGTTGCTGATTACGAATATGATATCAGTTTTCAAATTTAAAATGTCGAATCCAATATTAAAAATGTCGTCCGACATTTTGAATTTTCAAAAACGGACATCATTTTCGTCATTATTTCATAATCTCTTAGTTGTAACCTGGGTAACCTGGGAAAAATGCACTTTAAAAAAAAATCATACCTTTTAAAACTTTTATGCAAAAAACTTCTCCAGGTCACATTTGTCTTCATTTTTAGCTGCACTATAAGATAGCACTTCGAAAAAAATTCAATTTTCTAAAATTTTCAAAATGTCGGGACTTTTAAAATGGGTCATAAAAATGCACCACAATGTATCAGTGGTTTTATCACATAAATGGATGTAAAAAACAAAATTTAATGTCTTCAAAAGAATAATAATGTAAAAGTTCCTACAATTAAAATATATTAAATGGAGTTATTTCTAAATTACTTAAGTTGTTTTAATTATTCTTGGAAATATGAAAAGTTAAATTTCTAAAAAAGAGTTCCCAAAATATCCCAATAATTGTTTCTTGTAACTATTAATCTATCAATTAATATTCAGACTATTTACTTCAAAAATATAGAAAATAAAAATTTTAAATCCGCCATATTGGATCGGGTAATTTTAAAAATAAATTTTTGACATTATATTCGTAAATAGCGATTCCAAAAATCGCCCTTGACGTTGTTCTAGAAATTTTTTTCAAAAATGTGGAAAATCAAAATTTTGAATCCGTCACTTTGGATAAAAAATGTTGAAAAATTTATTTCTAATATCAGATACACGACGAATTGTCGTAAATACCCCCGATTAAGAAAATTTTTTGAATTTCCGACAACATTTGTGTGATAAAACCACTGATACATTGTGGTGCATTTTTATGACCCATTTTAAAAGTCCGTTATTTTGAAAATTTTTTAAAATTGAATTTTTTTCGAAGTGCTATCTTGTAGTGCAGCTAAAAATGAAGACAAATTAGACCTGGAGAATTTTTTGCATAAAAATTAAAAAAGTTATGATTTTTTTTAAAAAGTGCATTTTTCCCATGTATTTTCAATGGGAAATTTCGATCGATTACTGGCACGTGTTAATATTAATCAATCGGCTTCAAATTTTGGGAAAAATTTTTTTTATTTTATTGGAACTAAACTGGGGGGTGGCGTAAACAAAATTTGAAAAAAGAAATTTCCCATGTATCTTACGGACACCCTAGTGACCACCTTAGGGCCCTGACCACCTTGGGGCCCTCTCCCCTACATATACCCCTTTAAAAATCACTATTCATACTTTCAATTTGATTAATTTTACTTATCAATATATTAAATCGAAAAAAAATATATTTTCAAAAAAATCCAAATTTTGAAACTCCATAACTCAAAAAATATTTTATCAAATTAAAAAAAAAATTAATATTTACACTTCCACTAATAATAGTAACATTTTAGCAAAGTTAAGAGAAAATTCATTTTTTTACCTGGGCAGTTAAGGAGTTTTGCCCCATATGTTCGTAATTTGTGGTTACGTTTCATTTTTTTACTCCGTATACCTTTGAGATCCCAAGATGAAACATACAGGACATTTAAAGCGCATTTGCCCTAACATTTAGTAAAATTTTGAAAGAAATCGAAGACGATGTTTTTTCAAAAACGGATTTTTAATTTTTTAAAATTTCAAAAAAAAAATTTTTTTGAATTTTTCTTTTTTATATTAATTGTATCTTAAAATATACTTAAAACCAAAGAAATCCTTTTTTTTAAATCCAAAATCGGTTAATTAGAACCGAAGTTATAGGACTTTTTTAAAAAAAGACAAAAATTTTGAAAATGCCATATTTTTGGTAATTTTCAAAATTTTGAAAAAATATTTGGTGAAGTTGTTTATCACTACAAAAGTAATAAATTTACAAAAGTACAGCCAAATCCCAACAAGTCATGAAAATAAGTGTGTTGAACTGACGTGGAATCCACCAATTATCTTTATATATCGTACAATAATATTCCAAATGAATATAATTAATACTGTGGGTTAAAAAATTTTTTCATTAACGTTTAAAAAATTGTGTCTTGGACCTAAGGTGGCCACTTTTTTGGCCACAAGGTGGTCACTTTTGATTTTTTATGAAAATGTGTTTATACGCTATATTTATCAACATTTATCACTGTGAATGTGAATTTTATCAATTTTTAAGTTTTATTATGAATAATAATGAAATAGAATTATTTTAAAAATTTTACCAGTCTAATACATACACAAAAAGTATCATTTTTGACGAAAGGACAAAGTGCAAAAAAAATATGTAATATGTTTCTGTGATCATGAAAAATAATTAATATTAAATAAACAACTTAATAATACGTTTTTTACATTTTTTTATAACTTTTTTAGTAAATGTTCGTATGGTGATCACCTTGGGGCCACTTTTTTAAAAGTCGAATTTTCAACTTTTTTAAAAAAATGACATAACTTTTTTTTTATTAATGAAATGAAAAAACTTTATGATAGGAAGTGAGGTAATAAGACAAAGCTTCAAACGCCGTATTATTGACCTTTATATATAATTCCATTTGAAATCTACAGTCGTTTAAAAGACAGATGACCACCTTAGGGCCCTCTCCCCTACTATATACCAATTCTTTAAATTTTTATTTTAGAATAATTGTTTTAAAAAGTTAAGATAAAATTTCAAAAAATTAGAATTTTTTTGAAAAATAAAAGTATTGATTAATTTTATAAATATTGATAAAATATAATTTTATTTTTTTAATTAAAAACCTTTAATTAAGTGTGTAAATAAAATACTTTTTTTATGGGTAGGTATCGTTTTGATACAATTTTTTTTAAGATTGTTAGATTGTAAAATCGGAGATATTGTTATTTTGTACAACAGGTAAAATAAAAATTGTTATTTTGGACAACAAATATAAATGAACAAATAAAATTTTAATCGATTTTCAATATAAAAGATTCTGAAATACGATTTTACATGTTTTATTAGTCTTAAATCGAAAAAGGAAGAATAATATTTTAAATGATTGAGTCAAGTTAAATCCTTCCATAGTTTAGTTGATGTTATTGTTAAACAAATATTTATGGGAAGGTGGAATATTGAATAAAAAATCCAATGTGTATCGTCAATATAGCGATGTTTCCTTGGCTAAGGTTTGCCAAGCTCATCAGGCTGAATTTATTAAATAGAAAAAACACTTCAATATTTAAAAAGATCTAAAGCACTATTTCCACAAAAGTAATAACAATGATAATATCCTACCTAATTCATAAAAACATGAAGACACGTTTTAAATTGTCAAGAAGTAAAAAGCAATAAATAAAATACAACACATGTTCCACATAAAAAAAATTAAAATTTTAAAATGTTATTGTTTTGTCATTATAGGCAAGATTCTATACGCCTGAGAAGAGAAAAGAAAGTCTTGTTTAGAGTGATAATATCTTCCTTTATGTTGATGATGGAACGATTTGTTTTAATATGGATCATTTCAGATATTTGTCGTTTTGTAAAAATTTTTTCATTGTCCAAGATTTTTGTGTTTTCCCAGTCAAAATCATGATTTTTTTATTCTGTTCATACGAATTTTATATTGATTTTCAATAAAATCGATAGGATAGTTATTGTTTTTCAAAATAGTTTTCATTTTTTTCCAGTTATTGTTACGTCAAAGTAAGAAATCTTCATAAATATATCTAACGTTCCTCGTTTTAGATTAGCTTTAAAATAATTAAATCTAATTAGGGATGAAGATAAGTCAATGAGCCTACTAAATATTGTAAGAGAATAATTTATTAAAAACCAACAAGAAAGAAAAGTATTGACAAAAAGACAATTAATATAATTATAATTTATAAATCTTACTTTGAGAATAAAGACTATTGGTGGTGAATGAGGTCGTGATAATAATAATCTGTTAATCCAATCTTTAAACGTGTTGAAAGCGGCCTTCACAAAGGCCTTGTTAAATTCAACTTTATATGTTGAATGATAATATTAACATAATTTTTTTTAAATTTCCAAAATTAATTAAAAATTTCACACAAAATATTCATAAATTTTTAAAAATATTATTCTCAATTTATTTATTCTCTATAAGTCATATAATATAAAAAAATTATTTTAAAGTATTCCACAATGAAAATATTTTTTTAAATTTATTTTATAAGTTTAGTTATATTGTTTGAACAAAATAATGTTTTTTAATCATTGTTATACCATGCACGCAGACGCCAGTCTAGTTTATTAAAATTAAAAACTATTTTTAAAAGGGGGTATCGTTGGGAAAACCTAAATAAAAAATTATAAAATAAAATAACTAAGCAACTTCCAGAAACATATGAGTATATTTTAAGATCAAATTTTTTTGCACTTATCACTTACTTGATAGTTTCCACAATCAAATATTGATGCTTTGTCAAAATCCACAACCGCACAATGTAGAATTGATTTTAAAATTCGTACAACCACACAAGGCATTTCTGACAATAATTTCGATCAAAGACGCGTCACTAATTGTAAGATGCTTACATGTAAACGTTACGACAAAGAGTTTTTATGTTAACCCGGCGCAGTAAATTCGGCAATGCGACAGATTTTGTAATTATTGGCATCACTATAGCTATCGATCAGGGAGGAATTGACCGATGAATTGACGTTTTCCCCTATAACCAGATATTCAATGGATATTTTCCCCGTTCGAACATAACGTTATTCTGAGGAAGAGAACATCCAAGTTAAAAACATTCAATTGAAGTCTGAAAGAAAATCAATTATTAAAATATCATGTAAATAAAACAAAGATAAAACAAAGTACCTGAAAACAAAAAAATAGAATAATTTAATTCAGCATGCTTTATTCTAAGTTTGCCATTAATAAATTCAATATAATTTTTTCCCTGGAAGTTTCTAGAAATTCAATTTGAAGTTGTAACCCTTTATTGATCAAAATTTTCAGATACATTACTAAATTACAAGAAAAAAAACACTATTATCAAAATTTTACCATCACCTCATTAATCATAATAATTATTACTCTACCAAAAACTTAACTGATTGTGTTTTAGTAAAATCGTATAGTTCTGTCGAAACGTAAACTAGTATTCAAATAATAAAATAAATAATATTGAGATCAATCACAAAAATACTATAAAGCACGTCAATTTTGGCTCTACTTTGGTCGTTGCTCGATCTGTAATCTTAACAAAGTCCCTATTGTACCGTCCTCTTGTATACTTTATCGGGATTATGACTCTGTACTTTTCCTCATCATTCAACTCCGGTTGAAGCTTCATCACTTCATCAAAAGTCTTATTAGCGAAGAGTATAAACAAAGCCTTGACCGCCAACTTCCTTTTTTCTTCAGCTAACGCCACCAACCCTTGTTGTGACTGATTCAGTGGTTCTTTAATGATAGATAGAGCATTTTCTCTGATGAAAAAATCCCTCAATCGATTTGCTGAGTCAGAAGGTTTACTGAAATTCGCTTTCAGCTTCCGTCGAAGTTCCTGCTTCTCTTCCTTGCCGATGAGGTACTTGTGATCATTTGGTACCGCCCATGCTGGTAAGGTTGCATAATTAAGACAAAGCCAATCAACATAACCAGCATACCGGATATTGCAATCCGGGAATTCCGGACAATAGATCTACAACTCGTTGGACCAGCCACAATAACGATTCAGAGTCATTTCGTGCTCGACTCCGTGAGGATAAATACAATCCTTTGTATCAAATCCGCTTGCGCCGCAAATGTAATAAAAGCCTGCCCGGAATTGAATTGGGCACTTGATCGACAATTTACACATCTTGCGATAAGCTGCTTGGCAAGTACGGAAACAAACGTCCGCGTACCACGATCCATCTTTTTGGCCTCCATCTTCTTAATCATGATTTCCGCCCTCTTGGTGGTGCCCGTTCTTATCCGACAATTAAACTGTTCCACGATCAGAAATTTTAGAAACAAAAACAGGACCTAGGTAACGGTGAGCCAGCTTTAAGGTATAACCTTCTGCTTCATTACTTTGATTTTTCGGATAATAAACCTCCATACCCACTTTTAGCTCAAGTGACTTATTTTGATCGTCATTTGACTTTGATAGTCAGAATAAACTTGTAATTCATTCCCAATTTTATGCCAAAATTCGTCAATAATCTTCACACGATCAATCCAAGTCTTTACCACGTCGTCGGTAAGTTCGTCAATGCTCATTTCGCCCTCGCTCGATCTAACCTCATCCTCGAAAAAGCTTCACGACCGTGATTAACTCCTTTGTAGTAGAGACCAAAATCTCATAACTGGGCTCAAAATGTCGACTTATGAGAAAACTTAAATTTGCTCAAATGAGCATACTTTTGTATTTGAGGTCGCTGTTACGAATCCGAACTCAGATTTTGAAAATTTAAGATGGAGGGTCTAATATGGCGGACGACATTTTCAAAAATTCACTTGAATTAAAAAACGTTAACATTTTTAATAATTTACTTGAAACTCGTTACTCGGAGGTTTTTGAGGTCGCTGATTACGAATCCGCACTTAGATTTTGGAAACTCAAAATGGCGGACGACATTTTTAAACAAGTTGTAAATCCAGATGTTCATTACATGAACATTTTGCTTCCTCTATACGATCAGCAAAAAAATTTGCTTCCTCGTGGAGGAAGCACTAACTTATTGTCACGTATTGACATATTTTCCACGTTGTTGTCTTCAAATCTAATTAAAAATTAATTTTAAAAATTTGTTATATTTATTATAATTATCTTCTCCTAGGGATCGTAAGACCTTGTTGTTGGTGGAGAAGCTTACGGGCCTAATCGGGCAACGTCTCTGTACCCCTTTCTCTCTCTCGTAGTCTGTCGGTGAGGGCCCACTCCCCGTAAAGGAGGGACCGTCCGGGCAGCAGAGGGTGTAGAAAGGTGAGGAAGCGACCATTGGTGGGAAGTAATGACCACCACTGGAAGCGGAGGAGACTGTTGCCTGTGGGGCCTTAACTAAGAAACGGTCCCTCTGGTTTCCGTGGCAAAGGAACTAGAGTATTGAGCGCGAGCTCTGCCCCCAATCTAAGACGTACGGATACGTGTAGATGGATGGATGGCACCAGGGTTACCAAAGCCGCCGCGTGTCCCGGGCGGATCGGCCGGACGTTGGTCAGGGCTGTACTGGCCGGGCTGTGAACCCGTAAAGCTCGGGGGATCGGTCCGGTTGGGGCTCTGGCTGGTGGACGGTCGATCTGTCCGGGGCGCTGTGGATGGTGGTGTCGCAAACGGCGGTCAGGGATACCGGGAGACCTCCCTGTACTAATTTGACTCCTTACTCCTACATACGGGGCTCTGTAGGAGTGGACATTTTGTTTTCCCTAGCTACTCGTGGGACTTATATGGAATCTCATTTTAAGAACCTAAAAATTGACACACGCCAAGGAGACGAGGCGGCTGCGTCTGAGGTCTCCTCGGAGGCTAAAGACATGACGGCCCCTGTGGGGAACCGGTCTTCAAGACTCTTGAGGCGTACAACCCCTCACTGAAAACGTCAACTTGGCGCCATGTCAATATTGACGGACCTCAGGCGGCTAGTATGGCTGAGAGGAACTTTCTCTTGGTTATACAGGTCCCTGAGAGTCAAGCGAGAGCTCTTGCTGCTCTCGACTTCAGACCCTTCTATGACTTCGGTCGGGTAACCTTTAGGGTTGCTAGCCTTGGTCAGGATGGGTCTGAAGAAAAAGGGGCAAGTGAACAGCAACCATAATGGCTGCCCGTAAGCTTACCCTTAAACAAATTAACTTGCATCACAGTAAAGGCGCCTCAGCAGTTTTGATGAGGGGCATGACTAGGATGCACACAGGCATATCACTAATTCAGGAACCATGGTTAGTTCGAGGTGCTATTAGGGGACTTGGGGGGGCTGGCTTTAATGTTTACAGGGATCCCAAGCCTACCAAACCAAGAGCGTGCATCCTTACGAAGGGCATTAATGTTGTACCTTTGCTGGACCTGTGCACTGGAGACCTGATGGCGGTATTGACCGACTTCGAGGGTATCGGAAGGATGGTCATTGGATCGGCTTACTTTCCGTATGATAGCAAAGTTAATCCTCCAAATGAGGTATGTAAATTGGTGGATTACTGTGCAGAGAGGGGACTGCCCCTTTTGTTGGGCTGTGATGCTAACTCGCAACACAGGGTGTGGGGGAGCTCAAAGAACAACCAAAGGGGACAGGAGCTATTGGAATATCTATTGGGAACAGGACTGGATATTCTAAACACGGGTAAGGTACCGACATTCAGTAATGCTGTCAGGGAGGAGGTGATTGATATCACCCTCTGCTCGTGCAGTATTGCACACAAGGTAAGAAGATGGAGAGTATCTAATGAACCTTCACTTTCTGATCATTTACAGATAGTCTTCGAGCTGGACGCTGTGGTCCCTTCGGAAACCAAGTGGATTCGTAATCCCAGGAAAACGGATTAGGCTAAATACAGCGCAGAGCTGAAGGAGACACTTTCTGTATTACCAGGCAGGATTAGAGATCATGAAACCCTGGATGAGGTGGCTGGTACTTTTACAACAGCCATAATAACAGCTTTTGAGAACAGCTGTAAACCAACGAAAGTTCGTTCGGCAAAAGAGACCTACTGGTGGAATGAGAGGCTAGAAAACCTCAGAAAAGAGACCAGGAAGTTATTTAAACGTGCTAAAAAATACCGCACGGCTGATAGTTGGTCCACATATGCAAAAATGAGGGACAACTATAGAAATGAAATGAGGAAGGCACAACAGGATAGCTGGACTGCCTTCTGCTCCAGCATCGATAAGGGCAAAGAGGCAGCGCGGTTAGACAAACTGCTTTCAAAAAACCCAGATGCAATTTTAGGCACCTTAAGACTGCCTAACGGAGGATTTGCCGAGTCGGACGAGGAGACTTTGGCTCACCTGGTCCAGACCCATTTCCCAGGCTTTTCTAGATCTGAGAAGGGCGGTCCCGATTCTCGGCCTCTGAGTAAACTACC
The DNA here is from genome assembly GCA_032873175.1 of Leptopilina drosophilae. Classification (NCBI taxonomy): domain Eukaryota; kingdom Metazoa; phylum Arthropoda; class Insecta; order Hymenoptera; family Figitidae; genus Leptopilina; species Leptopilina drosophilae. Next base: position 25,713,970 of record CM065479.1, on the reverse strand, counting down.
GCAGGCTGAATATAGGCCGCGGAGACAGTTGGCTAATGGAATCGTGACTGCCGAGAAGGTCAGGTGGGCCGTGGAATCCTTTAGCCCTTATAAGTCTCCCGGACCAGACGGCGTTTTCCACGTCCTTTTGCAAAGGGCGATGGATCAGGCGGTCGGACCGTTGGTAAGGCTTATCAGGGCAAGTCTAACTCTTGGATATGTCCCAAAAGCGTGGAGGAGCACTAAAGTCGTCTTCATACCAAAGGCTGGCAGGAACGGATATACCTCACCAAAGGATTTTCGTCCAATTAGCCTAACATCTTTCATTCTGAAGTTGGTTGAAAGATTAGTGGATAGATACATCCGCAGTGAGATCTTAAAGCAAAATCCTTTGCATAGAGATCAGCATGCCTATAGAACGGGATGTTCTACAGAATCAGCCCTTGCCAGAGCTGTTAACTTAATAGATGGACAGCTACAGGATAAGGGTTTCGCAGTGGGTGTTTTCATGGATATAGAGGGAGCTTTCAATTATACCTCCTCGGAGATTATAAAGGAAGCCATGATCTCTCATGGTATTCCCACAACCATTGTTGACTGGACCTGTCACATGTTGGGTAACAGGAACCTATTAACAACTAAAGGGAGCTCAACCCTTCGAGGAACAGTTAATTCTGGATGTCCTCAGGGAGGAGTTCTATCGCCCTTACTTTGGTGTCTGGTAGTGGATGAACTGCTAAGACTCCTCAGTGAGAAGGGATATCATGCGATTGGTTATGCGGACGATATCTTATTAATCGCTCGCGGTACTCATCTGGATGTATTACTAGGTGTGGTGCAGCAGGCGTTAAATATGGTAGATGGATGGTGCGGACAAACTGGTTTGTCAGTCAATCCAGCAAAAACGGAAGTTGTTATTTTCACCAGACGATACAAGTGGAAAGCCACATGTATGCTAAAACTGGCTGGAAAAGAACTCCAATTCACAGAGAAAGCGAAGTACCTAGGAGTCATCTTGGATAGTAAGCTTCTTTGGAAAGAACACTTGGGTGAGAAGTGTAATAAACTCACAGCTACTCTATGGCAATGTAGGAGAGCTATAGGATGTAGCTGGGGTCTTAAACCGGATACACTTTTGTGGATCTACGAATCGATTCTGCTTCCTAGGCTGACCTATGCGTCTGTGGTCTAGTGGAGCAGAGTTGAACTTAAAACGGCAAAAGACCGGTTGGAGGGCGTAAGGAGGCTGGTCCTGAGGAGCATCACTGGTGCTGTGCGCACTACGCCCACGATGGCCCTTGGTGCTCTTCTGGGACTGGAACCTTTACCCCTGATCATTAAAGCAGAGGCGGCGAAAGCTGCCCTGAGATTAGGTGGGGACAGAGGCCGTAGGGAAGTTGGCAGATGGCGTCTCCCCAGCAAATTGGTGGAAAAACCCATTCTCAATATGATTAGAGATAAGGTGACTCCACTTTACCTCTTTGACAAGAAGTATAGAATAAGTATACCTAATAGAGAGGATTGGCATAATGGGCCTGCCCTTCTTCCCAGAGATGCTATTGTCTGGTATACGGACGGATCGAAGGGAAGAATTGGCGCGGGCGCAGGTGTCTATCAAGAAGCAGTGGGGGTGGCTCTCGCATATAGTTTGGGAACCATCACTACTGTTTTACAATCCGAAATTGTAGCGATTCTCTACGGTGCTTCTGAGGCTCTAGAGCGCTGCCAAGATAGAAATATCTATATTGCTTCGGACAGCAAGGCAGCCATTTGCGCTTTGAAACGATATGTTACGACATCCCAACTGGTCGGAGAGTGCCACGAGGCGCTCAACAGGCTAGCTGGAATTAACCGTGTTACCCTCATCTGGGTCCCAGGACACTGTGGAATTAAGGGTAATAACGTAGCGGATGAACTAGCCAAAGAAGGTGCTAGGAAACGATTTATCGGACCAGAACCAATAGTTGGTGTCTCCAACAAGTGTCTGACTTTGGAATTTAAACAATGGCGGACACTAGAGCACCAAAAAGAGTGGCGGGCGCAGTTGCAGGTTGTAGACAGGCCAAAGCACTCATTGGGGAAAACTTAAAACCTAAAATAGCGGCGGATTTCCGCAGGCTTAATAGGAAAGAGGCGAAAATCATAACAGGTTTGTTAACAGGCCATGGAGATTTACGCTATCACAGGCATAAGATGGGTATCGTCGAGGATCCCAAATGCCGTAAATGTGGTGAGGAAAACGAAACCTCAGCTCACATTCTGTGTCGATGCCCTGCCTTGGTGAGGGAACGATATCAGATCACAGGTTGTTACTTCCTTGAGGAAACAGCAATCGCTACTAAAGAACTGGCCGCGGTCCTGTTTCTATGGAAGGGGCTTTGGGCTTAGGTCAGGCGGTTTAGTAGGACTTTGGGGACGTAAAGGGATTATCCAAGCGTCAGCGGCTGCTAAGCGGCTGCAACCCTACTAGTTAATAATAATATTATAATTATAATTAAGTATATTAAGTATATTTAATTTTTAAGTAATTTCTAATACGATCTAATATTTATAAAATCAAAAAAATATTTATAAAATTGGTTTTAATCCTAAATGAACAAAATAAAATTTTTAATAAAAAAATGAATTTTTCATCTTTAATTGTAATTAATTCTATAATTTTCAATAGAATATATATTTTACATACATCAATCGATTCGTCTTGATGCAAGGAATAAGATTTTAAATTTATTTTTCAATAAATAATAACATTTTATTGTACAGCAACATGATTCTTAAGAAAAAATGTATTTTTATTAAAAATGCAAATTTTGTGTCTGTAATTGGTTTTAATTTTATAAATTTAAATACAATATATACTTTATATATACCAATCGATCCGTCTTGATGCAAAGAATAAAATTTTAGAATTAAGTGAGTAAGATTTTCTTATACAGCAACATAATTTTGCGGAAAGAACTCATTTTTTGAGAAAAATGCGAATTTTTCAGCTTTAATTGTGATTAACTCTATAAATTCTCATAGAATTTATTCTTTTTATATACCAATCGATTCGTCTTGATGCAAAGAATAAGATTTTATTATATATTAACTTCAATAACCAACTTAAAAAAAATTTTTGAAAAAAAATTTTTTTTAGAAAAAAGTCAAAAAAAAAAATTTTTCTGAGAATTTTTTAAAGTCTATCAATCCAGTTCGAGATATTTTTATGATAAATATACCTGGTAAATTTTAGCCAAATTTGTTAAAACCTCTTCGAGTTATCGTGTTCACAAAAATCGGGATCCACACACACACACACACATACATACATCCGGACAATTGTTCAGGGTCTTATATAACATAGTCCCATACAGAAGAAAATTTGTCAAAAGGATTTTTAAAAATTTTGTAAATTAAACGACTACAAAGCTTCCTCACGAGGAAGCAAAATTCATCAAATTCACTTAAAACTCGTTACTCGGAGGTTTTTGGGGTCCCGGATACGAATCCGCACTCAGATTTTGAAAATTCAAAATGGCGGATACAATATGGCGGATGATATTTTCAAAAATTCATGGAATTTACTTCAAAATCGTTACTCGGGGGTTTTTGGGGTCTCTGATTACAAACCTAATTTTATATTTTGAAAATACAATGTGTCAATTATGTTACGTCATTGTAACGTATTTTAAATAATGTTTAAAAACAATAATAATAGCGATAATAACAATAGCAATAATAACAATAATAATTGATAATAATAAATTAACAAGTAATTGTTATTCAAATTTTATTAATTTTTAACTATTAATAAATATTAACATTATAATTAATAATAATGAAATAATAACAATAACATTTGAAATAATAAATAGCAATATTTTAAATAATAATTAAGAATAATAACACAAAATTTAACAACAAATAATTGTTATTAACATATTATTATTTTAACTTTATATTATTATTAACAATTATTAATAATAAACAATAAATATGTATAATTATTTAAAATAATAATAAGAATGATAAAATAAGAACTATTTAATAATTACCAATTAATAATAATAATAAATTGTAACCATAATAAGAAGATAATTGATACAACTATATCAATAACCATATAATTCTAAACAACTATAACAATAACCATATAATTATAACAAAAATATAATAAACAATAATGTAATAACAAACAAAATTATCAAATTATAACAACATTTATAAAAAACGAATGGTAATAATGTACTAAAAATAATGTACATATGGTGAACACGTGTGATCTAATAGTGAGTCACCACAAGTGTTCCTGCAACAATGGATTTCTCCAAATGCATGGCTTAGCGAACTTTTTCTAAAATAGATGGACAGAATTTGGTATAAAAAGGGCCAGACTATCAAACAGAAGCCAGTCTTAAAAATGTAGTCAACAGAAGAAGTTACCAAATGTCAGTCTTAATTTTTTAATCATCACAAGTGGTTCTCTTCGTAATAGTGCTCTCAACACCAGTATAGTAGTTGTCCTGAATCTACACGTGAATTTCTAAATTCAGTGCATCTTGAAGTTAAATTTGGTATTTAGAAATATCGTTCGAGTTGTGACAAAAGCTGAAAGAAACATAATACCTATTTAACTGCCTAATTTACGAGTGTCGTAAATCATCAACCTGCAACACTTAGTAACCCATTAACGGACAATTGCCATTATATCCCAAAAGTCGCAAGCCAGGACCAAACCCCGCTGCTTTAAGGTAAACAGAGAAACCACTTAAGACTCACGTTTAGAAAGCTAATGCTCATTTCATCTTTGCATAATTTTGATATTTTTCAAATATACTGTGTTCAAATAAAATTATTCTTGTCATTTATCCAACCTCGTCCCAACTTTAATTTTTCTAAATTAAAGTTAAATCGAAAAAAAATAGGGAATATAATAATAAGGTAAGACATAACAATTACAACATGGCGTACACTATTCTAAAAAATGTATCATATTGATTGAAAATTTGTGACTTGGAATTTATTGATGTCTTAGATTAAAAATGTAATGTTGGTTTTGAAAATTTCCGATCCATTATAATAACCAATAGCTCTAAAAGTTAACTAGATTTATCTGAATTTTGTTAGTCAACAGTTGTTTATGTCTTACGTTTAAATCACTGCAACTGTCATTTTTGTTGAAAGTGATTGATTATCAATTGTTTTGTTCATTGCGCTGTATATATGTCTAATGTGTTATTTTTATTCTTCTTTTAGCATAAAAACTGTCTATTTTGGTAACCGATTGCAGTTGTTTGGCCATATTGCACAAAACGGTTTCTCAAATTTTAAACGCGTTTTTCTCGATACAAGATTTTTAAACTGTTGGGCATCGTAGCGTCTAAACTATTTAATCCATCAACTTCTGGTTTGCGGCTTTTTAAAGGTAACTAAATTCTACTGAGGATATACCTATAATATGAGAAAATTGTTAACAATAGAAATTTTTACAAGAGGTCAAGTATGGAAAAATAATTCAAAAACCTAGTTTTTTAAAAAATGTGTCCGACATTTTGTTAACTTTTTCTTGATGCGCCATGTTGGCCGCCATTATTCATTTTTTTAAAACTGAAATATATGTTTTAAAAGTTCAAAAATGTATCTTTATTTAGAAAAAAAACTACATCACTAAGTCACAGCCGTTCTTCGCAAAAAATTGTCAAAATTTGTGCTTATTTGGCTTCCTCAATGAGAACCTCTTCTTTATAAAGATGGTTTTTTTATTTTGTACAACTAATTTTTATTAATTTGAATCTTTCTCACAAACGGTGAAATAAAATTTAGATTCATATACAAACTTTCTAAAGCATTAATGTAAAGTGTACGATGTATGTATTAATGTATGCGTTTAGAATATTCTGTGGGCAGGTCTATTAAATAAGAATTTGTTCGTGAACAATTGTAGGGGGTTTAGGTGGTGATTGAAGTAGATAAATTGAGATTTACGTTAGAATTACTATAGATCGACTAAAATGATTTTTTTTTATTTTTTCTTCTTTAAATTTTACAGAACTATTCAATATATATAAGTTTTGTCGCAAACTGTACCTTACGTTTCACCGAACTTTCAATAAAAAGGAGTATAGTGAACACTTACCTTGCGTTTTACCGAACTGTAAGAGACGCGCTAATACATGTATCGTAAGGTTTATGCTTTTTACATTATTTTTTAATGTAATTGATTTTAGAGTCCTGTTATTGAAAAATTACAGTTTTGACACTACATCACAGTTTTACCGAACTAAGTTCGGTAAAATTTTAGGAATATATTTTCTTCGTGTAAAAGTCAATAATTAATTTTATGAAATTTTTGATTATTATTTATTATGTAAATTACATATTTTAAACTATGCTAATTTTCATATTTTTTTATTCTGAATTCCTGAAATAAAAACAATAATGTTTATTACTTTATAATCTTAAGTGAAACTGTTTTACTATTGAAATCTAAAAAATTGTCTAAAAAAGGAATTTTAATCACTTTTATTTTTTAAATTTATATTTCTGTCATTTTTAAAATTATTTATTTCTATTTCTAATATTAGGGGAGAATCACTACGGTCGGGACACCTTTACGGTTGGGTCACCACAGCACAGTGGGCCAGAAACCTCCTTTGCGTGGCCAAAATACAATTTTTTGAAAGTTATTTAAATAAAATTTGCATAATCCTATCTTATTCTATATATGTTTTTACACAAAATATTGTGGTATTGACGATTTTTATTTATAAATTTTTTTTAGATAACGTTTAAAGATTAAAATTTTGTTTGAAATACTAAATATCAGAACGAAGTTCTTACTCTATTTTAAATAAACATTCTGAATAAATAAGTTCTTATACCATATTATTATCTTCAACTGATATTAAAAAATAGAAATTCATTAAAAATTTAGTTATTTATATTGTTTTTCTATTTTTTTACAAAATCTGATCAGTAAAAACTTTGATTTCGTTAGTTTAGAGTAACTTCCATTACAATATTCCCCGATGTTCCGCTTTTAAATGAGTCAAATTTTGTGCCAAGTTCTTCGTAATAAAGTAATTTATGAATTGAATATGCGCCATTTTGCGCATTTTCATAAGCACGTCTGAAATTTCACATTAACCCCTTGACAGTCCATTGCCCATATATAGCCACAGATGCAAAGGTGCCCATATCTCAAAACAAATACTAAAATTAATTCGATTTTAGTGGCGAACTGTATATTGAGGTTTATGGGGTCACTGAATTAGAATTTGAAGTCAGATTTAAAGAATTCAAAATGGCGGACCCAAAATGGCGACTACAAAAATTAACAAAAATTTCAGATTCTCTTGAAACTCGTTACTCGGGGGTTTTCAGGGTCTCTGATTACGAATATGATGTCAGATTTTCAAATTCAAAATGGCAGATAATTTCAAGATTGATGATATTCGATGGAAATTTGTTTCTCGTCGGGGATTTTTGGGGTAGTTGTTATTGCGGATTCAAAATAACGTCCAAAATTATTTTAAAAATCAATGAATTCGTCTGAAACTGATTACTTGGAGGTTTACTTACCTACTCTAATAACTTGTTTTAATTCGTTAAAATTGAAATTTTTTTTAGGTTCACATATCGAATGTGACACTAATTCCCGGCTGATTATTTTTTACAATACGTTGCGATGGTGTCAAACACCTACTTGTATGCGGTTTAAGGGAGTTTTAGAAAGTGTGTGTTTTAAGGGTTAATATACAATTATTTTTTCAAAGAGTAATAGTCCATCAAACAAGGGGAGGTATTGCGCTAACGTTGTACGAATTGTGTCTCTACTGTTTATCTTTAATTTTTTTTCTTTGTGTAGATAGTGTAAAATAGTTCTCCCATATTGTGGTTGTCAGTTTATGTACAATTTTATATAATTAATATATAAATGCTTATTTCGAGCTATTAATAACACGTAGTAGGTAGTTGTGTAACATTTTTTTGTTTCAATATGATAATCACGAAGAAAGAAGTAATAATTAATTAATTACATATTAGTTAAATATGGTAAAACTATAACTGATTTAAGTGAACACGAGTTAGTTCGACTTCCATCAGCACTACGCACTTTAAAATCAAAGTATAAGCAAAAATATGAAAAAGCTTACAGAAAACGGGATAGATTTGAGTCAAAAAATAAAGATTGGCTTGATACAGAATTTTTCAAATTTAATCAAAGTACAAAAGCAGAATCAAGTTCTGGTCGAAAACCTCTTGATTTCAATGATAAATATGATAGATCTAAAAGACGAGAAATTTCATACATTAGTTCTGCTAATTCTCATGATCCACAAAGACTTATACTAGCTGCGCGATATGCAGCTAATAAGGCAAAGCAACATAATGTCACAGCCGTAATAGATGAAATTAACAAATGTTCTTCTAGAGCTTCAGAAATAATAAATTTGATAAAGTCTTCTGAAAAAAATGTAATAAAAAAGAAAACTCCACCAGAGGCTTTAGTTTTTTTATTCGACTAGTCTTTGTCAAAAGAAACATACAGCAGTATACGTCACGAGTCTAAGGTTTGTGGAGCTGATATTTGGCCTACATATAATGAGCTTAGGGAAACAAAAAGATTATTAAGACCACCAAAAGATGAAGTGACAATAAATGAAAATGTGGCAAAAGTTTCTCTTCAATCTTTACTACATCATACTGGTAAGAGAATACTGGAAATGCAGGAAGAAATCTTACTACAAATTATGGACACGAACTGCTTAAGGGAAATGGCTCTAATTTTAACATGCTCTTGGGGATTTGATGGTAGCACTGGCCATTCTATGTATAAACAATCTTTCCAACAAAGCTCAGAAAACAAATTAAGCGATGGAAGCATTTTTGCTACTACTCTTATACCTTTGCAATTAACATCAGAAAATGGAAAGATAGTTTGGTACAATAATGCATCACAATCTCCACGATTCTGTCGACCCATTAAATTAGATTTTGTCAAAGAATCGGATGAAATAATTCTATCTCAAAAAGAAGAAATTGACAAGGAGATTGACGACCTACTTCCTTTAGAATTTACTATAAATAATGATCACAAAGTAACTGTTCACTTTTCTATGCATTTAACTCTAATTGATGGAAAAGTTCTAAAAACTGTAACCGGTACGAAATCCGCACAGACTTGTCCCATTTGTAAAGCAACGCCAAAAGAGTTTAATAATCTTGCAAATATTAAAAAAGAAACAGGCATATTTATTGCAGATCAAAATGCATTGCAATATGGTATTAGTCCTTTACATGCCTGGATTCGATGTTATGAATGCTGCTTACATATAGCGTACAGAATTTCTATAAAAAATGTAGGGTTCAAACACCAAAAGACAAAAAAATATTAGCAGATCGAAAAGCAGAGAATCAAAAATTGTTACGCGAAAAATTGGGTTTGATTGTTGATAAACCAAAAGCAGGTGGTGCAGGTACAACCAATGATGGTAACTCTGCACGTACTGCTTTTCAAAATGCTGATATTTTTGCAGACTGTTTAGGATTAGATCGTCAATTAGTCAATAATCTAAGAATTATTTTAATTTCATTATCCTGTCAGCTACCAATCGATGTTACGAAATTCGAAAGTTTTTGTTCAACCACTGCACACTTGTATGTTTCCCTGTATCCTTGGTATCTGATGCCTTCATCTCTTCATAAGATTTTAATTCATGCTGGAGAAATAATAAGAAACTGCACTCTACCAGTAGGCATGTATGGAGAAGAGGCATCAGAATGCAGAAACAAGGATTACAGAAATTTCAGGCTTAAGCACAGCAGAAAGAACAATAGAAAATCAAACTTAGAGGACCTTTTTTATCGATTAATGGATTCCTCTGATCCTATAGTGTCCAGTATGTCTGCAGTATCCCGAAGAAACAAAAGAAAACGTTTACCGTTACCAACAGAAGTGAAGCAGTTACATTTCATAAATGATCATAATGATCATCATCAAAATGATTCTGAAAATGACATCGAAAATGAAGACGAAATTAAGTCTGAATTCGAAAGCGACGAAATTATTGGATCTAATTTAGTCCATAATCTCCTAGATGATTTGGAATTATCCGAAGAGGAAATTTTGGATGATGATTAGATTGGCCCATTTTTACTTTATATACAGGAAACTTTTAAGTAAATCATTAAAAAAAATTGTTGAACAAATTAAAAAATAAAAAAATATCAAAAAACTAAAAAAAATGTTAAAATTTAAAAAAATTAAAAATATATATATGGGATTATAATTCGGACTAGACACCTCCTCGTGGTAAATCCTGGGTGTTTAATTACAGCTAATTCTGGCCGTCAATTGAAATAGAAATTAGAAAAAATTACTTATTGACGTTTTTACTTTCTAAAAATATTTCAATATTTAAAAATAGACTTCAAATTCGTAATCAGCGACCCCGAAAACCTCTGAATATCAATTTTCAGATCAATCGAATCAATTTTTAATTTTGTGGTCCGCCATATTGGATTCGCCATTTTGAATTTTTGAAAACTGACTTCAAATTCGTAATCAGCGACCCCGAAAACCTCTGAATATCAATTTTCAGATCAATCGAATCAATTTTTAATTTTGTGGTCCGCCATATTGGATTCGCCATTTTGAATTTTTGAAAACTGACTTCAAATTCGCAATCAGCGACCCCGAAAACTATAAGAACAGTTATGAGTTATTTTAAATTTTTATTTTTCTAGAAGTTATGAATTTTGGACACGCAAACGAGGTTCCTGGCCCACTGTGGCTCAGGTTTCTTAGTTGTAAAAAACTGGTGCCATTTACCATTGCATGTAAATACTTGTTAGTAATGGTAGAAAACTTTTCATGTCACTTTCATTAAGTTCCAATGAAGTACGCGAGCAGTACAAACGTAAAACGTAAATGTTTGGCTAATTTTTAAAGCAAAACTTTTACTTAGTGTCGAGAAAGATTAATTAAACAAAATGGAAGATGTAAACAATAAAGTAAGACGATGAAATTTATTCATTAGAGAGTGCTTTAATACTTTGGTATGTTATTTGGTTTTTATATCGTGCGTTTATGTATGTATGCTAAAAAAATAAAAACGACGCGAACCTTGCGGTCGGGTCACTTTATATCGTGCATGTTGGGACGCATTATTTTACAATTATGGTGCGTTCTGACATCGGAAATTCATTTGTTTAAGGTAGAGATATGTGAAGAACGTCATTTTACAGTGAAAAAAATATATTCATGTTCGAAAAACGTTCGTAAAACATTTTAAAAAGTCTCATTTCACATCTCCTTCGATAACGTATTGTAAACGTCGGGCACAAGTCAAAAAGTGTCCCGACCGTAGTGACTCTCCCCTATAAAATAAATAATACTAAATGGTAATTAAAAATAATAAAAGATCAGAAATAAAATGTTCTTAAAATTTTTAGTTCTATTAATTGAAGAAATTATAAATGTTATCTTGCTAGACAGAGCGAAACTTGAATTTTTGTAATAAATTTATACCTTTTTTAATTAAATCCTATATTTATCTAATTATTACTCATTACTTGTATATATGTTTTCTTTAATAATGAAATTTTTTGAATCTGCTCATTCATTGCAATTGTAAATTTCCTTTTTTCTAATTTTGCCATTAAAAGTTCCGATTTCAAAACAATCATGGAAGACAGTGATTCAGCTTTCAACAATAAAGAAAAAAATTCGTATAGACAGGACTCTAATGATTTATGTACATTTATATTTAATGTGCTTTTAATAAACATTATAAGTTTAACATTTTTCAAAAGTCTATGCTCTTCAATTTTTTGTTTAATTTTCACATCAATTAGAGAGAGATATTTTATTATAATTTCAAAATTATTTCCACTATTCAAAATTGCCCGAAGCATCTCTTCTATTCGGTATAAGTCTACAGCCATTTTATGTAACATATTTGATTTAATAGCCACATCGTCTATATCTATCATATAATTTTCGATCTTTTCTGTAAGAATAATTGCAATCTCTTTAATTGCTAATTCCGATTGTAATTTTTCCTGGGAGTAGTTTAAGTGAAGCTTTAATGAATCTGAAATACTTGGACGTAAATCTTGTATAGAGCTTTCAGGAATAATTTTTGATGTTTTAATGGCCGTGAAAATATTAACATCGATATCAGAAGTTATTTCACCGTCATGTGGTATTTCTTTTAAGAGGGCTATGCGATCACTGTTAGCTAATAAAAACCGGGTAAAATTTTTTGATACTTGGGGCCATTTTAATCCAGGGTTATTTAAAAAATGGTTGTCTAAATGATACTCTATGTATTTATAATCAACTGGAATTTCATTAATGGTGTTTGGTACTTTAGTTAAAATTACTGAAGTACTTGAAAAATTTTCTTCGAATTTACTTCCAAAAATATTATCCACGGCTGTTAAAAGTGCCAAATAATTTTTTGTGTCATCTTCTATAATGTCCTTAATGTTAAGGACTAAAACAATTTTAAGTGATTTTACATTTTGCAACAATTTAAAAAAATAAAAATTCCTAATGATTTCTTGTATTTCTTCTCCATTGTTGTCTATATCGGGTGTATCCCAAAGGGTGATATTATTTAATTTCTTTGAAGTCCATCTTGATGGAATTGTATTTTTTGATTGTGAGACACTTTCCATTTCCGGTCCTTTAGATACATTTTCTACTTTTATTATTTTTAGTGGTTCAAATGGCGATATTTTTACAGCCTTTAGCTTATTGCCAATTAAGTAATTAATTAATGTACTTTTACCAGAGTTTGTATTGCCAATGAAAATGACTGAATCTGAATATGTTTTTACAGATTTTATATTTAGGCTTGCAACTTGAAGAGATTCATTTAAATTCTCTAAATTAATTCCAAACGAGTTACATTTTCCAGTAATGAATGAAATTAGTACACAGACAATTGATAGTCTAATCATAATTAGTCAATGGTAATCTTTATCCGAAACTAGTATGTACTAATCAAATTGGAATTAATTTCTAAACAGAAAAAATTTTTGAAAGTTAAAAAAAATTTGGTTTCATTAGTCACGCGTTCTTTTAAATTACTTTTTTTTACATTTTACTAAATTTCCAATTGTATTTTCTAAATGTAAGTTAGTAGTTTCTTAATAGTTAAAAATAACGAGTCGTTTATCACTTAAGTAGTAAAGATTTCACAAATTTTTAGCAAAAACGACTAATTTAATAGATAAAATTAATATTTTTATAATAAAATATCTATTAATTAAAGAAGTCAATTCACTAACTTACTAAAACAAAACCCTAAAAATGTTTAAAAAAGACAGAAATCTTCAGATTTAGACCTTTAGCCATCGAGTGTAGAATGACCTTCCGGCAGGACGAAAAAGACTCATGTGAGTCCCTCCGAAATTACTTTGTAAAATTATTATGGATTTACACTGGAGCTTCACTTATTTTCAGTCTCACTTATTTGTAGTCGCACTTATTTTCACTATTTCCAGTCTTACTTAATTTCACCTGAAATGTTCTCCGCGCATTCCCATTGGTTGATGTTCAAGAATCCAACAATCAAATCAACTCGAATGCTAAATTTCAGAGTGAAAATAAGTGCGACTTTGCCTTTCAATTTGTGTTGACTTGGTGAAAATAAGTGAAGCTTCAGTGTAGCTGTTCTACATCCAGAAATATAATACAGTCAGCTCCCCTCACTGTTACATTTCCAGAAATTTCTCACTCCTCCGAACTCAGCACTGTCATGTACTCAAATTGTGCCTATTGCGCACCTTTTAGGGACGTAAATGAGCGATTCCATGTCAAGTCTTAGTGATCAAGGTGGAGAAAAATGTTTTTCCAATCGTATCAAAACTTAGGGCTTTTGTATTACTAATAAATAGTAATTTTTCGTAAAATTATTTTTTTATTTAATCCAATATTTTCCGAGGGAGAGAGGGTTAAATTTTTAGCTTAACAGCACAATGCATATTTCGATAATTTTTTACTCAAATTTGAAAAAGTACATTTTGGAAAAGTTTTTTCATTCTCTTTCGATTGAAAATAAGCATTTTGAAAAAAAAAAATTTTTTACCCAAAAAAATCAAAATTAAAAATAAATTTTAATTTTTGGGGGGAAAAAGTACGATTTTGTTAACGAAAGCGGTCTTTTACCAAAAGGACATATAAGGTGTTTCAGAATGTGATAACCAAATATTAGAGAGTGGTAGATAAAAATATTCTAAAATGGACTATACTTTTATTTTCGCAAAATAGTAAATAATTGATGAAGATAAAAGTATTTAAAAAAGTAAAAAATAAAAAATTCTAAATCATATTTAAACGACATATTAAAACAAAAGATAATCAATTTGTTGGATCTAAAAGAAAATTAGCTGTAAATTATTATTTATATAATTTACAAAGTATTTTAAACAATTATTATTTTTAATTAATTATTATTAATTATTTAAACGATTAATTATTAATGAATTATAATTAATTAATTTTTCTACGAAATAGGGTTAGGTGAAATGTTTTTAATTATTTTTAATCACAAATGGAAATTAATTAATTAAATAATAATTAATTAATAAAAATAATAATTAATATTATTAATTTAAGTTGAAGAATAATCTGTTTTAAATTTATAATAAACGAAATTAAGTTAAAATTTGTTAATTTCAATAACCATCAAAAGATAAGTAAATTTTTTATTTAAATTGCTAATTTGTCAAGAAAAAAAATTTACACAATTTAAATAACTTTCGAAGGTAAGTAAAGACAAATTTCAATACATGTAAAAATTGATTAAAATTAAATAAGGTTAAATCAGATTTTTTTTCATTTTAATAAATCTTTAATTCAATTTTACAAAAAATTTCGACCACTTCACATGATTCTTACGAATATTTTATTGCTCACTTTCAATTTCAGTCTATTCATAAATTAAAAAAAAATGATCCTGAAATTAATCTGTTGATTGATTTCAGGATCAATTATTTTTGGCCTGTTGAAATAAATTTCACATAAATATTTTATCATTGTTAAAGTTAACACCACTTGAGATGGCTCTGTGGCAACAATAATAGAATTATAAATTTGAAGTCTGCGTTCTTCTCCCCGATCGGTTGAATTTTTTTTCTATTTATTAAATTTTGCATTTAATTTTTCAGCAATAAAAATAATCATTTATTAACAAATAATATAAAGTTATAATCAATAATATTAGTTATTTCTATTATTTTCAATAGTTTACTCTTGAATGAATATTTTTTTAATTCTCCATCAACAGCTGCCATCTTGTAGCGCTTTTTAAAATTGCAATTTTTTAAAATAATTATCAATTTAATTAAGTAATTAATTTGAATAAATAATTAAACAATTAATTAATTGAACAAACAAATTCATTAATTAATTTAAATATTTATTCATTTTTCAAATTCTCCATTATTAATTAATTTTCACTAATTAATTATGTTAATAATCTAATTACAATATCATACTCTTGAATAAATATTTTTCAAATGGTCCATCAGCAGCTGCCATCTCGTGGCGCTTTTTATCATTACAAAAATTATTTTTTCTTTAGGAATAATTATTTCTGTTTAAAACCATTTAATGAATGAAATAAAGAATTTTGATTTCCTTTCAATTTGAGTCTATTAATAAATTGAAAAAAAAAATTAATCCTGAACTTAATCCGTTGATTAATTTCAAGATCAATTTCTTTTTTGGTCTGCCAAAATAAATTTCACATAAATATTTCATCACTGCAAAGGTTAACATCACTTGAGATGACTCAGTGGCGACCATAACAGAATTGTAAATTTGAAGTCTGCGTTCGACTCCCAGGTCGATGAAATTTTTTTTTCTTTTTATTAAATTTTGTATTGAATTTTCCAGTAATAAAAATAATTATTAATTACCAAATAATTTGAAGTTGCTATTATTAATTAATTTTAAATGATTCATTAGAAACAATTAATTAATAATATTAATTATTTATATTATTTTCTCATTTTATTTTGTTAAAAAATAAATTTCAACAGCTTATTTTTGAATAAGTATTTTTTTATTTTCTATCAACAGCTGTCATCTCGTGGCACTTTTTACCATTGCAAATTTATTTTTTTAATAATTATTAATTTAATTAATTTAAATAAATTATAAAATTAAAATTAATTAATTAATTAGAATAAATAATTAAGCAATTAATTATTTGAACCAAAAAATTAATTAATTAATCACTTAGAATAAATTATTAAACAATTAATTATTTAAACAAAAAAATTAACTAATTTAACAAAAAAATTCGACTTCCGGGTCGGTTCAATTTTTTTTCTGTTTCCTTTTATTAAATTTTGCATTTAATTTTTCAGAAATAAAAATAATTATTAATTACGAAATAATTGAAAGTTATTATTGTTAAGTATTGTCATTAGGGTAAGACTGCGACAGAAAATATGCAATTTGCATGAGGTCTTTGGATTAGGCTGTAATTTAGTGCAATTGTAGTATTGGATACTAGAAACTAGTGTGCCAAAATTGTTTTGAGAATTTTGAAATTTGTTGAAGTTACGTCATTTTTAATTTTTTTAAATCTTAATATTTCCGAAAGTTTTTGATGAAATTTAATAAAATTTGGAAGGCTTATACTTGAAATCATGTTTCTTCTGACTATCACATAACTAAAAAAGAAAAAAAATTTTTGCCCAAAAAATAGTCAAAAAAAAAAAATTTGTTGAAACTGTTTTGCCCGAGCGGGACCGATTTTTGAGTTTTCTTGACAATTCAATTTCTGAAGTAAAATAATATTTATTTTCTATTTTAATTAAAAAAACAAAAAATTAATAATTATCTAGCAATAATTAATTTTATTAATGTAATTTATAAGAAAAAATGAAAACAGAATTAATAAAAATTTTTTTGCATATGGAATTTTGTTCGTAATATCTACTTTAAAATTTTTTTAAATTTAGGTTTTTATAATTTTAATCTAATTTTTTGTTTTATTTTTAAATTTTCCAATTTTTTCGTAAAATATTTGTGTGGATTATTAATGCATTTTTTTAATAATTAACATCAAATTTTTTTACGAATTTTTTATTGCTCACAGCTTTTATTATTTATAAACAACAATTTCATTTATCAATTTCCAAAAGTTGTTCATTTTTAAAAATGGTCTTGACAGCTGCTGCCCTCTCACAGCTTTTATTGTTACTTTCTTTCTTTTCTCTGTGTTTTTAATGCATTTTTAAAGAATCAAAAATAAATATTATTCAATTTCTAGAATGGTATAATATTTTTTGCTTCCTCGTGAGGAAGCTTTGTAGTCGTTTAATTTACAAAATTTTTAAAAATCCTTTTGACAAATTTTCTTCTATGTGGGACTATATTATATAAGACCCTGAACAATTGTCCGGATGTATGTATGTGTGTGTGTGTGTGGATCCCGATTTTTGTGAACACGATAACTCGAAGAGGTTTTAACGAATTTGGCTAAAATTTACCAGGTATATTTATCATAAAAATATCTCGAACTGGATTAATAGACTTTAAAAAATTCTCAGAAAAAAAATTTTTTTTGACTTTTTTCTAAAAAAAAAATTTTTTCAAAAATTTCTTTTTTAAGTTGGTTATTGAAGTTAATATATAATAAAATCTTATTCTTTGCATCAAGACGAATCGATTGGTATATAAAAATAATAAATTGTATGAGAATTTTTAGAGTTAATCACAATTAAAGATGAAAAATTCGCATTTTTCTCAAAAAATGAGTTCTTTCCGCAAAATTATGTTGCTGTATAAGAAAATCTTACTCACTTATTTTTAAAATTTTATTCTTTGCATCAAGACGGATCGATTGGTATATATAAAGTATATATTGTATTTAAATTTATAAAATTAAAACGAATTACAGACACAAAATTTGCATTTTTAATAAAAATTCATTTTTTCTTAAGAATCATGTTGCTGTACAATAAAATGTTATTATTTATTGAAAAATAAATCTAAAATCTTATTCCTTGCATCAAGACGAATCGATTGATGTATGTAAAATATATATTCTATTGAAAATTATAGAATTAATTACAATTAAAGATGAAAAATTCATTTTTTTATTAAAAACTTTATTTTGTTCATTTAGGATTAAAACAAATTTTATAAATATTTTTTTGATTTTATAAATATTAGATCGTATTAGAAATTACTTAAAAATTAAATATACTTAATATACTTAATTATAATTATAATAAATATAACAAATTTTAAAAATTAATTTTTAATTAGATTTGAAGACAACAACATGAAAAATATGTCAATACGTGACAATAAGTTAGTAATTAATTTTTACTAATTCATTAATAAATAATTAATTATTAATTTACTTTTAATTAATTTTTTAAAAATTAATACCTGTTAAACTTATTATTTTCTCAATTAATTACGATGAAAAATAAATTACAATACTATCTAATTTATAAATTAACATATTTTTGTAATGGTCTAATAGCAGCTGTCATCTCGCGGCACTTTTTACCAATAAAAATTTATTTGTTCGTTGTTCTTTATGAACATTTATTTCTGTTTAAAAACTGTTTTTTAATAAACTTAAGAATCTTAATGTCTTTTTAATTTCCGTCTATTCATAAATAAAAAAAATTGATCTTGAAATTAATCAGAAGATTGATTTCAGGAACAGTTTTTTTTGTCCTACCTGCACGGAAAGAATGTCATTTCGGGCACATATGGCAGGCGCAAAGTAACACATTCCACCCGGGAGTAGGGGAAGCGGGCGGAAAATAGTTTACCGCCCGCTTGTGTGACGTCAGCGGGCGGTAATAGTATATTGTGTGGCAAGGGCGGAAAGTTGTCAATTCCTGACCGAGTTCAAAAATTGCCGCACGAGCGAAGCGACGGCGGCAATCGTACGAGGTCAGAATTGACATTTCTGCTCGAGTTGCACACGATATTTTTTGTCCAATTGCGCGATAAACAAGACGCATCCGTAAATTCAAAAATTAATATGCACTTATTATTGAATTCCGAATATTTTTGATAAATTTAACAATAAAATTTTAATTAAAAACTTTATAGGTTCTGAAACACCGATAAAATACTAATTTTGTAATAACTTAAATAATATATCGTAATATTAAACATTTTAATTACAAATAATAATAATAATAATAATAATAATAATAATAATAATAATAATAATAATAATAATAATAATAATAATCTTAATAAAAACACATTAAATAGTGACGTGATAAAATTACAACAGAATAAGTCGTAGAAATTAATAATATAATAATTAGTAGTATTTATTTAATACTGCTAAAGAAGCGGGCGGAAAAGTCGTTTTTCCGCCCGCTAAGGCCATGGAACGACTTTTTCGCCCGCTGTTGGTAAGCGGGTGGAAAAGCTTACTTTTCCGCCCGCTATTGGTAGGCGGGCGGAAAAAGCTTACTTTCCATACATGCATGGAAAGTCGAGTTTATCGCGCATGTAGGACAAAAAGTATTTTCCGCCCGCTCTGAAAGTATTTTACGCCCGCATGTTAATTCTTTGTTTTTTCTGTAGAAATTAATAAAAATAAAACTTATTGCTTAAAATAGAAAACTATATTTTCAGAATACATTGTTTTCTTATTTCTATTTTTAAACTTTTATCAATAAAGACTTCAAAGAGTCAACATTTATTTAGGGTTTAATTTTTAACTAAAATGAGCGTTTAATCGTGCGTCTCCTCAATGCCATAGTTTCCCTGTAGTTCGGACAAAAAATTATGTTCGCATTATGGGCGCAAAGGTGATTTCGACTCCGGCGAGATTTCGGGACCTCGGGGACACTTTCGCTCCCTCGGCTTCGCCTCGGGCGCGAAATTGTGTCCTCTCGGTCCCTTCACCTCGCCATCATCGCTATCACCTATTTTGCGCCCTTGATACGAAAATAACTATTTTTCTACAGTCGAAATGAATTTTTCTTAAATAATAAATAACTGTAATGGCTAACATCACTTGAGATGGTTCAGTGGTACTCGTTTCAGACTTGTAATTTATAGATCTGCGTTATATTCCCAGATCGGATGATTTTTTTTACAAAGTGCTTTATTCAATTTCTAGTAATACAATTAATTATTTCTTCGTTAATTATTAAATCATTTGAATTAAATTATTAATTAAAATTAACTATAATAAGTTTAATGTTCTTTCATTCATTCATTCACTTTTTCTGTCCCTCACATTCTAGTTGTCTTGTGTATATATTTTTTTAACTTTAGATATAATGTATATTAGGTATATTATTATTCCTATGTTAAATTATAATTATTTTTATATTAAAATTACTTAATGTAAAATAGTAATGACAAATAGAAATCATTAGAATTCTTTCATCTTTTTTCATTTAAAGACTAAAATTTTGATAAATATAATGTTCTGTCAAATCGAAAGTATAGTTTTTTTCGTTACTTCTGAACAATATTAGACAATTCTCAAACAATTGTGTTTAAGAAATAGAAAATTAATTTTATTTAAATTTTATTTGAATTTTTAGAAAAAAAACCAAAATAAGTTTTAAAATATAAAGTCCCCCTTAAAGTTTTAAATTCATTTTTTGTTTCTGAAATTTATATTATTAGTCAATAATTATAATTATAAAACATCTCATAAATTTTTATAATTTTAAATTTCTGAATTTTAAAATGAATGATATTCATTTATTTCTTGAACAAATTAAATTTTTATTACTTATTAAGTAAATAATAAATTATTACTGCTTATTATTGTTAAAAATTTTAATAAAATTTTTCGCAAAAATTAAAATATTTAAATTAAATTATTTTTCTAAATAATAGCATTCTTTGTAAGGATTTAAGGACAGCTGGGGTAAATTCGGACAAAATTGACATAATTTTTTATTATAAAATGCAATATTTCCACACGGAAAAAAAGTATCCATCATACTTATAATATTTTTCTCTGTGCGATTTTATTCCGATTTTTTATTGCTTTAATTTCTTCCTTGAGTTCTCTATAGATAACAGCTAATTTTGAAATAATTCAGTCACCACTACTGCTTTTTGCATCCCTTAAGTGTATTTAATTTACAATAATACATTATTTAAAAAAAAATTTAACAACGTCTAAAACACATGTATTTCTGCATGAAATTATAAATTAATTATTTTTTTAAAGGTTTTAAGTTCAGTCAAATATGTAATATTCTACCAGATTGTAGAGCTTCATTTAAATATAAATTTTCAATAAATAAGTGATTTTCGCAAAAAAAACAATTTATGCGACTTTTGTATAAAACGCTTCAATTATAAATATTACACACGAAAAAAAAAGTTTTACTTTCAGCCTGTTTTCGAGGTGGAATTTAAGGTGTAAACGGAGTCAGCTCCAATAAACAAGGACAGACTTATCTGAAATACCTGGGCTGAATTTTAAGGTGTAAACGGAGTCAGACATTTTTTTTCCTGTGTGAGAGACAAGATTATTATTTTAAAAAAATTTCAATTCTTAGTTTAATTTAATTATTTTTTAATTTTTAAATTTAAATTATTAAAAAAACATTATTCTCAACAAATTTAAAGAAACTCGTCAAAAAAAGTTAATTATTCATAAAAACTTTAATACAAATTTTTAAATTTATTTGTAGATTTATTTATCAAATAAATTAAAATTTGATGAGAAAAAACCGGGAAAACTTATGACATAGGTAGCCGGGAAAAAACAGACAATTTTTTTAAGGGTTCATACCACTTTGTCATCTTCAAAGAAGCAAAATTTTTTTTATTACAGTTTGAAAGTAAAATTTGTCAAAAATGTAGTGTAACATTTTTAGAAAGATCCCAACACTCAAAATATAATTTTTTCAATGCTATTTGAGCGCGTATACGGCTATGTAAGTAATACAACACAAACTTGAAACGCGTTTTTCTCAAAACCACATTTTTCCATGCTGCGTGATGTTTTTTCGGAAACTACTGGATCGATTCTCTAAATTTTTTTACGAAAATCTTCGTCAAATGAGTGCGTATAGCCGGAACTAGAAATATTTAAAAATATTAATGTTTACTATTTGTTTAAACCAAAAAATTCCCAAAAAAATTAATTTTCTAAAAAAAATTTTTTATTTGATATTTTGTTATTTCTTTGTTTAAATTAAAAATCTGCCCGCCCTCCGGGCGGACAAATTCTCATCAGCGCTTGGCGCGGCTCGCAAGTTTCAGCGCGCCTCGGGGCTCGCTTCGCTCGCAGTAGTTTACGATTATTGTACATTATTTGCGTTCTTCTTCTTATTCCTTCTTGTATGTGAAAAACTCCATTATCTATATGTTTTAAAACTATTTAGCTAAAATATACTGACTCCTCACCAATAAACATTTCGATGTGCATCTAAGTCAATCAACTGAGACTACGTACCAGACACGACATATCTATCTTAAGACCCTAATTGGTTTATTTTTCTTAAAGTTACTACGACTTTAAGGTTTACATTCTCATCAAATATGTGTTGATATGCAGATTATCATGACATTAATTCTACTTTCATCGAAAGAAAAAAATTATATATATTTAACAAATCACCATATCCAATACGAAGAGAAAAAAAATCATAAATACAGATTCCTGTATTTCTAGTATAAACCGTTCAAACATAAACACTTTATAATCTTAGTGCAACAACAAAAAGAACGACTCATGCAATAGAAATAATTTATTTACTGCACTTTTTTGAAATTATTCTTAAATTGGTATAATTTATGTCAAAAGTATTTTTAAATTTATTAGATTTTTATTTGATAAGTACTTTTCCAAAAAGATTTTTCTACTGAAAATATTTTATGACTAATCCCAGCAGAAAATGCAGAAGTTGCTTGTCGTTCAAGTAGATTTTTCTCATAAAAAAATAAAAAACACTTAGTAAAACAATTCTTTCTAAAAGTAATTATTATTTATTGGTTTATACACCTGTCTTCAGCCTTACATACTTGGCTATACAAGTGTTTCTTACAATTTCTTGCTTTACAAATTTTCCTTACATACAATTCTTAATACTAGGTTTGCGCCTACAGAACGTCTTTCGAAATTTAGGAGTACTCGCATTAGCCTGGACTACCCGTCTAATGGGTTTTCTCGCCAGAGGAGAGGGAAACTGTAGAAAACCTTCTCCTGAGTACAACCGGTTTATCGACAGTCGAGTTCTAATGGTGTGTACCGGACAATAATCGACAGTGCACATCATTATACCTCGACGTCAAACCTCCCGCTCAGATTATCTCACATGCCGGAAAAATTAAAAGGGGTATAAGTTTATTACGGGAATTCAAGTTTCGCTCTGTCTGGCAGGATAGCGTTTGTAATTTCTTCGATTAATGGAACTGAGGGTTTTAAGAACATTTTATTTCTGATCTTTTATTATTTTTAATTACCATTTAGTATTATTTATTTTATAGGGGAGAGTCACTACGGTCGGGACACTTTTTGACTTGTGCCCGACGTTTACAATACGTTATCGAAGGAGATGTGAAATGAGACTTTTTAAAATGTTTTACGAACGTTTTTCGAACATGAATATATTTTTTTCTTTCTAAAAGTATTTTTAAATTTATATGATTTTTATAGGATAAGTACTTTTCCAAGAAAATTTTTCTTATTGAAAATATTTTATGACTATTCCGAGCAGAAAATGCAGAAGTTTCTTGTCGTTCAAGTGAACTTTCGACATTAAAAAATGAAAATAATTAGTAAAACAATTCTTTGCAAAGCTTTTCTGAAAGTTATTAGATTTTCAATTGATAAGTACTTTTCCAAGAAAATTTTTCAACTGAAAATATTTTATGACTATTCCGAGCAGAAAATGCTGAAGTTGCTTGTCGTTCAAGTCGACATTTCTCATAAAAAAATAAAAAAACAATTAGTAAAACAATTCTTTCAAAAGTATTTTGAAATTTATTACATTTTTATAGGATTAGTTCTTTTCCAAGAAGATTTTTCTACTGAAAATTTTTTATGACTATTCCGAGCAGAAAATACAGATGTTCCTTTTTCGTTCAAGTAGACTTTTCTCATAAAACAATAAAAAACAATTAGTTAAGCAATTCTTTTCAAAAGTATTTTGAAATTTATTACATTTTTATAGGATAAGTACTTTTCCAAGAAGATTTTTCTACTGAAAATATTTTATGACTATTCCGAGCAAAAAATACAGAAGTTTCTTGTCGTTCAAGTGAACTTTCGACATTAAAAAATGAAAATAATTAGTAAAACAATTCTTTGCAAAGCTTTTTTGAAAGTTATTAGATTTTCATTTGATAAGTACTTTTCCAAGAAAATTTTTCAACTGAAAATATTTTATGACTATTCCGAGCAGAAAATGCAGAAGTTGCTTGTCGTTCAAGTGAACTTTCGACATTAAAAAATGAAAATAATTAGTAAAATAATTCTTTGCAAAGCTTTTTTGAAAGTAATTAGATTTTTGTAGGATCAGTACTTTTTCAAGAAGATTTTTCTATTAAAAATATTTTATGACTATTCCGAGCAGAAAATGCTCAAGTTGCTTGTCGTTCAAGTCGACTTTTCTCATAAAACAATAAAAAACAATTAGTTAAGCAATTCTTTTCAAAAGGATTTTGAAATTTATTACATTTTTATAGGATTAGTTCTTTTCCAAGAAGATTTTTCTACTGAAAATTTTTTATGACTATTCCGAGCAGAAAATACAGATGTTCCTTTTTCGTTCAAGTAGACTTTTCTCATAAAACAATAAAAAACAATTAGTTAAGCAATTCTTTTCAAAAGTATTTTGAAATTTATTACATTTTTATAGGATAAGTACTTTTCCAAGAAGATTTTTCTACTGAAAATATTTTATGACTATTCCGAGCAAAAAATACAGAAGTTGCTTGTCTTTCAAGTAGACTTTTCTCATAAAAAAAAACAATTAGTAAAACAATTCTTTGCAAAGCTATTTTGAAATATATTACATTTTTATAGGATTAGTACTTTTCCAAAAAGATTTTTCTACTGAAAATATTTTGAAACTAATCCGAACAGAAAATGCAAAAGTTTCTTGTGGTTCAAGTAGACTTTTCTCATAAAAAAAAAAAACAATTAGTTAATCAATTCTATTCAAAAGTATTTTGAAATTTATTACATTTTTATAGGATTAGTACTTTTCCAGAAAGATTTTTCTACTGAAAATATTTTATGACTATTCCGAACAGAAAATGCAGAAGTTCCTTGTGGTTCAAGTAGACTTTTCTCATAAAAAAAATAAAAAACAATTAGTAAAACAATTCTTTTCAAAAGTTATTTAAAGATTGTTAGATTTTTATAGAATAAGTACTTTACCAAGAAGATTTTTTTACTGAAAATATTTTATGACTAATCCCAGCAGAAAATGCAGAAGTTGCTTGTCGTTCAAGTAGACTTTTCTCATAAAAAAAATAAAAAACAATTAGTAAAACAATTCTTTTCAAAAGTATTTTGAAATTTATTACATTTTTATAGGATTAGTACTTTTCCAAGAAGATTTTTTTACTGAAAATATTTTATGACTAATCCCAGCAGAAAATGCAAAAGTTGCTTGTCGTTCAAGTATACTTTTTTCATAAAAAAAACAATTAGTAAAACAATTCTTTGCAAAGCTTTTTTAATTTATATGATTTTAATAGGATAAGTACCTTTCCAAAAAGTTTTTTTTTTGAAATATTTTATGACTATACCGAGCAGAAAATACAGAAGTTCCTTTTTCGTTCAAGTAGACTTTTCTCATAAAGAAATAAAAAACAATTAGTTAAGCAATTCTTTTCGAAAGTATTTTGAAATTTATTACATTTTTATAGGATTAATACTTTACCAAGAAGATTTTTTTACTGAAAATATTTTATGACTATTCCGGGCAGAAAATGCAGAAGTTTCTTGCCGTTCAAGTGGAGTATTCTCATAAAAAAAATATTATTTATTAAAATAAAATGAAAATGACAGGAAATGGAGTGTGAAAATGATGATTGTCGAGTGTTCTAATTTTTTTGGTGTTATTTTTGCTGTTCCTCATTTTACACCTATAAATGGAGTTAAAGTGATACCCCCTGTTTATCTGTGATCGTGGGTTAACCATGGCAAATTAATTCTATAATTAGGTTAATAATTCTTAAAAAAGAAAAAATAATTTGTAATGATAAAAAGCGCCACGAAATAGCAGCTGTTGATGGAGAATTAAAAAAATATTTATTCAAAAGTAAACTATTGAAATTATTTTTTCAATATAATGAGAAAAGAAAATAATAGAAATACGGGATAAAAAGCGCCACGAGATGTCAGCTGCTGATGGACCATTAGAAAAATATTAATTCATGAGTATGATATTGTAATTAAATTTTTAACATAATTAATTAATGAAAATTAATTAATAATAGAGAATTTAAAGAATGAATAAATATTTAAATTAATTAATGAATTTTTTTGTTTAATTAATTAATTGTTTATTCTAATTATTTAATTAAATTAATTATTATTAAAAAAAACTTGCAATTATAAAAAGTGCCCGAGATGGCAGCTGTTAATGGAGATTTAAAAAATATTCATTCAAAAGTAAACCATTGAGAATCATTTTTCAATATAATAAAATGACAATATAATATAAATAACTTATATTACTAATTATTAGTTAATTGTTCATTGACCAATAATTTAAAATTAATTAAGAAAAATAACTTTAAATTATTTGTTAATAAATGATTATTTTTATTACTGAAAAATTAAATGCAAAATTTAATAAAAAGAAAAAAAACTCAACGGACCGGGGAATCGAACGACGACTTCAAATTTACAAGTCTGTTATAATCGCCACAAAGCCTTCTCAAGTGGTGTTAACTTTGACAGTGATAAAATATTTATGTGAAATTCATTTCAACAGACCAAAAAAAAATTGATCCTGAAATTAATCAACAGATTAATTTCAGGAGCAATTTTTTATAAATTTATGAATAGACTGAAATTAAAAGAAATTTAAAATTCCTGTTTTCATCAATTGAAAACAGAAATAATTGTTCCTAAAAAGAAACATAAATTTGCAATGATAAAAAGCGCCACAAGATGGCAGCTGCGGACGGACCATTAAAAAATGTTTAATCTAAATAAGGCTTTTGAAATTTATTTCTGAATAAAAAGAATAGAAATTAATTATTTTATTTAATATTGAATTTTTATTTATAGTAATTCGTAAAATTATTTTAAAAAAGTAATTAATTTTAAATTGATAATTTTTTATTGATAAATTATCAATATTTCATAAAAATTATGATTATTATTTAATTAACAAAATTGACATTTAAATTAATTGATACTAATTAACAATACTGTACAATACTAATTAACAATAATTATTATTTTTAAATACATAAAAAAGGCATTAAAAATACGAAGAAATAAAAAATAAAAACAAAAAAAACTGTGAGAGGGCAGCAGCTGTCAAGACAATTTTTAAAAAATGAAAATTTTTTGTAGATTGATAAATCAATTTCTTATTTGTAAATAATAAAAGCGCTGTGAGCAATAGAAAATTCGATAAAAATTACTAACGAATTTGTAAAAACAATATTAAAAAATTTTATGGTAATTAACGGTCTGTAAGTTAAATATACTTTTTTTGATACTTTAAAAATTCATTAAAAATACGGAGAAAAGAGAGAAGGCAACTAGAAAAACTGTGAGAGGGCAGCAGCTGTCAAGACAATTTTTCAAAAATGAAAATTTTTTATAGATTGATAAATTAAATTCATGTTTGTAAATATTAAACGATGTGTGAGCAATAAAATATTCGTAAGAATCATGTGAAGTGGTCGAAAATTTTTGTAAAATTGAATTAAAGATTTATTAAAATGAAAAAAAATTCTGACTTAACCTTATTTAATTTTAATCAATTTTTACATGTATTGAAATTTGTCATTACTTACCTTCGAAAGTTATTTAAATTGTGTAAATTTTTTTTTCTTGACAAATAAGCAATTTAAATAAATAATTTACTTATTGAAATTAACAAATTTTAACTTAATTTCGTTTATTATAAATTTAAAACAGATTATTCTTCAACAATAATAATATTAATTATTATTTTTATTAATTAATTATTATTTAATTAATTAATTTCCATTTGTGATTAAAAATAATTAAAAACATTTCACCTAACCCTATTTCGTAGAAAAATTAATTAATTATAATTCATTAATAATTAATCGTTTAAATAATTAATAATAATTAATTAAAAATAATAATTGTTTAAAATACTTTGTAAATTATATAAATAATAATTTACAGCTAATTTTCTTTTAGATACAACAAATTGATTATCTTTTGTTTTAATATCGTCGGGTTAGCGCAATATCGTACTTATTCAGAAAACAAAGCAAGATCATACCTAACCACCAATGAAGGCAAAAACATACTTATTCAGAAAAAAAGCAAGAAGATCCTTATTCAGAAAAAGGGGCAATAACATGCTTATTCAGATGTCAGACTTTTTGGCTAATTTCAAGTTGGCAACAGTGTCAATATATATTTCAAATTAACCACTTTCTAGAATTACATACATATGTATGCAGCATTAATTAGATTTTAAATTTATTTATTTTTTTAGTTACATACACGTGCACCAAACGAGGCATTATTTATCAAATAATTTACGGGATTATTTTTCCCGTTGTTTAAAATATGCAAAATTATAGGTTAACAAACAGTCAAAATGAATGTTTATAAAACTACTTTTAAAACTAATGAAATTTCTGAAAAATTCAATCATAAGTAATTTTAAAAAAATATAATTTTTCATACGAAATAATTTTTCAAAATATAATTTGATTGTACAAAGTTATACTGTGTGCTGCTCTTTGTTTGAATCGTTTAATTAAAATATTGAAATAATAATTTAATCCGAATCGCAAGTAATTGCAAATTTTATAACTGTTAGTAGATTAATAAAAACAATTTTATTACTGAAAAATAGAATGGACAACTTTCTGTAAACTTTAATTTATTGAACCATTTTACAGCAGCGCTTTTTTTTAAAGCGAACGATATTTTATTCAAGTATTAATTCATTAATTCTTTGTAAAAATTGTGACAGTCAGAAGGTATTAAGCCCTTTTCGATTAATTCCATGAGGTCCTTTTGTTTCATTTTGTCTAATTGTATTTTACTTTTATAACAAATGTCTAGTTCTTGATTTTCATTAAACTCAATGCTTTTAACGTTAACGTTAACATTGTCATAATCATAAATATATTCAATTTTCTTGTCCGGATAAACTTTAATTTCGCTAACAGTAGAAATTTTAATTCGACTCCAAAATTTCTTTTCTGCCAATTTCGCAAAATCATAGATCTCATTTTGTTGCATTTCGTGAACGGCATATTTAGGCTCTTCTGTTTTTGCTGCTCTCATAATATCACACCAGTGCGATTGCGTGAAGATTGAGCGCATTTTAGAAGCTGACTCTATTCTCGAATGCATAGAGTCTCCTTCACTCTGTGTATGTCCTTTCACTAAGTACCTAAAAAATTTAATAATTTATAGATCTTTTTGTTAATAACACAAAAAGACAACGATTTTGAGATAAAGGATGACTTGAATCTGATAAAAAAAATTTTTTCATTATGAATTTTACATAAAAAACTGTGTCACTTTTATATTTTGAAAAATATAATAAGAAAAATATTTATTTAAATAATAATTATTAGTATTCATTTTAATAAAATTTAGAGAAATCAAATTAAGACCTGTGTTGAATGATAACTTTAAAATCGACAGCTGCTTTAACATACATCGAGTATAATATACTGTTTCGATTTTGCCCTCCACAATTATCACTGTAAAAATTGAATACTTTCACACCATTTTGACTTTTCTCTTTAATAAAGCGCCATAAACAACTAGAAATTTCGTTTGCACCTCTCTTAGCATGTGCTTCATTCCAAACGTTACACAGCCCTTGTTTAAATGCCAAATCAAAAATTGTGAAATTGTAAATTGAAATCTTTCTTTTGTAATAAAGTGCGGATACTTCTGAATGAGGAACATTTAAAACCTTTTGTAAATCAAATGATGCTGTGCACATACTATTATCAGTTTTAGCTTTTTCTTTATCTGCTGACATTAAATCACGTGCAAAATTTTTATTTTTGATGTGCTTTTCGTGTGCTTTTATAATTTCAATTGGTTTATCTCCAGGTGAAAGCTCAAAGGCGGTACATTGATCGCACTGGTCTTTTTTCGGTTTATGAAAGAATATATTATATTCGCTTGTGAAAATTTGTCTATAACGATATTCTGCAACAATATTTTCGTCATTTCTACTTGCCATCCAATCTTTATATTGCTCGTACATTTTATTGATGTTCAAGTCAGAATCTAAGTACTCTCTATTCGTAGTTTTTCTGCAGTAATGGGATTCAACTCGTTCAAACGTAGCTATGTGTTCATGAACACTTTTTGTTGCTAGAATTGATGTTTTGTTGGGTCTATTGTTATGTTTTCCTCGCATGTCTTCTTGAATAAATTGAATCGTCGAATTGTTTTGTTTTTTAAGAATTGTCTCCAGCCAAGTTTTGCTGATACCTTTTTTATAAAAGAATGTCAAAAATTCGAAAAAATCAGGAAAAAGATCATATATATTGACTTTCACAATCAAAAAGTTCTTAAACACAATAAATATTAGAAATGATTTAATCCTCTTACGGTTTTACTATTTTTCAATTTTAAAGGAAATAAATTTATAATTTTGTTAAAATTAATTTTGACTATTTCATTTTTACTTTGATATTAAATACAATTTTTTTGTTTAATAATGATAAGGCCTAAATACGTATTTAGGCCTTATCATTATTAAACAAAATATATCATACGGTCAAACAACCAAAAAATTACTATTATACACTGGCCTTAAAACCAATAAGATTCTACATTAATCAACATGAATAAAGAATTTTACGAACAAATTCTCCATCAATTTGGACGGGACACTTTACAGGAGATAAAAAATTGGATTAAACTAAACTACAAAAAAAAACCGTATTTAGGCCTTATCATTATTAAACAAAATATATCATACGGTCAAACAACCAAAAAATTACTATTAAATACAATTATTTAGCTTCAAGTTACATTACAAGTTTTATTGATTTGACTTTCGAATTAATGTTTTTTAAATAAATAAGTGAATGATACACCCCGAATATTCTAGGGTTAAACCGTAGGCAGGTTAGTAAAAATTAATATTCTATTCTTACTGAAGGTTTGCAAAAACATTTCCTGGCATACTTGAATCCTTTTCATTGGCATAATCAAAAAGAAATCACGTTGATTAAATCGCTTGTTACAAGATTCATTTTCGGCATTAGTTTCCTCATTTGTCTTTCGATTTGTGCATGTTATAGTTCTTGCAAGGTAATCCCATTGTCTACTATGATCTTTAATATTCCAAAATTCTTTAAATAATTGATTTCGTTCAGCATAAGAAGTTTTACTTTGACATTTAAATCGACAATTTACGCATCCAATTCCCATTACTCTAGCGCCAATAGGAGTTTCTCTTGAAGATACACCAGAAGTTCCAGAATTTTTTGATTTTTTTGAAGCAGTAGTTTTCCACCGGTCCTCATTTCTTTTTCGTTTTCTGGTTTTTCTTTTCTGAATCTCTGCCACAGAAACAGATGATAATGTTCCTGACATATCATCTAATGATTATTTAATTATTAATTTCTAAATTGCTTGAAAAAAATGAAAGTTGCTTACTTTTTAAACAAATAAGAAATTAATTAATTATCATTAATAAAAAAAATGAACCATGAAACTAGATAATTTAAATTATGTTAAATTATGTTACTGTGTTTTAGTTATAGTTTTAGTTTTAGTTTTAGTTTTAATTTTAATTTTAATTTTAGTTTTAGTTTTAGTTTTAGTTTTAGTTTTAGTTTTAGTTTTAGTTTTAGTTTTAGTTTTAGTTTTAGTTTTAGTTTTAGTTTTAGTTTTAGTTTTAGTTTTAGTTTTAGTTTTAGTTTTAGTTTTAGTTTTAGTTTTAGTTTTAGTTTTAGTTTTAGTTTTAGTTTTAGTTTTAGTTTTAGTTTTAGTTTTAGTTTTAGTTTTAGTTTTAGTTTTAGTTAACAAGATAATTTACTAATATTTTCAGCATTCTCTGTGAAAACGACTTCTTAAACTATTTTTTGCACTTCGAGATCATTTTGCAACGGAAGATTATGCTGTTGTTCTGGTACTTGATCATTAAAATCTAATAAAATAGAAGTTTTTGGTGTAAAAAGGGGTAAAGGGTTTATAAGAACCTTTCTAAACATTTTACACTTACCATCGTTATAACTTCTTACATTATTACTTAAGTCGGTGTAAACGAAGGGTGTTGATGAGAATTCGGAATCGAAATATTGCCCTTCATATTGGCTCTTTTTACCTTCAGCTTTTTATAAATTATTAAAAACGCTTAATTATATTATAAAAATTTAAATACTTTTAATTAATTTTGATTACTTATATAGTATCTTACTCGAAAAGGCTTGAGTGTTTTCATTGGTTATTTCATAATCAGTGTTTTTGAAACTTTGATTAAAATTATCACAGTCTGTATCAGTAAATATTCTAGATTCTGCAAATATGAATAATTATTTATTAAATTATGATCGAACGTTATTGTTAAAATTCTCTATACTTTTTTCACTAGAAAATTTGAAAATTGATTACTAACCTGACATTTTGGAAAAGGTTACGTTTCGTAAATTTAAAGTAAAAGCTGGTACAATATTTCAAATAAAAATGACTTAAACTAAGTCAGTTAATATTATCAATTATTCATTGAAATAATACAATTAATTAATATTTGATGCAAAAGTTTATCTATTTCACAGTATTGACAATGTGATTAATTTGAAATACATTTATCGACACTGTTGCCAACTTGAAATTAGCCAAAAAGTCTGACATCTGAATAAGCATGTTATTGACCCTTTTTCTGAATAAGGATCTTCTTGCCTTTTTTTTGAATAAGTATGTTTTTGCCTTCATTGGTGGTTAGGTATGATCTTGCTTTGTTTTCTGAATAAGTACGATATTGCGCTAACCCGACGATATGACGTTTAAATATGATTTAGAATTTTTTATTTTTTACTTTTTTAAATACTTTTATCTTCATCAATTATTTACTATTTTGCGAAAATAAAAGTATAGTCCATTTTAGAATATTTTTATCTACCACTCTCTAATATTTGGTTATCACATTCTGAAACACCTTATATGAAAA
The DNA here is from genome assembly GCA_032873175.1 of Leptopilina drosophilae. Classification (NCBI taxonomy): domain Eukaryota; kingdom Metazoa; phylum Arthropoda; class Insecta; order Hymenoptera; family Figitidae; genus Leptopilina; species Leptopilina drosophilae. Next base: position 25,680,679 of record CM065479.1, on the reverse strand, counting down.
AGTAGGACTAGCATTTTTAAACATTGAAAAAAAGAATTTTCTCCTTAACGGAGCGCTCACCGCTGCATCACTAAATTAAACGTACTTATTACCATAAAAAATAAGATTAAGTATGACAGTTTAGTGCTTGAATTGTTTTAACCCTTTAACGACCAAATGTGCTGATTTCTAACTTCGATTTCAAACTCTTATTATTGAAAGAAAAAAATTATTAAAAATTCTGTAGGCTCATACCCATATGTTTTTGGGGTCGCTCTTTCAAATGGCGTTGTCAAAATTCCCAAAAAGTGTCATTTAACCCTTATTTTTTTCAAAAATACTAAAAAAATACAAAATTTTGGAAAGTAATTTTTTTTAGATCCATTTTTAGTTAGTATATTAATTTTTCCAGGTCACCTAAGTATACAAAACGTGTTCCCGATAGTTCTAGTTTAAAAATACGCTTTGCGTTTTAAGATTTTTTGTTTTTATTAATTCAAAATGGCGCCTGAAAATAAAATTTTTTTCAAAATTTAACACAGGATGGACAAAATTTTCAAAAATTGTTGAATTCGATTAAAACTTGTTGCTCGGGGGTTTTTGGGATCGCTGATTACGAATTGGATGAATTCAGATTTTCAAAATTCAACCAATGGCGGAATATGGCGGACGACAAATCTAAAAACTTTATCGTATTGTCTTCTCAAATTGTTACTCGGGGGTTTTCGGGTCGCTGATTTACGAATCTGAATTCAGAATTTTCAAAATTCAAATGGTGGTGGATCCAATATGCTGACGACAAATAAATCTAAAATTTATTTACTTGGCTTAATCGAGGTCGCTGATTACGAATCGAGTTGTTACGAATCAGATTTCAAAAATTCAAAATGGCGGATCCAATATGGCGGACAAATCTAAAACTTTATCGTATTGTCTTCAAATTTGTTACTCGGGGGTTTTTGGGGTCGCTGATTCGAATCTGAATTTAGATTTTCAAAATTCAAAATGGTGGATCCCAATATGGCTGACGACAAAGTTAAAACTTTATCGTATTGGTCTTCAAATTGTTACTCGAGGGTTTTTCGGGGTCGCTGATTACGAATCTGACATTAGTGTCAATGTCAATTAGGTATCAATATTCAATGTATAGGTTTATCAATATTTAGTATATGTATTAAATGTATTAGATTATCAATGTATTAGTGTCAATGTATAAGTGTCATTTTATTAGTATCAGTGTATTACTATCAATGTATAAAAGTATCAATGTATAAAGTGTCAAATAATTTATGTATCAATGTATTAGTATCAATGTATAAGTATCAATGTATAAGTATCAATGTATAAATATCAATGCAATCAATCCAATGAGTAAAAAATTTGAAGACAATACGATTAATGAGATTTGTCGTCGATATTGGATCCGCCATTTCAGTATTTGAAAATTGAATTCAAATTCGTATAGCGACCCGAAAAACCCCGAGTAACAAATTTGAAGACAATACGATAAAGTTTTAGATTTGTCGTCCGCCATATTGGTCCGCCATTTTGAATTTTGAAAATCTGAATTCAGATTCGTAATTCAGCGACCCCAAAAACCCCCGGAGTAACAAATTTGAAGACAATTCACAATTTTGAAAATTTGTCGTCCGCCATATTGGGTCCGCCATTTTGAATTTTGAAAATCTGAATTCAGATTCGTAATCAGCGACCACCAAAAAACCCCGCCGATAAAGTTTTTCGAATTCAACCAAATTTTGAAAATTTTGTCCATCCTGTGTTAAATTTTGAAAAAATTTTATTTTCAGGCGCCATTTGAATTAATAAAAACAAAAAATCTTAAAACGCAAAGCATATTTTCAAACTGGAACTATCGGGAACACGTTTTGTATACCTTAGGTGACCTGGAAAAATTAATATACTAACTAAAATTGGATCTAAAAGAAAATTACTTTCCAAAATTTTGTATTTTTTGAGTATTTTTGAAAAAAATAAGGGTTAAATGGCACTTTTTGGAAATTTTGACAACGCCATTCAAAAGAGCGACCCCAAAAACATATGGGTATGTGCCTGCAGAATTTTTAATAATTTTTTTCTTTCAATAATAAGAGTTTGAAATCGAATATAGAAATCAGCACATTTGGTCGTTAAAGGGTTAAATCGTTGTATAATGTTTAATTGCAGAGACTACCATAAACGAGCGTCTTAAGCGGGAAATCGTATTAAACGGGATCGTATTATCCGGGATCTACTATATATTGAAATTAAGAATTTGACCTTGAATTTCAAGGTTAAATTGACAGAAAACAACTTTTTTTTCATCACCAGCTTCTAGCCCGTGAAAACCCCTTTAAAAATCACTATTCATACTTTCAATTTGATTAATTTTAGAGGAGAGTGGGGCAAACCGGACCCCCTAACGGTTTTTTGACTCTTGTGACTAAATGAATCAACCGATTTTATTTTTTGAGGGCTTGTTTGGAAGATCATTTAATTGCGCAACTTTTTCCTAGAGACACCAATACTTCATCTTTTATTGTTTAGTTGCTGTGTTAACTTTAAAAAATTTTGCATACGGTCCGGTTTGCCCCACCCCCTGGGGTAAACCGGACCCCCCATGGGCAAACCAGACCGTTTGGTTTTTTATTTATAATATTGCATTTACATAATCTACAATAATAAAAAACATAATGAATCATGTAAACAATGGTTGTAGTAATGAAAATAATAATTCGGGATTGAATTTTAATTAAATAAAGATTTTTTTAAATGAATAAATAAAAATGTTTGTCATTATCAGAGAAACAATATTAAAGGGTCCAATTCTCATTGGAAGACAATTATTGTTCATTGTAAGTAAATATTTTAATGAAAAAAATATTTTATTTAAAAATAATTTTTATAAAACTTTAATTCAATGGAAATATCCTATGGCCGGTTTGCCCCACCGAAAAAGGTCCGGTGTGCCCCACAGGCTCATTTTAAGAATAAATGTTTGTCAAAAAGAAACGCTTTGCAAATTCATGAAAGTTTTTGGTGGTAAATATTCCTGAGATGTGTACCTTTAAAACCCAAGACCTAATATTTGGAAATGTTTTATTTTTTTACTCCGAATCCCTTTGAGATCCCAAGATGAAACTTACAGGATATTTAAAGCACATTTGCCCTAACATTCAGTAAAATTTTGAAAAAAATCAAAGGCGATGTTTTTTCAAAAACGGATTTTTAATTTTTTAAAATTTAAAAAAAAAATTTTTTTGAATTTTTCTTTTTTATATTAATTGTATCTTAAAATATACTTAAAACCAAAGAAATCCTTTTTTTAAAATCCAAAGTCGGTTAATTAGAACCGAAGTTATAGCACTTTTAAAAAAAAAGACAAAAATTTTGAAAATGCCATATTTTTGGTAATTTTCAAAATTTTGAAAAAATATTTTGTGAAGTTGTTTATCACTATAAAAGTAATAAATTTACAAAAGTACAGCAAAATCCCAACAAGTCATGAAAATAAGTGTGTTGAACTGACGTGGAATCCACCACCTATCCTTCTTTAACTCATTCTTACGGTTACGCTTACGATTGCGGTTCCGGTTACAGATCTATTCTGCGTTGTCCTTTATATTCTCAGATTAAGACCATTACTAGTCGAGAGCTACATACAGCTATATCAGCGAATAAATTCTAACATTAACTATATAGCTCTCGACTAGTGATGGGCTTGATCTGAGAATATAAGAAGCGTGTTGGTCCAGGCTGTGTTGTCAAGGTGCATTGATAGGCTTAGGTCCCGCGACAGGCAGCTTATTTATTCAGATCACAATTAATTTAGAAATTGATAATTACTTATCGACAACCATATCGGAGTAATTATCATATGTAACACGTAACTCTAAACCAAAGAGTGCAATTGACATCTAATAGATGTCACTATCTGCTGATATAATCGAAAGGACCCCGCACTTTTTGTACAGGAAATGGCTTTCGGTCAAATTTTCTGAAACATCACAGTTTAGTAGTTCAGGGTCTTCTGAACAAAAAATGTTAAAGCCAAAATTAAAAAAAATGAACAGTTTTTGAGCTACAGTAGCTCATAGTTAAAAAATACTGACACTATTGTGTGAATGCTCTGTACATAAAAATCAATCAAAATTGCTCAACAACTGTCACTTTAGTGAATTCGAGTAATTTTTAAAAAACTCGTCCGCCATATTGGATCCTCCATATTGAATTTTGCAATTCTAACATTAGATTCGTGATCAGGGATCCAAAAAACCCCCGAGTGACAGTTGTTAAGCAATTTTGATTGATTTTTATGTACAGAGCATTCACAAAGTAGTGTCAGTATTTTTTAACTTTGAGCTACTGTAGGTCAAAAACTGTTCATTTTTTAAATTTTGGCTTTAACATTTTTTGTTCAGAAGACCCTGAACTACAAAACTGTGAAGTTTTTTGATTAAATAATCTGATTTTAAAGAAAAAAAAATACTTAAAAAAACGGCATTTTTTTGTTTAAACAATTATAACTTTTTACTATAAATTTAAAATTGGGATTTTTTCAGATTCTGAAACAGGACACTCAAACCCTTAAAAAATCTATCTCCCGATTTTTTTCGAAAATCGTAGCTCGTAGAACGGAAAGCTCGAACTTATGTTTAGAAATACCAACGTTCGGGACTAAATGGGTTAAAATAATTAACATACTTAGTTAATGTGAATTAACTTATTTTTTATTTCTTCTAAAAATGAGTTTTTTAAATGAGCTACAACATCCTTAGTTTTGGTTTTCAGTTTTTGCAGGACTGATATATTTTCTCCGTCTCCTATTGTAAATTAAAATGTGCAAAAAATTATTTTTTCTTAATTGGTCTATTAATTATTTCCAATTGACGCCGTAACAGAAAAATTTGACAAAGACACTATCAGTTTGCATTTAAAGAGAAATCAATTGACAGATGTTTATATTTTGAAATATTAATTCTCATGTAATTTTTAAATATTCAAATATATAAAATAATAAATAATACATTGATATACGATTTATTTAATTAATAAACCTAGGAAATTATTCTGTAAATCCAAGTTAATTTCTATAATTTGGAAGATTATGATTTCTACTAACAAAATAAAAAAGAATTTTTGATTTATCTGTTTTAGTTTTACTTAGGGAAAATTTTTAATACACATATGCCAAATTTTAAAATCACAATTTTCCAGGGTAAATCCGCTCACCCCTCGGGTTAAACCCGACCACTTAATTTTTTAAAGAATTTAAGGTAATCCCGACAGTTTTATTTTGTATGTATTAAATTACTCCTTATTTCCGTCTTCAGTATGATTTATTAATGATAAATTATGAGTTCTGTAAACAATAAATATTGGTTTATTAAATAATAAGTATAGGTTTCATGAATTGCAACTGTGAATTTAAATAATATTTTATTAAGAGAAAATTAAAATGCAGATACAATTTTGGATGTAACAAGTTATAGACTTTATTATTGATAAAATATAACAAATGAAATTCGAAATTTTAAATTTAAAAATAAACAATGATAAAACGTTAACTGAACGAAGACAACAAACTTAGATTTATGTATTTTTTTAGCCGAAAAAGACAGCGACAAATTTTGATTATTTGTTTGCGTTGTTCGTTATAACCTAATAATCACTAATGATGACTGATATAGACATGATTCCGCTCAATGTTGTTAATAAATATTGATAGTTTAGCGCCATCTATTAATAAAATAGTCACAAATCGTGAAATGCGGGACATTCGAAATGTTAAATATTCAACTAATTTCCCAATAATTCAATAACATTGTTAGGAAATAAATATTATTTCTCTTTTAATAAATATTTTTAATATTACAAATTTTAAGATCGCCAAAAAACGCTAATACTGTTAATACTGATTCGGCTTCCTACACAAATTTAATAAGTGAGCGGCTTTACCCCGACTTCATGTGAGCGACTTTACCCCGAATGTATTTCTCAAACTTCAGAATAAATTTTAATAAATCTTTTTGAAATCAAACAAAACTACATATATATTTCGTAAAAGGTCATCCAATAGCATCTAAAAAAATTTGTCGAATAAATTAAGTCTTAAAAATAATAATCGAAAAACTTAAAAATCCAAAGATCATTTTTCTTTTTTTTGCACTTTTAAAAACAATTTACCGCCTCAGATTCTATGACGAATTCATGAAATTTAACGAAAGTTCGTTAACATTAGTTGTATGTTAAGTACTATTCACAGTATAAAAAGCTCCATTTTAAGTTGAGTTTATAGCGTCAAATCGCTAGTGAGCAGGTTTACCCTGTGCGCGGGGTCACCCCAGGGTGACCCCGCGATCCCCGCTCCCCTAATAATTGAGTGGGTGGATGCTGTAAGGAGACGCGCATATTTTTCACTGTCCCCTCGTGCACTCCCGTGGAGGCCCCCTGCGATCGGCTGCATGTCGTAAAAGGCGACTAAATGAGGGTCGGAGTGGTGCCACTGCTTGCGGTTAGTACTCGGTTCGTCCCTGGCTTTCTTATAGAGCAGTGGCTTACGATGATGATTGGCGGCGCCGTGTCGGCTCGGCAAGTCTAATATAAACCGAACCCCAGGGAGGATGTGCACGTCATCCTACGGGCTTGACAAACACGGGGTACCCTAGTACCGCAAGGAAGGGAATTGGAGTGTCGGAGCTCCTTTTCCCTTTCGGGAGTTGGCGCTCCCGAGGTTCCTGAGCCACCTCAAGAAGGAGAAAGGGGGTGTCGGAGCCCTTTTTCTCCTTACGGGAGTTGGCGCTCCCGAGGTTACTGAGCCTCCATGGGCCGTTGGGACTAAAAGCGGTCGCGTCATGGGGGGTGTCCCAGTAGGGGTGGAGAGTGTCGGAGCTCTCTGTCTCGAAAAGATCGCCTCACGGGTGTAACGAACCCGGCGCATCCTGAGTGCTCGAGGGGAGAGTTACTACTCTCCCCTCGGTAAAGCTCTCACGGGATTTGGCTGGTCCCGAGGACCCTTAAGCCTAACCAGTCAGCAGGGACGGTGCTGTCGCATCAGGGGGGACTTCGGTCCTACGGGCGCTAACGGCCCCGGTGCAACCCGAGTATACCTCACAAGAGGGGTTGGGCCTGACCCACCCCGACCTCTACGGGCCTCGTGACCCCGAGGAACTTGAACGAGCCTTAGGGTTGAAGATTTACCTTCAATATCAGACCAGTGGCGTGTCTGGGGCTGCCGTATCGCCATCTCGGGCCGTTGGATCTAAAAGCGGTCGCACCAAAGGGTGGCATCCTTCGGGATGCCTGACGGGTGTGAGAATCCCGGTGCCAGCCCTACTCCCCCTTTGACCTGGGGTTAAATACGGTTGCATCGGAGGAGAGTGAACGACTTTAGCTCTACGGGCGTGACAAGCCCGGTGCATCTTCTAGTCCTCCAGGACTAGAGCCCCCGTAGAGACTGATCTCCCGATCAGTCTCTACGGAGGCTAGCGAGTCCCGGAGCTCCAGCTGGCGGTGCCGTAAGGCCTGCGGCAAGTCGAACGATCGAGGGCTATCCGACAGGGGGACTTCCGTCCTGCGGGTGTGACCTACCCGGGATACCTTAGTCAGTACGCCCGTTTTTGGTGACGTCGATTCGAATGGGACCCACCAATTTCGGGGCCGTGTTTTACCGGCAGGAGAATAGTAAATCCATATGCAATCGCGTGTCGTAAGAGACGACTAAAAAGCATCCCAATTACCTACCCACTTCCTCTCCTTTCTTCCTTCCCATCTCCTCTTCCTGGGTGAGACTTCGGTCTGGAAGCAGAACCTCCGCGTGTTCCCCGCTGGTAGTGTACGAGGCCTGGCCTTGTTAACTTCTCGGGGTTCTCGAGGCCAGTACGACTACAACTAACTGCTTCTGCAATACGTTGGCACCCGTCTTCTTGCATTCTGTGTGTTGTCTTTCTTAACGTAAGAAATTCAATGCTTTCAGAAGCGTTTTTCCTTTCCTCTCTTGGCAGTGGTTGATTGCCTCGCATGCTGAGGTAGAGGCTCTTCGGAGACCTCGACGTGGTGAGTTGCTTTATCAACTCGGGCGGGTACCTGGCAGAGTACCAAGGGATTAGAAAGGACCCGCCTCAGAACCAAGGGGCTGGGGGTTAGTAAGTCTTCGAACACTGAACGCCCCTGGAATTTGATAGACGGAAACAAGAAAGTCGTTCCGTCGCCGTCTGGTCACGCGGAACAGTTGACCTCGCTATGGCCGTAGACGGCCCGTGGGGAGTGATACGCGTATGCGGAGGTGCCACACGTTAACCAACTAGGCGCTGTCCCCTCGTGCATACCCGTACCGTACGACCGGCTACAGGTCGTAAAAGGCGATCATATGAGGCTCGGAGTGGCGCCACTGCTTGTGGTTAGTACTCGGTTCGTCCCAGTCTTTCTTATAGAGCAGTGGTATACGATGATGATGGGCAGTGCCGTGACGGCCCGGCAAGTCTAATTATAGACCGTCGACCTCACTTGCCGAAGCAAGGGTGGTAAGACTCCTAATCGGTACTCATACCAGAGTACTAAGCGGTACCATGGGGACCGGTTTGAGCCCGGGGGACTTGCCGATAGGCTTGTTTCCTTCCGGTCATTGGGTTGGTCTCGTGGGGGCAGTGGTTATAGCCTACATCGCTTGAGGCTAGGGGCGCTATGAACGGACCGGAACTTCGCAAAAACGGAGTAACGGACCTAGTACTAGCGCTTCGACATGTAAGTTGTGGTGCCAACTCGGGTGGTGACCTGCAGAGTAACCAGAGATTGGAAAGGTCTCGCCCTTCACCGAAGGGTCGCAAATATTCTTACCAACTTTGCGGAGATCGGAAGATGGTCACTTGTTGACCATCGGCGTTGGGGAGAGTGATCTCTCCCAGTTACGCTCGTATGCGAGCCGTGTGGTTATACCAGTATTGGGAGGTGCTGCACGTATACTCTACTTAGACGCTGTCCCCTTGTGCAGCCGCTGTCTCACTGCACGTGGGGACTTCTAGTTTCATGTCTATCGGCTTATAGCATGCAACCCCTCTATTTAATTATTGGGAAAATTTTTTTAATCCAAAAATAGGTTTGATTTAAAAGCAGGCTGAAGCAAGCATCCATACTCAGCAACAACACAGCCACACACAATAAAGTACCCGGGCAACGGAGTTTATCCGCTATCTGACTAAGTCCCTGGATAATGGCTTTGATGGCGTCATAGCAGACATACGTTGGGAACGTGTTACGATGCAGGGACCCTGAACCCCAGTATCGGCAGTTGAGAGTGAAAAAGCAGGCTCTCAGGCGTCGTCATCCAGCAATTGCAACTCGTCATTGGTGGAATACTTGACTAATGTGGAGTATAATACGACAAGAAACCAACCTGATATAGACTTAAACTTTCATATATTTGTAGCAAAATCAAGACTTTTTTTGTTACATTTGCAGTAAATTCGAGGTAAAGTCTTTGTGGAACAGGATTGACGAAGAAGTATGTAAGCTGTATAATGAAATCTTCGGTTTTGAGATTGATCTAACTTCTAATTGGATTCCGAACATCATTTGTAATTGTTGCAGAATGATGATTATTGGTTGGAAATCTGTTAAAAATAAGAAGTTTATCAAATACTCTTATCCAACATTTTGGACAAAACCTGCATGTGAAGAAGATTGCTACTTTTGTATGAATGAAATAAAAGTTTTCAGTGTTACAAATAAAAATAAATTTTCGTATGTTACCGTTACATCAGTGACATCTCCAATTTTAGTTTCATCAGACAAGGGTAAAACTGATTTAATTGATGCCATCATCACTGAAAATGACAAAAACGTAGAAACTGAAGAATACAGTTCGGATATCGATAATAATAACGAAAATAACTACGTGACATACACAAAAAACGTGACAGTTACAACGTCATTAACTTTACAATCGGAATTAAATGATCTTATTTGAAATTTAGGTTTACCGAAAGATGGTGCAAAGTACTTTGACTTATATTTAATGACTAAACATTGTCTAGAACCAAGCACCAAGGTTTCTTTTTACCAAAAACGAGACGAGGAATTACGTAAGTATTTCACAAAAGATGAGGATTCATCACTTATGTTTTGCACTGATGTTAGAGGACTTATAAATGAATTAAAAGAAAATTGCTGTAAACAAAAAAATTGAAGACTGTTTATAGATTCTTCTAAACGAAGTATAAAAGCAGATTTACTCCACAACACAAACGTTTATGCTCCAATACCAATAGCTCACTCAACTGTGATGCAGGAAAAGTATGAAGATCTCGATGTCCTTTTAAAGAAAATTAATTAAGAGCAACATAAATGGCAGATCTGTGGCGATTTAAAAATAATAACATTATTACTTGGTCAACAGTCGGGCTTTACTAAGAAACCTTGTTATTTGTGCTTGTGAATTGTTGAATCATTATAAGAAAAAAGATTGGCTGAAAAGAGAAACGTTTGTTCCTGGTGAACAAAACATTATACATAAATCCATAGTTTATCCATCAAAAATTCTGACGCCTCCTCTTTACTTAAAGCTTGGATTTATGAAGCAAAACGTGAAAGCGCTAAATAAAACAGGTAACTGCTTCCAGTACATTCAAACGAAATTTCCGAAAATTTCTGAGGCTAAGTTAAAAGAAGAAGAACTTGATGGACCTAAAATTCGAGTACTGTTTAAGGATGGAATCTTTCTTTCTAAACTGAATACGAAAGAAAAAGCAGCTTGGCTGAGTTTTAAGGCAGGCTCAGAAAACTTTTTGGGAAATAGAAAAAGTGCGCAATACAAAAAAATGGTTGCCAAAATGATAAAGGACTTTAAAAATCTAGGATGTCTGATGAGCGAAGACGAACGGACAGAAAGCGTAAACGCTTATCCCTTTGCATAAGAGATTTGAAAAAAAGAGAACACGCTACAGCAGCAAAAAAGAAAACTAATAAAGAATTGAGATTAACTCTACGTAGTCTAACATACTAAACAGCCCTTATAAGAGCTACATGATGTACAAAATCCGCTTGTGCAAACTCCTCCATTACATAATGTCAGCGACCCCAAAAACCTCAGAGTAACAAATTTCAAGCAAATCTGCCATTATTTAAAAAATTTCCCCTGTCACTTAAAATCAGCAATCTTTTTTTAAGGTTATGTCAAAATTCTGACGTGATGGAGCAAAACGGACTGTAGATTCATGTTTAACGCATCAAAATATATCAAGTAATGATGGTCTACTTCCCCGGCCTGGGTACTTTTTTGTGTGGCTGTACAAATTAGTAGTTGATGACTAGTCATCAACTACTAATTTGTAGTTTCCACCTACTGTGGTGGTAAAATTGTCTTTACAGATATTAAAAGACATGATTATTAATCAACGAATGGCTTGCAAAAACTTTTCGTCCGTTAACATTGGTTCGCCTGAGAAAGAGAAATCCTACATTTGTCTACAAGACTCTTTGACACTTTTAAATCTTCGAATTCATTTAACTTCAATACTTCTTAGACAAAATAACAAACTCAAATATTTATGGGTTACTTGATCCAAAATATTATTAATTTTGAAACTTTAAATTTGCTATAGTCAGTCAATTATAGTGGAAACTTTAAACATCTGTCACCCACGTAGCACAAAAACTTCCAGAAAACTTACAGGAAGTTTTTGTCCTATGTGGTCATGTTAATGCGCACTCATTGCATGTACATTATATCGAATTTAATGATTTTTTTGGTACAGGCTACTATGATGTTATTGCTGTCTTCGATACTTGGTTAACACATAATTTTGATTCCGATTTAGTAAAACTTAATAATTATAAGCTTTATCGCAAGCAAAACAATGATTTCTTTAGGAATTGATTTTCACTAACTTAAATTTAAAGAGTAATAATTAGTTTATTATTACTGATTTAAATTTAAAAACTGTTAAATTAAACAAATAATTTTTCTATAAAATTTGTCTTTATATAAAGTAACTAGTTCTCAAATATTTCTCAGAATATATATATATATATATATATATATATATATATATATATCCTAAATTTAACGGAAATGTGAAAAAAATGGTAACAACAAAATGAATCAATAGATAAAAGTTTTGAAGAAATTGAATCTTTCGAAATTCCATAGAAATTAGAAAGAACAGATTTTACGAACGTGTCTAGGCGCGCGCTCCCAATGGTTAAGGTTCCATTAACTACTTTACTCGCAGGGCGCTCCAAATGGTGTTTCACGCACCAAGGCCCAGACTGGCAAAAACACCGAAATGGCGTTCCTAAAAAAACTCCTTTTTTAAAGAGTGTATACTACATTTAACTATTGTAAAGCAATTGTAAAGCCAGAGAAGTGGTTAAAATAACCCTACGCACACACAGCATTATAAGGTTGAGAATTCAAATCGTAGTAGATAGATAAATATATACTTCAGTATAAATTTTAATAAACAGTTTTGATTTTTACATAAATATTCAAATGATTTAAGTAAAATTTCCGAATGAATAGTAGGAAATATTTCCGAAATTCATAGATGATAATTTCTTTTATTTATTCGGACAAATTTCCACCGTTTGGAGTTCTATGCTATCTGTCTTTTTCGCAAAAAATGCCGAACAATTTTTTACAGTGTATTTTTCGATATTTTAAAGCGTTCCTCTCAGTAGATCATAACTTGTTATTAATAAACTAAATTTATTTAAATTATCTAAATCTGCCTGTAGGCCGTCACTTTCTTAGTTGATTTTTAAATTATTTATAACAGATCTAGAGGATCAGTTTCATTTTGCAGCAGTTAAATTGAAACAAGGATTCTCTTCCAACATCTACACGTTTGTTATTAGTTAAGTCTCTTATACTTCCTTTTTTCAATTACTGTTGTCTCGTTAGAAAGAACATTAAATGTATTTATTTGCTTTATATATAATATTTTAAGAAGAAATACATTGCACAATATAGAGTAAAATCGGAATTATAAAACGTTGCAACAAGAAGACAATTTTTTATAGAAAATTTTTTGAATTCCTGTTTAAATGTAACAATAACATATTTGAAATAACATATTGGTGAATTTATTAATTTTTTTTCTTTTTTTTGTTATTGTTTAAATATAGTTTATATAAGATTTTATTTGTATTATATCTAGTTACAATTAATAACTTAAACCAATATAATACTATACGCAAGCTAAAGGATGTTATATAATAAGACCTCAGTTTATTTTTATTTCAATACTCACTATTCTGCTGTATCTATTATAAATTTTTTCTTCCTGATACATTGTATCATTTAAATCTGTATATTATGTACTGTTCCTTGGAGGGCTAATTAGCCGTAGGAACTTTGAAAACTTAAATGAATAATAAATAAATAATATGGCTCTCTATCAAATTTTTTAATACTTAATTTTTCAAAAAATCATCTAGTATTATTATTAATTATAATCAATAACACCTAAATAGCAAATTTAGTAAGTATTTATTTATTAGTTTCATTAATTATTAGTGATGGGCAACTAAAGGTTAGTTCTGAGTACGACCGCTAGCTTCAGCCTGCTGTAATTAAACGTAATTTTTATTGAATCAAAGTTAATATGTTTAATTTAAAAATTATTTTTCGGTTGCCTATATAATAAATTATATTTGGATTACATACATTTTTTCTCAATGTATTCACATAGACCCCTTTCGAAATATGGCCCTGAAAGTTGATAATGTAACGTAACGTCATCTAACACTTCTGAATTCGGAGGTGAGAACATTCATCAGTTTAGAATCTAACAGTATGGGGCCCCGTCTGTATGTGAAAATTGGCCATATTTATAGCAGTATCGAAAATATATTTTTTCAGTGCTATACTTATAGACATAGCAAATATCTAGTGTCAAAAAATCTCTACTAATAACCTAACTACACACGGAAAAAAATTCTTGTCTAAATTCTGTGACTTTTACAAGACATTTTTTTCCCTGCATGATTTCATAAATCTTCTTTTGAATTTATTTTAACATTATTAAATAGGGACTAAATACTTTTAGTATTTGGTAATATATTTTATATTATAAAGTGCATACAATTCTTAAGGGGTCTACCCACTTTAAAAAAAAGAAAAAATCGATTTTTTTATTACATTTTTTGACAGTATATATATCCAAAAGTATCATACTTAACCCCTTAACAGTCCATGGCCCATATGTGGCCACAAAAAGTCGTGACACCTTTACGTCTGTGGCCATATATGTCCATCTTAAAAATAAAATACTAAACATAATTCGATTTGAATGACCAAGTGCATACTAAGGTTTTTGGGGTCGTTGAATCAGAATTTCAAATGAGATTTTCAAAATTCAAAATGGTGGACCTGAAATGGCGACTATGAAGACTTAAAAATTTATCAAATACGCTTAAAACTCGTTACCACATATTCTTTGGGACCATAGCTCTAGCACATATCAAGGGATTTTCAAAATTTTAATTTTAAATATTTTTTTGTGGCCCAAAAGGTTAAAAAAACAACGTTTTTTACATTTTTTTCGAAAAATGTCCACCATTTTGTCAATTTTAAAAAAATCGTATGATATGCGCTAGAGCTATTAACATGCAGAATCTAATACCGTTTGAATTTTTTGTTTCAGATCATCCACGCCAAAAATTTTATCAACAGCGCACACCCCTTTCTTTTATAAACATGTTTTTTAACAATTATTGTTAAATAAAAAACAAATTGAAAAAAATCAAAATATTATTTTTTGCACTTTGAAAGTGTATTTAAGATGTGTACTACCTCACATAAAAATATTTATAATATAAACCTATTAAAAAATTAATGAAAATAGCATATAGTGACATCTATTAGATGTCAATTGAACTCTTTGGTTTAGAGTTAGGTGTTACTTATGATAATTACTTTCGATATGGTTGTCGATAAGTAATTAATTTTTAAATTAATTTTGATCTGAAAAAATAAGCTGCGTGAACGAATGCACTGTGCATCTGTGAGGACTCGAACCCCAGTTCATAGCTGCCTGTCGCGGGACCTACGCCTATCAATGCACCTTGCCAACACAGCCTGGACGATCACGCTTCTTATATTCTCAGATCAAGCCCATCACTAGTCGAGAGCTATATAGTTAATGTTAGAAATTTATTCGCTGACAGAATATTTTGAAATATGAAGATTTCGACTATATCAGCATATAGTGACATCTATTAGATGTCAATTGAACTCTTTGGTTTAGAGTTAGGTGTTACTTATGATAATTACTTTCGATATGGTTGTCGATAAGTAATTAATTTTTAAATTAATTTTGATCTGAAAAAATAAGCTGCGTGAACGAATGCACTGTGCATCTGTGAGGACTCGAACCCCAGTTCATAGCTGCCTGTCGCGGGACCTACGCCTATCAATGCACCTTGCCAACACAGTCGAAATCTTCATATTTCAAAATATTCTGTCAGCGAATAAATTTCTAACATTAACTATATAGCTCTCGACTAGTGATGGGCTTGATCTGAGAATATAAGAAGCGTGATCGTCCAGGCTGTGTTGGCAAGGTGCATTGATAGGCGTAGGTCCCGCGACAGGCAGCTATGAACTGGGGTTCGAGTCCTCACAGATGCACAGTGCATTCGTTCACGCAGCTTATTTTTTCAGATCAAAATTAATTTAAAAATTAATTACTTATCGACAACCATATCGAAAGTAATTATCATAAGTAACACCTAACTCTAAACCAAAGAGTTCAATTGACATCTAATAGATGTCACTATATGCTGATATAGTCGAAATCTTCATATTTCAAAATATTCTGTCAGCGAATAAATTTCTAACATTAACTATATAGCTCTCGACTAGTGATGGGCTTGATCTGAGAATATAAGAAGCGTGATCGTCCAGGCTGTGTTGGCAAGGTGCATTGATAGGCGTAGGTCCCGCGACAGGCAGCTATGAACTGGGGTTCGAGTCCTCACAGATGCACAGTGCATTCGTTCACGCAGCTTATTTTTTCAGATCAAAATTAATTTAAAAATTAATTACTTATCGACAACCATATCGAAAGTAATTATCATAAGTAACACCTAACTCTAAACCAAAGAGTTCAATTGACATCTAATAGATGTCACTATATGCTGATATAGTCGAAATCTTCATATTTCAAAATATTCTGTCAGCGAATAAATTTCTAACATTAATGAAAATAGCCTTTTTTTAGCGCGTCTAAAGTGGGTAGACCTCTTAAGGGGACATTCCAGTTCAGAATGTCAGAAAATCGATTTTTTTTTGTTATTTTCGGATTTCTTATAGTGTCCAGAATACTCTCCTAAAATATTATTTCACAATTCGTAGTGAAACAAAAGTTATATATCCTTATTCGTCGCCATGTAAAAGATGTTTTTGTTTGCAGATAAGCAATCGAATGTTTTAAATGTTTTCTCATATGCATTTTTTTAAAAAGACAAACGCAAATGTATTTGGTGTTGCTGATCACAAAATAGATATCAAAATTACCCGATGCGCCGTTTTAACCGGCTCTCCCCTTATAGATTTAAAATATTTTAAATTGAAAGAGAATTAACGATACGGCATTTTAGATGTTTACTCGTACTTCTTATTCGTACAATAGTTAAGTTTCATAAAATTGTAAGTCAAAGTGAAATTACAAAATCGCACCCCAGTTTTCCAAAGTTCAAAATGGTGAATATCATATTCGTAATTAGCCACTCCAAAACTCCCCAGTAACGAAGTTTAAACAAAACCAATGATTTTGAAAAAAAATTGTCCGCCATATTGGATCCGACATTTTGACTCAAAAGCCCACGAGTAACGATTTTCAAGCAAATTCGATGATTTAAAAAAAATTCGAAACTTATGAACAAAAACTTTAAATGCGTTTTACTCAAAATGTCTTTTTCTGAACTTGTCAGAGTGACATCTCGAGTTCTTTTAAAGCGATTTTAAAAAATCAAAAGGCATTTGATTCAGCGTTATTATGACTATAAGTGATATCTCAAAAACTAGAAAATTTTCAACTCCCTTCCTTTTTATATGAGAAATTCTGAATAAAAACACCTGTTTTTTGCATGTTTTGGGCTGTACTTTTGTAAATTTATTACCTTTATAGTGATAAACAACTTCACCAAACATTTTTTCAAAATTTTGAAAATTACCAAAAATATGGCATTTTCAAAATTTTTGTCTTTTTTTAAAAAGTGCTATAACTTCGGTTCTAATTAACCGATTTTGGATTTTAAAAAAAGGATTTCTTTGGTTTTAAGTATATTTTAAGATACAATTAATATAAAAAAGAAAAAATCAAAAAAATTTTTTTTTTAAATTTTGAAAAATTAAAAATCCGTTTTTGAAAAAACATCGTCTTCGATTTTTTTCAAAATTTTACTAAATGTTAGGGCAAATGTGCTTTACATGTCCTGTAAGTTTCATCTTGGGATCTCAAAGGGAGTCGGAGTAAAAAAATAAAACGTAACCACAAATTACGAACATATGGGGCAAAATTCCTTAACTGCACAGGTAAAAAAATGAATTTTCTCTAAACTTTGCTAAAATGTTACTATTATCAGTGGAAGTGTTAATATTATTTTTTTTTAATTTGATAAAATATTTTTTGAGTTATGGAGTTTCAAAATTTAGATTTTTTTAAAAATATCTTTTATTAAAAAAATTTAATATAATGATAAGTAAAATTAATCAAATTGAATGTATGAATAGTGATTTTTGAAGGGGTTTTCACGGGCTTGAAGCTGGTGATCTTTTTTCTATAGGCCATGTAAAAATCAGAGTGAGAATTTTTGAGGAAAATAATAATTTATCATTATTTTACATAAAAAATAATGATTTATAATTAATTTCTTCAAAAAGTTCCAGTGTCCCACTCTAATTTTTACATGCCTCATATGAAAAAAGGTAAGCTTTCAAAAAAAAAAATTTTTTTTGAATTTTTCTTTTTTATATTAATTGCATCTTAAAATATACTTAAAACCAAAGAAATACTCTTTTTTAAATCCAAAATCGGTTAATTAGAACCAAAGTTATAGCACTTTAAAACAAAAAAGAAAAAATTTTGAAAATGCCATATTTTTGGTAATTTTCAAAATTTTGAAAAAATATTTGGTGGAGTTGTTTATCACTACAAAAGTAAAAAGTTTACAAAAGTACAGCCAAATCCCAACAAGTCATGAAAATAAGTGTTGAACTGACATGGATTCCACCAAATAAAAGATTGTATCTATTCATGAAACTTTTTCTTTCTAAATTTGACAATTGACTTATTTAAAATTGTAATGACTAAACTTTTCTTAATTTTAAAAAATTGAGTACGTAGAGCTTAAGTTAGAAAAATAAAATACCTAAATGGAAATATAAATTTTATATAAAAGATAGGGTAAAAAAGCCACTTTTTTACTTTTGGTACTATAAAATCGAAATTTGAATTTCTTTTTTCAAATTTCAAATTGTTACTGAAAGTTTAGTTATTGAGCTTCAAAATCCTTATTCCTAAAGTGAGCTTCGGATTTTCCAAAATTTGAAATTTGAATAACCAACTTTATAAAAATAAAGTACAAATAGAGACACAAACAACCACCAAGTTTTATTTATAAATATTCATTTGTTTATTTCGATAAACAATTTAATTTTAGTGTAAATTTTTTTTAAACTTTTATATCTTAGGAACGATTTGTCGGATTTTAATGGAAATTTTTGCACATAATTCATAAAGACTGGAACTTTAAAAAAACTTATTTGTTGTAAAAAATTACTGTTATTATTAAACAAACAAATAATTAATTGTGTTCTAGACCTTTTTCGTAAAAATTTTTTTAAGATCTATAAACTATATAAATCAAAGATTTAACATCTGAAATAAAAAGTTGGTAGATCGAAATAGTTTTTTTTGTGAACGCAGTCGCGGCGCGACGTTGTGCTCCGCATAAATTCGTTGCGTCACGGGGTATTCAAGGTCAGCGCGCAACGAGTTTATGCGGAGCACAAAGTCGCGCCGCGACCGCGCTCACAAAAAAAATTCGTAGTTAATAAACTATTTCGATCTACCAACTTTTTATTTCAGATATTAAATTCTTGATTTATATAGTTTAAAGATCTTAAAAAAATTTTACGAAAAAGGTCCAGAACACAATTAATTATTCATTTGTTTAATAATAACAATAATTTTTTACAACAAATAATTTTTTTCAACAATGAAATAAATTTTTTTTAGAAGTTCCAATCTTTATGAATTATGTGCGAAAATTTCCACTAAAATCCGACAAATCGTTCCTAAGATATAAAAGTTTTAAAAAAATTTTACATTAAAATTAAATTGTTTATAAAAAATAAACAAATGAATATTTTTTAATAAAACTTGGTGGTTGTTTGTGTCTCTATTTGTACTTTATTTTTATAAAGTTGGTTATTTAAATTTCAAATTTTGGAAAATCCGAAGCTCACTTCAGGAATTCTTACCCTTATAGAACATTTTTTTGTATTCCGTGAAAAGACAAAGTTATAAGAGTTTTACGAAAGTTCTGCATATGGCTTTTTTTCACCACTTGGTGGGGTGAAAAAGCTATTTGGTGATTTTGTTAAAATATTTTGTTATTAAATTTTGTAATATTATATTTTTCTTTTACCTGTATAACAAATAAATAATTTAGAAAAGTTTTTAGCGTCCAAAATTGTATTTTATGTTAAGTTTACCTGCTTTCAATTTACAGTCATCAAAACAAATCGAAACAAGCAGTTAAAAAATACAAATTACAATAACAACTATAATATTATCGTTACGACAGCCAAACTAGAATCAAAAGTTGAGTTTTACTGAATTAAACTTATATTTCAAACGGCTGGTAAAATAGTTCAATAGTTTTAAAATAAAACCAAATGGCTTTTTTGCACTATTGGCTTTTTTACCCCACTCTACCCTATCTAGAAAAAAATTAAAAAATTTTAAATCTTTACGTGGATTTGTAAATTTTTAAAAAATTAAATTTTAAGTGTAGTAACAATAAATTATTACATCTCACACCTACTTAATATGTCATGACAATCTATACCTAGAATGATGATTTAATTTTATAACTTCAAACCTTTGAGAGAAACTTTTCTTTACAGTGTTTGTTTTGTTTTCTTTACAGTTCTTGTTAAAACACAGTATTTGTATATATTTAACACTATTTTTCTGTATTTTTCTTTGAAAAAATAAATATTATGTCTTTGAACAAATGGACAACTATGTCTTTAACGGAAAATTTGTAACTTTACAAGAGTTAACATTTACGAAAGCCTTGAATTTAATGTGCAGTTAGCCAGTAGAAAGGTTGAAGATAAATCTACAATATTAAACGTTAATTCATTATTCGTGAAAAATATATGAAATTGTTTTATCTTCGCAGAAAGATAGTGTCGCTTGTTGCAAAAATTGTCTGTTACTTTAAATTCTTTATCAAAAAGTATTAAAAAAAAGTTGAGAAATTTGTAGTATCAAATTTCATATGTGATTTAAAAAAAATGTTTCGAAGTTGATTGTTTACAGAAACATTAATAAAAATTGTATTTTATTTCTTACCAACCTTCATTATATTTATTATTAGTATGTCAAATCTATGTCAAAATAGAATTTTTTCATTAAAGACGAATAATTATATTTAATTTTTTGCGTATGTTAATCATAAAAATTAATTTCATATTTGTCATAATCCAAATATACCTTGAAACATTTACTCGATTTTGCAATGTGGTGAACTCCACGTCAACTCATCACAGATATTTTCTAGACTAATTGGGATTTGGTTAATATTTTGTGTATATGCTCCTTAGGCGATATGAAAAAAGTTCCCCAAACATTTTTTGAAAAAAATAAAAAAATGGCGGAGATATGACACTTTGAATTTTTTAGTACTTTAAAAAAAAATTCATAACTTCTATTCTAATAATCCAATTTTAATTTTCAATATCAGAAATTGTTCGTAAAATACCATATTTTAAACTAAAAAATATTATAATTAACAAAAAATATTTTTGCTCTATTTTTGTCAAATTTGAAAAATAAAAATCGTCATTTAAAAAATATGGGTTTTTCAATTTCTTTTTTATTTATACCAAAAGATGCCAAAATTTGTCTGTTAAAAATCTGGTAATTTTCATTGTGAGACCGCCATGGGTTTTTGAAAAAGAAATAAATTTAATGTGATGCATGGAAAAAAAAAATTTAGAAAGACAGGGAACAATTAGCAATGAATTCATATTACTTGTGATGGTCATTTGTTTTTTTACATTTCCTTAAAGGACGTATAAATTTGTATCATGCATCACATTAAATTGATTTCTTTTTTAAAAACCCATGGCGGTCCCACAATGAAGCTTACCAGATCATTTCACAGACAAATTTTGGCATCTTTTGGTAAAAATAAAAAAGAAATTGAAAACCCCATATTTTTAAATGGCGATTTTTATTTTTCAAATTTGTCAACAACAGAGCAAAAATATTTTTTGTTAATTATAATATTTTTTAGTTTAAAATATGGTATTTTACGAACAATTTCTGATATTAAAAATTAAAATTGGATTATTAGAATAGAAGTTATGAAGTTTTTTTTTAAAAGTACTAAAAAATTCAAAGTGTCATATCTCCGCCATTTTTTTTTCAAAAAATGTTTGGGGAACTTTTTTCATATCGTCTAAGGAGCATATACACAAAATATTAACTAAATCCCAATTAGTTTAGAAAATATCTGTGATGAGTTGACGTGGAGTTCACCATGTAATTAAACCGCAATATCTCAACTACAATATATCTACTTCGAGATGTGTAGAAGTGTAAGGAACCTTTTTTCCTTAATGGACAAATCTAGTCTCGCATCTAGTCTCGCAATTTGAAGTAGTTATTCCGATTTGGGCAGAAGCTGCTGTTATTGTGCACTACTGCTCAATTAGTAATATTAATAAAATCAATTATTATTAAAGCTTCAGTTATAAAGGGTCTAGGGGGGTAAGTATGCTGAAGTTGCACCCGCACCTAATTGGCTCATATTTGTACCATGTTTTGATATCCATATAAGAATAAAATTCTGAAATTTTTAAGTCCCCATGTATTTTTTTCCTAAGAGTTATGGAGGGGGAAAGAAAAATCGAAAAACTCATTTTTCTCAAAAACTATTCGACCGATTTAAATGAAATTTGGATATGTTATTTATCACGTTAATATGAATTTAAAAAAAAACAATTCGAAATTTTTTTTC
The DNA here is from genome assembly GCA_032873175.1 of Leptopilina drosophilae. NCBI lineage: Eukaryota > Metazoa > Arthropoda > Insecta > Hymenoptera > Figitidae > Leptopilina > Leptopilina drosophilae. Next base: position 25,658,443 of record CM065479.1, on the reverse strand, counting down.
AAAAATAGGGGAGACTGGGGTAAACCCGCCCACAGGGTAAACCCGCTCACTAGCGATTTGACGCTATAAATTCAACTTAAGATGGAGCTATTTATACTGTGAATAGTACTTAACATACAACTAATGTTAACGAACTTTCGTTAAATTTCATGAATTCGTCATAGAATCTGAGGCGGTATATTGTTTTTAGAAGTGCAAAAGAAGAAAAATGATCTTTGGATTTTTAAGTTTTTCGATTATTATTTTTAAGACTTAATTTATTCGACAAATTTTTTTAGATGCTATTGGATGACCATTTACGAAATATATATGTAGTTTTGTTTGATTTCAAAAAGATTTATTAAAATTTATTCTGAAGTTTGAGAAATACATTCGGAGTAAAGTCGCTCACATGAAGTCGGAGTAAAGACGCTCACTTATTAAATTTGTATAGGAAGCCGAATCAGTATTAACAGTATTTCTTTTTTTTGGCGATCTTAAAATTTTAAATATTATAACAACATTTATTAACAGATAAATAATATTCATTTTCTAAAAATATTATTGAATTATTGGGTAATTAGTTGAATATTTAACATTTTGAATGTCCTGCATTTCACGATTTGTGACTATTTTTTTAATAGATGGCGCTGAACTATCAATATTTGTTGGCAACATTGAGCGGAATCATGTCTATATCAGTCATTATTAGTGATTATTAGGTTATAACGAACAACGCAAACAAATAATCAAAATTTGTCGCTGTCTTTTTCGGCTAAAAAAGACATAAATCTAAGTTTGTTGTCTTCGTTCAGTTAACGTTTGATCATTGTTTATTTTTAAATTTAAAATTTCGAATTTCATTTGTTATATTTTTTTAATAATAAAGTCTATAACTTGTTACATCCAAAATTGTATCTGCATTTTAATTTTCTTATAATAAAATATTATTGAAATTCACAGTTGCAATTCATGAAACCTATACTTATTATTTAATAAACCAATATTTATTGTTTATAGAACTCATAATTTATCATTAATAAATCATACTGAAGACGGAAATAAGGAGAAATTTAATATATACAAAATAAAACTGTCGGGATTACCTTTAATTCTTTAAAAAATTTAGTGGTTGGGTTTACCCCTAGGGGTGAGCGGATTTACCCTGGAAAATTGTGATTTAGAAATTTGGTATATTTGTATTCAAAATTTTTCCAAAGTTAAACTAAGAAAGATAAATCAAAAATTCCTTTTTATTTTGTTAGTAGAAATCATAAGCTTTCAAATTATATGAGGAGCAATTTTTCAAAAGTTGATAAATCTATTTATAAAAAAATTGAGATAAACACACATTTAAAATATTTAAATCTTTAGAAATCTATTTATTACTGTTCAATTTAAGAAAAAAAATTTATTAATAAAGAATAATCAGTTTATAAAATATTTTGGCCTAGACTTAATGATTATGATTTCTACCTTTTTATTAGAAAAAAATATTAAAACCTTTAAATTCCATATTACAATAGAATTTAATTACAAACATAACATTTTAAATAGAAAAAATATTAAAAAATGAATAATTTATTACATTTTTTCTACATTAATGATAATTTTAATGGTTATGAGAGAATTGGCATTTGTTTAAATTTGTCGAAATGACAAAATTTGGATTTATCAGGTTTTGAAAATTTACTCCTGATGTAAATTAACATGGATTTAGAGAATAATTTCTTAGGTTTTTACCTTTCTGAAAAAAAGTGAGCGGGTTTACCCCAGTCTCCCCTACCCCAAAAAAATCAATTTTGGAATTTTCAAAAATTTTTTTGTTTTGTTTTTTTCAGAGTACATCTCAAATTTCTTTTTTAATTTATGCTCTCAAATATCCCCTTAAAATCAAATTTTTTGCAGAGGTACTAAGGGATGAAAATATTAACAGTTTCCAAAAAGTACCCATTTCCTCAAAAACCAATCATTTTTCTCAAAAAAATTCTTGACCGACTTGAATAAAAGTTGAATATGTTATAAACCAAGGTAATACAAAATCATTAAATGAAATTTTGAAATTTTTTTTTCAAAAATACTTTTAAAAAATGGGTACTTTTTGGAAACTTTTAATATTTTCACCCCTCAGTACCTCTGCAAAAAATTTTTAAAAAATTTGTGTTCAAGGGGACATTTGAAGGTATAAATTAAAAAAGAAATTTAAGGTGTACCTCGAAAAAAACGCAAAAAAAAATTTTTGAAATTCCAAAATTGATTTTTTTGGGGTATTTTTGAAAAAAAATTTCGAATTTTTTTTAAATTTAATATTAACGTGATAAATAACATATCCAAATTTAATTTAAATCGGTCGAATTGTTTCTGAGAAAAATGAGTTTTTTGATTTTTCTTTCCGCCTCCATAACTCTTAGAAAAAAACACATGGGGACTTGAAAATTTCAGAATTTTATTCTTATATGGATATCAAAACATGGTGCAAATATGAGCCAATTAGGTGCGGGGGCAACTTTAGCATACTTACCCCCCTAGACCCTTTTAATTGGTAAACGTATATTTCACTAATTGTTTAGAAAATTATAAAAAATTTTACTTGGCTGAATTTTTTGCATCAAAGATGTTTTTGGGATATAGGGTAAGTCCGGGGGACATGGCCAATTAAAAAATTTTACAGAATTTGCTGCCAGATGACGCTTACTTTAAGTTACTCTTGTGCATTTCGTGAGTTTGGTTTAGAAATGCATGTTTTATTGTGCAAATTACTATGTAACACTCTGATAAAGATTTACAACTTAAAATATTTTTATTAATAAAATCAAATGTCTGTCTGTACATTGCTTCAAGCTTCAAAATTTTAGCATAAATAGTTGTTATTGACATTAATGATTCCAGAAATGATCTTAAAAACTTTAATGTATGTGAGTATATGTCGGTCACAAAATCATTGTACCCCAATCACACAAAAACGCGTTAACCGATTTAAACTAAATTTGGAACATTGTTAAATATTGATCCAAGGCAGGTTTATCAATTTACGGCTTTAAAAAATATTAATAAAAATCGATAATATTCAATATTTAAAAAAAATCAAAAAATTCAAAATTTTATACTTTTTCATGGATTGCTTTTAAACTTTCTATACTTAAGTATTACATGTTATTTAGGCACATTTTAGCCTCATTTTGCAAAAAATACTATCCTATATCTAAGATCTAAATATTTTCAAAAAATCGAAAATTTCCAAATTTCACATTTTTTAATGGAAATCTTTTAAAATGTCTGTTTAAAAATGGTTTTAATGTCAAAAATCAAGAAAAATATAATAATTGATACTACACTGTAAAAAATTTAGGGAGTTAACGGACTCGGGAGTTGGGAGTTAAATTTTTAGAGTTAAAAATTAACTCCAAAAGAGAGTTAATTTATTAACTCCCTTCATTCAACACCCGTGCGAGTTATTTTCCCATGGGGAGTTAGCATTTGGGAGTTAAATTTTAACTCTCTTTATTTAACTCCTCTGGCATTAACTCCCTAGTGGGTGCGACTTTTATAGAATCCCCTGGGGAGTTAAAATTTAACTCCTTTTTTTTACAGTGTAATTACTATTAAACTTAAGTCAGTATAGTATTTTTGGGATCTGTGGTCAAGATTTTAACGTCAACATAATACAATTCAGAATTATTTATTCATCCAATATTATCTAATTGCAAGAATTGTAGAAATATTGAAAATATAATTTTTTGTTATTAAAATGGTATTGCAGGATATCAAGAATTGTAAGTAACATGTTATACAATACGAGCACGATGCTACTGGGTAAAAAGTTAGATGTTCAAAAGTTTTTTATTTTAATTCTAGATTTTACTTTTAAAGATGTTTTGAACAATGTAAGAATAAAAGTTATAACAACATGATGTCTACTAACCGGGAAAACGGGAAATATCCGGGAATTTAATGTGACTGAGAAAAACTTGGAATAAGCTAAACCAGTAATTTTCGTATAAAAAAAATGTTATTATATTAGTTAATTTGCACTAATTAACAAATATTGTTCTCTGCATTTGAATTAGTTAAAAATAACTGATTTGATAATTAAATGTGCGTCCTTGATTCAAATAGTTGTATTTTCATACTGCAACAGTTAATTATAACTAATTTTTTTTTCCTGTTAATATAAATTCCCTATTATTTTCCGGTTTTCCAGATTGGTAGGCAAACTATTATATATGGGCAATTCCACGTGAAATTTTTCTATGACATTTTTGAATCGGTGAAACATATTTTTTTCTCGTTCCTGATAGAAAAATATTAAATATGTATTTTTTTATTTTTCCATAATTGCCAAAATTTTCGAGATATGAATTTTCGAAATTTTGGATTTTTAAAAGCAGACCTATTTTCAATAGCTTATAACTTTAGAAGTATTGAGTTTCGAAAAAAGTTGTCAACGAAAGAAAGTTATGGCTTTTCTTCAACTTTTAAGAGATTTAAAAAAAATATTTTTTAAAATTTTTTAGAAAGAAAAATTATTTTTTTATAAACAAATTAATTTATTTTTAATTTGGGGGCGATTAATTTTTATTTTTTTCTTATTTATTTAAACATGCCAATATACAGAATATTTTTTAGAAAGATCCGAGATGGACAGACTCATAGTTTTCGTTCTATAAATTTTATTAGAAAGAAAACTGAATTAGTAAACCTAATAGCTTATAATTTTTAAAATTCAGAGTTTGGAAAAAAGTTGTCAAAAAAAGAAAGTTTTAGTTTTTCTTCAACTTTTAAAAGATTTTTAAAAAAAAATATTTTTTAAAATTTTTTAGAAAAAAAATTATTTTTTTATAAACTAATTAATTAAAAAATTTATAAAACGAAAACTATGAGTCGGACCATCTCGGATCTTTTTAAAAAATCTTCTGTATATTGGCAGGTACACAAAAAAAAAGGGTGGTAATATTACGGAGAGTAGAAGGTAAAAATGACGATTGTAGAGGGTAAAACTGACTTTGGTAGTAGGTAATAATTACGACGGGTAATATTATTAAGGGTAACTACTTACAGCTGAACTTCACTTTTGTTTGTGATAACCTGTCAAATCAAAAATATGCAACGACGAATTTGGCAAATTATTTAATTTGACAAATTAATTAAATTTTTATAAAATATTAATTTAATTATTTAATTAAACTATAGGTAATCAAATGTTGATTTTATTACTGTATATCGAAATAATTTTTTAAATTAAATTAATACTTAATTGATAGGCAAAAAGGTTGGAGGTTTCAAAACTGTCATTAAAATGTGAACTAGACATGTAAAACTATTATACACAATCAAAGTTGGTTATGCGAAGGAAATATTTTTCATTTCCACTAATAATTGGTGCTAAAACGAAGAAAAAGAAAATCATTTTGACAAATTATTTTGATCCTAGTGTTACGTCCGTAACTTCTTATTAATATTCATTAAATACTTTGATATTTCCTTACAAATATTCTTGATTTCACTATGTATTTTGTTATTAATATTCCTAAATTATATGTGTAATTCTTATTAATATTCTTGAATTAACTATACAATTTTTATATCCACTTGTATGTGTATGTGTGATTTATTTGTATGTCATATATTATTGCATTATATCCAGTACATTTTATATTATTATGGTATTCCTTATCTTATATTTTCTATGTATTTGAAACAACATGATAAGTTATATCAAATCCAAGAAAAAAAAGTTTATATTTTAAAGTTATGTAAAAGGAATAACGATTACGCATCAATGTGGCAAACCTTTACTAGACCACACATCAGGAAGGAGAGAGAGAGTAACGCATACCAACCCAGGTCCTGAGAGTCTTATCAAATCCCGTAGAAACTAGAAAGAAATATCTATACCAGACCCTGTGCTAAATGTCTTATCGAGTCCCGTCGAAGGTGGCCCGGTGACGTCACGCTGCATCTACCTGCACTAGACGAGTTTCGGCACGTGTATTTTTCTTCGTGCATGCTGTTCCATTAGAAGATTTCGATATAAAAAGGGCAAGCATCATCGTTAGATCAGAGAGTATCTATTTGTAACCCAACATTATAACATCTACAAGAAAGAGAGTATTTTTTGGAAATCAACAAGTAAACATCGATACCTATTCAACGTGCAATCCCAGTATACAGTTTAGAAGTTAACTAAACTACATCCCCAAGTATATTTTTGAGACATTTTTCGGACAACAATTTATAAAATACACAATATTACCAAGTGTATATTTTGATCATTTAAGAAGAGATAATTTGGAAATAAGTCCAAATTTAATATTGAAACAATTTATCAAATTTCGAAGTATCGAAATTTGTTTTGGAGGCGACAGTCTGGAAGAAAAGTAAAATCCCTAAGAGTACAATACACTAAATCCCATTAGTGTAAACATAAGGCAAATATACAACCATTAAGGACAGCAACCACAGGCTCCTTTGTGTCTACTCTACTATACCACTCCAGATCGGAAATCAAGATAACAATCACCAGCTTCAACACTTACAATAATCGTTATTCCTAAAGTAAGATTTTTCATTTTTAAATATACTCATTGTATTTTGTATTATTGTCAATTCTTTTCTTTCTTGGTTGGTTTTTAAATAAAATATTCTCTCACAACATTTAGTAGGCTCATTGACTTATCCTCATCCCAAATTAGATTCAATTTCTGAAACTAATTTAAAACGAGGAACGTTAGGTATATTTAAAAAGGTTTCTTGTTTTGACGTAACACTAGGAAAAACATTTCTTCAAGATAAACTTAACAAAAATGAAATATTGTCAAGAAACAAAGAAGAATTTCTCAGGTTGTATCGAATGCGCTTTATAATTATTATTTTCAATAAACATTATAATTGTGAAAAATATATAATTAAAGAAAAATTGATAAATGAGTTTTGTATTTTTAAAGTTAACAGTTCTTACGACAATTATTATAATTATACAATGGTTAAAAATTACATGAAGAAGAAAACTATTTCTGAGTAAGTATAAAACTATAAAAAAAACTTAATAAATTCAGAGTGGTTTCAAGCTTCAGTTTATCAATTTCTTTGACTCATCACTGACAATTTAATGACCATAATGTCAGTAAATTGTAATAATAATAATTAATATAATAATAATTGTAATAATTTTCTGACAAAATGCTTGTTCAGAAAAATATGAAAGTTTCTAATAATTGGTTTTTTTAAATTTTTTAATGTAATTTTTTAAAAATAATTGAACTTTTCAAAAGAATTTTTGTATAATTTAAAAAAACTAATAATTTTTTGTTAAAATTTAATTAAAAATTTTGAACACGATCCTTTCTTCAAAATATAAAAAATTATTCTAAACTGTTATTATTTTGTATGTATTTGAATTTCTGGAAATATATAATTGAAAATACTAAAAACATTGAATTCTAAAAAATTAGAAACTATTTTTCATTTATTATGGGTGGATTCCACGTCAGTTCAACACACTTATTTTCATGACTTGTTGGGATTTAGGCTGTACTTTTGTAAATTTATTACTTTTATAATGATAAACAACTCCACCAAATATTTTTCCAAAATTTTAAAAATTACCAAAAATATGGCATTTTCAAAATTTTTGTCTTTTTTTAAAAAAGTGCTATAACTTCGGTTCTAATTAACCGATTTTGGATTCTAAAAAAAGGATTTCTTTGGTTTTAAGTATATTTTAAGATACAATTAATATAAAAAAGAAAAATTCAAAAAAATTTTTTTTTTAAATTTTGAAAAATTAAAAATCCGTTTTTGAAAAAACATCGTCTTTGATTTTTTTCAAAATTTTACTAAATGTTAGGGCAAATGTGCTTTAAATGTCCTGTAAGTTTCATCTTGGGATCTCTAAGGGATTCGGAGTAAAAAAATAAAACGTAACCACAAATTACGAACATATGGGGAAAATTCCTTAACTGCACAGGTAAAATAATTATATTTCTCTAAACTTTGCTAAAATGTTACTATTATTAGTGGAAGTGTAAATATTAATTATTTTTTAATTTCATAAAATATTTTTTGAGTTATGGAGTTTCAAAATTTGGATTTTTTTGAAAATGCTTACTTCGCAACTTATTATTGTTTTCCTAATGTTCATTAAAAGTTTTTGTTCCTAAATATTTAATTCGGCTTTTATTTTATTAAAATATAAAATAAAAGTATATAATAAGAGCATTTTTACAATTAATATCCTGCAAAATGTAACAATTAAAAAAAATGATTTTAAAAAAATCCAAAACGGGCTATTTTAAAAAAATCGTAACTCTAATCCTATTAGAGATAGAATTATAGTTCAAAGACGGATTTACATAGAATTTAGTCTACTTCAATTTATTTTCAGTAATATATATGTGTTAGGTACATAAAACACTTTTTATTTTTCAAAAACTAAAATAAAAAATTTATCTCGATATTTTTTGCTAACATCTGACTTTAGAAGTCCTTAAATCGGAAAGATTGAATGATAAAGTAATCTATTTTTTTGTTTTCTTCAAAATTTTATACTCTTTAATTCTTCTATAGGTCATTTTAGGTGTATATGTACTGGGAGTGAGTAATATTAAAAAAAAAATCATTTTTTACCTGTTTTTCACTGTTTTAAATGAATTTTTTTGATATAAAGTTACTTAAAAATAATCAGTACCTAGGGCCTATTTTGTGATATCATTTTAATGACTCAAGTAGATGTGGCGATTATTTGCACTGATTTTAGAAAAAATAAGTTAATTAACCTCTTTCAAAAATGTTAAAAAACAGTTTTTTTAAAAACGGCCCAACCGATTTTTTTCAATTTATGCTTAAAATCATCAGGGGGCATCTCAGAAACAAAAGCAAGAAAGAACCGATCTGGGCAAGAACTTCTGGGTTGAAGTTAATTAAGACTCGCCGTGCATATTATGAATAAAGTTAAATTTAATAATAAAATAATGAAATACATTATTTTGTCCTTTTGAAATAAATTAAAAGCTAAAATTTAGGTTATTAAATAATAATTTCAATTATAGTAATAAAACTTAGAATTTGGAACGTTCGTAATAATTCGTATTTTATTAACCTAGAAATATTTTTAAAAGTATAGTCGTTCAGATTAGTATTTGGTAAAATTAAATTCTGTTTAATAAAAATAAATAAGAAAAATATAAAAATTAATCGCGCCCAAATTAAAAATAAATTAACTTGTTTATAAAAAAATAATTTTTTTTCTAAAAAATTTTAAAAAATATATTTTTTTAATCTTTTAAAAGTTGAAGAAAAACCAAAATTTTCTTTCTTTGACAACTTTTTTTAAAACTCAATACTTTCAAAGTTATAAGCTATTGAAAATAGGTCTGCTTTTAAAAATCCAAAATTTCGAAAATTCATATCTCGAAAATTTTGGCAATTATGGAAAAATAAAAAAATACGCATTTAATATTTTTCTATAAGGAACAAGAAAAAAATAGGTTTAACCGATTCTAAAATGTCATAGAAGAATTTCACGTGGAAATGCCCATATGTATTGGTAGGAACTAAAACCCGTCGAAAACGGAAACGACAGCTAGTTATTTAATAAAACAATTTCGCACTATTGCAAAAATAATTTTAAATATTTTAAATTTTATAAGCAGTTGAATATATAATTTAAAAAAGTTACATGAAAACTGTACTGAATTTATTGACATCGGTTAGGATTTACTAGAGTATTTATTTAATTTATTTATTTATTTAATTTTATCAATAAACAACTAATATTTGGAGAATATATATTTGCGGTTTTCACTTTTTACTTGGCGGCGATTCTCTACCGCGAATCTTGATTTTAGGAGATTTTTAGTTTAGATTTTATTTTTAAAGGAATTAAATTCTTAAAGAAATTTTACGTAAGATGGAAAAAATTTTAAATAACAATGTACACATGGAGTCTTGTAAAGAAAAATATTTTTAAAAAAGAATGGGCGAAAAAGAGAGAGAGACAGAACTTTTTAGACAAAACTTTATTTCTCGCAAAAAATAAGGTTAAACTTTTGTTCTTTAAAGAGTAGATAGAAAATGTGCTTTCAAATTCATCGATTTTAAAGTGGTTTGGAATAAATTTTGTTTCTATTAAAAATGAATGTAAGTAGGAATTTTTTGCTATTTTTTGGTAGTAGAAAAGGATTTTTTTGTCAGACGAATTATGTTAATTGTTTGAAATTTTTATCTTGGAGAAAGAAGATATTTGTATAGTTAGATTTCTGGAAAGACAGACTTTTTGAAATTTTGCTTCTTAAAGTAGAGATGTGTATCAGTAAGATTAAACATTTTTTTTATTTCTTTATGCGTTTCTTTGGATAAATTTTTTTAATTCCTTGTCAGACAACCTATATGAAACTATTGTAAACCTTGCTTTAAGGAATACATTTAAGAACAAAACAAGTGGTAATTTTATTAATTGACACTTGTTTTTGTTAATCCTCAACAACATTCAATAAAGAAGTTTCTGATATTTTAAAGTAAAATACATGTTTCGTCCTTTTTTGGAAAATTTGTTTTTTTAACATTTAGCCACATTCTGGGACTAAGTTATATGTTAAAATATAATAATTCATGATTTAGAACTAGAAGTTTTCTAATAAAATATGTAAAATGTTTGAGATGTTGCGTGATTACAATTTTATTTTAAAATATTAGTTAGTTTGAAATAATAAATAAATAGGTTATTTAACATTTTTTTACTGAATATTTGCTATGCCTACTTTAAAAATTAATTTTGTCTTTCACAAGCGGTGATAATTTCATTAGTTTTGTATATAAGGAAGTTCAAGTCAACATCATTTTGATGCATGTGTAATGTAAAATAGTGTGTTAAGTTTAGGTTAGTTCAGGTTTAGGTCAAGATGGGAATTTCTATCTTGAATCGTTTTTTGTGTGCAAAACTTGAAAAAAGTGTATCTTGAAATAAGATTCAGATGTTTCGACGATTGCGACAAACAAATATGTCATTGATTCAATCATTTTTTACAGCTTATACTTAATTTTTCTACTAAAATGTTTTTTTTAAATTAATATTTTCATTTTTTGTCTAATTTTATAATTGATAAGGAGTAATGAAATACTTCAGTCAGACAATTCCTTTTAGTACTTTGCGCAATCAAAGAAGAAAGTTAATCATACAATTCTATTTTTTGTAGTTTAGCAGAAATAATGAAGAGACTTTAAACAAACAGTGTATACATAGTTCCGTTAGGTAAATGAATGTCGAGAATCTGAACAACCGTAATGTTTGGAATAATTGAGTTGAGTTTGTGCTTTATTAAAACATCGACACACTGCAAGCTCAGTAGAGGATCGTGGAAAGCTGGATGCGTTGATCTATGTCCGTTATTCTGTACTCACAAAATCGTATCTACCAGTGCAGTTGGCTATATGCATATATAGTATTATAGTAGCTGCATAACACTGGCCATTTTCCATACTGTGCCTCACGTTTATGCTGTCGTGTGCGTCCGACGATGTTTTGAATTCGGTGAGCGTGAAATCAAATTTCTAACGATCGGAACAATTTCGTACCTAGTGTACATCGTTTGGATTGCTGGAGGTCAAATATATTTTGTATAAAACCAGGTCATTCGACATTTTTATATACATATACTATATATTATATGTAGACGTATACATGTTCTATCTGCGTGTATTTTCGGGTCATTTGCTCCCATTGAGCACTTTTTTCTTTATCGCTTGGTTGGTTTTTTTAACTCAATATACCATTTGGTAGACGATAATTTTCGGGTTGAGAAAAAACTAATTTACTATATTTATCTTTATTTTTAATAATTAATACAATTTTATGCTCTCTAAATTTTAATTAGTGAACATATTTTTCTCTATAAATTTGAATAATTACAATAAAAATATTTTTTTTGCTTTTCAATTAGTAAATTTTACTAATTAATTGCTGCTAATTTATTAGTGAAATTTTCATTTTTTCAAATTCGAAAGCAAAAATTCAGTGACTAATTCAAATTAGTAAACATTTTTTACAAAGTCAAATTTGAATTTGCTTTTGAGTCATTTGTTTAAAAAAACCCTAGTTGTGTCCACTATACCGGTTGTGGACATTTTTTTATAGTTTTCGAGATAATCGCAATTTAGTAATTTTTGAGAAAAACTGGATTTTTAAAAAAAAATTTATTATTCATCTACATTGTTTAACAAGTCGAATCATGCTGTTTTTATTAATTTGTCGTTAATTTAGGTGCTGGATTTAATTGGTTCTTCAAAAAAATGAAAAGGGCTCTTTTTGTCGGTTCTCTGTAAAAGTATTCCATATTTTCAAAATGGAGGAAACAAAAAATTTATAACCTATTGGTTTTTCATATTTAAGGTGCCCTAGACAGAAAAAAATTCTTATCTGAATAACTTCCCAGAAGAACCAGAGAAATTATAATTAATTGTTATTGCAATCTTTAATTCCGATTTTCTCGAAATGAGAGTTTTTGAATTCTAAACTTTAAAATTCTGTAACTCAGCAAATTTTTAATAAAAAAAGTTGTAAGACCACTCAAAATTTTCTAAGGAATACGCCCATATATATAAGTCCAATAATACTTAAATGGACCCTTCTTATGAGGACGTCGATATATATAGAATTTTAGTTAACCCATTAACGCCTAAAAACTCTGAAATTTTGTGTTTTATTTAAGATATCGACGTCCTCTTCGATATAGTATTTTTTCGACTGTCAGTACAATAAAGCGTTTACAGAAAAAATCGAACTCAAAATGAGTCGCATATGAGACTCATTTTGAACTGCAACAAAAATGATACCCCTTCAACTCATTATGAGTTTCTAGGGAAAAGACTCAAAATGAGTCTAAAGGGGTATCATTTTGTCTTTACGATAAAATTACAATCACTTTGGAAAAACTAAGAATAATTTATAAAAATATGAATTAAAATAATTGTTTATAATTAATAAACACGTTGCAATTATCAAAATAATAATACTTGTAGTATATTGCACAATTGTTTGAATATAAGTATTACATGGACTTTAAAAAATTAAACTAACCCCAACGTAAACTAAGCCTATGTTGGACAAACAGTTGAATAGACACCATATAGCACATTTTCTGAATTAACGCTTTATTGCACTGGCGTTTGAATAAACACTGTATAGACAGGAGCGTCGACATTTAATTTTATAAACAGAAATTGCATTCTGAAAGTGGCTCTACAAGATTCAGTGCTTAGATTCTAAATTTATCAAATAGAAAATTAAATATTGCGAATTTTGTGCATCAAATTGCGAAAAAAATGAAAACATTTTTTTCATATGAATATAAGTGTCACAAATTGGCACAAAATTATTACACTTTCAGAATAGGCTTTATTTAAAATTTTATTTTTATTTATTTGAAATAATTTGATATTTGTCCGACTGAAATCAAATTTCATTCTTAGTACTATAGAATCTAGAAAACGGGCAAAATCTTACGTGAATAATATTTTTACAGTCTCTAAAATCTAAAAACAGTAGAAAGTCTTAATTAAAATTACTTTAATTACACAGGAAAAAATAAGTTTTATTTCAAAACCGAAAAGAGGCTTTTTTTAATGTGCAGCAGAAACTAGACCAATATTGCTTTAAACTAGTTTGAAGTATAATGAAGTATAATATAAGATATTATCAAATTTTATTACATTTGTAAAATACTTTTATAAAATTTTATAATAACTTTTTTTTATGTAATATTAATTTTTTGTAGAAGGCAAACACAAGCACTCAAATTTTTTTCAATATAAAAAAACAAACAATTTAATTTATTGTTTAAGAAAAGCACACTACACCAAATATAAATACTTAATGAAATAAGTCAAACGAAAGATAAATGTAGAACTAAACTGTGCTAGGTGTAAGACTTTTTTTCTGTGTACCGACTAGCACATAACACAGACTAACAAAATTTTGTGACCTAACCAGTGGAATCTGATTTTTACAGGATTCGGTCCGTAGAATACGAATTTGACCTTGAAAATATTGGATTGGCTCTAGTTTTTAATTAATTAACTTTTCTATACGCAAAATACGCATGTTTACACGGAAAAAATTAGCCGTTGAAGTTTTCAGCTACCACTCGAAAACTCTCGGATATGAAAAAATTTTTTATAAACTTATAGAAATACTCTATGATTTTAGCAGAAATTCTCTAAAAAAAGTCGAGGACTTTTTATAAACCTAGTAGCGGAAAAAAAGTCGTGGAATTATTGTAACACTTTGATAGAAAGTTTCGTCGACGAGTCGAGGAAAACGGTGCGCAGAAAAGATGCGCATACTCTCAGGCGATAAACGCGACCTGCAGTCATATTAACACCGTTCATTTACAAATTCTTCTGTACAGTGTTTGTTAATTATATTGGAGGATTAAAATCTTTTTGTAAATATAAAATATAATTATTAATCGTTAAATAAGTTTTTACAATAATGAACAGAAAATAATTTTATTAACTTAATTATTATTTTAATTAAATATTATCATTTTTCTATTCATCTTATAAATTAAAAATAATTATAAAATAGTCTTTAACGTATACTGAAATACTCTTTAAAATTCTAAAGTATGTTGAAGAGAAATATTTGAGATTTTTAATTTTCAAAATATTGCATTTTTTTCTCGCAAGCGGTAAAGAAAGATTCCATTTAGTATGTAAGGACGATGAAAAAGTAGACTCATATAGCGTGCGAAACAATGAAAGTGTAGGATAATATGCGTATTGGTGTTAGCTATTTAGTTTTAGGAAGGTGATTAGTGATTAAATAGTGTCAAATTACATGTGATGAGTGTCGTGATTATGTATAAATGTAGGATTGTAATTAAATATAAGGCATAAAAGGAATGAAATATATAAGAACTGAAAGAATTTTTTTTTAACTGGTCCGCAGAATTTTTCATTTTCCGCGACTATCGTTGAAAGTTTAGAATACTGTAGAAGAAAATCCGGACACGTCTTTTTTCCTCGACTGTCGCCGAATCGTTCACGCTGGCTGTGTCTTCATTTTCCTCGACTGTCGCTGAATCGTTCGCGCTAGCTGTGTTTTCATTTTCCTCGACTGTCGCTGAAAGTTTCAAATCCTTTTTCTAAATTCTCATCGAATGTACTACATTTTTTCTTCGATTTCAATATGATTTTTAAAACAGAGTGATTTTAAAAATTTAAATACTTTCGACTATATCCGAGAGTCTTCTACAAAGTCGAGGAAAATTTCAGTAACTAATTTTTTCCGTGTAGATTGAATGTACAATCATACACCGGAACAGTAAATCTGTCTGCATAGAACCAAATTAAAGCTTAAATACTGCTATTTAATATCAAAAAACGAAAAATTTAATTTATGCACACTTTATCTTTTAATCTCCAATGGGCCATATGCTGCTTCATAAACGTATTAAAAATAACATTACTTTTTACCATGTAAGGAAATTCAAGTGAATGCTCTCTGGGGGTTTTTATGATCGCTGCTTACAAATCTGCTATAACATATAAAAATTACAAATGACGGATCAATTTTTTAAAATAACTTACGCCTCTCATGATAAAAATGTAAAATTTTTAAAAAATTTTGCCATATTGAATTTGCCGTTTTGAATTTTCAAATCTGAATACAGATTAGTAAGCGTCGGCCTGTGTAATAAGTGAAATATGACTGAAATTTCAATGATTTTCAACTGATTTTCAGTGAAATTTCACTAATCCAAATCGCGAGAATAGAGTTAGGGGATACCGGAGCTGTTTGTCACAGGGGTTACCTGGCGCACTCGAGTTTATTCGAAAGTTTTAAATTCAATAAATTTTTCTCTCCAATCAAGTTTAAGTACTTGATGAACTGTAAGTTTGTACAAAGTTTCAATTTCATCATTGATTATTTTTGAGTGTAGAATAAAATGATTAATTTTGGTACTCCAAAGTTCATTTTTAAAGACTTCATTTTTTGTTATATCTTTTTAAGAAACTATTTTTTAAAAAAAAGTTTAATTATCAAGTTTTAAGCTCTGAACATTTATTTTCAAGGGACAATAAAGGATTTTTTATTTAAATGAATATTGTCAATAAAAAATTTATAAATATATAAAATGTACCTTCGGGTATCCTGGTCTGGAGGCTTTAATTTTAAAGCGTTTTTCCGAATTGGAAACAAGAGAAAGTTTAACATATTTTATACATACTTTTTTGCAAGTTCTACATCGCTTGAGGCTAGGGGCGCTATGAACGGACCGAAGGTTCGCAAAAACGGACCTAGTAACTAGCGCTTCGACATGTGAGTTGTGGTGCCAACTCGGGTGGTTACCTGCAGAGGTTAATGATAGAACGTCCAAGCGCCCGTCCTGCCGGAAGGATGTTCCGAAAAAAAGGCTTTTAAAAAAAGAGAATTCAATTTTTCTTTTTCGAAACTTCTTGGGATTAAAGTAGATGAAAAGACAAAAAAATCCATATATTTGACTTTTTAAAATAATAATATTAAACCATTTTTCAGAGCCCTCAAACTTGCTGCTTATAAAAAATAAAAAAAAAACATTTTTTCGTAAATTTAATGTAAAATCCACAAAAATTAATATATTTTGGCCGGTCTAGTCTCCTTTTCTTCAGAAACGTTCAAAGAATGAAACCTATTTGTTTAATTTGAAAAAATTTCATTTTTAATGTTAATCAGCAAAATTGCGGCCAATTGAATAAAAACTCTTCTCAAATTTTCTTTATAAAATTAATATGCAAGCAGATAAAAACAAAAACAAATATATCGATGGAAAGGTAATGAAACAAGCTTTCCAATGATGTAAATACCAAATTTCTAAATTTATATGCCTGGGCTTGGTAGCCTTTTAAACAAAGCGAAAAGCATCCTGCCGGCAGGACCGGGTTCCATCATTTTGTGACTAAAAATTATATGAAGTTTTAGAAAATTTAACTTCTTTAAGCTACCCTGCTCTTCGGTTTGAACTTACGAGCTCGACATTTACATGCGCTGAAAGCTTGTTTCATCACCTTTCCAACGATATATTTTACTTTTTGTTTATGTTAATCCATGTTAGTTTTATTTAGCGATTTCGGACGGACTCACCTGAGTCTTTTTGGTCCTGCCGGAAGGACGTTGGACGTTCTATCATTAAGAGGTTTCTTACTAACTTTGCGGAGAGATCGGAAGATGGTCACTTGTTGGTCATCGGCGTTGGAGAGCGTGATCTCTCCCAGTTACGCTCGTATGCGAGCCGTGTAGTTATACCAGTATTGGGAGGTGCCGCACGTATACTCTACATAGGCGCTGTATTTTTTTTCAGAGCATTACAAAAGTCTCAACACTGTCAACCAATTCGCACTTTCTTTTTTTCAGTCTCCACTTTATTAGTTTATATCTTCAAAAATTTTGGATTATTTTGTTTTTTAATTTTTTCTGTATTCTTTAAACATTAATACAAATGTTGCAAAAAAGTAAATATAAAAATGTTAAAGTTTTTTTTATCCTGCTCGAAAAAAACTTAAAATTAAGACTAGAACACCCCCTTAAAACGATTACGAAGACGTTATATTTTTAGTTTCTCTATTACAACACACTAAGTAATGAAAGAGAGATGGTGAGACAAAAATATTTTAAAACAAGTTGATTACCTAAGTGAATTTTGCGCAATCAGTAACTCCTAGTTTTGCAATCACACGTCCGTCATGTGTTCATGAGAGAAAGTAGTTTATTGCATAGAAATACCCCCAATATACATACAATCTGTAATACTAGTATGAATAACAATTAACAGGACACAAACACAGTGCTTGTGACGTTATTTTCAGGTGTCTAGTCTGCCAGAAAAGCGTGTTTTCGGAAAACTTTTGATGCATTCAGAACAACTTTCTACATTAAAACAAAGCAAGCACTACTCGTGAAAATTCTCTCGATGAAACAAACCAACTAAACTACACGACGCAAAGAAGAGAAAACTCCTGAAACAGTTATACTACCCCTCCCCCTCTCTCTCTTCTTTCTATCCCCGCCACACCAATAAAACACTGATTACACTCCACAAAATGAATTCAGATGCAGTATAAAATAAACTAGTTTCAATGAATTTGCATCAGTACAGTGAACTCTTGACGAATTAGAAAATATTTCTCATTGAGACTAAATTTTCGAAAATGTCTATGAACATTGCGGATATTCGAAAACCACGAATCCACTATTGCCATTCGGTTCAGAAGCGTGCAAAAGGCCACTAATAGTACTTTCGTCATCCAATTCAAAGCCAGTACTGCAATATACCGTTAAAATAAAATTCTCGTCTCTAAATTGACAGTCTACCTGTTGCCAGAGTTTCGCAATTTATTTTATTGACTTTTTGAACGCATGTGATTTACAAAAAAAGAAAAATTTACTCGCTTTAACTGTAAAAAGATGATATTTTAATTTTGAATTTCATTTATTTGTACTTTTTTTACAGTTTTTCAATCACTAAAGCGCAACATTGCCTTTTGCAATAGAAAGTCCTGATTTAAGAATAGTTTTGTTTACAAAAAAGTCTAAATTTTCATTTAAAACCTTTTTTTTCATGTGCATGTTTATTTCTAGTCGATGGAAAAAATTTAAAAATTTTTTTTAAAAATTGTATCTGATAATTTTTTCTGACTGGTATCAAATAGTATATTACGATATTAGCTTTTTTAAATTTAATCCGGTAATTATAGTCATTTAAACAGCTCACAACGAGAAGAAATCACTAGCATTCACTCTGGTGGCGCTTGTCGGAAGTCATGAACGTTGGTTGCCAATCGTTGTTCCAATAATGTCAGGATATGCATGGATTATAATTAAGAGAAATTAAGATAGAATGGGAGACTAAATAAGCTATTTTAGTCTTTCGTCCAAATGATTTCCTCTTCAGGAAGTCTATAAAATACTATACAAAAATATAGAATAATATACAAATATATAAAAAATATACAACAAAATATGAAAATAATATTAAAAAAAATTAAATTAGTATACCTACAAAAAATAACCAATATACAAAAAACTATGATATATAAAATAATATACAAAAAAATGTATATTTAACATTCGTCAATCAAAGAAAATTATAAAATTTAAAAAATATATAAATTTAAAAAAATGTAATTAATCTAATATTCATTCATAAATAATAAAAATTTTATAATATTTTACCAAAAAAATTAATAAATAGACATTCGTCAACAAAAAATAAAAATTCACCCATCAAACATCAGAAAAAACGTAGAGTTTGGAGTCATAATTATAAAATAAATGAGAATCGAAATTATAATGAAGAATTTAGAATGAATAAAGTAGGGGAGAGGGCCTTAAGGTAGTCACCCATCTTTTGAACGACTGTAGATTTTAAATGGGATTATATATAAAGGTCAATAATACGGCGTTTGAAGCTTTGACTTATTACATAACTTTCTATCATAAAGTTTTTTTCATTTCATTAATAAAAAAAAATTATGTCACTTTTTAAAAAAAGTTGAAAATTCGACTTTTAAAAAAATGGCCCCAAGGTGGTCACCATACGAAAATTCACTAAAAAAGTTATAAAAAAATGTAAGAAACGTATTTTTAAGTTGTTTATTTATTATTAATTATTTTTCAGGATCACAGAAACATATTACATATTGTTTTTGCACTTTGTCTTTTCGTCAAAAATGATACTATTTGTGTATGTATTAGACAGGTAACATGTTGAAAATAATTCTATTTCATTATTATTCATCATAAAACTTAAAAATTGATAAAATTCACATTCAAAATTGATAAATGTTGATAAATTTAGCGTATAAACACATTTTCATAAAAAATCAAAAGTGACCACCTTGTGGCCAAAAAAGTGTCCACCTTAGGGCCAAGACACAATTTTTTAAACGTTAATGAAAAAAATTTTTAAAGCACAATATTAATTATATTCATTTAAAATATTATTGTACAATATAGAAAGATAATTATAACGATTTTTACTAATTTAAAATGGTTAATTTCGATGATTTTAACACCCTGAGAAAAAATTTCTCGATCATTTAAAAACAGAAATTTTACAACGGTCACGTTACAAAGAGATACGACTATTTACCTCAAAACTTTACAAAAATCTTTGTCTTCTCAAATAATAACAATAACAGAAAACATTTTAAGATACTAACTAATACACAAAAATTTTCTTAGGGTGACCACCTTAGGGCCCTGACCACCTTGGGACCCTCTCCCCTAAAATAAAATATCAAAATTTTAAATTAAAAAATTTAATTTTTTTAATAGTTACTTAATTAAATGAATAAATTAAATTAATTAAAATTATTATTAATATTAAAATTATTTTATTATTTTTCTAGACTCCTTGAAAAAAAATCATTTATATTTCGAAGCGTTGGAGTAAATTAATTTTTTTAAACTATTTGTCTGAATGTTTTCGTTTTATTCTCCTTCACTGTAATGACTATTTCTTGGACGTAAAAGATTAATTAATAAGGTTATAAATGTTTGTTGACATACCAGTAATGCTAAACTGCTTTCACAAAACTTATTGGAATTAATAGCGCCACTGTCAAGTGGCAAATATTGAATTGAATAGCACAATATGAAATAACTCCAAATGTTACCAAACTTACATTCTGAAAATATTTATCGACAGGTAATACTCATTTTGAGTAACTTAAATTTAAACTTCCGACTACAAACATAAATAATAATACTAAAATAATGAAAATAATATAATAGTTCTATAATTATAAAAATTATTCCATTGAAGTACTTCCATGCAATATTTCGACTTGAGGACTAGCGTTGATTCTCAAGATACAAATTTTTCTTATTCGGAAATAAATTTTTATAAAAGTTCTAAGTACCTCCGTATATCGGAAAAATCTTTTTTAATAAAAACAGATTTGATAAAAAAGACAAAATTTGATAATCACTTCTAAAAACTGTTAAAAAAATGGTTAAGACTAACGTCGTTTTTTGAAACACAAATTTTTTTCTGCTCCCTAAATGTAAATTCGTAAAAATATTTACTAATTTGAACTAGTGGTTTACATTTTGCTTTTGAGTTAGTAAATTTTACTAATAAGTTGTCATTTCTACTAATTTATTAGCAAAATTTGCTAATTCATAAGTAAAAAGTCAGTCACTAATTTAAATTAGTAGATATTTTTAATAATTTAGATTTAGAGAGTGAATCGGAAATAAATTCTACAGAAGTTCTCAGTTCCTTACAGTTCTGGAAGTTCTTCTTTAATTAAAAAAAACACTGATTTGGTGAAGAAAAGAGCAAATTTCATAATCTACTTCAAAAATTGTTAAGGCCGGAATCGATTTTCAAGATGCAAATTTTTTTCTAAATCAGAAATAAATTATAAAAAAAGTTCTGAGTACCTCTGTGTTTCGAAATAGTAGATTGTGCAACTAGTGGAGAACAAGGGCGATTTCTTGCGAGCTCGAAGTTTGCTGCGCAAGCGCAGCGCGCGCAGCAATCGAGCGAGCGAAAATCGCTGTTCTCCACAAGTTGCACATACTATTTTGTCCAACAACTGCAAACAATGTTTTTAAAAAAATTTTGAAAAAATTTTTTTTTAATTTTGAAAAAACTTTTGAAAAAAAAATTTTTCAATAATGAATGTCTTGAAAGTGTCCCAAAGAGTCCCCCAGAGTGTTCTCAAAATTCTGTTTTTATAATGTTCTAATTCTAATATAAAATAAAAAATCGATTAATCAATTTCTCATTCCACCAGTGGGGAAATGACTTCATTTCTCCACTAACCAAACCACCAGTGGGGAAATGACTTTATTTCTCCACTGGACAAACGGCCAGTGGAGATACATTTCTCCACTGGTGCCTAGTGCACAATGACTCAATTTCCTCGAAGGCGTTGGACAAAAATCTTTTCTTGAAGTAAAATATACTTTAGCAAAAGTAGATTTTAGTCAGGTTCTACTTTTATTCTCTCCGTGTAGATGTAAAAATATATTTGTCAGACTTTGTCATGTTGCTAAATTTTAGTATAGTTTTAGTCTAATTTAAATTACAATAGATTTTTATATCACTAGTGTAAATTAATCGTAATCAGTCATTAACAGATTAAAAAATTAAAAATTAGTAAATAAAGTAAGTTTGTTAAAAAAATTCTTTTATCCATTTTGGAAAAAATAACGTAAATCAAATTCAATATCTAAAAATTGAAAATAAAATTCATTAGTGAAAATTTTATTTTTCGTGAATTTTAAAATTGTTTTTATTTCTTTTTGGCTTTTATCCCATTTTCAAATATTTGGCGAAACTTTAAAAGAATAAAATTTCACACAAAGATACAACTGTATAGTATATTTGGTTCAATATTGCAGTAAACACAGAGAGGGAAAATTTGTAAAGCAATAGATTAAAAACACTGAATCTGCATTTGGATTTGAATGGGAATTGATTTTTGTTTCACTCTTTTTCTCTTTTAATATTAAAAATTGAAATCCTTTTATGTGCCAGAAAACGGGATTCGACATAAGACTTAAAAATTTACGTGAAAAGAACGAATATGATTTTCACCACGATTTGAGCTCTCTCTCTATCTCTCTTCATATGCGTATATGTATATAAATATTGGGAGTAGAGCGACGAAACTACGGTTTTACTACCAATGGCTCTCGGTATACGAAACAATGGAACCATTATTTATTAGCACGTTTCTGTGAACATTACGTGCATTGAAATTTTCAGGACTCGCGCTTTGCAATGGTTTCCTGCGACAACGCCTGTTCGATCAATTAAATCAAATTGAGAGACTCCTCCTGTGCCTTGTTTTCCCCATTTTTATCTCTTTGCTTAGTTTTTTTTGTCTTTTTTCTTCAGCACGCGCGTGTTAGCGATAGAACAAAACAATTCAATAGACAAAGTAAATAAACAACTTTAGCTTATATACATATAGGGTGAGCATCCATTTTCTACCAGCCAAACATCCATTTGTTAAATAAATCGAATATCAAATTGTACCTATTTTTCTTTAGCAAATAAAATGGTAATTAATCTTAGTAAATTTTATTAATTTTTTTTAATTATGTTGTTAAATTAAAACAGTATATTAAGCAATAAGGTACATAAAAGCAATCATTTATTTACGATCATTTTTGAGTGACAATATAATTGGCTACCTTTAGGTCCTGTGTTACTTACAATATTTTTTATTTCAAACGCACAAAAGTAGCGATTTCAGATAGCAGACGACAAGGAGTCGTCATGAATATAAGTCATTCACTTGTTCGACTTGTATGAAATTGACGACCTTTTTTCCCGTGGGAAAAAACCGCATGGTAGTAGCTGTTTTTTGCCTATGAGAATAAAAGGTCGCCATTTTCATTCAAGTGAATAAATGAATGTCTTTTAGTGAATGGAAAAAATTTTGGGACGTCACACAATGGTGCAAACCTGCAAATTGAGTTTCAAAAAGGTCTACAGGCTTTATTTTTTAACCAATTTTATTAATTTTTTTTAAATAAAAGCTTATAAAATTGCAAAGAGCTTTGTCGAGTCTGATTTTTAAATTTTTAATTATTTATATTATTGCTTCCTCATACTGAGGAAGTATTGTAATACCAAAATTTTTCGACTTCGATTTTTTGACATATCTTTATGTTATTTGACCTCAGGAGTTCAAAAATGTCATTTTTACAAAATGTCATTCCGTATATGTGTGTGTGTAAACATCACATTTTCATAAATATCTTCAAACTATGAAGAGCTTTTGAAATGAATTTTTTTTTTAAATTGTAGGTCTCATCAGCGGAAATAAAATGAGAGTACTTTGAGACAGATGAATAAAGTTTAACTATATATTTTTTTGATTTTTAATTTTTCAAAAAAACGTTTTTTGTCCATAACTTTAAAAAAATGTTAGGACACCTATGAATGTTTTTCTGTAATTTTGTAGAGTTTTTTTAGACGCATCTTTTGTGCCCTTAATGAAAATTTTTCGTCCATATTCACCAGAGATATTAAACTTTTAAAAATCAAAAATTTTGGAAAATAAGACTTTTTTGAATATTTTGTTGAAAAATGTAGAAATAATATTAAAACTATCATTGTCATCTTGTAGTCGTATGTATGTATGTATGTCGTCCCCCTGGAGGCACAAAATAGGAACAAAAGTCTGTAATAATTCTAGAACAAAACTAGAACATTGTTTTAGAACAAATATATAACAATTCTATAACAAAAACGATTTATCATAAATAATACCCAAGTAGAAATTTAATAGTTGCATAAAACAAATAAATGTTTATGAGTATGAATAAAAATATGAATAATTAATAGAATATCTTTTTTGCAATAAGTTTTTAAAAAATATTTTTCTTATTTTCTTAAATAATTTAAACAGACTATCTTATTTATTTAAATTAATAACTATATTATTATTATCATTGTTAATAATTACTTGAACTTATACTT
The DNA here is from genome assembly GCA_032873175.1 of Leptopilina drosophilae. Taxonomy (NCBI): domain Eukaryota; kingdom Metazoa; phylum Arthropoda; class Insecta; order Hymenoptera; family Figitidae; genus Leptopilina; species Leptopilina drosophilae. The sequence continues at coordinate 25,633,982 of CM065479.1, read as the reverse complement.
TATGTAACAATATTCAGAATTACACACAGAACACTTAAAACTAAGAATGAAAAATTTCGCACGCACGGGGGATCGAAACCTAGACCTAGAGGACACAAGTCGAATACGCATACCGCAGAGCCACGCAAGCTTGGAAGTGATTTTACTTCAACTTCCTTTTGAATTGTGGGACCGTTATGTGCAGCGCTAAAATTATAAATTGAAATGTAACATACTTATTAAAAAAAATAACTATATATGGGGCACTCCAGGCCAAATCGGAAATTATTTTGCTTTTGCATCTCAAATTTTTTTTAAACTTTTTTTTTCTTGAATTTCAAATTTTTTCATAAAGTGGTTCAGGAGATACAGATTTATGAAAAATGACATTTTTTAAGTAAATTTTTTTATATGCTTATAACTCGGTCAAAAATTGATCAAATTGGACGTTTTTATAATGAAAAGTTTTGTTTTCACACGTAGTTTTTAATAAAAATATTAAAAATTTTTTTAAAAATAATTTACGATAAGATTTAAAAATTTTTTAAATAAAATTTCATTTTCAACAATGTATGTATCAATCAATTTTTTTCAAATATTTTGTAAAAATCTTGCACTAAATTAACAATTTTTAAGCCTTGTCCGATTGTGGGCCCACGATCGGGCCCATATATATACTCAGATAGTCAAGCGTACTAATCATTATTTTTCAGTACACCGTATTGGTATCGTACTCATATTGTACTAGCACAGAATAATAAAGTATGCATATACCAGTACGATACTAGTATAATAACGGTATGTCATACGGATAGAATTATGAAATTGCCAAAGTACTCCGTACGAGTATAACACTAAGTACAATAACAGTACGCGAAATTAATTGAGATTTTAGATTATCAATTTGCAATGCTTTTCCGCCATTATCTGTACGACATACCAGTACAGTACCTGGTACATGGCTGGTACAGTACTAGTACGCTGGTTATCTGGGTATATATAAATGTTTTTATTACAAAGAATAATATATAATTATGCTACGAATAATAACAAATTTTAATTAATTAGTTAATAATAATAAAAATTTATTATTGTATTTTTATTATATACCTATTAATTAATAGTTGATAATAAATTAATTAAATATTTGATGTTATTGTTGGTGAATAATGTTTTTAAAAATTTTTTAAATTTATGCAAGCTGACAGTGAAAAATTATTTAATTTTTTACAAATCATCGATCTTTCTAAGTATCTAAATTCAATAGATTTTTTGTAATTCATGCAAAAACGTGGCTGCACTCTACACGGAAAGAAAGTTATTATATTAGTTATTATATTAGAAGTATTAAACTTTGATAAAAATTATACTATATTTAGGAAAATTATATTAAATATCGAAAACTTTTAACAAACTTTAATATAACTTTACTAAATTTTATATAGGTACGTTTTGTTCAAGTTTCACAGTAAAAAGAAAGTCTTATTTTAAAGCAGGAATGCAGCCTTAAATTAAGATACAACATTTTTGTATCCTTTAACATTATAGCAGACAGTGCTGAATTTAAGACCAATCTTAAATTAAGATATACTGTGTAAGTTTTGTTGAAAGCAAAATTTTTCTTTGTAGCATTTTGTCCTACACTTGTAAAATACTTTTATAAAATTTAATAATAACATCTTTCCGTGTAGTGAGAATAAACACGAGTTTATAGTAAAATAACACTTACATTAAGTTTTTGTAACAGTGTTCTAGAACACTGTAGGAATAATGTTACTACAAAATTCTATAACTAATTTAGAACAAATGTTACATGTCTGTTATAGAACAGATACAGAACAACTGTTCCAGAACAAATCTAGAACAAAGTTCTAGAACGGTTCTGTAATATAATTGTAACATTTGTTCTAGAACACTGTTCTTTTTTTGGTCTAGAACTGTTACAGTACGTGCACACTGGGGGAGTTCCAACTAGCCAAGGCTGATAATGATTTACTTTTCATAGTTTGAAACAGTGTATTTACTCTGAAAAGGGCAGATTTAGAAAAAGTATCATTTGATTCGTAATCAGCGACCCCAAAAACCTCCGAGTAACGAATTTCAAGTAAATCAGATGAATTCTTAACTTCGATGTCCGCCATATTGGATCCGCCATTTTGAATTTTAAAAATTTAACATTTGATTCGCAATCAGCGACCCGAAAAACCCTCGAGTAACATTAAAGGTATTGTCTTTATTTACAATTTGTTCTTGCTGTCAATGTTTGTTAACTTGATTTGTTTATCATTTGAAAAATTTTACCTGTTTATTTTTTTTATTTAAGCAGTACACTAACATTAATTTTAACTTGTTTTTAATAATAAATATTTGATTATATCAATGGGAGAACAAATTATTTGAAAAATTTTCCTTTTTTGTTAACTTTGCAATAAACAAATAAAAATTTAAAAATCAGGCTCGACAATGCTCTTTGCGATTTTATAAGCTTTCATTAAAAAAAAAAAATTTATAAAATCGGTTAAAAAATAAAGCCTGTAGACCTTTTTGAAACTCAATTTGCAGATTTGCACCACTGTGCGTCAGATGCATAAAGTCAGTGACTGCAGTAGTGCATTTCATTACCTTCTTCTTCTTCTTAAATGACTTGAGGCATAGCCAACTGTCAGAATATACACTAAGTGAAGAAGAGAAAAAATCTTGACCAGATCTCGAAAAGCAGAATGTAGAGTGACAAGTGGATGAAAACGTAGTTCCTTTCCTTTTCTCAGTTTCAAAGTTGCGGTTATGTGATTGGTTGTAGAATCCTCCGCGCAGTTGTCCAAATCGGCAGAAAGTAGATTTTATGAATCAGGCGGGAAATTTTTTTTTATTTCTGGAATTGTACGGTTTGATTATTGTCCGGTAATGTTGGATTGCTATGTTTCAAACCTAAGTAGCTTCAATTGAAATTTGATGGAAGGGCTGTAAATGATTCTAAAACCCATTGAGTAGGTGTACAGTCAATGCATGTTTCCCTATGCAAGCGGTGGTATATGTTGGAGGAAGTATGGGATGGAATTCTGCTTAGCATAAATGAAGGGTGGCATGACAAAAGGGGTCAAGCAACAATTTCATGATTTTACAGGAAACAAAAATAAAACATTTAAAAATTTTTCTGGTCATTTAAGAAAAATCTAAAAAAACCGTTTCGAGATATTATTTCGCTTTACCAGTGGAAATACAATTTATGGAGATAAACGTACAGATTAGTGAGAAAAATAAGTAAAAGTGGATCATTTTAGGGTTACGTCAAATGCCCATATTTTCTTTTAAAATTAATTGTTAAAAAAATATACAGTTTAAAGAAAAACTGAAAAATTAGTTTGTTAATTTTGAATTGATGAATTAAATGCAAAACAGTTTGATTCAAAAAAGTTGTTCGTTTTCAAGAAAAATATAAATTAAATACTTATTTTTAAAAGTAAACAGTAACGAAATTTTCAAATGCAATCTACAATCAGGAATATTTAAAAATTAACTAAAGAATAATATTTAGGTTGTTGAAAATTAAATGATGGATAAAACTATTTCTAAATAGACATAAAATCTTCTAGCAAAATTTAATATTATATTTAATAATATTAAAAATAAGGAATATTTTTAACCATATTAACCTATTCAAAATAGTATTCATTTCTTTTGTTTTTTAACTGAATTGCATTGTAAGTAGAAATTTAGGCTATTTTTTTAGTCTTATTTTCATTAAAAACGAGTTTAAAAAGACAATTTACAAGAAAATCCTTTTACAGAAATGTGTAAAAGAATTTACTTGATTTGTTTATAAAAAAATCTCAATTTCGAAAAATTGTGGCTTGACCCCTTTTGTCATGCCACCCTTCAAATATATAAGACTAGTTTGAGTTAAATAATGAAAAAAGCCATGACTAGATATCTATAAAAGTTTTATTTTATTTTCCATTTCCCATTAGAAGTTAAACAATTTGTTTGTCCCTACAGACAAAACCACCCAGCTCCCTGACCAATTCGCTGTTAGGGTTGAAAATGAAGAGGGAAACCTCCTTTTTTCATGAAGTTCATCATTCTACCTTCTATGTGACATTTATTTATTTTTTAAATCGAAATTGCATGTGTTTACATAGTATGAAATTTAAAATGCGTATTTCGTTAAAAAATTGACTTTAAAATACGAAAAAAATATGAAATTTTTTTTTCAAAAAACAATTAATGTCATATTGTTTTTTTTCATTTCATTAATAAAAAAAATTATGTCACTTTTTAAAAGAAGTTGAAAATTCGACTTTTAAAAAAGTGGCCCAAGGTGGTCACCATACGAAAATTCACTAAAAAAGTTATAAAAAAGTATAAGAAACGTATTTTTAAGTTGTTTATTTATCATTAATTATTTTTTAGGATCACAGAAACATATTACATATTGTTTTTGCACTTTGTCTTTTCGTCAAAAATGATACTATTTGTGTATGTATTAGACAGGTAACATGTTGAAAATAATTCTATTTCAGTATTATTCATCATAAAACTTAAAAATTGATAAAATTCACATTCAAAATAGATAAATGTTGATAAATTTAGCGTATAAACACATTTTCATAAAAAATCAAAAGTGACCACCTTGTGGCCAAAAAAGTGTCTACCTTAGGGCCAAGACACAATTTTTTAAACGTTAATGAAAAAATTTTTTAAAGCACAATATTAATTATATTCATTTAAAATATTATTGTACAATATAGAAAGATAATTATAACGATTTTTACTAATTTAAAATGGTTAATTTCGATGATTTTAACACCCTGAGAAAAAATTTCTCGATCATTTAAAAACAGAAATTTTACAACGGTCACGTTACAAAGAGATACGACTATTTACCTCAAAACTTTACAAAAATCTTTGTCTTCTCAAATAATAACAATAACAGAAATCATTTGAAGATACTAACTAATACACAAAAATTTTCTTAGGGTGACCACCTTAGGGCCCCGACCACCTTGGGGACCTCTCCCCTACTGTTTGTGACATTAAGAGGAGCACCAAATGTAATACCACCTTGATGTAAGTTGGCCGTGCGACAGGCAGCATCTGCCCTCTCGTTTCCCAGGATGCCCGAGTGGGAAGAAACCCACATAAAAGCAAATGCATGACATCTGGTGGAGGAAGGGCTATGAAAGATTCTATCCCGAATCCTATATGGGCATATCTCTAGAACTTTTAAACTTTATGTATACGCTTATTATTTCATGTTAAAAATGATAAAAATAATTTTGCAGTACCATAATTTGATAAATTATAGTCCATTTTAAATATACCTTTTGCTTAATAACATTTTTAATTTGGTAGGGGGCGACAAGAATAAGTTAAAGTGTCGAAATTGACAGTTTCTCGTGTGTGACATTGATGGTTTTTTTCAGTTTATGTGGTATAACATTTTTAACGAGTCTTATATATTTTGTGAATCACAGTAGAAGTAGTTGAGAGTACAAGGAACCAAAAAATCATTGAGACAATGATGTGCCTCAATTAAGATAAAAATTAGGTACCTGCAAACTTGCGAGACAACTTTTCTTAAATTTCGACAACTTAGTAATTGACTTGAGATAACTTTTTTAACGAAGATTTTGAACTAACCATATAACAGTATTACATTGTCTATACAACAAGAAGTAATTTAAAGCCTTACAGGAATATGTGCCACTTATATATGAGGCATTTTACGTGTAATGTCCTAAGTTGAAATTTCAACTTCTTGAAAAAAATTGAAACTCGGGGAATTTGTTGTTCTATCAAGTAGAAATGTGCCCCAACAAATATTTTTGACTTTTTCGAAAATTTGAAGGGGGTAAAGGGGGGTCAATTTGACCAATTTTGCTAACGCCGGCTACTTTGTGAATTTTTTTTGAACATACTTTTAATGCAAAAAATTTTTTTGAATATGTTTCGGAAAGGTTTTTTCGTCCTCTTTTCAATGGCTAATTTTATTTTTTCATATTTTAAAAATTTATTCCAATTTTTGATAATTAATATTTAAATTTTAATTTTCAAAAAAAGGGTCCGTTTTATTTGAAAATAAATTATTGCAAACGAAAGCTGATCTTTTTTCCGATGCGCATGTAAATTTTCAGAATGCCCTTTTTTTGTTTTTGAGTTATTAAATTTCCAAGAATAAATTGCTGCGCGCTGCGACGCGGTGGCACTGAGCCGCGTGGTACCCAGCGTGATGCGAGGTGCCCGCGACGCAGCAATTTATTCTTTGAAATTTAATAACTTAAAAACAAAAAAAGGGCATTCTGAAAATTTACATGCTGATAGGAAAAAACCTCAGCTTTCGTTTGCAATAATTTATTTTCAAATAAAACGGACCCTTTTTTTGGAAATTAAATTTTAAATATTAATTATCAAAAATTGGAATAAATTTTTAAAATATTAAAAAATATAATTCACTATTGAAAAGAGGACGAAAAAACATTTCCGAAACATATTCAAAAAAATTTTTTGCATTAAAAGTATGTTAAAAAAAAATTCACAAAGTAGCCGGTGTTAACAAAATTGGTCAAATTGGCCCCCTCTACTCCCTTTAAATTTTCGAAAAAGTCAAAAATATTTGTTGGGGCACATTTCTACTTGATAGAACAACAAATTCCCCGAGTTTCAATTTTTTCAAGAAGTTGAAATTTCAACTTAGGACATTACACGTAAAATGCCTCATATAAGAAATGCGATGACTTCAAACATTAAATTTGAAAACGAAACTCATAATAAGAACCTACATTTTTGAAGGGCACATGTTGAATTTGATTTCTAAACACTTTTAACTCATTGTTATCTCTTCACGCTCATTATAAAAGTATACAAAAAAATTGTTAACCTCTACACTATTCATAGAAAAAATATATTTAAGAATGAATATGATCTGATTCTACCATACAACTTGTTTCATGAAGAAAAAAGCAATAAATTCACAAACTTGCTTAAACTTTATTATTTTTAGTTTTCTAGGGTCTAATCTTACTAATCTGAAGTTAGTTTAAAAAAATTGTACATGGCAAATCCAAAATGGCCGTCGAAATTTTTTAAAATTATCAGATTTTAATGTCTTTTCACATTTTAGGGTTTTTTGGCTTAATGATTACGAATTTGAAATAATTTTAAAATTAAAAATTTTAATTAGAAAACCAATATGATGGATTATATGACACTTTTAAACAAGTTTAAAATTTTTCAAAAACTAAATTTAGATTCGTAACACAGGTTAACAAAAATAGGCTTATTTTTTTATGAGATATCCAAGTGGTTTCCGATGTATTTTGTACGCTGAACACGATCTTGGGTCCCAAAATTGACCATCATTTTCAGAAAAGTGGGGGTGAGCACACCAAAAAACGTGTTTTTGAGGGTTTTCAATATTTTTTTCTCCTGAACCTGACGTGCTAGAAACTTCTACATAGACTTAAATTGAAGGTTGAATCGTGCACTACATGACCCATATTCATAAGACAAAAAAATAAAAATTCTTTTCAAAAAATGGGATCGAAAGCACCAAACACTTGTATTTTTAGAAATGCTTTAATTAACCTTTTTAAATCGCTTGGATTCGCTTGAAAATGGTTATTCGAGGGGGCAGTTCCATACGAAAAGCAAATGTTGGATCACCGATTTTTCTTAAAGTTCGTAATTTGGTAGTACTTGGGGTACCAAATAACTGTGCCAAACAGTTTTGCAAAAAAATTTTTTTTTGCAAGATATTTAGATATGAAAAATCGGAAACTGAAAAAAATGACTTTTTTTGAGAATATTTATTTCGAAAACTATTGATTCTACAAGAAAAAGTCATTTATTCAAAATTGTAGAGAAAATGTCAATTTTTTATAATATTAAAAAAAAATTTAAGAAAAATTAATTTTTCAATAATTTGTTTAAACAATAATTTTTTATTGTAAAAAAAAGTGAAGGACATCATGGAATATTCTAGAAAAAATATTTTCTCAAAATTTGAACCTTCCTTAATAAGTGGTTAAATTTTTAAAGAAGTGTTTTTTGATGTTTTTGAGAAAAAAATTTTGAAGTTTGCGCTACGATTTTTTGTGCGTTGCGCTAACTAAGCAGCGCCTATATCAGTGTATTTTAAAAGATGATATGACCTTTACTGCTCGCCCCGAATACATTTATTAATCATATACCTATATATTATTATTATAAACAGTTTAACAATATATTTTTAAACATTATTTTTCTTTATTAATGTAAAAAATCTTTTCCTTCACACTTTACCCAGGCTTAGGACTGGCAACATATATTTTATTTTAAATGCTGGCGTGTTTAAAAAATTTGTGTTTAATTATTGCAAAACACTTATGCATTAGAAACAATGTTTGAAAAAAAAATTATTAGAAAAATGTTTTAATTTTTTAAAAAATTTTACATACATATTGCAAATAAATTATATAACTGTAAATACAATACCAAAAGAATTTCAATTAATTACATGATGTTTAATATTTGGGAATGGGTGTCGTCGAAATTAGAAACAAGTTTACATTTTATTTCTTTATTTGAAATTGGAACAAAAGAATGGAAACTTCTTGTACCGGTGATAGTTTTACAAGATTTAAATCGTTCAGATATTTCTAATTTTATATTTTGATGGTCTTCAATGGAACAAAAGTCAAACGTAATTGTGTCAAATTTATTTTCCACTAACTGAAAAAATGCTTTAGGAGATGTAATTGGTTCAGTATCTGGTCTTCTTAAACTTTCACGTTGTACAAATCTCTTCACTGTACCACCAAGTCCATCACAAGCATTTTTCCATGTGAAGTCGCAAAAAAATGCCATTCAGCTGCTATATTAAAATCATCGAAATGATGTGTTAAATTGATAAAATTTTTTTTATTTTTGTACAGCGATGCTGCACCGTCGGAGAAATAATAAATTTTTTTTAATTCATCTGAACTATTATACTTTGTTTTAAGCCATGTAATTAGTCTTTTCTGGAAAAGGTAAACAGCTTCTGTGGTATGTTCATTACATTCAGAAATTATTACAAAGTTTTCAAATTTAGCAATACTATTTTCGTCACGATCAGAACGATAAATTACAAAAGGATGTATCGTTGTTTGACTGTTGTTCCAGTGATGACTCTGTATTGCATTTTGAATAATAAAAGTATAATTTTCAGAGAAATCGCCGATTACAATGAATTCACCTATTTTTAAATTCAATTTTAGATCTTTTAAAAATTTATTTTGATTTTTAGCTATGAAGTTATGTGTTTGAAGTACATTTAATTGCTGCTTGAAGTTGTTAAGAAAATCATTTGCTTCCTGCGTGACCGTTTCTAAAGAAGAACGATCAGTATTTAACCATTGTTGATAAGTTAAGGATTTAATGTTATTTTCTAAGAGAGTTTCTTCTATTTGAGATACAATGTTTTCAATACCAGGGCAAAAATTACACTTTTTGAAATAACAATCTCTTGTTGGTTCAACACAAATCACACTATTTAAAATATCTATATAATTTGTAACTGAAATTTCATGAAAAATACATTTTAAACCATTCAATAATAATTTGAAATTTTGATGGATTTTACATACACAAACGATATGTGTTCCATGACTGTCTGCAAGAATACATTGCTTAGGACGTAAAGAAGCAAATTTACTAAATCCTACTTTTATTTCTGGATTCTCTTTTTTAAATTCTACATAAGCTTCCTTTACATTACACAAAATTAAATGTTTTTGTAACTTTGCTTTTTTACCATCCTTTTGATGAACAGAAACAACATCTTTTTGACCTGGCATGACACGACTTATTTCCTCGGACAGATAAATCACTTTTTCTGATTCGCTATTAGAAAAACTATTACATTCTCTTGCAGGTGGATATGATCCAAAACCATATTCAGATTGAACATTTTTGGCATGTACAGCTAATTTATACAAAATTTTAAATTCTTTTTGTAATTTTTTCTTAACAATTTCGAAAATCACAAAACCAATGAAAAATCACAAGCTTAAAAACGTCCGAAGTGCACAAGAGCAAAAACAAGAGTGACAAAATGTCATTCAGGTAAAAAATTAACCCATAGGAAGGATCAAGTATAGGGTCGAGACGGGGGCGTTACCGCCCACATCATTGCAAGGAACCAATGGTAAAGTTTTTAAATTAAAAATCAATTAAAATTACATTATAACCATTCCTTTGAAATGTTCATAATGCATTTTTAATTTCTTGTCACATAAATTTACAGGCAGAAACTTAGGTATTACTCAGGCTAAGGCCTAAGTAAAATGTGTAGGAAAAGATTTTTTACATTAATAAAGGAAAATAATGTTTAAAAATATATTGTTAAACTGTTTATAATAATAATATATAGGTATATGATTAATAAATGTATTCGGGGCGAGCAGTAAAGGTCATATCATCTTTTAAAATACACTGATATAGGCGCTGCTTAGTTAGCGCAACGCACAAAAACTCGTAGCGCAAACTTCAAAAATTTTTTTCTCAAAAACATCAAAAAACACTTCTTTAAAAATTTAACCACTTATTAAGGAAGGTTCAAATTTTGAGAAATTAATTTTTCTAGAATATTCCATGATGTCCTTCACTTTTTTTAAGAATAAAAAATTATTGTTTAAACAAATTATTGAAAAATTAATTTTTCTTAAATTTTTTTTTAATATTATAAAAAATTGACATTTTCTCTACAATTTTGAATAAATGACTTTTTCTTGTAGAATCAATAGTTTTCGAAATAAAAATTCTCAAAAAGTCATTTTTTTCAGTTTCCTATTTTTCATATCTAAATATCTTGCAAAAAAATTTTTTTTTTTGCAAAACTGTTTGGCACAGTTATTTAGTACCCCAAGTACTACCAAATTACGAACTTTAAGAAAAATCGGTGATCCAACATTTGCTTTTCGTATGGAACTGCCCAGGGCTTTTTGGGTCGCCGATTACGAATTCGATATTAGTTTTCAAAATTCCAAGATGGCGGATCCAAAATATCGAATGTCAAAATGAAGAATTGTTCGCATCCGCCATTTTGGATTCGTGAAAACTGATATCGGATTGGTAATCAGGGACCCCAAAAGCCCTCGAATAACAATTTGTAAGCGAATCCCAGCGATTTCAAGAAGTGAATTAAAGCATTCTAAAAATACACATGTTTGGTGTTTTCTACTACATTTTTTGAAAAAAATTATTTTTTTTATCTTATAAATGTCGGTTTAGTAGTGCACATTTTTTGGGGTCTTTACACCCACGTTTCTCATAATCCTGACGTGATGGGTAATTTTGGGTCTCTGGATCGTGTTCAGTATCCAAAAATACATCGGAAACCACTCCGATGCCTCATAAAAAAAAAGCCTTTTTTGTTGACCTGTGTTTTCAACGACCCTAAAAACACCTTCACACCCACTTCTGATGGATAAAGGAGTTTCGTCTGCTTCTAAAAGGAGTAGGAAAATAGGAGTTGATTTCATCGCACCTAGTACCGTTCTTAACGCGGCCGACTGGACTCTGTCCAAGATTTTGAGATTAGAGGTTGCAGCGTCTGCAAAAAGCCTTAATCAAGGATGGCTCTAATCAGATTTCGGTATGCGATAACTAGGGAAAACATTACCAACCCTAATTTAAAGTGAATTAATTTTTAAAAAAGTTATTATTCTTGTTTTTGTTTAAAATATAATTTTATTTTTAATGTAAATCTGCATATCAAAAAAGTTTGATAAATTTGCATGTTTAGAAAAAACTGAAACTTTTAAGTATACTATTCTGTAAATAGTTAGTAATTAACAATAATAATTTGTTTAAATCTTGCTAAAACAATAACAATTATGTTTTAAATTTGCATTGGTATTTATGTTAGGTCAAGTAAATTGCAAAATTAGAAAAAAATACATCTCTCTGTGTTTTATATGTAAAAAATTAGTAATTAACAATAATAATAGTAATAATTTGTTTAAACAAATATAAATCTAAAAATCGCACAGTATTTTTACGAATTTATAGCCTGCCATTGTCCAAAAAGAAAAATCGAATTCGGTTAAAATTTACGACTTAGAGGTGACTTTGAACGTTAGTTTGTATGTAGAGTATAGTCGGAAAATGAGCTTTTTACGGTTGCGCGCAAGCACAAAAAATTCAATATCTCCTAAAGTTTCAGACCCTCCATCAATTTTTTTTTGGAAAATACTCGTGAAATAAGTGGGAATCGCATCATTATTATTTAAAAAAAATAAAAATGGTACTTTTCAAAAAATTGTTTATTTAAAAATTATTTTTTTAATAATTTTACGACTTTTTTGTGTATAAATTCTTTTTTAAAGTATTTTAGAGTGCAAATAGGTTAAAATTAATTCATTAACTTTTATTCCTTAAAAAAATTAGATTTTTAGTGTTATTTTGGAATTTTTTTAGTTTTTTTGACCATTTAAGAGACTATAACTTCGAAAATTGAGTTTTTATGAAAAAATGTTGTAGAGAAAAGTTATTTGTAATAACCTAATCTAAAATAATATAAAATTAAAAATTCTAAATTTTGTAAAAATTGTGGTTTCAAAATTTTGAAACTACCGTAGTTTTTGTAGTTTTTGGCGAAAATGTCTGGTTAACGAACTTAGCCTTCATTTTAACACCAACTATAAGTGTGTTAAATTTAAAAACGTTCTGATGAGTTTTTCAAGAGTTATCTTTTGAACAACAAAAACCGTCTACAGACGGACAGACAGACAGACGCACTCGCCGGACCATGTTTTTCGGACTCAGGGCATCTCAAAACGTGAAGATTTCATAAAATTAGCAAAAGTCAAAATTCGACCAAAACTAATACCTTCTCATGTGATGAGAATGTAAAAATTAATTAACTTTAAATTAGGGTTAGTAATGTTTTCCGTAATTATATTATTTTTCTTTCAAAAAAATTAAATTTTTGTAATTACTAAAAAAAAATTTTTTTAAAAGAAACAAAGCTAAAAAGTTGTTTAAATAATTGTTAACAACAATTATATTTAATATTAATTGTGTTACTTTCCTTTCTAAAAGTTTATTTCACTTAATTTTGTAAACTCAATAAAGTGTTCTTGTTTTTAATGTGTCAAAAATATTTAAATTTCAATAGCTTTAAATATATAGGTAATTTGTTTTTTATTTAATATTTATAACCATGATAAACAAATAATTATAAAGTTGTTTACACAATTTTCATTTGCATGTGTTCTGTGACAATTTCTCAATCGAAGAACTAGGAAACAACTTTAATTATTTTGGCATGGAGCTACCCAGATTAAAATTAAAGGAACAATTATAATTTAAACAATTTTTAAATAAATTATTATTCTTATTTTTGTTTGAAATATAATTTTATTTTTAATGTAAATCTGCATATAAAAAAGTTTGGTAAATTAGCATGTTTAGAAAAAACTGTATCTTTTAACAATACTATTCTGTAAATAGTTAGTAATTAACAATAATAATTTGTTTAAATCTTGCTTAAACAATAATAATTGTGTATTAAATTTGCATTGGTATTTATGTTTGGTCCGGTAAATTGTAAAATTAGAAAAAATACACCTCTCTAGATACAATATGTAAAAAGTTAGTAATTAAAAATAATAATAATTTGTTTAAACAAATAAAAATTAAAAAATTGCACAGTATTATTACGAATTTATAGCTTGACATTCTCCAAAAAAAAAATCGAATTTGGTTAAAATTTACGACTTAGAGGTGACTTTGAAGGTTAGTTTGTATGTAGAGTATAGCCGGAAAATGCGCTTTTTACGGTTGCTCGCAAGGACAAAAAATTCAATATCTCCTAAAGATTCAGACCCTCCATCAATTTTTTTTTGGAAAATATTTGTGAAATAAGTGGGAATCGAATACTTATTATTAAAGGAAATAAAAATGGCACTTTTAAAAAAATTATTTTTTTAATAATTTGTTTAAAAAAAATTTTTCTTTTCTAAAATATTTTCTTAAATTGTCTGTAAACAATAAGCATTCCCTGAAAATTTCATTAAATTTCATTCATTTTCCTTAGAGATATACCATTTTCAAAATTTTAAAAACCTCGTAAATCCAAAATTTTTCAAAATCGAATTGAGGCTCTTTACTGGCATGTATTCCACTGCAAAATTTCGAAGTTTCAACAAAATCGAAGAACTAGGGTACAACTTTGATTTTTTAGTCATGGAACTACCCTTATGTATCTAAATATCAACCTAAATTTAATTATTTTTCTCTAAATTTGAATTTGTAAAAATGTTTACTAATTTAAATTAGTGACTTTTTGATTTTAATAAATATTTTATTTTAACACTCGGTCATTATAGTTAATTTAGATTAGTAAATTTTACCAATAAGTTAGTAGAGATTCAAATGTAAAGAGTTACTTTGATTTTTTACCTATATTTGTACGTTATATTTGTTTCGTAATAATTTTTTAATAATTATAATGATTACAATAATAATATTCATCAAAAGTTAATTTATTTTTTAAATAATAATAAAAAATGTTTAAACAATTTTTTTACAATTTTACAATTTCAGTATTGACTTAAATAAAAAAAATTAAACAGCGCCAGTAAAATCTTTCTATAATTTTGATTTTGGAATTCAAATTTTCGAGAGTTCTGAGTTTTAATTATGTTTCTCTTGAAAACAGTTTCACGTAAACGCTCGAAGCTATTTAATAATGCTAGAACTCTAACTTTGATGTTTTTGTGAGTTATGTAAATTATCATGTATGAGAAAAATTACTTTAATATACAAATATATGGATTTGAGTTGTGTTTGTATTTGGATGAATATTTATTTTTAAAATTATATTTTAATTAGGAAAAACTGAAAAATGTACTTTTCTGGTAAGAAGGAAAATTGTGATTTTTAATTTTTATTCGAAAATAGTATAATACATTTCTATACGGGAAAGACAGTTTTTTTATTATATGAAAAATGGTAAATTTGTTGTTATGAAAAACAAATTTTTATTGAAATAATAATGGACAAAAAAAGCAATTTTAATAGTAAAATAATGTTTTTTTAGACATTAGAAAAAAAATGAAATTTTGCTCATACTTCTCTAATGTTTTTACATTTTAATTTTAGTAGTAAATGTTAATTTTAGTTTTTTAGTATTTTTTAGGGGAGGTCGGGGTATTATTGGACACGGGGTATTGTTGGACAGCGCGATATTTTTCGCGTTTTCTACGCGTGGGGTCTCCACTAACTAGCATCGACTCGTCTTATTATAACCTCATTTTTTATTAAACACTTGACTTGTTTTAACGCATTGTTACCTCGCTATCATAGCAAACAGAATTTTAATATTTGTAAAGTGTTTTTTTAACTTAGTGTTTTATTCATTTTGACAACATTTTTCGACGAACTAAGCCAGGTAAATATATTTATATATTCTTTGAACTTTAAGCTTTCGATGCATATAAGAGTTTTGTATCAAACTTGCATCGTGTACTTATACGCAGACATTTTGTAAAAACTAGCGTTCGGGGTATTATTGGACACTTTTGTCGGGGTATTATTGGACACTTAATTTTCGACAATTTTTAATCATGTTTTGATCTGTTTAAATTTTTTTGACAGAATGCCGCGTTATTACGCCAAAAAGGACAAATTAAGTAACTATGACGATATTTTGAGGGCGATTAAGCTGGTGAAAATCCATAAGAACTCAATCCGGCAAGCTTCAAAGGCGCACAACATTGCGAAAAGCACTTTGGCTTGGCATATTGCGAATTTCGATAAGGCAAAAATTAATATTGCTACTGCTAATGTTAATATGATGGAGGATTTGTTGACAGAACATTCGAAGACCGGCAAAACAGTGAGTTGTGTTGATTAAACCTAATTTTCTTGGTACTGAATTGTAATAACAAAAAATTTATTTTTAACTTTGTAGCGTTTTTTATTATTTTTTTATTTTTATTTATTAAAAAAAAATTTTTTATTTCAGATTTTCAATGTTGAGCAAGAGGATGCTCTTATGAAATACATTCTGAAGGCTAGCGACATTAACTATGGATTGAGTTTGATGGAGCTGCGGAGACTTGCATACGAATATGCTAAAAAAATCCGTATTTCGTATCCGCACTCGTGGGATGCCAAAGGAGAGGCAAGTTCGGATTGGCAATTGAGCTTCATGAAACGTCATCGAAATTTGTCATTGCGAACACCGGAACAAGTGAGCCAGAACCGTGCGAAGTCTTTCAACAAAGAGAATGTCGATGCCTTTTTCAGCAATCTGTCGTCTGTGCTCAGTGTCACACCGTTCGAAGCGCATCGAATTTGGAACATGGACGAATGTGGATGCCCAACTGTCCCAACGAAACCTGTGAAAATCATTGCACCGAAAGGAAAGAAACGGGTGGGCACATCGACATCGGCCGAGAGAGGCACAAACGTGACTCTGGCATTGTCCGTCAGCGCGACGGGGCAATCAATTCCGCCGTTTTACCTCTTTCCACGGAAAAATATGAAAGACGTGTACATGACGCATGCAACACAAGGTGCAGTTGGTATCGCAAATGGTTCTGGGTGGATGACATCCGATGAATTTTTCAAATACATGGAGCATTTCATCAAACACACCGGCGCGAATAAGAATTCACCAACTCTTTTGCTTCTCGACAATCACACATCACATTTGTCGATTAACACCCTTGAATTGGCAGTGAATCACGGCATCACCATGCTCTCATTCCCACCGCATTGCACTCACCGTATGCAGCCTCTCGATGTTTCGGTATTTGGCCCTTTCAAGACCATGTTCACCATAAAACATGATGCTTGGAAGAAATCAAACGTCGGCGTGGCTTTTGATTTGCATCATGTGCCACTCATTGTCGACCAATGCTTAGATACTGCCGCGACCCCAAAGAACATCAAGGCTGGATTTAGAGCGACAGGAATTTTCCCATTTGATCCGCACGTCTTCACAGAAGTCGACTTCATCGCTTCGCATTTGAGCGGCGAAAATGAGTGCGACGATGATGAAGAAGATGAAGATAATCAGCGTCGAATCATTATGTCTGGTAATGCAATAGCAACCGCAGCACATGTAGAAGTCGCGACATCTGAACCATCTACAAGCTCTGTCGTTTCGGCCAAAAAGCTCCGCGACGCATTAAAATCAGCAGGTCCGCTGAAACTTGGCACGCCAGCGAAAAAGTCAAATCGTGGCCGTAAACCAATGAAGTCAGTCGTTTTAACATCACCAGAAAATATGTCTGACCAACGTGATAAGGCCGAGAAGAGGCGGCAAAGTTTATCGGAGAAAGATGACACACCAGCAGCAAAGAAGAAAAAATGCCGTGGCAAATCAAAGACTCCTCAAAAGAGAATACCGTCTCCGAATGAAACTGACGCGGAGGAAGATATTGATTTTTGCATCATTTGTATGAAAAATATGCCGAAAAAAGAAAATCGCCGAAACACAGCCCATTGTATCGCTTGTGATCGAGGTGTTCACTTGAGTTGTGCCGGAGCAAGCCCGAACACATTCACGTGCCTTAACTGCGAATCTCAATAATTTTCATGTTTTTTTTCACTTTTTCTTATTCTTTATAACATATATTCTTTCATTTTCATCAATAAATAAACGTTTTTCAGCAGTAATATTCATTTTTTATCGATTTAAAAAACTGTCCAATAATACCCCGAGATTTTTTAAAATCTCAAAAACCAGTTTTTTGCGCCAACTGAGACAGAGTGTACAATTTCAAACAATTAGGTCAAATCTTTGGTACCAAAAGAAAGGTTATTTATCGTACCACACAATCAAGCTTTGAAACCTTGAGAAAAATCATTTTTTATTAGAGTTTCTGGGCAAAATAAAAGTGTGTCCAATAATACCCCGACCTCCCCTACTTTTAGTAGTGAAAGTAGATTTCAGTTGATTTTTTAGTAAAACCTTCTACTTTATTAATATTTCATTGATAGAAGGGTCATTTGGGGTAAATGTAAGCGGAATATCTATTTTTCACCAAAAACGTTAGTTCGTTTTTTTAAAAGGTAAAACGGACGGATTTTTTTCATGATCTTGTTACTTTACTTCCCTAGAAAAATTTTATGAGGTACAAATAAATATTGATGCACCTGAATTGCCTAAAACTGACTGTTTACATTTACCCCGAGATTTTGAAATTTTCCTAAAATTCGGGGTAATTGTAAACACCACTGTATGTAAGCGAGGTTTTAGAAACAAGTTATTTCAAGTATACTACTGTTTTAAAGGATGGAAAAAGTGAAAAAAAATTATTCATAGATGTATAGTGAATCAACCAGTTGACTGATAATGTATCATGAAATAAACAACCAATCATTACAAAATTAGTAGTGTAAAAACTTGAATAACTTCAACAAATTTTAATAATTTTTCATTCAACTTGGTAAAAACAAGTTTTTAAGGTTGCTGAATAAGAATCTAAAATAAAATTTTTAACTCTCTTGTTTACTCTCTTGTTGATAGAGCGGTAAAACTTTCTGAGACTGAATTCATCAACGATAATTTAAATACTGTTTTAAATATTTTAATTTCAAACGATTATCCGGCATTTTTCGTTAAAAAGTATATTGATTTGAGGCTCAAAAAAAATTACAAATCCTCTTGATTCTAATGCGAGTGTAGTCAACAAATCAAAAACTATTGACCTCAGAAAATGTGTATCTCTTCCTTTCATTGACGAACTTCACATTTTCTTTATAAAAGTTTTTAAGAAGTTTGATGTTAATGTTGTTTTTCATTATAATAAGGATCCGTTTGGTTGTTTCTCAAAGCATAAAGATATTACACCTTTCGATTTGAAGTCACGTTGTGTATCAGATTCCATGCGAATGTGGGATGGTGTATATCGGTCAGACTATGAACTATATAAAGGACAGGGTCAGTACCCATAAGAGAGATTGCAAAAATGATAAAAGAGCTTCTTCTCTAGTTGCACATTCCCATGAATATGACCACATCTTCAATTTTAATAACACCAAAATTATTTGTAATGAGTCGAATCTCAAGAAGCGACTTTTTAAGGAAATGTTTTATATTGTTAAATTTAGTAATTCTGTAAACAAACGAACCGACATAAATAACCTTAGTGATTTATATTTTAATTTAATATCCGATATGTCCTTATAATTGTTTTTTTAAATTAGTAAAAAAAGTTTTTTTATGATATATGGTTAAATATTTGTGACTTCGCTGTAATGTGAATAGAACTTTAAGTTTCGACGACATGTGAATGACACTGTAGAATTTAGGCATTGTAAACGAACACTCATGGTTTTGAGGTTATAACGTTTTTTTGACAGCTGACGAGATTATTGTTTTTTAGTAAATAATAATCTTTAAAAAATGTAGACCACAGTACTGTCTAATGCTGGCTTATATATGTGTTTTTTATATGTATTTTTGACATTATGTTTTATTTTTGTGTGTCTGTGACTTTTTTGTTGTATGTTGACATGGTGAGAATTCTTTTTGTGATCTCTTTATAAAGAGAAAATGATTATGTTTTGAACTTGTTTTCTTTTTTATTTTATTTTATATGTTATTTCTTATTTGTTTTCTTTTTTAATTTGTAAAACAATTTTTTAGATTGACGTGATATAACCTGATGAGGTCTTTCATGGAAAGACGAAAGCTCGAATTTTGAAATTGTATCAATAAAGACCAGCGAAAACAAACACTATTTTACATCTTCTCACTACAATTTATTCTGGTCAACACCAAAATACATCTTTAAATAAAGTTTTTAAATTTCAAAATGGTGGATCTAATAATTTATTTAATTATTTTCTTTTAAAATATAGTTCAAGTTCTTCTCCGAGTTTACGAATTCTCTGAAACGGTAAAACTTTGATTTTCAATTTTTTTTGCATTAAAAGATAACTTACACTATGGTATTGCCAATTGTCAAAAGAGAATATTGGTAAATACTCAGAACATCTTGTAGGTGAGCTGAGGTAAAAATATTGACGTCGTACTTATTTTTAAATTTGTAAATGTAGCTGAAACATCTATTGTTCACATTTACCCCAAATGAACCTATATTAAAGGTAATTATATTTTAGTCAGAATATTTTATATTATTGATTTTAGTTCTAGTAGTAAATGTATAATTTAAACAGAATTTTTAATATTTATAAATGTTTCTACTATTAAGAAAAAGTAGACTTTAGTTATTTCGATGTTCCTACATTAAAAAATAAAAGTTTCTACATTTTTCTGACGGAAGTACTGAATAGTAAAAGTAGATTTCAGTAATACATTCGAATGTTTCTAAATTTAATGACGAGTAGTGAAAGTAGAATTTAGTTTTACATTTTCTATATTTTATGACTACTAGTAAAAGTATGCTTTAATCAGTGTTCTTTAATATTTTTAAATTTTAGTTTTAGTAATGAAAGAAGATTTTAGACAGTTTTTCGTCACTTTAGGAGTTACACTGCAAAAATAAGTACCTTATTTGATATCTTAACATAAGAAGTAAGATGGAAAAATGGTATCTTACATCTTAAAATAAGATGTTTTCGAAAGTATCTTACAGATTTTTAAGATGCTTTATACGTCTTAGATATTTTTTCTATCTTAAAAAAGTAAGATACTTCTGTAAGTTATTTAAAGTATCTTAAATTAAGTTGTTTCTGTCTCAATAAGATGTTTAGCGATAAGTTACTTGTGAATTGTAAGATGCGAAAAAAATTTAAGTTACTAAAACCTAAGATGCATAAAATATCTTACATATAAGCCCATAGTTAACCTCAAAACTTTTTCCCCAAAAACTATGTTGGAAAATGTGTACAAAGACACTTTAAACATCTTAAATTAAGATATTTTAAATGACTAAAAAGTGACTACAATAACATCTTAAAAATGACTACCAAAACAACTTAATCTTTTCTTAATCTTTTTGCAGTGTAGAACTAAGAAAACATTCTTTTATTAGAAAAATTTATCTCAAAAGTAAGTAATTTTAAATTTCAATTTAAGAAAAAAAAATTTAAATTACCTAATTTTTTGTAAAGAACAAATTTATATTTTATTAGAAAAAACTATTTTTTATGAAAAAGAAATTATTTAGGGAAGACTGGGGACAAATGTTAACTTTTGCATAAATGATTTTTTTATAAATCAAATAAATATATAAAAATAAAAGCAGAAAAGAAATAAAATAAAAATATTAAATTTTAATAATTAATATTTTATTTATTAAAATGCTTATTTTTTATTTTTGACAAAGAATATATATAAGTTAAATTTAATTGAAAATAATATGTTTCATTTATTTTTATTACAAAATAATAATTTTTTCCTAAAAGAAAAAATTTTTTTCTCCTAGAAAGATTAATTTTACAAAGAAAAAGAGAAGTAATTACATAAAAATATTTTTTTTTACAAATATATTTCCTTTTATTGAAGAATGAATTTTTTTGAGCAGTTCAAAAATTATTTATATTTTATATACAATAAATTTTAACTTTAATGTATGTAATTAATTATCAGCTACTTTCTATTTTATTCTATTTTATTTAACTTACAAATTTTTTGTTTGTTTTTGTCCTAGTTTAGTAATAGGTGATAATAATAATAATAATAATAATAATAATAAAAATAATAATAATAATAATAGTAATAATATAATAATAATAGTAACGAATTTCAAGGAGAAATTGAAATTCAGTTGATGAAGCAGACCATAATTATTGTATGTCTTCGGCAAGCTGGTTGGCGAAATTGAAATGTTTCTCGAGTTCCGAGCGAATGAGTAATTGTACGGTGACTCGTTTGGAAGATGTGCATAGGTGGGAAAATGGAAATTACACGTCAACTAGGAACCGTCTCTGACAGAATCGATCAAAACGAGATTAATGTGACAGTTAATGGAAGTGATTTCATCCACGTGATCTTTAACAATTGCAGACCAATATTATTGGCTATTTCATCTTCCTCTAATTTCTAGCTATTATACCTACAACAGATGAGAGACGGAAATTAATTTTTTAAAATTTTTTTCTATTTCTCCTCCACATTTGGGGAAATATTGATCTCGTATATTTAAGGTAACATGGAAATGAATATAAAATATAAGCAGAAGAGAAAAAATTAAAAATAAAAGTAGTAGTACTGTTCATTAAAAAATTATTATTAATAATAATTTACCAGACTTTGCAATATTTTAACTGAGAAACTTACTGACTAACGAACTACAAAACTAACTTAGGGGAGAGCGGGAGATTATGGGCATGGTTCGGTTGTGGACACCCACGCAGAACTTTCGACAGAAATGAGATTTGTCTAATCTGGCAAATATCACGTATATGTTATGACCTAACGTAGTTTTCTATGCGAATACAAAAATGATTTGGCAACTGTGCTTTTTATTATAAATAAATTAATTTTTCTACACGTTGAATATAACAAAAATGTATTTTTAAACATTGTTAAATGTTCAACAAATCGAAGTAAATTAATTAAAATGATAAGTTCAAAGCGTATTTACACAGTAAATATGTTATATTATATGATCCAATACCAAGTATCACAAAAATTTTCACAAGCAAAATTTTCTTCATGATGTTTTAAAATGATCGTTCAGTTTGGTTGTGGACACTCTTATTATTAATAAATGAATTTTCATTTATTGCTAAGACTTTTAAGTTCTTGCTTATTTAAAATATATTCATTGTTTTTTATATTGAAAGATTCAAGGTTTAGTTTCATTTACTTTTTTCTTTTCATTTGGATAGTAAGTGTTTTTCTTATTTTAGTGACTTTTTCTGATCATTTGTTCTGTTGATAGTTTTAGTGATTTGATTTATTTTTCTCCTTTATTTTAGAAGGTAAGTGTTCTATTATTTTAACGACTTTTTCTTATCATTTGTTTTGTTTCTGATTTTAAGGTCTAATTTTAATTATTTATTTTCATTAATTTAGAAGGTAAGTGTTCTATGATCTTAGTCTTTTTTATATCGTTTGTTTTGTTTTTAGTTTTAAGGTTTGGTTTTACTTCTTTTAACCATTTGATGCGAAACGAAAGGTAATAATGGATTGTCATGAAAAAGTGTTTAGACTTAAGTGTATAAATCCATTTAAAAAAGAGAAACACCTTAGAAAAACAAGTTTGTATTCTGCTTCTCAGAGTTTAAGTGATAACAATACTGAATTACCGGAAGGTTCAAAAATTTGCAAAACTTGTCAATTTGAATTCTCAAAGCTGTCAAAAAAGGTGACATTTAGACCTTAAAATCAGAAACAAAACAAATGACAAGAAAAAGTCGCTAAAATAGTAGTACACTTACCTTCAAAAATAAAGGAAAAAATTAAATCAAATCACAACTTAAAACTATCAACAGAACAAACGATCAGAAAAAGTCAGTAAAATAAGAAAACACTTACTATCCAAATCAAAAGAAAAAAGTAAATGAAATTAATTCTTGAATCTTTCAATATAAAAAACAATGAATATATTTTAAATAGGCAAGAACATAAAAGTCTTAGCAATAAATGAATTTCTCTAATAGTTTTTAAATGCAATACTCAATTTGCTTATAATCCTGTATAAGCATTAAAAATATGCACACCTAATGACACACCGCGAATGGCTGCGCAGCACATTGCGTGTTGGCGGCGCGACGACGTGATGCGCAACATTCAAAAATTCATTTCTCGAAAACAAAACAAACGGTTTTCTGGAAAGTAAGTAGTTCATCGGAAAAAATCTCAGCTTTCATTTAAAAATAAAAATATGTGATTGTGAATTGTTGTTTTAAAGCTTTATTTCATCGTTTCTCATCAAACAGTCACAAGAATGTGTAAAGTAATCATTTTACGCACTGAAATTCACTTTACGCACTGCTTGCAGTGTGTAAAGTAACACTTTACACACCGCAATAAAAGGAGTACTTTACACACTGTTTTTAGTGTGTAAAATTCAATTTTACAGGTTAGTGTTGCAAAAACAAATTTTTTCAGACTTTTTGCTTTGTTATATCATAGTGTCAGTACAATAGTAAGTTTTATTCAGATTTTCCATTTTTTCTGGATTTTAGTACCAGAAGTGACATTTATATTAGGAGAATAAATTTATTCAGTTCAGGCGTCCTGAAATTAAAAATTTTGATGTGTTTAAAAAAAGTAAGTAACTATTAACCTTTCTATTTATTACATTTTGTTTATTGAATTTATTAGCAGTAAATGTCGATTCATGTAAGCCTTTCTAAAAAGTATTTTGATCAGGAACAGTTTTAAAGAGACTTTTTAATTACTTGTAACTTTTTTAACTTTTTCTAATATGCAGCTTTTTAAAAATGAATCAATGAAATTTTACTTAAAATCAATAATAAAAACCCATTCTTTTAATTATTTCTAAATGTACCTGCTTCCGTTATAACTGAAGTATACCGTTTTTTATTATTTAAAACTGTGTATTAGAAATGAATAATTTTATCTTATTTAATAATATTTAATAAAATAAACAAATTTAATAAAATTTAAAGTATACTCCTACACATTGAAGACCATTCACAAACAATGAGACAATTTTCACAAATAGTAATACTTAACCATTTTGTGACAGTGTACATTCAATGCAAATATAAACCTATATATGTTAATTTCGAAAAGGGCGTGATGCTCGATCTCACTTTGTGGTTCGAGAGTAATATTTGTCGAAAACGTCCATATGTGCTTTTAACTATGCAACTCGACAAGTATAGAGTGGAAATTATACATAGTATAGTCATTGGGTTTCTAGAGTTTTGAGGCAAATAGGGAACCACCATCACTACCATATCCACTACACCATCATGTGAAAGAAGCAAGCTTTGAGCGATTTTCATACAAATTCTAAAGCTGATGGTAATCATTCTCAAATTAAGATCATCCATCACCCTTGGGCTATTCTACTCTACGTTCCACTTAATAGTATTCAGCTGAGTGGCGTAATTTTAACTCACACCCACAACCGCATAACGTCGCATTCAACCTTCCCCATAAACTCCACCAAAAAAATGTAAAATTCAGCTCTTTTCGACACGGAATAATAAGATTTTAATTTTCAATTATACAATAGAAGATAAACAGCATTTTTTCTCTTTTCCATGAAAATGTTTTTTATTAATGAATTTTTATAGAAATATCTCGTAAGAATAATTTTAAATAATGATATTATAATCCTCAGCAAGCAAATAAAATGTTTATTAAACATACCCTAAAACTGGATAATACTTTTCGAAAGTTATTGTCATGCTGAATCCTAATTTAACTTTAACAGCATGCAATTGTTAGGTTCTCAATTGTAATTTTTTGGACCCCTTTTATCTTTAAATATTTAAAAAATTTAGCTGACATTTCGTAAGACATTCAAAAATATAATAAAGAGGGCAGTACCCAGGTAGAAAACTAATACTAGCATAGTACTGATCCAGTACTGGAGCCAGGGGTATTGTCCAGTACTGATTTTATATTGGCAGTCAGTACTAGATTAGTATTGATATCTTACTGGCATAGTACCGCCTTATTACTTATTCGCAGGTAAAATTTTACAAATTTTGAAAATGCAGTTACGCGTTCTCGAAAACAAAATTTACTTTTACTAAAAACTGAATTAACGATCATCCCGAGTAAGGTATTGAAATAAAACAACAAATGTTGTTTAACGTTTTGACAGCGCGGCTGCCCTCTTCAGAAATTATACTTTATTTAACAAAAAAAATTAAATTAAATTACATTCTTAATAAAAAAAACATAAAATTAATAATTATAAAAACAGTTTTTTACCGAAAAAATAAATGAAATTTGAAAAACATTCAAAAGGAACATCTTTGTCGTGGCGATTACAATTGGACACTGGTGAATAAAATGTATATAATTTTCGAAATATAATTAACTGACGTGAGGTGAATGACCGCGTTAGTAAACTAAATTCAGGAAATTTTAGGGTAAATAAAAATAGATGAAGAATATTTCATTTCGTTTATAAAGTTATTATAGCAATTATTATTGAGACTTTGTACATCTCCCTTTTTATTAACTGGATTATTTTGTAAATTATTATGGATCATTTCTGATATTAAACGTTTTTTGTAGTTTGTTTCTATATGTAGTATGATAAAATGTTCCCAATCAACTGTGTGTCTAAAAAAATTATTACGAGTATCAATTACATAAGAAATAGAATTTTTATGTTCTTTAATACGAATACCTACCATTCTTTTTGATTGATTTACATTTCTATCCTAGCCTTTTTTAACAAAATTATTATTCATATTATTACATTCTCATCAAAAATGAGAAAGTCTTGGATTTGTGCGATTTTGAGAAATTTCTAATTTTCATAAATCTTTACGTTTTATGACCCCCTGATTCCAAAAACATGGTTTTTAAAGAAGTGTCTGTCTGTCTGTAGAAATTTTTGTCTCGACGATAACTCGAGTAAAATTTTATGAATCGACTTGCAATTTGGGGGATTTTTTTAGTCCATAAAAATGAAGCTCGAGCTCGTTGGGCAGCCCATTTTGTCAAAAAACAACAAAAATTTTAAAATTTTTAAAATTTTGTTTTTTCACAATTTTCAAAAAAAAAAAATTTTTAATTTTTTTTCCAAAATTTGGCACAAAATCAAACATTTTTTCTTTTAGTCACTTTTTTGTACAACAAAAAACAAAAAAGTTATAAATTTTTAAAAAAATTTTAAATTTTCAAAATTTTGGCTTTTTGACAATTTTCAAAAAAAAAATTTCAATTTTTTTTCTTAAATTTTGTACAAAAACAAACAACTTTTCCTTTAGTCACTTTTTTGTACAACAAAAAACAAGAAAGTTATGAATTTATTTGTAAAAAAAACAAAAAATTGAGATTTACAGTGAGTGAAGCATTAGCCGAAACATGAAGAAACATTAACCCATTAAGTCCCATGAAGAAACCAGCCATGGTATTAAAAAACTTACAATTGGATTCATAGGCAAATGGAAAAAAAAGAAAAACCTGTATTTTTATTTTAAATTGCCATTTGTTTAACAAAAATTGTTTAAACAAATTAACAAATATTAAAAATGTTTTGACATTTGTTAACGCCAATCGATTCTACGTAAAAAAATAAGAATATTTTGTATAGGTCATTTTTCTCTCCAAGTCGTATTTTGTTTATAAAATTGTTATAAACAAATTAAGCTGCGTAAAGGGTTTTACATCCCAAGCATAAACAAATGGATTTAAGGTAAAACTACAAATTAGATTCATAGGGAAATGGAAAAAAGATATACCTGTTTTTTTTAATTTCTAATTGTTTAACAACAATTGTTTAAACAAATTAACAAATTAAGCTGGGTAATTAATTGTTGTTAAACAATTTGAAATTGAAAACAAAAAAACAGGTATATCTTTTTTTCCATTTGCCTATAAATCAAATTTTTAGTTTTACTTAAAATCCATTTGTTTATGCTTGGGATGAAACACCCTTTCCCAACTTAATTTGTTTATAACAATTTTATAAACAAAATACGACTTGGACAGAAAAATGATCTATGCAAAAATTTTTTATTTTTTCACGTAGAATCGATTGGCGGTAACAGATTTCAAAAAAATTTTAATTTTTGTTAATTTGTTTATACAATTGTTATTAAACAATTAGAAATCAAAAACAAAAAAACAGGTATATCTTTTTTTCCATTTGCCTGTGAATCTAATTTTTAGTTTTAATTAAAATCCATTTGTTTATGCTTGGGATGAAAAACCCTTTACGCAGTTTAATTTGTTTATAACAGTTTGATAAACAAAATACGACCATGCTACCGCTTTTTTCTAAGTTCTTTGATAATTTTGAAATTATTAATTAATTTCGAAAATATTTTTCTGATTAAGCAGGTTTCTGTATTAGGGCAGCTGTGCATATGAAGCCCATGAGCTTATAGAGATTTATTTAAGACTTAATTATTTGATTCGGAAAATTGATAGCTTCTTCTCATTTAATAAAAAACAAACAAGTTATGAATTTTTTTGAAATTTTGAAAATTTCAATATTTTGTCTTTTTGATATTTTTCAAAAAAATCTTTTTTTAAAATGCAGCTGATCAAAAAGCGATTGACTCAGCTGCATACTTTGGGCTGGTGAATCAGCGACTTTTCGCTGATTAAAATTTAGAGAGACAGGTTTGGCTAAACCGTTGACTTTGAACTTGAACAGAAAATTATAATTTTGAATCAAATTTTTTTAATTCTCAACATGGTTCAAATGTATCCCTGTAATTGTTATGCAGACAATTGTTATTTGATTTTTCAGTATTTTTAAATTATAAAATTTTTTTATAGAGATTGGGTCCTTTTTATTTGCACCAAAGTTATTTGCATTGCAAATATCTGGACATTTGTTAAATAATTTGTTTATTTTATAATATTTACTTGGATTGTTTGACAATAATTTTCTGTTCAGAAATGAGTAAAGCCTAAAATTTTGTAACCGATTTAATTGTTTTTTGTTTAAAATTAAAGTGGACGTCACTGGAGGCCGATTTCTTTTTTCGGTTAATGCACATGTTTTAATTCAGTTCAAAATAATTTAGTTCGACAACCAGACAATTAATAAGACATAAATTATACCAATTTAAAAATTTTTCAATTAAGTGCAGGAAATGAATTATTGCTATTGCCTGAGTTGTTCTTTTAGTTGTTGTACTTAGATTATGAAATGCTTATGTCGTTTGAACGGTTCATACTAGAAATGCAGGAATCTGTATTTATTATTATATATTTTTCTATACGTATAGGATATGATGATTTATTAAATATATGTAATTTTTTTCTTTCGATGAAAGTAGAATTAATGTCATGATAATCTGCAAATCAACACATATTTGATAAAAATGTAAACCTTAAAGTCGTAATAACTTTAAGACAAATAAATCATTTAGGGGCTCAAGAAAGATATGGCGTGTCTGATACGTAGTCTCAGTTGATGAAGTTAGAAGTACAGCGAAATATTTATTGGCGAGAAGTCAGTATATTTTAGCTGAATCTTTTTAAAACATATAGATAATGGAGTTTTTCACATACAAAAAGGAATAAGAACAAGAACGCAAATACGCGAGAAACGCGGATTTTTTTGTAAGGAATGGATAAAATGGGGTAATTATTAAGTATTGAGGAAATTATTTCAAAGAAGTTTGGAACATAGGGCAAGAATATTTTTGGTGACTTTGTATAAAGTATTGCATTTTTGTCAATAGGAAGTTGAGATTTAGATTCCATTAGAGAAATACGTTTCATTACGTGCTTGTTTATAAATTCTAATGGTTAATTATTATTTAATAAAATTTCTCTGACAAATTTTATATTTTTTGAGTGGAATTGCTTGTCAGAGAGTTTTATAGCTCTATTAATAAGGTAAAAAATTATAACAATTTTTTGAGCCAAAGGATGTTTAGAATGGTAATTAATGGTTCGTCCAGAAAATGTAGGTTTTTTATACCAGTCAGTAATGAGTTGATTTTATTCGTTAATACCATTAATTTGTTGGTAGTATTTATCATTATATTTAAAAAATGTATTATTAAAAAGAAATTGATATATGTCAAGTAATTCATCTAAATTGATATAAAAATTTTAAGCTATTGTTCTATAACGTGTGATGATAGAATCACGTACATGTCCAGAACTAACATTAGTAAACAAAGGTGAAACGATAAGACTAATTAAAATATTGTTATCAGGAATAATAAAATTTTTAATTTTTTCAATAAAATCAGAACCGTTTCGCACATAAGATTTTGGTTTCATCATGGATTTATCAAGTATTTCGAACAATTGTTTGGATAAAAAAGACGTTGGAGAACAAATAGTTGAAACGGCAGGTCTTAAAGGGTTATCCTTTTTCTAGTTTGAACCATTTGACTTTTCATAGTCGTACTGAAAAGCAAGTTTTAAATAATTATTGAATCACATTAAAAAAAAAGATTTCTTAATATTATCATTAAAGATAAATGTATACACTCTTATTATTTATCTAAAAGGATCAATTATTTGAAATCTGTCATCGGTGATAATTTTTCTAACTCTTCTCAACTTATCTATAATACACATAATTTACAACACGCTTCTTTCGCAAATATTTGTAATAACCATTCTGACAAGAAATTTAAAAATTTGAAAAACAACTGTGACTTTAAAATAAGTATAAATAATCCTTTCAACACACAACCAAATTGGTTTATGAACCTTTCTAATTTTGAAATTCCTGAAAATGTCTCAAACGTCATTTCTTTAGGTAACGATTTTATGTATGATGATTATGAGGACAGGCAAAAAGAAGGCTTTTTTAAAAATATTATAATACTATGACATTATTATTATATATATTATATATATTATATTATATATATTATTATAACTATGACATTTATTTAAAAAAAATTTCTTTTGCTTGTAATAAATAATTTAATTAAGAATTAGTAAAAATAATTTTTATTTTCATTTCAAAATGGCGGCGATATAAACTATTTTTGAGGTTCCACTTATAGGCATGATGACGTTGAATCAAAAGACGTTTGATTTTTTAAAATCGCTTCAGAAAAACATGGGATATCATTCTTACCATATGAACAAAAGACATTTTGAGAAAAACGCATTCAAAGTTTTTATTCATAAGTTTAGAAATTAAAAAAAAATAATCGAAATTGCTTGAAACTCGTTACTCAGGGGTTTTTGAGGTCGCTAATTACGAATATGTAGGACATTTTATTTTTCAAAATCATTTAATTTTCTTGAAAATCGTTATCATTTGATTCCTTATCTGCATACATTTATTTATATTATTATATTATTATATTTATTATATTTATTATATATTATATTATTATATTTATATATTCATACTTTTCGACTTCTATTTGTGTTGTTGGCATGGCGGTTTGCCCTGAGTGTGATTTGCCCATTTCAAGGGCTGCAGAAACTGTGGTATGTATTAACTGTTCAATTTTAATGCATTTACCATGTATAAACCTTAACTTCCCGTGGGGGTCCCGGGCGCAGAATAGGTCCCCTGCGATCGGCTGCATGTCGTAAAAGGCGACAAAATGAGGCTCGGAGTGGTGCCACTGCTTGCGGTTAGTACTCGGTTCGTCCCAGGCTTTCCTATAGAGCAGTGGCTTACGATGATGATGGGCGGCGCCGTGTCGGCTCGGCAAGTCTAATATAAACCGAACCCCAGGGAGGATGTGCACGTCATCCTACGGGCTTGACAAACCCGGGGTACCCTAGTACCGCAAGGGAGGGAATTAAAGTGTCGGAGCTCCTTTTCCCTTTCGGGAGTTGGCTCTCCCGAGGTTCCTGAGCTACCTCAAGAAGGAGAAAGGGGGTGTCGGAGCCCTTTTTCTCTTTACGGAAGTTGGCGCTCCCGAGGTTACTGA
This sequence comes from Leptopilina drosophilae, assembly GCA_032873175.1. Taxonomy (NCBI): domain Eukaryota; kingdom Metazoa; phylum Arthropoda; class Insecta; order Hymenoptera; family Figitidae; genus Leptopilina; species Leptopilina drosophilae. The sequence continues at coordinate 25,602,572 of CM065479.1, read as the reverse complement.
GCCTCCACGGGCCGTTGGGACTAAAAGCTTTCGCGTCATGAGGGGTGTCCCAGTAGGGGTGGAGAGTGTCGGAGCTCTCTGTCTCGAAAAGATCGCCCTACGGGTGTAACGAACCCGGCGCATCCTGAGTGCTTGAGGGGAGAGTGGTAGTTAAAACTCTCACGGGATTTGGCAGTCCCGAGGACTGCCAAATCAGCTTAAGCCTAACCAGTCAGAAGGGACGGTGCTGTTGCATCAGGGGGGACTTCGGTCCTACGGGCGCTAACGGCCCCGGTGCAACCCGAGTATACCTCACAAGAGGGGTTCGGCCTGACCCACTCCGACCTCTACGGGCCTCGTGACCTCGAGGGACTTGAACGAGCCTTAGGGTTGAAGATTTATCTTCAATATCAGACCAGTGGCGTGTCTGGGGCTGTCGTATCGCCATCTCGGGCCGTTGGATCTAAAAGCGGTCGCACCAAAGGGTGGCATCCTTCGGGATGCCTGACGGGTGTGAGAATCCCGGTGCCAGCCCTACTCTCCCTTTGACCTGGGGTTAAATACGGTTGCATCGGAGGAGAGTGAATAACTTTAGCTCTACGGGCGTGACAAGCCCGGTGCATCCTCTAGTCCTTCAGGAGGGAGATCAGTCTCTACGGGGGCTGGCGAGTCCCGGAGCTCCAGCTGGCGGTGCCGTAAGGCCTGCGGCAAGTCGAACGATCGAGGGCCATCCGACAGGGGGACTTCGGTCCTGCGGGTGTGACCTACCCAGGATACCTCAGTAAGTACGCCCGTTTTTGGTGACGTCGATTCGAATGGGACCCACCAATTTCGGGGCCGTGTTTTACCGGCAGGAGAATAGTAAATCCATATGCAATCGCGTGTCGTAAGAAACGACTAAAGAGCATCCCAATTACCTACCCACTTCCTCTCCTTTCTTCCTTCCCATCTCCTCTTCCTGAGTGAGACTTCGGTCTGGAAGCAGAATCTCCGCGTGGTCCCCGCTGGTAGTGTACGAGACCTGGCCTTGTTAACTTCTCGGGGTTCTCGAGGCCAGTACGACTACAACTAACTGCTTCTCCAATACGTTGGCACCCATCTTCTTGTGTGTTGTCTTTCTTAACGTAAGAAATTCAATGCTTTCAGAAGCGTTTTTCCTTTCCCCTCTTGGCGGTGGTTGATTGCCTCGCATGCTGAGGTAGAGGCTCTTCGGAGACCTCGACGTGGTGAGTTGCTTTATCAACTCGGGCGGGTACCTGGCAGAGTACCAAGGGATTAGAAAGGTCCCGCCTCAGAACCAAGGGGCTGGGGGTTAGTAAGTCTTCGAACACTGTTCAATTCCCCTGGAATTTGGTAGACGGAAACAAGAAAGTCGTTCCGTCGCCGTCTGGTCATGCGGAACAGTTGACCTCGCTATGGCCGTAGACGGCCCGTGGGGAGTGATACGCGTATGCGGAGGTGCCACACGTTAACAAACTAGGCGATGTATAAACCTTAATATGAAAAAGAAGGATTTTGAAAAAATTAAAAAAGGTTCAGCTGTTTATTCATGTTCAAAGTGTAAGGTTACTTTAGATAATGACATCTATAGTCGGAATGATACAGCTTCAAGCAAGAATCACTCTGAAGGCATCACACCTACATTAGGCCAGTCGCAGTCAATGCTATCTCCAGCAGTCACGAATGCTATACGGGTTGCAGTGGAGCAGGGACAGAGCTCAGTCTTCTCCAGCTTCAAATCGCATCTGTCTATGCTTTTTGAAGAATTCGTGGGAAAGCAAAATATATTTAATGAGGAACTCAGTAAAACTGTTGATTCTTTAAAAGTTGAAATTATTCATAATTCTAATAGAATTCAATCACTCGAGGATCTGTCATCTGAGCAAGTTAAAGCGCTTCAAGATGTTAAAGAGGAGAATAAGCAGTTAGAGTGTAAAGTCAAATTGCTCGAACGTAATTTAAATATGCAGGAACAATCCTCCCTCCTAACCTCTCTTGAAATACATGGATTACCACATAAATCGAATGAAGATTTATCTGCTCTTCTAATTAATATAGCTAAAGCTTTAGACTGTACTATTGAGAGTGATGACATCTCCAGTATATACAGGATTAAAGGTTCCAATAGTCAAAAGGACTCGGTACGACCCCCCATCATTATGGTTAAGCTGGTTAATCAGAATATTAGAGTCAAATTACTCATTCAACGAAAACTTAAGCACGACTTCACTACTATTAACCTTTGATGGCCTCTCAAAGAGAAATTCCTATTTTCGTTCGAGAGCTACTAACCCCTTTCAATCGGAGAATTTATGCTGCTGCTCGTACATTGAGGCAAAACGAGAAGATAAAATATCTCTGGATATCAGGAGGGAAGATTTTTTGTCGCCGTGAAGATCGATCTCTTAGATTGCAACTCACATGCATCGAGGATGTTGATCGACTTACATAGCAACTCTGGAGCAAACTATTTTTTGGACACAGCGTTGATTGTTTTTTTCTTCCTCAAGTATTGGTTTGTTATGTTTATTTTCTTGGTACTTGTATAGCTTTCTTTTTTTATGTAGTAAACTTAAATGCTATCTTTCTATTTTATTTACAATTATTTTTCTTGATTTCAAGTACCTTTTACATTAACTTTCTTCTTTTTGAGAGATTCCTTTTTGTTTTTATTATTCTTAAATGGGTTATTAAACTGATTGTTAAGAAGAAAAAAGGGATTACTTCTTTCTTATTATTTTTGCCTATATGTGCGTCTCGTTATGTAATCTTAAAGCCGGTTTTTGTGAGATTATTACTATGTTTGGAATTTGTCTATCGAGTATTGTGGGTTCTACCTACTTTTTTTTATTTGAATTCGAGTTCTTAAATATTTGCCATGTCAACGCCCAATCACTTTTAGCTCATTTTATTGAATTTAGAGATTTTTTCAACAACGAATTCTACGATATTATTGCCGTTTCTGAGACTTGGTTATCTCCAAAAATTAATTGCAATTTAATTGAACTTGATAATTACTATATTTTTCGTAAGGATAGAGAAATGCGCAGAGGAGGAGGAGTATGTTACTATTGATGCACTTCGAGCGAGTCTCGTCTCGAAAAACTGAGAATCTCGCGAGAAAAACAATGAAAACAATTGAATGTAATATTTTCATCTCTTTTCTTTTATGAAAGAACAGAGTCTCGTCGTGCATCACTATATGTTACACATTAAGAAAAAGTTCAAGTGTTTTTGCTTCCTCATAAGGAAGCTTTGCATTCGTGACTATTTTCAATTTTTCAAAACATGGTTATATGGATTCATTTTCATCTAGAATATATGTATATTAAATTCTGAGCAAATGTCCAGTTGTATGTGTGTGTGTATGTCACAAAAAATTGTGTACGAATTATCTCAAACAAATTTTAATGAATTGCCCTGAGATTTTACAGGTTTATTGCAGTCATTAATACCTAAAATCTGACACAAGGATTTTCAAATTTATCCACCAAATTTTTTTTTATACAATTTTTTCAAAATTTGAAAAAAAATTTTTTTGTATTTTTTGAAATAACTTTTTTATTTCTAAATATTTTTATAAATTATTCTCAAAATTACATTCCTGACAAAAAAACGAATCGATTGATATATACAAAGTGCACATTTCATCAAAATTTATAAAATTAATCAATATTTTTCTTTTTCACAAAAAATTCAAATTTTGTGTTTTTTGAAATATTACCTTAACATATTAAAATTAAATTAAGCAATTGATTTATAATATTTTGAGGAAGCAAAATGGTCATGAAATGAACAACTTGTTTTGTTACTTCCAGTACCGAGGATCCATATCCTAAAGCTGAATATTTATTTATTAAAATTTAATTGGAAAAGGAAAACATATTGCTGGCAGTTGAATACAAACCATCACATGCATCATTTGGTAATGACCTTGAAACACAAATTTTTTCTTTAATTCAGAATTTTAATAACGTTTTTATCATGGGTGACTTTAATTGCAATTTAAACTCTTCCTCTCCAATAACTAATTATTTTACTTCTATGATACACTCCTCCGGTTTGACATTTTTACCTCATAAATCCACACACCATTCTAATCTCAACAAAAACATCTATGATGCAAAAACTTCCGCCAAGTAATAGATTTTGTAACTGTCCAAACAATTAGTGAAATAAAAGTTTACCAAGTAAATTTTATAATTAAAATTTTAATAATGATTTATTTTAAATATTTCCTCTCCTACACAACTCGAAGTACATACTGCAGTTGAAAAAAATAACCCTAGATTAGCTGCTGATATTGCACATTGAGGCTTAATTACATTTCCGAATTAAGTCAATGTTCTTCACTGCATTTTGAAATGTAACAAATAAAATTAACTTCATAATTTACATTAACAAAAAAACGAAATCCAAATCATAATAAAAAATTTCTATATCAGCAATTTAGAAATCTTGGCGTAAATACTATAATGCTTCTAACTTGTAATTAATGAAAGTATTGACACCAAAAGATTTTTAAATTGCTGATATAGAAATTTTTTATTATGATGAATAATTGGATTTCGTTTTTTGTTAATGTAAATTATGAAGTTAATTTTATTTGTTACAATTCAAAATGCAGTGAAGAACATTGACTTAATTCGGAAATGTAATCAAGCCTCAATGTGCAATATCAGCAGCTAATCTCGGGTTATTTTTTTCAACTGCAATATGTACTGCGAGTTGTGTAGGAGAGGAAATATTTAAAAGAAATCGTTATTAAAATTTTAATTATAAATTTTACTTAGTAAACTTTTATTTCACTAATTGTTTAGACAGTTACAAAATCTATTACTTGGCGGAAGTTTTTGCATCATAGATGTTTTTGTTGGGATTTTAAAACTTTTTGCATCATCTCAACTTTTTAATAAATGAAATAATCAATTGTAAAAATATTTTGGTCTTTGATCTAATAATTTTAAATAAAATATATTTAAGTTTTAAATAAGAATTTATTTACGATATGATACTTCACAGCTAAGTTTTGAAATATATTTCAAGCCTATCAACCCATAATACTTTTTCAAAATATTTTTAAAATGTTTTTAGTAGTTTAGTATCTGTGGTCATCTAAATGTCAAAAAATACAATTTTTTGAGAAAAATCAAAATTTTTCAAAAATACGGTGTGTATTAAAATTTCCAGGTACATATATCGAGATTTTAACCCAATGAATAATATTTTAGAAGATTTCACATAACCGTTTAGAAGTTTAGTCTTTGCGTTTGTCTAAATGTTAAAAAATTAAATTTTTTTGAGAAAAATCAAAATTTTTCAAAAAATATGGAGTGCATTAAAATTTCGAGGAATATATTCTGAGATTTTAACTCAATGAATAATATTCTAGAAGATTTTACATAACCGTTTAGAAGTTTAGTCTCTGCGTTTGTCTGAATGTTAAAAGATTTAATTTTTTTGAGAAAAATCAAAATTTTTCAAAAATACAGAGTGCATTAAAATTTCCAGAAATATATATCGAGATTTTAACCCAATAAATAATATTCTAGAAGATATTACATAACCGTTTAGAAGTTCAGTCTCTGCGTTAGTCTAAATGTAAAAAAATTCATTTTTTTGAGAAAAATCAAAATTTTTCAAAAAATTTGAAGTGTATTAAAATTTCCTGAAATGTATATCGAGATTGTAACCTAATTAATAATGTTCTAGAAGATTTCAGCAATCCATTTAGGAGTTAACGCTCCACGTTTGTCTAAATCTCAAAAAATCGCTATTATATCGGTTTTCCTAGCCTAAACTCTATAAAAATATATATAATATTGAATAAACTTAACAGAATACTTTCTTTTTTGATTCTTTATCCGACAAAAAAAATGAGCTAAATCGGTTAAGATTTACTCGAGTTATTTAATTTTATCAAAAAAAGCCGTTATTTCGAGAATATATATCGCTGTTTTTTGCTGTTACTTGGCGGCGATTCTCTACCGCGAATCTTGATACCTCTAATACCCGAATTGATGCAATTATTGTCAGTGACCCTTACAGGGTAGTTACTCATGACCAATGCTCAGTACCTTCTTTATCTAACCACGACTTAATACGTATTAAATATGAGATAGAAGAGAATTCGTCACAGAATTCCCCTGCAGCATCATTTTTTCGTAATTTAAACAATATCCCTGAAGTTGAATTTCTGTCAAATTTAAGAACATATGACTGGTCAAGTATATATCTCGTAGACGATATTAATGCAAAGGTGTTTATGCTTACATCTTACTTAACATCTGCTTTCGATCTTTTTGCTCTAATTCGTCCATCGAGTATGAAAAAGAGATTCTCACCCTGGATAACTCTTAAATTGCGTCAACTGATTAAGGAGAGAAACAAGCTGCGTAGAACAGTAAAGAGAACAAGAAATGCTCTTGATATATCTAATTTTAAAAAACTTCGCAACTTGGTCCAAACCAAAATCAGGGATGCATTCAATAAATATAATTATAATATTATAAAAAATAAATCTAAATCTCAGGATATTTAGAAAGTTCTCAAGAAACTAAGTATAATACCTAATAAAAAAAACTGTAAATCACAATTTTCAAGCAAGTGAATATTTAGATGCGTTTTCTGTCTCTCCTACACTGAACTCATTGCCTCATAATAATTCTAATCCTTAATCTGATATGGGCGGATTTAATGAAAATAATTTTTTCTTTAGTGACATACCTCCGGAAACATTTATTGAAGACTTAAATTTCATTACGACTAATGCTATAGGCCCCGATTTCATATCAATGAAAATGATCAAACTGGCCCTACCAGTTATTTTTCTTCCTCTTTTACATATATATATATATATATATATATATATATATATATATATATATATATATATATATATATATATATATATATATATATATATATATATATATATATATATATATATATATATATATATATATATATATATATATATATATATATATATATATATACTCCTTACAAACTGGTACTTATCCTGAGATTTGGAAAATGTGTTCAGTCAAGCCTATTCCCAAGATTCCTAACCCAAAAAAACCTTCTGATTTTCGACCTCTATATCCATTTCTTGTGCATTGTCTAAACCCTTGGAAAGAATAATATGTACCCAAATGACGTCATTTTTATCTGTTAATAATTTGCTAGAAAAATTCCAATCGGGTTTTAGAATTAAGCATAGTACTTGCACTTCGCTTTTGAAATTTACAACTGATGTAAAATTAGCAATGGATGTTAGGCATATTACTATAGCAATTCTTTTTTATTTTTCTAAGGATTTTCCCTCAATGGATCATGGCAGGTTAAAACATAAACTTCCTGCGTTCAAGCTTCCAAAATCGGTGTGTAAGTGGTTCAAGTCCTATCTGGATGGTAGATTTCAGAGAGTTATGGGCGAAAATGGTGATTGTTCGGATTGGTGTAGACTGGTGTGTGGGGTTCCTCAGGGTTCATCATTGTCCTCAATTTTATTTAACTTATTTTTGTCGGATCTTGGGGAAGGGCTTAAATTTTGTAAATACCACAAATATGCTGATGATTTTAAACTGTATTTGTCAGGTCCACTGTCATCACTTTCTGATTTAATGAAGAAGGTTCAGCATGATATTGACTATGTGGTGGATTGGTCGAATTATAATGGCCTTGTTCTTAATCTTGATAAAACGCAGGCAATGGTGTTTGCAACTGGCAGCAATCCTGCCATAGCTACTCTTTCTCCTCTCACAGTGAATGGTTTTCCTATAGTATATAAGGAATCGGTGAAAGATCTTGGGGTTATTTTGGACAGAACCTTGTCTTGGAAAAATTTGGTTTATTTTTAATTTGCCTAAGTTTGAACACATCACGAAATATAGGATTAAGTATGGGTTGTTGACAGTTGCATCAAGAAGGCAATTTTTCATGGGTAATATGTTGTATTCAGTGTTCGATAGTAGAATTCCATCTTACTTGTATGATTTCTTCGAATTTAAAAATATTGATGAATCAAATAAAGATAGGCTTCGAGAAAGACGAGCTGTTTTGAAAATACCTGCACATAGAACTTGCAAGATGCAAAAGTCTTTTATCGTCAGGGATGCTCGGCTTTGGAATAAATTGCCTAAAGAAATTAGAAATGCTCAGAAGCAATTTTCTTTTAGAAGACTTTTTTTATTTCTTGTTTAAGATACATAATAAGATTTTTGATATAACTTACTGGTAACATATTTGTTATATTTATTAATATTTTATTTTCTTTTTGTTTTATTAATGTTATTGTTTGTTTTATATATTTTATTTGTTTCTTTTTCACAACAATTATGGAATACGAATCCGCGTTATGCTGCGTCATGAAAATTAGACTCCACATTTATAATTTTTCTATTATTTTTTCTTACTGTATTATGTAATTTTTTTTCATTTATTGTTTCTCCACTCAAAAATGTATTCACATATTGTTCCTTGGAGGGCTCATTAGCCCTAGGAACCGTTTAAATAAATAAATAATTCAATTAAAAACATATTTTACATTGCGAAGGATAAAAATGTACAACTTTTGTTTTAATTCGAATTTTGCAATAATATTTTAGGAGAGTATTATTGACACTATAAGAAATCCGAAAATATAATTTTAAAAAATCGATTTTTTTAACATTTTGAACTGAAATGTCCCCTTAATAATTTTCCAAACTACGATTGTAATTCTAAAAAATCACGTCACATTAATTTGAATGATAGAGTATTCGCAAAAATGCTGAATGACACAAAGTTATTCGTTAAAGAGCACAAAAATATTATTTTTACTGCTGCGGACAAGGTAAATGTCACGGTTGCGTTGGATAGATTGAAATACACAAAAAAACTTAAAACTTAACTATCAGATAAAAAAACATAGAAACTTATCAAAAAGAAATCCAATACAGAAATTAAGAAGTAATACTTATAGTATTTTAAAACATTTAAATAACAATGGTTTTTTGAACAGAAAATATAATGATATAGGATTGAGCCCATATAACACAGTCCTCCCACGGATTACCCAAAAAACTAGAAAAAGGATAACCCTTTAAGACTTGTCGTTTCAACTATTTGTTCTCCAACGTCTTTTTTATCCAAACAATTGTTCGAAATACTTGATAAATCCATGATGAAACCAAAATCTTATGTGCGAAACGGTTTTGATTTTATTGAAAAAATTAAAAATTTTATTATACCTGATAACCATATTTTAATTAGTCTTATCGTTTCACCTTTGTTTACTAATGTTAGTTCTGGACATGTACGTGATTCTATCATCACACGTTATAGAACAATAGCTTAAAATTTTTATATCAATTTAGATGAATTACTTGACATATATCAATTTCTTTTTAATAATACATTTTTTAAATATAATGATAAATACTACCAACAAATTAATGGTATTAACGAATAAAATCAACTCATTACTGACTGGTATAAAAAACCTACATTTTCTGGACGAACCATTAATTACCATTCTAAACATCCTTTGGCTCAAAAAATTGTTATAATTTTTTACCTTATTAATAGAGCTATAAAACTCTCTGACAAACCTCTTTGAAATAATTTTCTCAATTCTTAATAATTTCGTCATTTTATCCATTCCTTACGAAAAAATAATATGAATCATAATTTTGTTAAAAAAGGCTAGGATAGAAATGTAAATCAATCAAAAAGAATGGTAGGTATTTGTAATAAAAAACATAAAAATTCTATTTCTTATGTAATTGCTACTAGTAATAATTTTTTTAGACACACAGTTGATTGGGAACATTTTATCATACTATTTATAGAAACAAACTACACAAAACGTTTAATATCAGAAATGATCCATAATAATTTACAAAATAATCCAGTTAATAAACTGGGAGATGTACAAAGTCTCAATAATAATTGCTCTAATCACTTTAAAATGAAATTAAATATTCTTCATCTATTTTGATTTACACTGACATTTCCTGAATTTAGTTTACTGACACGGTCATTCACCTCACGTCAGTTAATTATACTTCAAAAATTATATACATTTTATTCACCAGTGTCCAATTGTAATCGCCACGACAAAGATGTTCCTTTTGAACGTTTTTCAAATTTTATTTATTTTTTCTGTAAAATACTGTTTTTATAATTATTAATTTTGTTTTTTTATTAAGAATGTAATTTAATTATTATTTTTTGTTAAATAAACCATAGTTTCTGAAAAGGGCATCCGCGCTGTCGAAACGTTAAACAACATTTGTTGTTTTATTTCAAATACCTGACTCGGACTCGTTATTTAATAATCAAAGCATGGTGAGTAATTTATTAAATAATAATCATTATTAATATTTCTGTGGTTAATAAACTTTTATGAGTGTACAAAAATGTAAATAATTATTAGAATTGCCTTTAATGGAATAATATTTTAAATGTAGTATATTGTGCAACGAGTGGAGAAAAGGGGTGATTTCTCGTGAGCTGAAGTTTGCTGCTCGAGCGTAGCGAGTGCAGCCATCAAGCGAGCGAAAATCATTTTCCTTCACGAATTGTACACGATACTTTGTCCAACTTATTTAAAAAAATATTAAACAAAACTTATTTTATTTATCTCAATTTTTATTCATAAGATTTTTGTGGTTATAACAATGTTTATAATTAATATTTAAAAATGTGTAACTCTGTAATGTATTATATTTATTAAAATATTATTATTATATTTTTTATAATTCAAAGCGAAAAAACTCTTTATGATTTGGTTATTGTTATGTTAATATTCGAACAATTGGCGAAATTGAAGGTCAATCCTTTCTCTTCTATTTGAAATTCTTCATTCGAAATACTTTGCTGATTTTTGCTGATTTCATTTGTCAGTTTAATTATTTTCGGAGCTGAAACATCTGAAGGATCCACACTACTACTAGACTGTTGAGTAATCATTGATTCAATTTTCTTGGCAGTTTTGTTTTTATTTGCAATTGAATCGTCGACATAGCCTTCTGCAACGGAATTTGACTTCCACCCTCCATGGCGCTTTAAAGTCGCTATGTTCGCGCCAGAGTCTGCTGGTAAAGTCGCAAACGTGCGCCTAAAACTATGCCCAGTATATAATTCGGGGTCTTCCAGGTTTAAATATTCCGCGATTGTTTGAGGCGTTTTTGAAAATTTATTTATCCCAATTTCTTGAACAGAACATTTACCATTTTGAAAATTCAAAAAAATCGTTTTGTCTGCGTGTGAGGTCTGCACGAAGCTGCAGATATTTTTTTAATATATCCAGAAAATTCTTCTGTTATTGAGAATGATCGAGAAATTGATGTTTTGGTTTTAGGTATTTTAACCAAATACATTTTACCGTGAGATTCGACATCGTTTATGGTCATATTTACTAGCTCGTTACTGCGACAAGCCCCAGTAACACCAAAAATCAAAATAACCTACAAAGAAAATAGGTGAATTAAAAAGAAAGAAATAATATAAAAACTATTATTTATACTCATTTATTTGTGTAATTACTTTAGCTGATAAAAATTCTGTGTCCGGCGCTTTTGTCAAAAATTTATTCACTTCTACAGAAGTAAAGACTTTTGATTTTTTGGCCTGGAAGCCTTTCGAGTTGCTTTTTAAAAAAGCTCTTAGTTTTGTGTATGCACTAATGTCGATGTCATTGTGGATTTTTAGAGTCACCCGAAGCATCGAGTACTGAGACCACAAAGTCGATGATTTCCATACTTTCGATTTGTCATGAAAATATGCCAGTAGAACATTTTCTACAGAAAAATTATATTAAAATATGTTAAATATTTACATTTTATAATAATATACTTTTAATTAAATATTAATTTATTACAACTTTTTTAAATCAAATAGTGAAAATGACAAAACTAACCTGTAAAAGTTCTTTGACAATTATTATTTTCTCGATATTTATTAAATGTTTGATAAGCAGTGTCATACTTTTTTGCCGATTTTTGTGGTATCAATTGACTTTCAGCTTCTTGAGCTTTTGTAACGATATCCGAAGGTGTTAAGCATGAATTTGTTTCGTTTTCCATTTGCAGAAAACAATAGTACGGTTTAACGGTTTTGACAGAAATGCAAAATGAAGAAAACAGTCGATACAGTGTACGAAATTGTCAAGAAGGTTCGGTTAGCAAACGTTAGATGACAACACTCAACACTGTCACAATTCGAATTGGTCATTTAAATGCAATATTCGTAGCAGAGTTGAATTAGAGAAATAAAATAATTTATTTTATCGATTGATTACAGTGTAAATCGTGAGGTGTTAAAATAACACTAGAATGGACTAAAATAATCTGTTATAGTTTAAACACTCTAGGATTAAATTAACACCAGAAAGGATTAAAGTAATTTATTCTGGTGGTATTTTGGACTCTGCATGAAATTTTACTTAAAAAAATCTTTCTTCCAGTAATCAAACTCATTTCTCCACTGGCCAAATCACCAGTGGAGGAAAGTAGCACTAGCCCAAGTCGACTCAATGTAAAAATTATGGCAAAAGATTTCTTGACTTCAGCGTCTCTGTAGTGAAAACAGGGTGAACTAACTCTTATATCCCTGGCGGGCCGGTTTCACTGAATATCTACCGAATTCGGTAGAGGTTCGGTAGACGTTCGGTAATTGGTCAAAAATGTAAATAAAAAAGCAGAAACTGTAGAAAGAAACGATTGAAAATAATAAAAAAGTATTAAAGTGTTAATTTATCCAATAATTAGGATAAATTATGTTGTTAATAATTAAATATTCATGTGTAAAGTGGAGAAGAGCTAACCTGACAGTTGACATAGTGTGTGAAATTAATAAATTTATAATGCAAATTAGTGTGAAATGTTAAAAATAGCAGCCAATAAATATTCTTTAATATTTAAAGTATTTAATATATTATTTAGTTTTGTTAATTATTGCATATTAATAATACAAACATTAATTAAAGTAATAATTTTCTCTTTTTGTGTAAAGTGTCGATAACAATATTAGATAGCCGCGCATTTGTGACGACAGATGGCGAGACTGGCATTTGTACGCCGTTCTGTTTTATCACATTTAAAACAAGAAATAGGAAAACGAACATTTCAAGATGAACTTCATATAAATATATAATAATTAATAGCACATAGTTCCAACTTCCAAAAGAAAAAATGGATGTTTTAGACCAATAAAAATAAAGTTGAAACTCCTCCCTCGTAAAGAAAGCCATTTTTTATTTGCTGGTTAAGTTACACAAAATAGAGAAAAAGAGTTATATATTTAAAAAATAAAACATAATTCCATCCGTCAAAAGAAATAATAGATGTTTAAGACCAATAAAAAAAAGTTGTAACTCCTCCTAAATGAAGGAAGCTATTTTTTTATTTGTTGGTCAAGTTTCACAAAATAAAGAAAAAAAGTTTTATTCAAAAAAATAAAACATATAATTCCAACCCCCAAGAGAAAAATGGACACTTTTGGCCAATAAAAAATAAACAAAATCCTTCTACTTTCAAAATCAATTTTTCTATTTGTTGCTAGTTTTAAAGAAAATGGAGAATAAGAGTTATATATTTAAAAAATAAAACATAATTCCATCCCTCAAAAGAAATAATAGATGTTTAAGACCAATTAAAATAAAGTTGAAACTCCTCCTTCATAAAGTTATTGTTTTATTTGTTGGTTAAATTACAAAAATTTTTTTCTGTACTTTGTTTAACTCAACCAACAAATAGAAAAATTGATTTTGAAAGTAGGAGGAGTTTGTTTATTTTTTATTGGTCAAAAGTGTCCATTTTTTTCTTGGGAGTTGGAATTATACGTTTTATTTTTCTGAATAAAACTCTTTGTCTTCATTTTGTGAAACTTGACCAACAAATAAAAAAATAGCTTCCTTCATTTAGGAGGAGTTACAACTTTTTTTTATTGGTCTTAAACTTCCATTATTTCTTTTGAGGGCTGGAACTATATTTTTTTTCTATTCAAATATAACTTCTTTTGTCCATTTTGTTTAACTCAACCAACAAATAGAAAAATTGATTTTGAAAGTAGGAGGAGTTTGTTTATTTTTTTATTGGTCTTAAATATCTATTTTTTTTGGGGGGGGGGGTTGGAGCTATATTTTTTTTTTTTAATATAAAATTTTTTTCCATTTTGTCTAACTTGACCAACCAATAAAAAATAGGTTTCTTTATGAAGGAGGAGTTTCAACTTTATTTTAATTGGTCTTAAACATCCATTATTTCTTTTGAGGGATGGAATTATGTTTTATTTTTTAAATATATAACTCTTATTCTCCATTTTGTTTAAAACTAGCAACAAATAGAAAAATTGATTTTGAAAGTAGAATGAGTTTGATTATTTTTTATTGGCCACAAGTGTCCATTTTTGTCTTGGGGGTTGGAATTATATGTTTTATTTTTTTGAATAAAACTTATTTTCTTCATTTGTGTAACTTGACCAACAAATAAAAAAATAGCTTCCTTCAATTAGGAGGAGTTACAACTTTATTTATATTGGTCTTAAACATCCATTATTTCTTTTCGGGGGTTGGAATTATATGTTTTATTTTTCAAATATAACTTCTTTTGTCCATTTTGTTTAACTCAACCAACAAATAGAAAAATTGATTTTGAAAGTAGAAGGAGTTTGTTTATTTTTTATTGGCCAAAAGTGTCCATTTTTCTCTTGGGTGTTGGAATTATATGTTTTATTTTTTTGAATAAAACTTTTTTTCTTCATTTTGTGTAACTTGACCAACAAATAAAAAAATAGCTTTCTTTATGACGGAGGAGTTTCAACTTTATTTTTATTAGTCTAAAACTTCCATTATTTCTTTTGAGGGATGGAATTATGTTTTATTTTTTAAATATATAACTCTTATTCTCCATTTTGATTAAAACTAGCAACAAATAGAAAAATTGTTTTGAAAGTAGAAGGAGTTTGTTAATTTTTTATTGGCCAAAAGTGTCCATTTTTCTCTTGGGTGTTGGAATTATATGTTTTATTTTTTTGAATAAAACTTTTTTTCTTCATTTTGTGTAACTTGACCAACAAATAAAAAAATAGCTTTCTTTATGACGGAGGAGTTTCAACTTTATTTTTATTAGTCTAAAACTTCCATTATTTCTTTTGAGGGCTGGAACTATATGTTTTATTTTTCAAATATAACTTCTTTTGTCCATTTTGTTTAACTCAACCAACAAATAGAAAAATTGATTTTGAAAGTAGGAGGAGTTTGTTTATTTTTTTATTGGTCTTAAATATCCATTTTTTCTTTTGGGGGGGTTGGAACTATATATGTTTTTTTTAATATAAATTTTTTTCTTCATTTTGTGAAACTTGACCAACAAATAAAAAAATAGCTTCCTTCATTTAGGAGGAGTTACAACTTTATTTTAATTGGTCTTAAACATCTATTATTTCTTTTGAGGGATGGAATTATGTTTTATTTTTAAATATATAACTCTTATTCTCCATTTTGTTTAAAACTAGCAACAAATAGAAAAATTGATTTTGAAAGTAGAAGGATTTTGTTTATTTTTTATTGGCCAAAAGTGTCCATTTTTCTCTTGGGGGTTGGAATTATATGTTTTATTTTTTTGAATAAAACTTTTTTTCTTTATTTTGTGAAACTTGACCAACAAATAAAAAAATAGCTTCCTTTATTTAGGAGGAGTTACAACTTTTTTTTATTGGTCTTAAACATCTATTATTTCTTTTGACGGATGGAATTATGTTTTATTTTTTAAATATATAACTCTTTTTCTCTATTTTGTGTAACTTAACCAGCAAATAAAAAATGGCTTTCTTTACGAGGGAGGAGTTTCAACTTTATTTTTATTGGTCTAAAACATCCATTTTTTCTTTTGGAAGTTGGAACTATGTGCTATTAATTATTATATATTTATATGAAGTTCATCTTGAAATGTTCGTTTTCCTATTTCTTGTTTTAAATGTGATAAAACAGAACGGCGTACAAATGCCAGTCTCGCCATCTGTCGTCACAAATGCGCGGCTATCTATTATTGTTATCGACACTTTACACAAAAAGAGAAAATTATTACTTTAATTAATGTTTGTATTATTAATATGCAATAATTAACAAAACTAAATAATAAATTAAATACTTTAAATATTAAAGAATATTTATTGGCTGCTATTTTTAACATTTCACACTAATTTGCATTATAAATTTATTAATTTCACACACTATGTCAACTGTCAGGTTAGCTCTTCTCCACTTTACACATGAATATTTAATTATTAACAACATAATTTATCCTAATTATTGGATAAATTAACACTTTAATACTTTTTTTATTATTTTCAATCGTTTCTTTCTACAGTTTCTGCTTTTTTATTTACATTTTTGACCAATTACCGAACGTCTACCGAACCTCTACCGAATTCGGTAGATATTCAGTGAAACCGGCCCGCCAGGATACATATACACACCCGCTTGCGCATGTATTGCTTACAGTTATATTTGTGTGATATTTGTTCCAATTATGAAAATTACTATCGTTATGCACAATAAAATCATTTTTTTTACTTTAATGAAACAAACAATGATATATTTTCTTTCATTTGTTGTAGAATTGAAACATACAAAGTTCAGATAAAAAAATTAAAATTCATGGGTATAAATAATAAATGCGGTTATTAATATTTTAAATATGAAATACATAATTATATAAATAATTTTTAAAAAATTAGTTTTAATTTTTTTAGTTATAAATAGCAATGTTTATTGAAATAAAGAAATATTGATTTTTTATATGATAATATTACAAATACACTAGAGAAATTAATAATTATTCTTTAAAATTAATTAAAAATTAATAATGTACTATTCTTTTTTGTATTAATAGATAAAGTTGATAATAATTTTAAAAAAATTATAATTTAATTCTATGTGTTAATATTTAAAAACAAATGTTTTAAAAAAGCTAAATTTATAAAATATATTAATTTATTGAAAAGAAATTAATTTTAAGTGAGGGAAGGAAAAACAACATTATATATCATTAACAATAATATTTTTTGTATTTAAATGTTATCATTTCAAAACAAAAAAAATGAAATACATTTTTTATAGGGCCATTAAAATGCTCTTAATATAAATAATAATTTTTTAAATATATTTATTCCACGAATTTTTAAATTAAATAGAATGAGTATTTGAAATTAAATCAATTCTAACTAATTCTTTTCTGAAGCATTTATATACTGTATGTAAAAATATACAATTATAACAACTTTTAAATTATATATGTACTTGTAACAATCTTTCAGATTTTACAATTAAATTCAGTATATTCTTTGTCAAGATATTTAAGGGCATTTGACATAAATAAATATGCTAATACATGTTAAATACATTTAAACCGTGTACATGATTAGATAATTTTTGTTCCTTTAAAAATGAATGAAAGTATTTAAGCGCATGAAAAAATGGTTAATATTGAAAATGAAGCACTTTAATGATAGAACGTCCAAGCGCCCGTCCTGCCGGAAGTATGTTCCGAAAATAAGGCTTTTAAAAAAAGAGAATTCAATTTTTCTTTTCCGGAACTCCTTGGGATTAAAGTAGACGAAAAGACGAAAAAATCCATGTACTTGACTTTTTAAAATAATAATATTAAACCATTTTTCAAAGCCCTCAAACTTGCTGTTTCTGAAAAGTAAAAAAAAACATTTTTTCGTAAATTTAATGTAAAATCCACAAAAATCAATATATTTTGGCCGGTTTAGTCTCTTTTTCTTCAGAAACGTTCAAAGAATGAAACCTATTTGTTTAATTTTAAAAAATTTCATTTTTAATGTTAATCAGCAAAATTGCGGCCAATTGAATAAAAACTCTCTTCAAAGTTTCTTTATAAAATTAATATGGAAGCAGATAAATACAAAAACGAATATATTGTTGGAAAGGTAATGAAACAAGCTTTCCAATGATGTTAATATCAAGTTTCTAAATTTATATGCCTAGGCTTGGTAGCCTTTTAAACAAAGCGAAAAGCGTCCTGCCGGCAGGACCGGGTTTCATCATTTTGTGACTAAAAATTACATGAAGTTTTGGAAAATTCAACTTCTTTAAAGTACCCTGCTCTTCGGTTTGAACTTACAAGCTCGATATATACATGCGCTAAAAGCTTGTTTCATCACCTTTCCAACGATATATTTTACTTTTTGTTTATGTCAATCCATGTAAGTTTTATTTAGCGATTTCGGACGGACTCACCTGAGTCTTTTTGGTCCTGCCGGAAGAACGTTGGACGTTCTATCATTAATGCTTTTCTTGTGTTTGTAATTCAAAAGGCAATAACTTATTTTTTCTTGATAGAGTGGAATATGTATGCTTAGATTTAAGTGACTTGTCTCTTCTCTCAATTGCTTTGCATACAAATTTATTTTTCATTTTCTTTAACACTTTCATTTAAAAACCGATAAGCGCCTCTCAAAATACTATTTAAATATGCTGCAGTAGAACGTATATATTGTACAATACTTAATGTTAAAAAATTATTTACAACAATATCTTTATGGAGTTTACATGTAAAAATTTCCAGTCTTATTTCCTTTTTTAGATATTCCATTGATATGGCACAAATATTATTTTCTTTATAAATGGAAACCATGATTCTCTGTGGAAAACTTAAAATATCGGAATGAAGTTTATAAATGTTTGAATTTGTTTTAAAATTTGAGTTCAAAAGTTTCATGCATTCGGAACAAGATATTAAGCAAGGCACTTTTTCTTTTAATTGTTGAACTACAGCAGAACCAGAATTAACAATTTTTGACATTTCGGGTAAAGGATGATTAGTTGCTTTAATTTTTTTTTAATTTGGTAAGAATTATTTTCATCGGAAAAATTTTCTGCTTCATTTTCAGCAAAAGCGAAGTATTTTTCCCATGTCAGAAGAAATTTTCCGCCATCTGCTTCGCAGTTTGTTCCAAATGCATGATAACGGATTAAATAATAATCCAATAATAGGGCTCTTTTGTGGCCCGTAACAGTTTTCCCCAACTAAAAATTATATCGTTTTTCCTATCAGGTCCTAATACGGCCCGATTGATGAGACCGAATTACAGATTTTCGTATATAATGTAGCACGCGAAGTAATTTCCTTATAAGGGTCCCAAACAGAGCAAATACGGTCCCTAATATTAGAAGTTTAATTAATTATTTTTTATTATTTTGCGTATAGTATTATAGAATCAAATTATTTGTCTTATTTTTTTAAACTATTTTATTTATTGTTTTATACACCTGTCTTCAGCCTTACATACTTGGCTATACAAGTGTTTCTTACAATTTCATACTTTCACAAATTTTTCTTATATACACAATTCTTAATACTAAGTTTGCGCCTACAGAACGTCTTTCGAAAATTAGGAGTACTCGCATTAGCCTGGACTACCCGTCTAATGGGTTTTCTCGCCAGAGGAGAGGGAAACTGTAGAAAACCTTCTCCTGAGTACAACCGGTTTATCGACAGTCGAGTTCTAATGGTGTGTACCGGACAATAATCGACAGTGCACATCATTATACCTCGACGTCAAACCTTCCGCTCAGATTATCTCACATGCCGGAAAAATCCAAGCCAAATGGGCGCGAACCAAGTACCCTTTGTCCTAGAACGTCCGCCAAGCGAGGCATTTATCCGACCGAGCTAATCTGTTTGTCCATTTTATTAAACTATGATATTATTATTACATTATATTATTTTATAATTTTTAATTAGTTATTTATTATTATAAAATATTTAAAAAAATTTTAAAAACAGCTTCTTGCAAAATTTTAGTTTATTTAAATAATTTCTTTATTAATGTGACACGCGAAGTAAATCCCTTACAACCGTGCCAGTCAGAGGAATAAGGGTCGCTGATTACGAATCTGAAGTTATTTTTAAACATTTCAAAATGGCGGATCCAATATGGCGATCAAAATTAAAAATTTTATCAGATTTGAAAGAAACTTGTTAGCTGGGGGTTTTTGGGATCACTGATTACGAAGCTGAAGTCACTTTTTAAAAATTCAAAATGTCGAATCCAATATGGCTGAGAAATTTTTAATTTGATGCAATTTCCTTAAAAATTGATACCCAGGGGATTTTTGAAGTCGCTGATTACGAATTTGAAGTCACTTTTTAGGAATTAAAAATGGCGAATCCAATCAGAATTGGATTATGGTGGACAAAATTAACATTTGATCAAATTGTCAAAAACTTGTTACTCACGGGTTACATTATAGATTAGTGTAAAGCAAGAATTTCTTAAAAGTGACTTCAAATTCGTAATCAGCGACCTCAAAAACCCCCGAGTAACAAGTTTTATGCGAATCTAATCAAATTTGAATTTTGACCGCCATATTGGATCCGTCATTTTGAATTTTTAAAAAATCACTTCAGATTCGTAATCAGCAACCCCAAAAAGCCATGGGTTCAATTCCCGGCGTTTAGGAATTTTTTCTCTGTTAGGTGTATTTATATATATTAAATATATGAGGTAAAATTAAAAAAAGTGGACAGGAAAAAAGATTAAAAAACGGAATTAAACCATTATTAAACATAAATAAATAATTCCAGTTGTAATAATTATATAATTAATTTGATTATTTTTTATAGTTTTTTCAACTACGTTTTTTTATTGGGGCCTCCAGGAACTATGATAATTAATGTTAGAATTATGATATTTATTTCTGATAATTTTTTACTCATCTTCCTAATTATTTACGCCTCCTGAAACTATAGGAAATAGTCAAAAATTAATAAAAAGCAGGTTTTTTTAATGTAGGCGGTTATTTGTAATTAGGAGGGTTTTGATAGGAGACCTGTTAGATCCTTGTTTGGGGCCACATTAATTTTCCACTGACGGGCCCCATTACATATTGCGTAACGAAACTAGTAAGGACCCTAGCAATTTGCCCTATTGGGCTCCTAATATTAAAAGGGAAAACTATTACGGTCCCTAACAGTGCCACATTGCAATTTCTACACGGGTAGTTCTTTTTGTTGTTGTACTAAGATTATGAAATGTTTATGTTGTTTGAACGGTTCATACTAAAAATGCAGGATTCTGTATTTAGTATTTTTTTTTCTCTTCGTATAGAATATGGTGATTTATTAAATATATATAATTTTTTTTCTTTTGATTAAAGTAGAATTAATGTCATGATAATCTGCAAATCAACACATATCTGATGAGAATGTAAACCTTAATGATAGAACGTCAAAGCGCCCGTCCTGCCGAAAGGATGTTCCGAAAATAAGGCTTTTAAAAAAAGGGAATTCAAATTTTCTTTTCCGGAACTCCTTGGGATCAAAGTAGACGAAAAAATCCATATATTTGACTTTTTAAAATAATAATATTAAACCATTTTTCAAAGCCCTCAAACTTGCTGTTTCTAAAAAGTAAAAAAAAACATTTTTTCGTAAATTTAATGTAAAATCCACATAAATCAATATATTTTGGCCGGTCTAGTCCTTTCTTTCAGAAACGTTCAAAGAATGAAACCTATTTGTTTAATTTAAAAAAATTTCATTTTTAATGTCAATCAGCAAAACTGCGGCCAATTGAATAAAAACTCTTTTCAAATTTGCTTTATAAAATGAATATGGAAGCAGATAAAAACAAAAACAAATATGTGACGTGCCGCGACAAAAGGTACCTTAGCTGTTTTTGACAGAACTAAAATTAGAAGTATAAATAAATAAAAATGACCAAATTTCTTTACAAACTATTAATATTTAATTCATTATTATGTGCAATATTTTCAGAAAAATATGCTTTTGATGTTAAATAATCAATAATAAATTTTTAATGAAGTTAAAAGTACTCTTAACATAACCTAAAATTTTAAGCAGCTAGGGTCCCTTTTGTCGCGGCACGTCACATATATCGTTGAATAGGTAATGAAACAAGCTTTCCAAGGATGTAAATATCCAGTTTCTAAATTTATATGCATCGGCTTGGTAGCCTTTTAAACAAAGCGAAAAGCATCCTGCCGGCAGGACCGGGTTCCATCATTTTGTGACTAAAAATTATATGAATTTTTGGAAAATTCAATTTCTTAATGCTTCCCAGCTCTTCGGTTTGAACTTACAAGCTCGACATTTACATACGCTGAAAGCTTGTTTCATCTTCTTTCCAACGATATATTTTACTTTTTGTTTACGTCGATCCATGTTAGTTTTATTTAGCGATTTCGGACGGACTCACCTGAGTCTTTTTGGTCCTGCCGAAAGGACGTTGGACGTTCTATCATTAAAGTCGTAGTAACTTTAAAACAAATAAATCACACTGAAAAAAAAATTTATTTGATTCAAATTATTTTAAAAATATTTAATTGTTTCAAATACTTTTTAGTTGGATCAAAAAAATATGTATTTGATTTAAATAACTTGAATTATTTGATTCAATTAAATAATTAATTGAATTGAATAAATTAATTTATTTAATACAGATAATGAGTTACTTGAAATTAATATTTTATTTATTTCATTCAAATACATGGTATATTTGATGCAAATAAAAATTATTTGACACAATAAATTTATTTTATTGATTCTAATAAACTTAATTATTTAATCCGAATAATTCATTTTTCAAAGCAAAAAAATATTTCAATCAATTAAATAATTATTTGAAACAAAAATAATGAATTACTTGAAACTGTTCATTTATTTATTTCACTTAAATATTTCATTTATTTAATGCAAATAACAAATATTTCGACAAATAAATATGTTATTAGGATACAGAATATATGACACTGGCTTTGATATAGTAGATCAGCCCGAGTTCTCACCAAGTCTCAGTGGCCGTGTGGCTTAAATAGGTGCGTTTATAGGCTTGCAGTCTGCGTTATTGGCCGGGGGAATTGAGTTCGATGCCACGTGCGAGCGAATATTTTTCATTCTTCGTTTTAAGCGTTATATAAAATAATAAAATTGTGTGTTGTGTTGTGAATAAAAATTGTGTGAATATGTTTATAAATAATATTAAAAGTCTGTTGAAAAATCAGTAAATGTATATAATATATCCATATAGTATAATAATATATTAATGAATTAAAAAAATACTAAATATTTTTTAAAAAATTTTGTATTAAATATAGAATGAAATAATTTTCGTAATTGATTCAAATAATTATTTACAAGCTTGAAATATTACATTTATTTGATTTAAATAATTTCAATACTTGATTCAAATAATTATTTATTAGTTTTAAATATTCAATTTATATGATTTAAAAATCTGTATTTGATTCAAATAAATAGTAATTTGATGCGATAAAATAAAATATTTAGGTCAAATAAATATGTATTTGGTTCAAATACACATTTACTGGATTATAAACAAATAAATGATTTATTTGGATCAAATAATTTTTATTTGATCCAAATAATTTTTTTTTCAGTGCATTTAGGGACTCAAGAAAGATATGGCGTATCTGGTACGTAGTCTCAGTTGATTGAGTTAGATGCACAGCGAAATATTTATTGACAAGGAGTCAGTATAATTTAGCTGAATAGTTTTAAAACATATAGATAATGGAGTTTTTCACATAAAAGAACGAATAAGAACGAGAACGCAAATAATGTACAATAATCGTTAACTACTGCGAACCATTCGCGCGCCCCGAGGCGCGCTGAAACTTGCGTGGGAAGCGAGACCCCGTGCGAAGCGCGGATGAGAATGTGTCCGCCCGGAGGACGGGCAGATTTTTTTTAACATTTTCGAACTATGGGCAAAAGATGGCGAAATATGGGGTGAAAAATAAACTATTTCTATAGATTTTCGAATTATGGGCAAAGTATGGCGAACCATGGGATAAAAAAAACTATTTTATACAGATTTTCAAATCATGGTTCGCCATACTTCCCGTGTAGAAAAATCTTCTGGCGCTGGCCTGAGTCAGACCAGACCGTCTATTTTCCAAACTAGTGTCTGGCCTGAAACACTGGTCAGGGGCTAGCCAAAAGTGTAACGCTAGAAACGGTCAGCCACAGAATTGACAGGCTATTCAGACGGTTTAGCCAGACGCTAGCCAACCGCAAGATAGATATTTACTGTTTTCTAAATATAATGAAGCAGCCCTCCAACATCGTTTATTAAACGAAATATATGAGAAATTTATTTAAATTAAATGTTAATATAAAAAAAAATTAATTTGTATTTGCAAACAAGTAATAATCATCAACCTTCAATCAAATTAATGTTTACGACACAGAATAAACGCAAACCTATAACTAAATAAAATTTGACATTGAAGCTACAAGAAAATAAATTTTAATTTTCGACACCTTTTACACTTACAATTAATAAAGAGTCTTTAACTGTGTAATCACGAAACTACTGCAAGTTTCGTGTTATGGTACATAAAGAAAAATAACAAACCTTGTTATGAACTACATCATAGTAAATTTACCGTAAATTAACTAATAAATTTCCATAAATTACTATAAATTACCGACGTTAAATTTTTTGTTCTAATTTGTGTTTTACATATTTTAATAAACTATCTTCAAAATGATTATAAATTATCGCATAAGTTTCCATACATTACCGCGGAAATTTGCATAAATTACCATAAATTACCGACGTTAAATTTTTTAGTTCTCGTTTCTGTTTTACATAGTTTCATAATTTACCGTCAAAATGTTTATAAATTACATCGAAAATTTCCATAAATGGCTGAAATCCAAAATTTTAATGATAATTTTTGCTTTACATATTTTTATGAATTATCGCTAAAATTACTAAAAATTTCCATAAATTACTGTTAAAATTTCCATAAATTGCTAAAATAAAAATTTTTCATTGTAATTTATGTGGAACATATTTTTCAGTAATAATTCTGCGAGGAAATTTCTGGTACCCTTAGTAAACGTAAATTAAAAATTCAAACGGTATTCTCTTTATAAAAATTTTAAAAATTCTCTTTAAAAACTACTTTTTGAATGTTTTACAACTTTTTATACCTACACATTGATCTTAAAAAGTCAAAAAATGTTGTGTTTTTTTTTAGACAATCTTCTCCCGTAGAAAATATTAAGTGGAAGAAATATTAAATTTTAGAGATTTGTTGCCTAGTTTTTTAGATAAAGAATTAGATGGCTTTTGATATCTTAAAATAAGGCTATAGTCTCTACAGACCAGTATTGCTCTCTGCAGCCTATAGAAGTTGCAAAATAAATCATTTTAGTTATCTAGAAATTTTGACTAGAATCAGAGCTGGGTCTGGCTAGAAAATCCAGAACAGATAAAATAGCAACAGTCTGGCATGTAGCTAAGCAGCACCAGAACTGGGTCAAATCAGATCTTGCAGACTTGCAAGGCTAGACGCTTTCTAGTTTGCGCCAGGCTTGACTCCAGACGTTCCAGAAGATTTTTCTACACGGGTTTGCCCACGGTTCGAAAATGAATAAGAGATAGTTTTTTTATCCA
The DNA here is from genome assembly GCA_032873175.1 of Leptopilina drosophilae. Lineage (NCBI taxonomy): Eukaryota > Metazoa > Arthropoda > Insecta > Hymenoptera > Figitidae > Leptopilina > Leptopilina drosophilae. The sequence goes on along the minus strand of CM065479.1, from coordinate 25,577,129 downwards.
TCTTTTGCCACCTTTTGCCCATTGTTCGAAAATGTATAGAAAATAGTTTTTTTTCCTTCCATAGTTCGCCATCTTTTGCCCATAGTTCAAAAATCTATAGAAAATAGTTTATTTTTCATCCCATAGTTCGCCATCTTTTGCCCATAGTTCAAAAATGTTAAACAAATAAGTTTTTTTATCCCATGGTTCGCCATACTTTGCCCATAGTTCGAAAATCTATAGAAAATATTTTTTTTTCAACCCATAGTTCCCCATCTTTTGCCCATAGTTCGAAAATGTTTTAAAAAAAAGTTTTTTCTTCATCCCATGGTTCGACATATTTTGCTTTTAGATCGAAAATCTATAGAAAATAGTTTATTTTTCATCCCACAGTTCGACATCTTTTGCCCATAGTTCGAAAATGTTAAAAAAATAAGTTTATTTTTCATCCCATTGTTCGACATACTTTGTCTATAGTTCATTTTAACAGTTAAATTAAAAAAACCATTTAAAAAATAATTTTTGTATATGCCTCACTTTGTTTATGGTTTAAAAATGAAGAATATTTAAAGTTTTTGTGTTTTTTATTATTTTGTTTGATGAAAAATTGATTTTTGTTGCTGCCATACTTAAACCATGTCTTATTCTTTTCAAAATTTTATCGTCTTTAAAATATAAATAAAAAAAACTTGAGTTTTCATAAATTTTATGTTAAAAAATTTTGTCATTTCTTCAAAAATTGGCGGACTGACAGTTTTAGCCGGTACTGTAACAATATAAATTGACTGTATCATATTTATTTAGAGAAAAATTATAATAAATATATTGAATAAATAAATTAATTAATAAAAATAATTGATTAAAAACTGTTGATTTAATGTTTAATAACGTTATAACAAAATTTTGTTTCTTAACTACTTCGCAGTACTGATTTGGTGTTAAGCCAGTTTTCTGCCAGTACTGATTTTAATACGATTTTTACATAGACATAGCACTGATTCAGTTTTGGAGTCAGTATTCTCCCAGTACTGACTGGGTTCCGACAGTCCGTATCTATACCTAGTATACCTGAAAGCATGTGAAAAAACAGAGTTTCAGTCTAAAACAAAATGTGCATTTTCGCATGGTGTTGTCAATGCGTCCTTGATACGGTCTTAAAACTTAAAACTAACTAACGTCGCGAAAAGTTTAAGTGTTTGACTATATCAACCGCACGGACGATGAAGAAGCTTTTACCCTTTCTCCTTGTAATTTTATGGAAGAAAGGGAAAAATTTTCCCTTCCACATGTTGAAGGTCCAATCAATGATATGAGACTTCTTCATCGTCAGTGCGGTTGATATACTCAAACAGTTTATTTTTGACGACGTGTCAAAAATGCTATTTTACAGGTCATTTGAATTATTTATTTTACTAATTACTTTTAATTGCTTATAGTGAAATATGATTTCATTGAAAACTTTTACACACTAACTTATTTTTTTTAATTTTAAAGAAGAAATAAAATTTAAAGTTGTTTTTTCTCATCTAATTCACTCTCAGTGGGCACACTTGTTTAAAACACGTTCTAAGGATGTCTTTTTACGGACATCTTTTGGAAATTTTCAACAAACACGCCCGGGCGTAATGGATTATTTTGCTGATTCTATTAAGAAGAACCTATTACATTTAAAATATTAATAAAATAATCATGTCAAGTTTAATTTCTTGTAATTTATATATTAATGAGTACCATTGATAACCTTTTATAAAAAAATAACTGGAGAATAGATTTTTAATAGAAATGGATTTTACATTTCGCTACAACTTTTTAAAATTTGAAAATTGCAAGAAAATGTTTAAAGTTTAAATTAAATATGCTCCGTTTTCAATATTCTTTGTTATAAATATACAATAGTGACCAAAATTGTCAATACCGTAATAATATTTGACGATCTAAATTATAATTTATTGCTGATCCATTACGCCCCGGCCCGAGGCGAAATTTCTCACCTTGCATTTCTCCAAAAACATTGTTCTAGAAAAAAAAGTATAAGTGTTATTAGGGCGAACTTATTGATTATTATGAATGGTAATATTATACGTATATGTTTTTGCCAGTCTGGGCCTTTGCGCGTGGAACGCCACTTGGAACGCCCTGCCAGTGAAGTGGTTAAAGCAAGAATGACAAAGTTAAGCAACAAAAAGTGAAAAGTGATCCATTACGCCCCGGTTTCCTCTACTCTTTCCCCAAAATATGCAAAAAAGGTGTTTTTATTCAGAATGTCTCTTATAAAAAAAGGGGAGTTGGAAATTTTCCAGTTTTTGAGGTTCCACTTATAGGCATGATGACGCTGAATCAAAATCCGTTTGATTTTTTTAAATTACTTAAGAAGAACGCAAGATATCACTCTTACCAGATCAAAAAAGACATTTTGAGAAAAACGCATTTAAAGTTTTTGTTCATAATTTTCGACATTTTTTTTTTTTAATCATCGGATTTCCTTGAAAATCGTAACTCGGGGGTTTTTGAGGTCGCTCATTATGAATATGGAATCAGATTTTTAAAATTCAAAATGGCGGATCCAATATCGCGGACATTTATTTTTTCAAAATCATTGGATTTGCTTAAAAATCGTGAAAAATGGTTATTTTTCTATTTGCCTGAAATCAATTAGTCATTTAGCTTATTGACTAGGCGTTAACCACTTCAGCGGCATGGCGTTCCAATTGGCGTTCCATGAGTAAGTGGCAGAAGCGGCAAAAAATGCGAAAATGGCGTTCCTATTTAAACTTTATTCCTGAACTCTGAAAACAAATTAAGTCAACCAAACCAAAAGTTATTTATTATTTGAGATTATGAATCTTAAATGGATTTAAAAAAATTCAAATAGGCGGATTCAAAATTATCAACTATTTTGGCTGAATATTGGAACGCCATTCGTAAAAAGTATTAAAAATTGGCTACATTAAAACCTTAAAAAAACTATTAAACATCTCTAAAAAATAATTTTTTTGTCCTATTCATCTTCATTTATCTCAAATAATAAGAATATTTTATTATGGCAAGTTTAACTTGACTACAGACTTTTGAAATCGAGTTCAAGTAGGAACGCCATTTTCGCATTTTTTGCCGCTTCTGCCACTTACTCATGGAACGCCAATTGGAACGCCATGCCGCCGAAGTAGTTAAGGAAATTGCCTAAGTAGCACCCGGCAAATAGAAAAATGATAATATGTGAATGTGCCACTCAACAGAAATCTTAAAAAAATATGTCTAAATTAATTAACACAAATATTTTATTAATAATAATAATAATAAAATATTTAATAAAATGATTGAAAAAAAATGAAAAATATAATTCACAAAATAAAATTACTTAGACATATAATGCAATATTAATTGTGGGATAGATTTGAGTGCTTGTTTGTAAATAAGTATTTTTGTTTTTAATTGAAAATTTGAAATATACACTATCGAAAACTATGATTAAATTTATATTGTAATTTATATTGTATTTATATTGTACAAAATCGTAGTTAGTCTCTCTTCGATTTTGTCAACTAACAGTTGTATTTTATCAAAATGGCCTGTGTTGATAGAGTTATATTCGAAAAAAAATGTAAGGAAGTTATTAAAGGTTGTAGTAATCGAAGTATGTGGAGTGAAAATCAATTGGAAAATGTGAAGTCAATTTTAAAAAATTCTAAGTGCGGTTTGAAAAAAGATTTTTCACATTACCACATATTCTCATTTTTCTATTTGCCGGGTGCTACTTAGGCAATTTCCTTAACGCCTAGTCAATAAGCTAAATGACTAATTGATTTCAGGCAAATAGAAAAATAACCATTTTTCACGATTCATTTATGTACTTGCCGGCATTTAGTCCAATGCCTAGGCATTGGGCTAAATGCCGGATTTTTCTATTTGCCTACGACATATATAAGACTTGAAGGAATGTGAATAGGATGGTCAAAAGACGTCTTTAAGACGTACTTAAGACGTCCTTTCTTATGTCTTTTGGACGACTTTTGGACCAGACATAGGATGTCTTTTATTTGTCTTTTTGATGACTCAGAGACATTACCATCTTTGCCCGCGGACAAAAAGGGACGCCTTTTAGATGTCCCTGTGCCCAGTGGGCTATTATTCGTTTGGAAGCTAATTTTCATGAAGGGTCTCACAGCATTATAAAGTTTACATTCTTATTTTTACTTTAGGCTATTTTAAAATGTATTTGAATTAAATTTCAGTGACTTATTTGTAAAAGACTACTTCATTTTCATTTTCTCTTTTATTTACACTTTCACTTTGACCTATTTTTATTTTATCTTTAATTTTCACTTTTAATAAATACTTTAAAAAAAGTTTCACTTACAATTTGACTTTGATAGATTTTGATATTAATTTTTATTTACACTTTCAATTTTACTTTGACAAATTATGTTTATATTCACTTTTTATGATAATGAATGTGAAAACAGAATAAAATAAAAATAAAAGTCAGTAAAAGTAACTGTGTAAATAAAAGTGAAAATAAAAGTGAATAAAAATAATTGTGTGTAAGTAAAAATGAAAGTGAAAGTAAAACTAAAAATCTGTCGAAGTTAAAAAAGAAAATAGAGTGAAGGTAAAAATAAATAAAAAGTAAAAAGCAAAAAATTCTATTCAACAATTTTTATTTTTCATTACAATAGATATTTCTTTTTGTATTTATCCCCTGTTCTAAAACTTCTCGAAACTTAATATATAAAATGAAAATATTACTTTTATTATGGTTCACGCAGAGAAAGCAAAAAAGAAAATGTTGAAAGTTTTTTAATTTCGTGAGGTGTAAGTTGGTCTGTTGTGATGGCTATTCTCTTTCTCTCTCCTTTCATTATATATAGACAAGTTGAAAAAACGTACATTAGAAAATCAACTGAAATGTAGGGAGAGGAGAATAAAAATTGAATTTCAGTTTACAGCGATGAAAAGGGAATTTTGTTCGAATCTTGCATTGAAAAGGGTTGAATTCTCCCAATCAGAGTGAAGAAGCCAAAAGGTTTTCAACTGTCGTTAGATGAAATGTATGTTCGCACAGCAGTGACCTAATTGCCTCGTTTCGAGGGTAAGGTAAGCGGACCAACCAAGAGAGTGAGAAGGAGAGAGGATTCGTGCTTCGGCATCCAATATTAGGAGTCGAACTCGAGTCCTCGAAAGTCAACCAAACTTGGCGTAAAAGCCATTCAGAGCTTTGTCCACCTATTCTGGGAATCCGTTCTCTCATTTTCTAAGGATTGGCTGACTAAGGTTCAATTTTTTTAACCCTCCGCCCCACTACTTTCTTCTCACATACACGTTTATATGAGACTAACAATTTTAAAAAACATAAATTCGGGTAAGTAGATAAAAGAAAAAAAATTCAAATAAAGGATGCACTTGATAGTATTTGATTAAATCCATTTTTTCTAAATTGGATATATCTAAATTGGATTTATCTAAATTGGATTTATCTAAATTGGATATTTAAACTGGATAATCTAAAATAATTAAACATCAGAACTTCATTATTTAATTAATAAATAAATGTTTACTTATGTAAAGTTTATTTTAAATCCTTTTAATAGACTTTAGTACTAGTAGTAAAAGCAAGTTTTTACCAGTCTTCACTTTCTTAGATTTTATTATTAGAAATGGAAGTAGATTTTAATTTTTCCTTTCAATTTTTATAAAAGATGTATTTAAATACGTACCATGATATAAAATAGACAGTGTTATGCTATAAAATTAACAGTACCTTGTAGCAAAATTGTAGTCATACTTATTATATAAGGGAGACTGGGGCAAACCCGCTCACTTTTTTTCAGAACGGTAAAAACCTAGGAAATTATTCTCTAAATCCAAATTAATTTATGTAATTTGAAAGCTTATGATTTGTACTAACAAAATAAAAAAGAATTTTTGATTTATCTTTCATACTTTTACTTAGGGAAAATTTTTAATACACATATACCAAATTTCAAAATCACAGTTTTCCAGGGTAAATCCGCTCACCCCTCGGGGTAAACCCGATCACTTGATTTTTTAAAAAATTTTAGGTAATCCCGACAGTTTTATTTTGTATATATTAAATTTCGCCTTATTTCCGTCTTCAGTATGATTTATTGATGATAAATTATGAGTTCTATAAACAATAAATATTGGTTTATTAAATAATAAGTACAGGTTTCATGAATTGCAACTGTGAATTTAAATAATATTTTATTAAGAGAAAATTAAAATGTAGCTACAATTTTTGATGTAACAAGTTATAGATTTTATTATTAATAAAATATAACAATTGAAATTCGAAATTTTTAATTTAAAAATAAACAATGATAAAACGTGAACTGAACGAAGACAACAAACTTAGATTTATGTCTTTTTTTAGCCGAAGAAGACAGCGACAAATTTTGATTATTTGTTTGCGTTGTTTGTTATAACCGTTATAACCTAATAATCACTAATATAGACATAATTCCGCTCAATGTTGCCAACAAATATTAATAGTTCGGCGCCATGTGTTGAAAAAAATCTCCACAAATCGCGAAATGCGGAACATTTAAAATGTTAAATATTCAACTAATTACCCAATAATTCAATAATATTGTTAGAAATTGAATATTATTTATCTTTTAATAAATATTTTTACAGTTTAAAAATTTTAAGATCGCCAAAAAAAAGAAATACTGTTAATACTGATTCGGCTTCCTAAACAAATTTAATAAGTGAGCGTCTTTACTCCGACTTCATGTGAGCGACTTTACCCCGAATGTATTTCTTAAATTTCAGAATAAAAAATAAATCTTTTTGAAATCAAACAAAACTACACATATATTTCGAAAAAGGACATCCAATAGCATCGAAAAAAAGTTGTCGAATAAATTAAGTCTCAAAAATAATAATCGAAAAACTTAAAAATCAGAAGATCATTTTTCTTTTTTTGCACTTCTAAAAACAATTAACTGCCTGAGATTCTGTGACGAATTCATGAAACTAAACGAAAGTTCGTTAACATTAGTTGTACATATGTTAAGTACTAATCACAGTTCAAATATCTCAATCTTAAGTTGAGTTTATATAGCGTCAAATCGCTAGTGAGTGGGTTTACCCTGTACGCGGGTTTACCCCGGCCTCCCCTACTTAAAAAAATAATTATAAGGTCTAATAATATTAGCGGTAGATCAAATTTGTTCAGTTAACTTTAAGAATCAATTTAACTTTGATAATATATGATTTTTTGTTTTGTTTGACAAAGTTCATTCATTATTCATGTAATTCAAAATATAAAATGACCTACTATTCATTTCGGAAGCTTTTTTCTCACGTCTTGTGACAGTGATGTTAAATTAATGTGAATTTACACACACAGAGAAAAGATATATTTAACTGAGGGCCAACTAAAATATTTATTTCTTACTTTCAAACACATCGTAATTCGCTTAAAATAACAACTTAATGTGTGCTAAATAAAGTTTTTATTTAAAAGAAATGAATCAAAAATTTTTTTATGTAAATGAATAACTTAATTGTAAATATAAAAACTATGTACTATATAGTTAAAAAATAATTTTTTTAATTTATGAAAATTTTTTTTCTCTCGTCACCCTTTAAAATTTGATTTCTGCAATTAAAATTGACACCAAGTCTCGAATTTAAAATCATTTCCATATTTTCATCGAAAGTTACAAATAATTTTATAAAAATTTATTCATAATCACTTTTTAAATGGTTTCGTTCCTTGGAAATTAATTTTATTTATAAAACATAACATTTATTTCACATACACTAAATTTTCACATATTTAAACAATTGAAGGGTAAAAAACAAAGCATTAAGCGCCAACACGGCACTTCAACTTTTAGAACTAAATATCAATAATTAATATCAGTTTATTGATAATAAAAAATGTTTTGTAATTATTGTAAGTTTGAAGTAAGTAAGAATTTCCTAATGATTTAACCATTCATTGTACAGAAAAGAATTTTTAAAGTCAAACTGGATGCAAATCTAACCTAAGAAAAAATGGCGCTTAATACTTTGTTATAACGCTCCCTTTATATATTGAAGGTCTTAGTTATTTGATGTCGCACTTATTTTAATAATTTCTAGTATCATTATTCTAAATTAAAAGGTTCTTCGTTCATTCCTATTGGTTAATGCTAAAGAATCCACCAATAAAATAAACTCGAATATTAAGTCTATTCTACCTGTCGATTTATGTGGACCTGTTTAAAATAATTAATTAATTTTATTATCTCAAAAAATTTTATTTTATTTGAATTAACGAAGGAATAAATAAAGTAAGAAGATTCATTATTTTATTTATTCTTTCATAATAATTTAATTAATTCACTTTTTCTAAATGTTTTGTAAACTTTCATTAAAATAAATACTGTACACAATTAAATTAAGAAAATTATTATAGGAAATAATAATAATGAGTGATTAATGGCTGTTGAATTAAATTAGTGAAATTTTTAACTACTATACATTTTTATTATATAATCTTCTTTTTTAAATGAAACTAATTTATTTTATTAATATCTTTATTCATTTTGCAATTATCTTTATCTCGCTTGGTTCTTTTCCAGAACTGTTTAGATTTTTTACCGATATGCCCCATATCATGAGTATAAGAGAGGAACTATAGTTAAGCATATATCGAGATACGAAAGTGCAATAACCATTGCCAAGCACTTTCCATCCAGAAAGAGAGAGAAGCAGAGTGAGAGAAAAGCGGGGTTGAATATTCTCTATTTCTCCTTTTTCATTTTTGCAAACATTGGCTCCAAGTTGTCTGGCTCATTTTTGGAGAACAGAAGTTCATGATTCTTTAATAAAGCTATAAAGCTATAACATTTCCCTTGTTTGTTTTTTGGACAAAATTTTATTTTCGAAATGTTCGTAAACACATGGATATAGTATTTTCTTTCGTGATATTGAATTTCTATATTTCTTTATTGTTTCTAATGTTTTTGTTAATTGCACTATTGTTAGGTGATTAATTTATTGATTAATTAAATTCAATATTAATAGTATTATTGTTATATAATAATATATTAAACAACAAATATGAATAATAAAAAATAAATTTCAATCATATTAATAATTTTCCATTGAATTTTTTTCAAATTCCAACGAAATTTTGAACAAATTTGGAATTATATCTGAAATTCAATTCAAATTTCTCAACGAGAAATTTTTAAAATATTAAAGAAATTTTTTAAAGTAAATTTGAAAAATTGGCAAAATAAAAAGTAGCGTTATTTTAAATATAATGCACTTAGAGAAATGATTTATTTGAATTAAATAAAATTTACTTAAAACAAATAAAAAATGATATTTGTCACAGAAGCAATTAGACTTTTATTTAGTTCAAATAATATTTTTTTTTAATTAATATATTTCGTCAAAATATCCTTTTTTGTTTGAATGAAAAAAATTTTATACTTTCTTTAAATATATTTTATATTTAGATCAAATAAAAAACATTTTTTATTTTAATAAATCCAGTAAACATTCTGAAATATTAAAATTGACTTCTAACCTTTAAATAAATTTAACAATCACAATCACTAATAAAACTTTTAATATTCATTAAAATAAATGTTTATTTTTATAAGAATATTTGTTAAATAAGCTCAGATCTTCTTACACCCAGAGAAATGGTAGGGGAGAATGGGGAGTTATGAAGCACGCTTTGTTTATGAGTTGTAACTTCAAAAAGAAATTTTTATTTCAAATTTTCTCCACTTGAATCTCTAGAGGGTCTTCAAATATGCTTACTGGTTGAAGAATTTGCATGAAATAAAATAAAATCGACAATTTTTTTCAGTTGGACTAAAAAGCTGCTTTTTCAAGTTTTTAAAAATCATGGGGAGTTGTGAAGCACTACTAAAAATCGCTAAAAATTATATTTTTTGGTAAATATTCTTTATTGCGATTTTGCATAAATCGTTTTAAATTTCGAGAACCTAATCATTGCTGGGTATTATATAGGTGAACTTATCTTTTTGATTTGTTCGCGAATTTTGTAAGAATTCTGCAAAATGGAGCGCACAAAAAAACTTTATAAACGAAAAATTGAACACATTGTCTTGAAAGATATGCAAAATATCTTCTATCGGAATGAATCCAATTACAAAACGAAGATATTAGGTGAAAAAATATTTAGAGTATCTATGGCCGTGCTTCACAACTCCCCATGCTTCATAACTCCCCATTCTCCCCTATATTTGTCACAAAACCAACTAAACTTTTTATTTGTTTCAAATAAATTTAATTTGGTTTAAATAAAATTTTATTTAACTCAAATATGTATATGTTTTATTTATGTCAAATATAAATTTTATTTAAAACAAATAAAAAGTCTAGTTGGTTCTGAGACTATTTATTTATAAGTCAAACAGACATTTATTTGAATCAAATATTTTTTTTATTTGCTACAAATATACTATTTCCTAAATTGCAAATTTATTTCTTTATTTTAGATTAATATGTGCATTTATTTGAAATAAATATTATTAGTTGGTTGAAAAAAGTGCAGAAAAAATTGAAACTTATATAGGTGTGATCCTTAAAGACTCATCTTTAATTGAAGAACAATGGAGTTCAAAAATCTTGTTCGGTGCGTGCACTGACAATACTGAATAGTCAAACTTAGGAGGTTAGGTTTTGTGTGTTAAGCCTGATTCTCTGGATACTTAACTTTTCCCTCCGACTAAATCAAACTTATCATCGGAGTGTCTATTTAACCCTCCGAGATGGTTACGAAAAACTTAACCTCAAATATAATCTGTTTGTCCTTCCAGATAGTTAAATACTCCATTTTTCTCCGTGTGAGATATCATTATAAACGGCCAAGCATGTTTTTTGACAAATGCATTGAATTAGTTAAATTTGGACTATTTTTGGCTGAAAATGCTCGGCCGTTGATAACGATATCTCACGCACCAAACAAGATTTTTTAACTCTTTTGGTCTTAAATTAAAGATGAGACTTTGATGATAACACCTATATAAGTTTAAAATATTTTCTGCAATTTTTCAAAAATGTGCTGGCATTGAAAAAATTTCAACAAATTTTATTTTTTTAATTTTTTTGTCAAATTTGTCGATTGTTGCAATCTTTGTATAAAATATCAAAATTTTTAGTTATGTGCCATCAATCGTAGAATTTAATAATAATCTTTCGAATGGTTTATTATTTAATTTTCAGACATTTGTATTTACAAAAAAATCGTGATTTACAGATTGGTATGTTTTTGAGCCATGTGCGTGCAGCCGTACCGATAATTTCCAACGGTAGTGTATGTATTTTATTTTTTAAATCGTCCAGTAATGTCGAAGAAAAATTGCAAAAAGTTTTTTTTATAGTTGTCCAAAGTGTGAGTGTCTCTTTTTTGTTAAAAAAAAGTTTCCCTCAATAGAGGTTTGTCGCGTCAGAATAATGCTAGCAAGAAAAAGGAGACAAAAGAGAAAGGGAACTCTGAAATAACGTACCTAAGTGTAATTTTTCTTTTTCAATCCCTGCCAAAGAAACTTGAGTAGCAACCGTTATAGCGCAAGTATGACAAATTGAAATGGCTATCGACGCGACACTGAGAGACAGGTTCATCGAAGAAATTTAACTTAAACCTCATTTTCCTTTTTCACACAGACACTTTATTTCTATTCACACCCAGTTACATATCCCCAACAGCACCGAAACTTTCCTAAAAATTAATTAAATATTTACTTGCAATATTCGCAATATTTAATTGTAATGTTTATTGAAAGTTGTGTAAAGATTTCTATGTCCCACTTGAATGAATGTTCAGAAATGTTTTTTATTGCAAGTAAATATTTAATAAATTTTTTGAAAAGTTTCAGTGCTGTGGGGGATTATACTAGCTACTTACATAAGTATATGTCTACGTTCACATGAAAAGGATCCATTTTAGTACTATTGAACATATCTGAATGTGCAAATTTCTTGCAAAATTTGAAAAATTTTGAGTGGTCTTATAACTTTTTTTATTAAAACTTCGCTGAGTTACAGAATGGCAAATTTTAGAATGCAAGAACACTCATTGCAAAGATTGCAATTCCAATATTAATTGTTATATCTTTAGTTTTTCTGGGAAATTATTTAGATTTTTTTCAATTTAACCACCAGTTTAGTTCAGCTCACCAGTTTCAGGTTTATTTGCAGATTTAGTAATGAATGACTTAGAAAATAATTGTTCGGATAAATTGACTTTTAAACCACTGTTTTATTTCCGTTATGTTAATGATACAATTACATTTATTCCGGTGAAGAAAGTCAACGAGGTGTTAAACCTTTTTTAATTCATTTGACGAACGTTTACAACTCACTTATGAACTTGAGGAGAATAACTCAATTAGTTTTCTTAACGTCCTTGTCATTGGACAAAATAATACTTTAACCACTGACTGGTTTATGAAACCTACATTTTCTGGTAGATTCCTAAACATTTGTCTCAACATCCAAGATCACAAAAAATTGCAATTGTTTATAATTTAACAGTTAGAACCATGAAACTTTCTAACCCTATTTTTTATCAAAAGAATTTAAATATTGTAAAAGAACTGCTTTTACAGAATAGTTATCCCATTCACTTTATTAACACACATATTAAAAAACGTATACATTTTATCAATTTTAACCAAAAACGACCAGACTCAGAATCCATATATCGTCGATTAAATAAGATTTGCTTACTCTATGTCAATGGTTATTATGAAGATACTTGATTATTGTTACGTCAAAATTATATAACAACCATCATATGTAACATGCATAATAATAATCATATTAAAAAAGGAAAAGATGTAACAAGAAATGCTATAGGACGAACTGTGTATATAAACTTAATTGTAATAATTGTTCAGTTTGTTATATTGGCGAGTCTAAAAGAAAGATTAAAGAAGAATCACGAAACACATGAAGTCAAAAAGAAATGTAATTTTCCAACATAAGAATAGTTTTAAACATAATTTTGACAATGATAAATTTCAAATTTTCGACAATGAGCCAGTGTGGTAAAAGAGATTGATTTCTAAAATGATTCCTATTAACTTGCATAAGAAATCGCTTAATAAAAAAGATGACACTAATAATCTAAATCAACATTATAAAACTTTTTTTCAAAAAATTTTAATTTTCAGAAATCAATACTCGATTTTCGTGTCAAGCGTGTGTGTGTGTGTGTGTGTATTTATTGACACTTATTGATTGTATTTCTTCGATGATTGACACCTTTGTTTTTATAATAAGTTAACTGATCCTTGATTTCGTACTTTTATACATTTATATTTATAATATTTGTCAGTCAACTTAAGCTGGTTGTGTTGTTCGCACAAAATCTAAATTAATTTGTGGTAAATTTTCCTTTATTAATTTATGTTTTTATAGCGTTATATTATAAATTGTGTAATAATATTTTTAATTTTAACAAACATTTTCAGTTTTCTGATGATGACAGCAGGGCTGCCGAAACGTAAAATTGAGTTTTTATATTTTTTTTAATATTTGACTTGAAGGATTAATAAATTTCTTGACATTTAATCCATCATGCATTGTTTAAACTTTAAATTGTATCATTTAAATAATTTCACTCATGCGCCAGGCAACCCCGGGCCTGGGTTACTTGGCGCACTTTGCACGGCTTTAAAACATATAGTATAAAGAAAGTAGTAAATGGTTTAAAACTTTTTTTTAATTAAAGCTGACATTATACAGGAATTTTTCAGTACAATAAGAATTTATAAAAAGTAAAAATGTTTGAGTTAAACAACAAACAGTGAAAAGTGCGCCGCCAAACTCCGGTTTCCCTTATTGATAATTTTAAAGTTATTTCTAATAGTTAATTTTTAAAATATTAAAACTTCTGCCCATAATTGTTCTTCTTTATTATATTTTAGGCTTTTGGTAAAAAATTTCGGCTGAATTTATTAAATGTTTAAAAGAAAAGTGGTCGAAAAAATTACCTTTGAAAATCTAACAATCACATGCTGCTAAATTAAAAAAAAATAATTATAATTTATTTAATGTCAATGTACCTCTTTATTGTGTTTTGTCTACTATTTTGTGTTAAATTTCCTTACTTCACTTAATTTATTACGTACAAATAAACTGTTTAACTTTTGACCTATTCATTCGAACTACGAAACAATATTATGTCAAAAAATACTAATTTATTCACGTGCGGACAGAATATTTCGATAATATTATATAATAATAAAATAATAAGAATAATCGATGGTAAATTACAGTGTTGAGATTCCGTGGCTTGCGATCATTGACGTTAAGCAAAACATTCAGTGCGGGTTAGTGCTTGGATGGATGACCGACCACGGTTCGACTCTCGCTATTATAGCCCTGTGTTTTTTCACTACTTTCGTGATTTATCAAGCGGGAGGTTGACGTCGAGGTATAATGATGTCCACTGTTGATTATTGTCCAGTACACAACATTAGAACTCGGCTGTCGATTAACCGGTTGTACTCAGGAGAGCTTTTCTACAGTTTCTCTCTCCTCTGGCAAGAAAAATCCATTAGACCAGTGGTCCAAGCAAATGTGTGTACTCCTAATTTCAAAACGTTTTGTAGACGCAAAATTTAGTATTTAAGTATAGAAAAAACTGAATGAGAAAATGTATCAAATGTAAACACTTAAGACGGTCGTATAAACAAATAAATTAAAAAATAATAATATTCATAATAATATAATATGTGACGTGCCGCGACAAAAGGGACCTTAGCTCTGAAAAAATTAATTTCGAGTTATGTATATCATTCAATATTTATTGAGTTGCTCTTTCACATACAAGCGTCAAAAAATCTTTTTACTTAGAGATTTTTTTGTTATTAATGTTTAAAAATGAGCTTGTTGAGTGTTTACACGTGGTTGTTCAGAAAAGCACCCATTCCACTTTCCAATACAACTACACTGGTCATATACATACAATTCGTGCGCTTCGTGTAACGCGGACAAATATCAATGTGTAGTGAGTAGTGGGGCTGAATTCTAGTAGAACTTCTCCACCAATCAGAGACGCTCTACTTCAATCGCCTTTCCTGCAAAATTCACTATTGGGAGCTAAGGTCCCTTTTGTCGCGACACGTCACATATTAATAATTAAATATTATTTGTAATTTATTTAAGAATTGAATACTATTAATTGATATTTAATAATTGAATAAAATAGAAAATTAAAAGAGAAAAAATGTAATATATTATAAATTAATAATTAAAAAATATTAATAGTATTAATCAGAAAGTGGTTCGACATTTTTTTACATTTCGTTTGTTATTAAATGGAAGACAGAATAAAAAATAGTTCATCAGTGAAAAAGGTGGATGGGGATTTTTGAGTAATATTTCTATATGTATGAAATGCTGAGAGAATAAAACACTTACGCTGTTCCATTGTGTTTTCCAATCGATACTACTCGGTAGATTTGAAGTTCAACTCTTTGGCCAGTGTCTGGTATGAATTTATAGGTGCATCTTGTGGGTCCTTGTAGTGAAGGTGATTTTATTTGTCCAAAGCCACGATCTGATTTGCTGAACAATTGTCTGCTGTCCAAAGTTATATTGCACACTGAAAAGACAGAAAATAATGTATTTTCTTACTTTAGATATATATCTCTATATAAAAAGTCGTCACATACTTTTTCACTTTTTCTTTCCTCTCATAACATTTTTTTGAAAACTCTTGAAACTTTAAAAGCTGACCATTGAAGTTTGCTTTTACATAAATTAATCACTTTTTTCAACTCTTTTCATAGTTTTTATCATTTCTGTTTCTTCACATTTCGTAATATTTGATTTCATCTTTGTTTAATTTTCGTTAAAAAAAATATTATTATTTTGTATTACTGTACGAATTGCAAAATTTAATTATAAAATCATTATAATTATGGAATTATAAAAAAAAATTGTAATTAAATAATAAAAATATTTTAAAAAATAAAAATTTAATAATAAAACTTTTAGTTAATGTAATTATCAACGAAAACAAGTTGTTCATTTCATGACCACTTAGCTTCCTCAATATATATTATTATATATAATTTTAAAAGTTTAAAATAATTATAATAGTGTATTACATATAATTAATAAATCTTCTTTTTAATAAATAAAAAAATAATGTTATAGAGTTTATCATTAATTTTACTAATTTTCAAAATTATCTTAATATTTAAAATAACAAAATTTAAAACACAAAATTTTAAAATTCTTATATTTATTTTAATTTTAAAATCAGATACATTTTATCTATATTAAAACATATGTTATAATAAAATGTCAAAAAATACAAAATTTTAATTTTTTGTGAAAAATTAAAATATTTATTAATTTTATAAATTTTGATAAAATATATACTTTATATACATGAATCGATTCGTTTTTATGTCAGGAATGCAATTTTGACAAGAATTAATAAAATTTTAAAATAGAAAAAAGTTATTTCAAAAAATCCAAAAATTAATTTTTTCAAAAATTAAAAAATTGTTAAAAAAAATTTTTTTTACATATTTTTGAAAATCATTCTGTCTGATTTTTTGGATTCATGACCGTAATACACCTAAAAAATCTTATCAAAATCCATCAAGATGTGTAAGAGAAAATTTGTCCACAAGAACCGGTGACATACACACACATACATACACACATACATCCGGACATTTGGTTCACTCGACTAATTATATATACTACACTTAAAAATCTGTAAAAACAATTAATTCTAAAAAATTCGGAAATCGACATCACTATAAGGCTTCCTTTATGAGGAAGCAATAATACAATTTACTTATACTTGATGCTTAACAATTAACTGGTAAATAAATAAATATTGACTAAAAATTCAATATAATCAATGCTAACAATATGTTTATCGAAACTTTTTGTTCTGATTTCTGTTTATTTGAAACATTGACAATGCATTAGAACTTGTATAACATCGATCCTAATTAACCTCAAAGCATTCATACTAATTTTACCAGGGGGTCATTTTGATTAAATGAGTTAAATTGAGAAGATAATTACTTCCATTTGTAGCCACTCGTTTTAAATCAATTTGTAATTGCAATCAATGTAAATTCGGTAAAATGAATTTTATCCGCGATAACATAAATTCTCCATTAAATGTATAACAAGGTATATATATATATATATATATAATAGTAAGCCTAAATAGATATAATAGTATAGCCTATATATATAATAGTATATACCTAAGCTGGAGAGTTTTATTCTGTGTATACATAATACGGGTGAGATACGCGCGCTGGGCGTTCAGCCGCCAACGACTTTTAACATTCGCCATTTGTTAACTAATTGTTTAATTGAACTGTAACTTTCGGGAAAAACTTGTTTAGACCTAAATGAACAACTTTCTCGCTGGAAGTTTTTTGTTGCTCAAAATTTGCTCAACTTCCCCGCTTAGTAAAAATTTCAGTTTACGAATTTTGCAACATCTTAATAAAAAATTAATAACTTTTTTATTTATAATTAAAACATCATTTTTCTTTTTTAGTCACTCGCAGGATAAAATAACGCGTATTTTCGTTTTTGTTTCATTAAAAAATTCGTAAAATTGACTGAGTAATCGCGAGTTGAAGTGAAAAAAACAATAAAAATTTCGCTCTTTAAAAAAACAGTTTTTTCCTTATATTTTGAAAACGGTAACAGATACAATAAAAATTTAAAAGAAAAAAGATGCGCAATGAAATTTTCTATTAGGATATATATTTTGATCATCTAAATTCAGAAGTTGAGTTTTGAGTGCCCAGGGGACTTCGATTTCGGCCGAGAAAAATTTACGTGCCCTTATGGAATCCAGCCGCTCATATATATATATATATATATATGGGCATTTCGACGTGAAATTTTTTTTTGACATTTTAGAATCGGCTAAAGATATTTTTTTCTCGTTTCTTATAGAAAAATATTAAATACGTATTTTTTATTTTTTCATATTTGCCAAAATTTTCGAGTTATGAATTTTCGAAATTTTGGATTTTTAAAAGCAGACCTATTTTCAATGGTGGATTACACATCAGTTCAACACACTTATTTTCATGACTTGTTGGGATTTGGCTGTACTTTTGTAAATTTATTACTTTTATAGTGATAAACAACTCCACCAAATATTTTTTCAAAATTTTGAAAATTACCAAAAATATGGCATTTTCAAAATTTTTGTCTTTTTTTAAAAAAGTGCTATAACTTCGGTTCTAATTAACCGATTTTGGATTTTAAAAAAAGGATTTCTTTGGTTTTAAGTATATTTTAAGATACAATTAATATAAAAAAGAAAAATTAAAAAAAATATTTTTTTTTGAAATTTTGAAAAATTAAAAATCCGTTTTTGAAAAACATCGTCTTCGATTTTTTCAAAATTTTACTAAATGTTTGGGCAAATGTGCTCTGCATGTCCTGTAAGTTTTATCTTGGGATCTCAAAGGTATTTTTTTGAAAATATCTTTTTTCGATTTAATATATTGATAAGTAAAATTAATCAAATTAAAAGTATGAATAGTGATTTTTAAAGGGGTTTTCACGGGCTAGAAGCTGGTGACCTTTTTTCTATAGGACATGTAAAAATCAGAGTGGGCCCATGAGTTATTTTTGAGGAAAATAATAATTTATCATTATTTTACATAGAAAATAATGATTTATAATTAATTTCTTCAAAAAGTACTTGGTAGAACTTGGTTAATACAATTTTGTAGGACCCGTACTAAGAATGTGTCTTATTCGGGAAAACGTATTAGGTGGGATATAAAATGTATAATGTTTAATTGCAGAGACTACCATAAACGAGCGTCTTAAGCGGGAAATCGTATTAAACGGCATCGTATTAACCGGGATCTACAAAAACGGATTTTTAATTTTTCAAAATTTCAAAAAAAATTTTTTTTTTTAATTTTTTTTTTTATATTAATTGTATCTTAAAATATACTTAAAACCAAAGAAATCCTTTTTTTAAAATCCAAAATCGGTTAATTAGAACCGAAGTTATAGCACTTTTTTAAAAAAAGACAAAAATTTTGAAAATGCCATATTTTTGGTAATTTTCAAAATTTTGAAAATATTATTATTTATTATTATTATTATTATTATTTATTTATTTATTATTATTATTATTATTATTTTGAAAATATTTGGTGGAGTTGTTTATCACTATAAAAGTAATAAATTTACAAAAGTACAGCCAAATCCCAACAAGTCATGAAAATAAGTGTGTTGAACTGACGTGGAATTCATCCAATAGCTTATAACTTTGAAAGTAAGGTTAATTAATCCCTATTTGTGCACGTGTACCGATTTGTGCACTTTGCGCATAAATGTGCAAATTTAAATAGAAATCAATTAAATATACTGTTGTAAGTAGTTGGTCTTTATCCTGAAACCTATTTTATTATTATAAAACGGTATTTTATGAAAAAAATGTTTCAATAATTATATTTTGTATTTTGACATTTGCAAGGAATCAAGCACGGAAAAAAATTTTTACTGTGGAGAACAGCTAATTTCGAAAATAAATAACATAAAGAATCTATTCAACTAATTCAGTGAATGATTTCCAATGCATTAGTCAAACTGTTTCTCTCATATAGAGAAAATGAATTTCACTGGTCAGCCATATTGGAAATATTTGACAGTTTACCATTCTCATAGAAATTTCTCTAAAATCACAAATGTCAAATTTACATTTATTACCTCTAAATACGTAATTAAAAATGTTTTCATTCAAGTGTAATTTTGAGGTTATGTTGTTTTTAAAAGGTAAAGCAAGAAATATCATTTTCGCTGGATCAGCGAAAATGTATTATCGATGGAGCCAAATCAGTGAAACTTATAGCTATTATAGTGATTGTTATCTCTACTTTAGTAGAACTTTTCTTAGCGTGAGACATTTGACAGGTTTACGTTTTAGAGTTTATCAGAGCAAAATAAACTGAAGTTTTATAAATTAAAGTGAGTATTTATGAGATTTTATATTAATTTCCTTTTTTAAACAGCTAATACATATAAAAATGATTGTATCGTAGCGTATTCATGAAAAATACTAATCAGTTCACATATTTGCTTTTAAAATTAATATATCTTCTTATCGTAAAAAAATATTTTTATTAAAAGAAACGTAAAGGTAATTTTTTCACTTTTAAGTGTAGTGGAAATTTAAGAAGTCAACAAATAGGGACAGTTACCTAATTAAGTTTCGAAAAAAGTTGTAAAAGAAAAAAAGTTTTGATTTTTCTGCAACTTTTAAAAGATTTTTAAAAAATTATTTTTTAAAATTTTTTAGAAAAAAAATTATTTTTTTATAAACAAATTAATTTATTATTAATTTGGGAGCGATTAATTTTAATTTTTTTTTATTTATTTATACCTGTCAATATACAGAAGATTTTTTAAAAAGACCCGAGATGGGCCGACTCATAGTTTTAGTTCTATAAATTTTTTTTAGAACGAAAACTATGAATTAGTAAACCTCATAGCTTATAATTTTAAAAATTTTGAGTTTAGAGAAAAGTTGTCAAAGAAAGAAATTTTTTTTAACTATTAAGTAATTTAAAAAAAAAAGAATTTTATTTAATTTTTGAAGAAAAAAAATTTTTTTTTAATAAACAAATTAATTAAAAAATTAATAGAACGAAAACTATGAGTCGGCCCATCTCGGGTCTTTTTAAAAAAACTTCTGTATATTGGCAGGTATAAATAAATAAGAAAAAAATTAAAATTAATCGCGTCCAAATAAATAACAAATTAAATTGTTTATAAAAAAATATTTTTTTTTCTAAAAAATTTTTAAAAATAATTTTTTTCTAGCACACGCACAGTAAGTACATCATTTCCTACCTGTCAAGCGGGAGAAAAGTTGATCTTTTCCTCCCGCTGACGTCATTAGCAGGGAGAAAAAGTTACTTACCTTCTCGGTAGTTTTATTATTAGGTGCGATGTATAAATCAAAGTATGACCATTAGTGAATCAGTTGCGTGAGTTACATAACTTAAACGACTGGCGTAACTTATGTATGTGATGTTAGTTACGTAACTTACGTGTGTGATGTTAGTAACGTAACTTACGTATGTGATGTTAGTAACGTAACTTAAGTATGTGATATTAGTAACGTAACTTACGTATATGATGTTAGTTAAGATACTTACGTAATTTACGTAACTTACGTAACTAACTTTTTTTATTTACATTCAACAGTCACGTAACTTACGTAACTAACTTTCTTATTAGTATTCAACCGTGGCGTAAATGTATTTAAAGTTTCATTAAATATTTGTACTTTCAGTATACGTGTGTTAGAAAAAATAATATAGTATAGTATAGTACAATATACTATTTTTAATTCTTTTAAAAGTTGAAGAAAAACCAAAACTTTCTTTCTTTGACAACTTTTTTCGAAACTTAATACTTTTAAAGTTATAAGCTATTGAAAATAGGTCTGCTTTTAAAAATCCAAAATTCCGAAAATTCATAACTCGAAAATTTTGGTAATTATGAAAAAATAAAAAAATACGCATTTAATATTTTTCTATAAGGAACGAGAAAAAAATATGTTTAACCGATTCTAAAATGTCATAGAAGAATTTCACGTGAAAATGCCCATATATAGGGGAGAGTCTCCAGTTGTGATATGTAAACTGTTTTTGTTAAATACCAACACTGAGTGTGATAATCGACGAAAAAGCGTTTTTTCAATAAATGCAAAGTACTTTTTTTCCAAGTTAATTAATTGAAAAAGGTAAATGTAATGCATTTTCTTTTAGTGTTTTCCCTATATTTTATGATGCAATATTGCATTGTTCCAATCTACGGTTGAAAATAATTTAATTTTCCTTTTTCAAAATGGCGCCAATTTCTGGGTGTGAGACACAGCATATCGCTTGCTGGGTGTAAAAACATGGCACATCGGATTGGCGTTGAAAAACATGATATCTCGGATTTGACTTGAAAAACATGACATATCGTCGTTTGAGGTGAAGAACATGACACGTCCAAAACGAAAATTTTTTATTTAAATTTCGGTTGGTCCACTGACCGCGAATCTTAAAATGTCTCAAATCAACATAAACTGTATACAAAATTATTTAACCTATTTCTTTTTTGAATTGACATATTATGAAGCAAAAGCATTTGTTTCATAAAAGTTCCAAAGATTTGACACATTTTAAAATTAGCGGTCAGTCGTATCACCTGAAAATTGAAAAGAAAATTTTCTTTTTCGATGTGTCATGTTCTTCAACTCAAACGACGATATGTCATGTTTTTTAAGTCAAATCCGAGGTATCATATTTTTCAACGCCAATCCAATGTATCATGTTTTTACACCCAGCAAGCGATATCACCAGTTGTGAGACAGTCTCGACAGCCATTTGGGCAGCATAAAAAATAAGACATGGCAGGCATACTATTTAAATATTGTTTTCATTTTTTTCTAGTATTTTTGGGCATGTCAAGTGGAAAAAATTCAATTGATTCAGAAGAAATCAATTTTAATGCTCTTGTTGAAGCTATTTAATTGTGTTTATTTGATAGTCATATTTTGGCGAATAAATATTATTATTTACTACTAAACATAACGTTTTATATCAAACTTATTAAAGTTTAGCAATTTTTAAAGAGTGTCTCACAACTGGAGACATTTTTTTTTTTTAAAAAGCGATGTGCTCCGAAAATGTATCGAAAAATTTCTTGAGTTCATCGAAACACTATACTTTCTTTTAATAAATTTGCGTATTTCTGTTACCTTTCGAACGGTGTATTTTATTTACAATTTCGTTTACCCCTTTACAATTTACGGGTCAAAAATAAAACCCATCTCACAACTGAAGACTCTCCCCTATATATAAAATTTCACCAGATTACAGTAAAGATGTATCTAAATTTTACAAAAATATATATATAATTTGCCTTTTTTACCAAATATTCTCTTTTTCAAGGTTCTTTTCATTTTCTAGAGTAAAAAAATTTGTTCGTAGTCAGCATACTTTTTTAAATTAAAAATAAAAGTATAAAAAAATTTTGTTAGCTTTGTTTCAATCTTGAGTGTAATCAGTTTGAGTACGCTTCTTTTAATGCACAATATAAATTAAATAGATCGTATTTTTTAATTTTTATGTTATTCATTTTATTACCTACATATTTCATTTTTGTTATTAAATATTTCTTAAATTTTACAGTAATTTAAAGATTTAATATTTAACTTAAATTGGTGTCAAAATTAAAATATTTTCAGGTTTAGTATTATCATCAACTAAAATCTACTATTTACTAATTTTTCACGATTTTCTCCAAAATTTAATCACTTGATTCAGATTTGTGACTCTATAAGTTACTCTTTTCTATGCTTGAAGATTTGAAATTACTTTAAATTTGCTAATTAAGTTGTAATTAAAAAATGATTCTAAAACATTTTAATAAAACTCTTAGAAATAATTTTAAAAATTTGAATAGAATTCTTTCAAACAATTTAATAATTTTACAAAACTTCTTAAAATTAAATTATTTTTCATAGCTAGGGGAGACTAGGGTAAACCCGCTCACTTTTTTAGAACGATAAAAACCTAGGAAACTATTCTCTTAAGGGCATGTCCAAGTTGTGAAATGTAAACAAAGCAAAATGTAAACAAACAAAGCACTAAAATCACATTTTTCAAAGAGCCTTTTTTCTCACAAAAATTACCATTAGAAAACTTATTTTTACAAAAATGATGAATTAGAGTATCAAAGTTTCCAAAAAAATCATTTTTGAGTGTGATCAATAAATAGCAATTAGTAAAACAACTAATTCAAATGACCTGTAAAATAGCATTTTTGACGCGTCGCGAAAAATAAACAGTTTGAGTATATCAACCGCACTGACGATGAAGAAGTCTCATATCAGCGATTGGACCTTCAACATGTGGAAGGGGAAATTTTTCCCTTTCCTCCATGAAATTACAAGGAGAAAGGGTAAAAACTTCTTCATCGTCCGTGCGGTTGATATAGTCAAACACTTTAATTTTTCGCGATGTCAGACGATTGCTCTACGCG
Organism: Leptopilina drosophilae; assembly: GCA_032873175.1. NCBI lineage: Eukaryota > Metazoa > Arthropoda > Insecta > Hymenoptera > Figitidae > Leptopilina > Leptopilina drosophilae. Next base: position 25,553,081 of record CM065479.1, on the reverse strand, counting down.
CACGCGCAGACCGTGCCAAGGACGCATTGAAAACACTATGCAAAAACACACATTTTGTTTTACTTTGAAACACACTTATTTTCACATACTTTCAGGTATACTAGGTATAGATACCAAATTCAACACTTCAATTTACCATTTTCATAAAAAAAACTGTAAATTTCTATTCATTTACGAAAATATGATGGTCTAAAAAATCCTCAATATTCGGTCTTCTACTGTTGCTTTTTTTCGACCATCACATTTTCGTAAATAAATAGAAATTTACAGTTTTTTTATGAAAATGGTAAATTGAAGTGTTGAATTTGGTATCTATACCTAGCTAGTATACCTGAAAGTATGTGAAAATAAGTGAGTTTCAGAGTGAAACAAAATGTGTGTTTTTGCATAGTGTTTTCAATGCGTCCTTGGCACGGTATGCGCGTGCGCGGAGAGCAATCATCTGACATCGCGAAAAATTAAAGAGTTTGACTATATCAACCGCACGGACGATGAAGAAGATTTTACCCTTTCTCCTGGTAATTTCATGGAGGAAAGGGAAAAATTTCCCTTTCCACATGTTGAAGGTCCAATCGCTGATATGAGACTTCTTTATCGTCAGTGCGGTTGATATACTCAAACTGTTTATTTTTCGCAACGCGTCAAAAATGCTATTTTACAGGTCATTTGAATTAGTTGTTTTACTAATTGCTATTTATTGATCACACTCAAAAATGATTTTTTTGGAAACTTTGACACTCTAATTCATCATTTTTGTAAAAATAAGTTTTCTAATGGTAATTTTTGTGAGAAAAAAGGCTCTTTGAAAAATGTGATTTTAGTGCTTTGTTTGTTTACATGTTGGTTTGTTTACATTTCACAACTTGGACATACCCTTAATCCAAGTTTATTCATATAATTGAGGGGCTGGATGCTATAAGGGGATACGCGTGGATTCTGACGAATAACTATTTTTCAGTAGGTCGATTTTTAAAAGTTTTTCACATTGCAATTTTAATCATTGATTCTTGTAAAGAGTAAAATTCTACATCTTTTTTCTTTTATAAATATTTTTCTATCTTTTCTACTTTTAAAGTTAATGAGAAAAACTGCTTTTTTAAAAATCGTAGAATTTTAATGTTTTTTAACTTCAACTCGTGATATTGTTACGTCCTTAACTTATTCCGAATATACTACAATTACTTATAATAATTACGTGTTTATTCTCTTTTTAAATATTGAATCTTACCTATATATTGTAAGATATTATTATTGTTATTAAAATGCATGTTATTGTATTAATACAATTTCTACGAATTGTTGCATTATATTCAGTATTTTTATGGTCATTGATATAATATATGTCATACAGCGAATATACAAATTGTATCAAATACAAGAAAGAAGAGTAATATTTAGAATTATGTAAAAACCTTTGCCACAGACAATATTAACATTGAATAATATAATCAGAATAACGATTAATCATCATTTTAACGACCTTCCTATAAGCCAGGAAATCAAGGAATGAGCAAAAAATAATCTATTAAGCAACTTCCCCATAGTCCCACTCAAGCAGTGAATTAACCTGTGAGAAACAGCTAACCGAACCAGTAGCAAATATCCCCACTTAAAATCAATGCGATGGCACAAGTTTTCACGCATAAAATTGGAAAAACAATAATAAGGAATAACCATCTCTCCACAATTCCAGTAGCAACAAAGGCGCTAAACTTATCGGAGAAGTTTTATAAATAAAGGGCACTAGCTCTGTTACATTCAGAGAGTAATTTTTTGAAACACCAAGTTATAGTCATCGAACCAGCGAGTTGAACACATCGTCTACAAGTGAACTAAAAGTACAAAGTTAAAAGTGAACTCCCAAATATTTAAAATCAACCCAAGTATACCAACAAGTATTAATTTCCAAACAAGTATAATTTGAAGTGAACACAAATATTTTTCCAAGTGTTTAAATTAAAACGAACTTCGTTTTTAGACTTTTTCCCCAGTTCTTAAAATAGAAATTTAAATAATTCTCAAAAATTGTCATTTGGGAAATAGATTCAAGTTTCGATAAAATCTATATTGAAACAAGACATTCCAAATTTCGAACCATCGAAATTTGCTCAACTACTGACAACCATCTGGAAGGAAGCATATATTTTCAAAATACAAAACACTATCACATTAGTGTAAACAACAGTGATAAAATCCCACACTAAGGACAACTGTCGGAGGCCCCCATTTTTGTGAAGTGCCCTTTCAAGATTGGATTAACAGATTATTATCAACAGGTCATTGATCACCAGTAATCGTTATTCTTAAAGTAAGATTTGTAAATTATAATTATATTCATTGTATTTTTGTCAATACTTTTCTTTCTTGTTGTTTTTTAAATAAATTATTCTCTCACAACATTTAGTAGGCTCATTGACTTATCCTCATCCCAAATTAGATTCAATTTATTTGAAACTAATTTAAAACGAGGAACGTTAGGTATATTTTATAAAGGTTTCTCGTTTTGACGTAACAATATTTTGGTTAATTTTTATTATTTTTGATAAAACAAAAACGAAATTAAACCTCAGAATGTACCAAAACTAAATAAAGCATAGAAAAAAACATTTTTTTAAAACAAAAAATAATAACAATTTTTTTTCAAAACAATGTAAAAAATATAGTTTTACACATTCAAGCGCTTCGTTTATCTGAAAAATTTTAAGACCTGACAAACTTCCAGTGAGAAAGTTGTTCATTGATAAGTAAAGAAGTTTTCTGGAAAATTTTATTAACATTGGATAAAAACTTTAAAAGTTAGTAACATTTAAAGATCCGAGCGCATCCTAACTTTAAAGTTCCCATGTTTCGCACTGCAATTGAGTCATCGTGGTCGTCATCTCTATTTACACATTTTCATAACACAATGTCTATATATTCATAATAACCATTAAAATAAGTTAAAATTAAATTAAAAAGACAATTCTTTAATAAATTTATTTTAATATTATTTGTATTATTTGTATTTGTACCAAATATTATTTAACAATTACAATTCACTTCACTAAATGCAAAATATTTCACTTCACTTTTTTTAAAAAAGTATTCTAATAGTTAAATTAGTAATTTTTTAAATAAAAGCATGCTCTCAATTGTTTGAGTCAAAACATTTAAAAACTGTGCATTGACATTTTGCCAAGGACAAACGAATAAAATGAAAAAATAAAAAATAGTAAAAACTTTTCTGTTTCAATCAAATAATAATTTAATTTATTAAATAAATTTTTTATTTAATTTTAAATTATTTTAATGGTTATTATAAATATATAGACATTGTGTTATGAAAATGTGTAAATAGAGATGACGACCACGATGACTCAGTTGCAGTGCGAAAAATGGGAACTTTAAGGTTAGGATGCGCTCGGATCTTTAAATGTTACTAACTTTTAAAGTTTTTATCCAATGTTAATAAAATTTTCCAGAAAACTTCTTTACTTATTAATGAACAACTTTCTCACTGGAAGTTTGTCAGGTCTTAAAATTTTTCAGATAAAAAAAAAGGTTTTTTTCTATGGTTTATTTAGTTTTGGTACATTCTAAGGTTTAAATTCGTTTTTGTTTTATCAAAAAATAATAAAAATTAACCCAAATATAACGAGTTGAAGTTAAAAAACATTAAAATTCTACCATTTTTAAAAAAGCAGTTTTTTCTCATTAACTTTAAAAGTAAAAAAGATAGAAAAATGTTTATAGAAGAAAAAAGATGTAGAATTTTATTCTCTACAAGAAACAATGATTAAAATTGCAATTTGAAAAACTTTTAAAAATCGACCTACTGGACAATAGTTATTCGTCAGAATCCACGCTTATCCCCTTATAGCATCCAGCCCCTCAATTTGAAAGCTTATGATTTCTATTAACAAAATAAAAAAGAATTTTTGATTTATTTTTACAGTTTTGCTTAGGGAAAATTTTTAATACATAGGATATACCAAATTTCAAAATCACAATTTTCCAGGGTAAATCCGCTCACCCCTCGGGGTAAACCCGATCACTTGATTTGTTTTTAAGAATTTAAGGTAATCCCGACAGTTTTATTTTGTATAAATTAAATTTCTCCTTATTTCCGTCTTCAGTATGATTTATTAATGATAAATTATGAGTTCTATAAACAATTAATATTGGTTTATTAAATGATAAGTATAGATTTTATGAATTGCAACTGTGAATTTAAATAATATTTTATTAAGAGAAAATTAAAATATAGCTACAATTTTTGATGTAACAAGTTATAGATTTTATTATTAATAAAATATAACAATTGAAATACGAAATTTTTAATTTAAAAATAAACAATGATAAAACGTGAACTGAACGAAGACAACAAACTTAGATTTATGTCTTTTTTTAGCCGAAAAAGCCAGCGACAAATTTTGATTATTTGTTTGTGTTGTTTGTTAGAACCGTTAGAACCTAATAAACACTAATAATGACTAATATAGACATGATTCTGCTGAATGTTGACAACAAATATTGATAGTTCGGAGCTATCTGTTGAAAAAGTCGCCACAAATCGCGAAATGCGGGACATTCAAAGTGTTAAATATTCAACTAATTACCCAATAATTAAATAATATTGTTAAAAAATGAATATCATTTATCTTTAAATAAATATTTTTGACTTAAAAAATTTTAAGGTCGCAAAAAAAAGAAATACTGTTAATACTGATTCGGCTTCCTACACAAATTTAATAAGTGAGCGGCTTTACTCCGACTTCATGTGAGCGACTTTACCCCGAATGTATTTCTTAAATTTCAAAATAAAAAATAAATCTTTTTGAAATGAAACAAAACTACAAATATATTTCGAAAAAGGATATCCAATAGCATAAAAAAATTGTCGAATAAATTAAGTCTCAAAAATAGTAATCGAAAAACTTAAAAATCAGAAGATCATTTTTCTTTTTTTGCACTTCTAAAAACAATTAACTGCCTGAGATTCTATGACGAATTCATGAAACTAAACGAAAGTTCGTTAACATTAGTTGTATGTTAAGTACTAATCACAATACAAATATCTCAGTCTTAAGTTGAGTTTATATAGCGTCAAATCGCTAGTGAGCGGGTTTACCCCAGTCTCCCCTACTATTTAAAAAAGTTTTCAAAAAGTATTCAATTATTTAAAAAAAAATTTAATGAAGTTCTTTAAAAGATTTCAAATACTTTTATGAACAATACCATTTTCACCAGAATTCAGTTATTAAAAACACAATTTTTAAAGATTTTTATAAAATTCTTTACAATAATTCAATTATTTTTAAAAAATTTAAATTCTTTTGTATTCAAATTTAATTTTTTAAATAATTGAATTTTTAAAAACTTTGTTTTTATGATAACTTACTGTTAGCACAATGTTGCTCTAAGCCACACTGAGCACATCTGTTTGGTGAAGCTGCACCGCAACTACAACCACCGGATGGAACGCAACAAGCGCAATCCTTGCTGGACGAATTAAAACTGCACTCACAGCCATTGCTGCTTTTGGTCCACAAGTCAACTTGACCTGGAATTTGAAAAGAAAATTTCCATTAATTCTACAATAAAGAAAAAATTTTAATTAAATTAAATAGAATTTACATTTCTTTCAATTAAAATTAACATCAAAAGAGACAAAATAACGTTTATAAAATCAAAAAAACATTTTTATAACATTTGAATTTTTGTCCTTCAAAAAAACATTTTTATTTTTGTCCCTCAAAAAAATCTATTTTTATCAATCAAAGAGAAATTTTTAATTTTGTTCACTAAAAAAAGTTTTAATTAAGTAAATATCAATTTAAACTGGTTTCTTATATATATGTATATGTATATATATATATATATATATATATATATATATATATATAAATGGCATTTCTCAATTACTTCTCGATTTGGTGTAAAATTGATAGTAAAGCAGAAGGAAGAAAGCGATCTTTCAGGGGACATCTCGATATGTCAATATCCCGAGAGGAAATACGGTATGGGCACTTGGTTCAACGCTAGTAAAAATAAAACCAACTTTATTGTGGTCGTTCACTGTGGGAAATGTATTTTGGGAATACGGCGACTAGAGAAAAGTGGAGAAAGTGGTTGAGGAGAATGAAAAAAAGGAGAAAGAAAAAAACACAAGAAGACAAAAAACTTGGGTTATATGGCTGTTCAGGAAGACAAAGTAGAATACTTGCTCGTTGTGTTGTAAGTACGATTAGAGACAAAAAGAAGAAGAAAAGGAAAAAAAACAAGCAAAAATTCAACGACAGAAAAAGAAAATAGAAAATCGCTAGTTTAAGAATCTCTGATTATTGGATTCTTAATTCAATGATTCTATACATTGATTACGATAGACGACATAGGGTTTTATACCACTGTCACGATATGTTCGGATAAAAGGAGATCAGGTTAAGATGGATCGGGGATAATAGTAAAGTGAAAGAAAGTGGTCATGGAATCCTTGTGAGCACACGGTTATTTATATATATAATAAAAAAAAGTACCTGACACGTTAAGAATTTTGACAACTTTAAGCCGGAAAATAAACGGGACTTTTTATAAAAGAGGAAAATAAATATTTTTTCGTTAAATTACGATACGAAAAATAAATATTTTATTTGATTGTCATTTTCGTTTTGACGTTAGTAAACAAAAAGAAAAAAATTGCTCTTGACGTTTTCCTTTTTTCTTTTTGTAAATAAGACAATTTTCGACTAAAGGCAAATACGATTTTTCAATTCGGGTCTATAAAGGTCGTTCTACAATAAGATAATTGTCAATTATTCGAATAAAATTGCTAAGAGAAATGTAAAAATATAGATTGAAACGTGTTTTACAATAAGGGTTATTCTGCAATAAGATGAACATTATATTTAGTGTATTTTCACGAAAATTTTTCCTGTTTCATTGATAGTTTTTTTCCAGTAGGTTTGAGAGGGTGAAATATATTTTTTTACATCATTTTATCTAGAATTATATATATATATATTCATACATCAAGGAAGTACAGGACATGTTATTGAGTTTTTCTCGTAAGCCTACAAGCACATCTTTCAATTTAAGTGCTTTCGATGCATTGACTTATCCGATATAGAGTGATAGAGAGATATGTCTGTAAAAAGTGAAAAAACTATGTTTCTTATTTTATCATTTTATATATTTTTCTTTTCACTAAAAACTCGTGCTCTGTGTATGTGAATGTAAAACAGAGAAATAATAGTAGATTGAGATTTTTAAAGGTCATTTCATTGTCCATGTTCACCTGCTTCCAGAGTGAAACTATTGACTACGTCACTCGTTATGCGAATGTAATTTGGATGTTCGCTCGGTCCATATCCGTTCACATGATTCGATTTCATGTGAACTTGCTGCATGTGCGGCATATTGCGAAAATGTACGGGCGGCACTTGCCGCCAATGTCATCAACTCTATTTCACGTTTCACTAACTTGACAGCATTTTTTGAAATTTTTACTACTCTTTTTTTGTTTCTCTTCTGGGCTGTAGAACAGTAATATTACAACACGAAATAAAAATTGTACTAATATTTTTATTTTTTCTGTAAATATTTTGTTCTATTAATATTTTATTGATAAAAAATTTATTATTCATTTATCTTATTTCGTATGTACCTAATTGGTTTTTACGTAAAAAAATATTTGATACTTTTTTGTAGAGAAACGGGAAACTAACAAAAAGAAAAATAATTATTATGTACAGAAATCAAATTTATAGAATAAGAACTAATTCTTCTGTTAATTTGTTGAATATTGTAATTAAAAAGTTGTACTTAATGGACAATTAATGATTTGGTATTAAAGAATTGTAAACTGTTTTTTTTAATTTAAACATTGTTTTTTAGTTTCAGTGTGAAGAATCAGTGTTCGATGTAAGTTGCAAAGTAAAGGTCAGTTTTTGAAATTTTTTTAACTATAACTTATCTATAATCATAGATGAATAATATTTATTATAAATTTTTAATATTATACTTATAATTTTATACACTTTAACTTTTTGTCATCTGAAATAATTTTTATTATAAGAGTGTGTCCAGTTATAAGACACCTTCAGTTGTGAGGCAGTCGATTTTTTTAATACGTAATATTAAAAAGTTGATTGCGTTTATATAAAAATATTTCTTTTTGTATGAGCGAAGTTTTTCGTTTACACCGAAGCGGATACATGAACCGTTTAATTATTAATATATTTAATTGTTTATACTAAACATAACGTTTTATGTCAAAGATTTTAAATTTTAGCAATTTTTTTAAGTATCTCATAACCGAACACATTTGTTTTGTTGATATAAACGATGTGCTCGGAAAATTGATCACAACTTTTTTTGAGTCCATCTAAACACTACACTTTCTTTAAATAAATTTTGCGAATTTAAATAACTTTTCGAACAGTATATTTTATTTACAATTTCGTTTATCCATTTACAATTTATGGGTCAAAAACAAAACCCGTCTCTTACCTAGACACACTCCCCTACCTATATTCAATTCGCAATTTTAAAAAAATTTTCTAAATATAATTTTTCTTAGAAAATTTCCATTAACTTTAAACGATTTCTCTTCGGCTTAGTTATGTTTATTTAGCGGTCAGTGATTTTCAATTTGATTGATATTCAAACATTGACCGTGAAGAGGTATAATAATGGTTTGTTCTGGAGAAACGTGTTGTGTACGCCTTGGGTCTAAGGGTCCCAGCATATCGAACAAATTTCCATGCATTTGCACTTTAATTGACTTTTCATCTAAACAATTCACCTATACTGAATTCTAAGGCTTTTACTCTCTCTCTCACTTCTTCAAATCATAAATATTTATATCACATACATCAAGGTTTGACTTTTATATTTTTACTAAAATTTATCGTTGTTTGTTATAATATTAAATAATATCGTTTAGAATGTTAACTTTGTTTATCTTTTTTTAGTTTTTACAATTATAATTAACATTAATATACATACATAAAACTGCTGTTCATAAAAAATAATGATAATGCAAAAAAATTTATGAATAAACATTTTTTAAATATGGTAAAAGTGTTTCAATTTAGTATTATTATGTATTAAAAATGATAAAAAAATTTATTTTTTTGATACTGTATGTATACAATATATAGGGGGAAGTCCCCTAGTACCGGACATCTAAGGTTTTCATAGAATAAAATTAAAACTACTTCAAAAAATATTACTTCAATTATGAATTAATTAACTCTACAATAGATAACACCAAAATCAATTAACAAATATAGAATATTTTGATAAACATTTTTCTTAAGTTCAATTTAGTTTTGGTATCGAAATACTACAATTTTGAAATTGTCCCCTAGTACCGGACAGTCTAAAACTTTTAATTTTACGCGCAAGATATTATTGAGAAATAATGCAGTGATCAAAGACTGCATTCTTGCTGTGTTAAATGAAGTGTTATTGCTAAAGATATTGTAAAATAAAATCATCAACTTTAGAAAAAAAATGTGTTACCTTTTTTTTAATTAAATTTTACAGTGCATTCTACCAAAAACACATTCACATTATGTGAATGATTGATTCAACGAATATTCCTGTTTAATATATTCTTATAAAACAAAAGTGACTTAACTATTCACTTATTGGCTGAGTTTACCTACAAAAACCAATGTTTTAACTGTCCGGTACTAGGGGAATTCCTTGTGTCCGGTACTAGGGGACAAGCAATCCTCAAAATTATGTTATTTTATACTAACACCGTTAAGAAAATAAAAACAACTTTTACAGTCTTATAATTATAGTTAAATCCTCTCTTTAATGCAAGTTAAAATAAACACGTAAGCTCAAAAATATAGTAGTAATCGCACTTTGAAATTTAAACGATACCACGTCTTCTCGATAAAAAAAACAATTTAGTGCTCTCATCGAGGTCATTCGCGTTATTGACAAACCGAGCTCTCTGATTCTTTATTATTACGTTCTTCCGCGACTTTTTTTAAAATTTTTTAATCCGATGATTTGTCATTTGTTGAAGAATTAGAAGTGTCCGGCGCTAGGTGCCGTCCGGCGTTAGGGGACTTCCCCCTACACTTTTTGAATGAAAATGATTATCATTAATTCAATAAATAATTAAATAATAAAAAAAGGACTTTAATTATTTTTACCATATTATTATGATATACCTATTGTGAAATATATAATAACTTGTTCAAATGAGCGGCTGGATTCCATAAAGGCACGTAAATTCTCGGCCGAAATCGAAGTCCTCTGGACACTCAAAATTCAACTTCTAAATTTAAATGTTTAAAATATATATCCTTATAAAAAATTTCATTGCGCATCTCTTTTTCTTTTAAATTTTTATTGTATCTATTACCGTTTTTGAAATATAAGGAAAAAACTGTTTTTTTAAATGAGCGAAATTTTTTATGTTTTTTCACTTCAACTCGCGATTACTCAGTCAATTTTACGAATTTCTTAATGAAACAAAAACGAAAATACGCGATTTATTACCCTACGTGTGACTAAAAAAGAAAAATTATGTTTTAATTTAAAATAAAAACGTTATTAATTTTGTATTAAGATATTGCAAAATTCGTAAACTGAAATTTTCACTGAGCGAGGAAGTTAAGCAAATTTTGAGCAACAAAAAACTTCCAGTAAACAAATGGCGAATGTTAAAAGTCGTTGGCGGCTGAACGCCCAGCGCGCGTTTCTCACCTTATAGTAAAGCTGCCTCTACAATTAGGAAAAAAATTGATAAACGCTCGACGCAGACGCGAAACGCGAGAAAAATACATGGTATTTTCTCGCGTTTCGCGTATTACTTTCTAATTGTAGAGGCAGCTTAAAGCTGCCTCTACAATTAGGAAAAAAATTGATAAACGCTCAACGCAGACGCGAAACGCGAGAAAAATACATGGTATTTTCTCGCGTTTTGCGTATTACTTTCTAATTGTAGAGGCAGCTTAAGCTGGAGAGTTTTATTCTGCGTATACATAATACGGGTGAGAAACGCGCGCTGGGCGTTCAGTTGCCAACGACTCTTAACATTCGCCATTTGTTAAGTAATTGCTTAATTGAAATATATCTTTTGGGACGTTTTTTTAGTACTTAAAAATAACACTGCTCCTAATAAATAACAAATTTGTATTATGTCTGACTACATGCTTGACTTACATTACTTAAAAATCTACTTCAGTTATTACACTATATTAGGCTATTAAAATTTATTATAAAAATTGTTACTCAATTCCGCATGACCTAGTTTATAAAGCGATTTTAAAAAATATTTTAAAAATGTTGTATTACCTATAGGACTAATTTACATATAGTTCTTACGTTTATAGATTAGATTAGTTACTTTTTCGTCTATGAGAAAATATTAAGGAAAAACCCTGTGAAAAATATTGCAATTTATTACAAATTTATTTATTTTTTATAATTGGTATGTTTTTAAACCTTACTTTTTGTTAAATACTGTGTTTTGATTGTGGCCTTGGGTCCAACATAATTAGAAACGGTATTTAAGTATAGAATTATCTTTCTATTCCATTGTACTAATGCATTTTCGCTGTGATCACAGCTCATCAGGACTAAAAACAATAGATACATAGTAATTAAAACATTCTACAATTGTACAAAAAATAAAATAAAATTTTTATAATTATAACTCACCGCCTTCTCCTAGGGATCGTAAGACCTTGTTGTTGGTGGAGAAGCTTACGGGCCTAATCGGGCAACGTCTCTGGACCCCTTTCTCTCTCTCGTAGTCTGTCGGTGAGGGCCCACTCCCCGTAAAGGAGGGACCGTCTGGGCAGCAGAGGGAGTAGAAAGGTGAGGAAGCGACCATTGGTGGGAAGTAATGACCACCACTGGAAGCGGAGGAGACTGTTGCCTGCGGGGCCTTAACTAAGAAACGGTCCCTCTGGTTTCCGTGGCAAAGGAACTAGAGTATTGAGCGCGAGCTCTGCCCCCAATCTAAGATGTACGGATACGTGTCGATGGATGGATGGCACCAGGGTTACCAAAGCCGCCGCGTGTCACGGGTGGATCGGCCGGACGTTGGTCTGGGCTGTACTGGCCGGGCTGTGAACCCGTAAAGCTCGGGGATCGGTCGTCCGTTGGGGCTCGCTGGCTGGTGGACGGTCGATCTGTCCGGGGCGCTGTGGATGGTGGTGTCGCAAACGGCGGTCAGGGATACCGGGAGACCTCCCTGTACTAATTTGACTCCTTACTCCTACATGCGGGGCTCTGTAGGAGTGGACATTTTTGTTTTTCCCTAGCTACTCGTGGGACTTATATGGAATCTCATTTTAAGAACCTAAAAATTGACACACGCCAAGGAGACGAGGCGGCTGCGTCTGAGGTCTCCTCGGAGGCTAAAGACATGACGGCCCCTGTTCCCGAGGGTGGTGAGCCAACCAACCGCCTCCATCGGCTGGCCCTACGGTCCCATTGCGGGCTGACGGACCAACGGTCATGGAGCAGGTTGGATCTGGCTCGACTGAAGGGCCCCAGAATAAAAAAAGGAAAAACCTCACCGGTTCTGCAAAGAAACGGTTGAGGAAACAAAACGGCTAGAGGCCGGCAATAATGATCCCACTTCTTCTTCGAAAGTGGTCGAGACCGGGTCGAAAAGAAAAAACGACCAAAAGGACTCCCCACCGACGGATAAGTCGGAACCATAAAAAGACCAAAGTCGGTCCATCATGAAACCAGGAAAGATGGTGGAGGGCTGGGCTAACTCTGGCACAGAAGACCTAATCCTCTGACGATGGTGGTCTCCGACGTCGGCTACCCGGAGGAGGTCCTTTCTGAGGAGCAATTTTGGCTTTTCCAGGAGGGCTTTTAAAAAAAAAACGCCGCTCGTTCGCAACGAGCCGGCGGACCGGCTGCCGAGGTTTGAGGCCTCCTTCTTTAGAGGAGGAGTCTTCATTTTTCATCGCATCCAAACCCGGAGGCTAAAGCTTTGGCTTACAAAAACCGTGGCCGAGCTAAGGCCCTGGGAAGGAGCGCGATTAAAAGTCAGTGGGGTGGAGGTGCTCCAAAGGATGCTGAAGGCTACGGTGCGGATCCCGGGTGAACCGGAGGACGTGCAAGTGGTCTTTAAGACTCTTGAGGCGTACAAACCCCCTCACTGAAAACGTCAACTTGGCGCCATGTCAATATTGACGGACCTCAGGCGGCTAGTATGGCTGAGAGGAACTTTCTCTTGGTTATACAGGTCCCTGAGAGTCAAGCGAGAGCTCTTGCTGCTCTCGACTTCAGACCCTTCTATGACTTCGGTCGGGTAACCTTTAGGGTTGCTAGCCTTGGTCAGGATGGGTCTGAAGAAAAAGGGGCAAGTGAACAGCAACCATAATGGCTGCCCGTAAGCTTACCCTTAAACACATTAACTTGCATCACAGTAAAAGGCGCCTCAGCAGTTTTTGATGAGGGGCATGACAAGGATGCACACAGGCATATCACTAATTCAGGAACCATGGTTAGTTCGAGGTGCTATTAGGGGACTTGGGGGGGCCTGGCTTTAATGTTTACAGGGATCCCAAGGCTACCAAACCAAGAGCGTGCATCCTTACGAAGGGCATTAATGTTGTACCTTTGCTGGACCTGTGCACTGGAGACCTGATGGCGGTATTGACCGACTTCGAGGGTATCGGAAGGATGGTCATTGGATCGGCTTACTTTCCGTACGATAGCAAAGTTAATCCTCCAAATGAGGTATGTAAATTGGTGGATTACTGTGCAGAGAGGGGGACTGCCCCTTTTGTTGGGCTGTGATGCTAACTCTCGCAACACAGGGTGTGGGGGAGCTCAAAGAACAACCAAAGGGGACAGGACCCTATTGGAATATCTATTGGGAACAGGACTGGATATTCTAAACACGGGTAAGGTACCGACATTCAGTAATGCTGTCAGGAGGAGGTGATTGATATCACCCTCTGCTCGTGCAGTATTGCACACAAGGTAAGAAGATGGAGAGTATCTAATGAACCTTCACATTCTGATCATTTACAGATAGTCTTCGAGCTGGACGCTGTGGTCCCTTCGGAAACCAAGTGGATTCGTAATCCCAGGAAAACGGATTGGGCTAAATACAAGCGCAGAGCTGAAGGAGACACTTTCTGTATTATTACCAGGCAGGATTAGAGATCATGAAACCCTGGATGAGTGTGGCTGGTACTTTTACAACAGCCATAAAAACAGCTTTTGAGAACAGCTGCAAACCAACGAAAGTTCGTTCGGCAAAAGAGACCTACTGGTGGAATGAGAGGCTAGAAAACCTCAGAAAAGAGACCAGGAAGTTATTTAAAAACACGTGCTAAAAAATACCGCACGGCTGACAGTTGGTCCACATATGCAAAAAATGAGGGACAACTATAGAAATGAAATAAAGGAAGGCACAACAGGATTAGCTGGACTGCCTTCTGCTCCAGCATCGATAAGGGCAAAAGAGGCAGCGCGGTTAGACAAACTCTTCAAAAAAACCCAGATGCAATTTTAGGCACCTTTAAGACTGCCTAACGGAGGATTTGCCGAGTCGGACGAGGGAGACTTTGGCTCACCTGGGTCCAGACCCATTTCCCAGGCTTTTCTAGATCTGAGAAGGGCGAGTCCCGAATTCTCGGCCTCCGAGTAAACTACCGCAGGCTAAATATAGGCCGCGGAGACAGTTGGCTAATGAATCGTGACTGCCGAGAAGGTCAGGTGGGCCGTGGAATCCTTTAGCCCTTATAAGTCTCCCGGACCAGACGGCGTTTTCCCCGTCCTTTTGCAAAGGGCAATGGATCAGGCGGTCGGACCGTTGGTAAGGCTTATCAGGGCAAGTCTAACTCTTGGATATGTCCCCAAAAGCGTGGAGGGGCACTAAAGTCGTCTTCATACCAAAGGCTGGCAGGAACGGATATACCTCACCAAAGGATTTTTCGTCCAATTAGCCTAACATCTTTCATTCTGAAGTTGGTTGAAAGATTAGTGGATAGATACATCCGCAGTGAGATCTTAAAGCAAAAATCCTTTGCATAGAGATCAGCATGCCTATAGAAACGGGATGTTCTACAGAAATCAGCCCTTGCCAGAGCTGTTAACTTAATAGATGGACAGCTACAGGATAAGGGTTTCGCAGTGGGTGTTTTCATGGATATAGAGGGAGCTTTCAATTATACCTCCTCGGAGATTATAAAGGAAGCCATGATCTCTCATGGTATTCCCACAACCATTGTTGACTGGACCTGTCACATGTTGGGTAACAGGAACCTATTAACAACTAAAGGGAGCTCAACCCTTCGAGGAACAGTTAATTCTGGATGTCCTCAGGGAGGAGTTCTATCGCCCCTTACTTTGGTGTCTGTAGTGGATGAACTGCTAAGACTCCTCAGTGAGAAGGGATAATCATGCGATTGGTTATGCGGACGATATCTTATTAATCGCTCGCGGTCCTCATCTGGATGTATTACTAGGTGTGGTGCAGCAGGCGTTAAAATATGGTAGATGGATGGTGCGGACAAAACTGGTTTGTCAGTCAATCCAGCAAAAACGGAAGTTGTTATTTTTCACCAGACGATACAAGTGGAAAGCCACATGTATGCTAAAAACTGGCTGGAAAAAGAACTCCAATTCACAGAGAAAGCGAAGTACCTAGGAGTCATCTTGGATAGTAAGCTTCTTTGGAAAGAACACTTGGATGAGAAGTGTAATAAACTCACAGCTACTCTATGGCAATGTAGGAGAGCTATAGGATGTAGCTGGGGTCTTAAACCGGATACACTTTTGTGGATCTACGAATCGATCTGCTTCCTAGCTGACCTATGCGTCTGTGGTCTGGTGGAGCAGAGTTGAACTTAAAACGGCAAAAGACCGGTTGGAGGGCGTAAGGAGGCTTGTCCTAAGGAGCATCACTGGTGCTGTGCGCACTACGCCCACGATGGCCCTTGGTGCTCTTCTGGGACTGGAACCTTTACCCCTGATTATCAAAGCAGAGGCGGCGAAAGCTGCCCTGAGATTAGGTGGGGGACAGAGGCCGTAGGGAAGTTGGCAGATGGCGTCTCCCCAGCAAATTGGTGGAAAAAACCCATTCTCAATATGATTAGAGATAAGGTGACTCCACTTTACCTCTTTGACAAGAAGTATAGAATAAGTATACCTGATAGAGAGGATTGGCATGATGGGCCTGCCCTTCTTCCCAGAGATGCTATTGTCTGGTATACGGACGGATCGAAGGGAAGAATTGGCGCGGGCGCAGGTGTCTATCAAGAAGCAGTGGGGGTTGGCTCTCGCATATAGTTTTGGGAACCATCACTACTGTTTTACAATCCGAAATTGTAGCGATTCTCTACGGTGCTTCTGAGGCTCTAGAGCGCTGCCAAGATAGAAATAATCTATATCGCTTCGGACAGCAAGGCAGCTATTTGCGCTTTGAAACGATATGTTACGACATCCCAACTGGTCGGAGAGTGCCACGAGGCGCTCAACAGGCAAGCTGGAATTAACCGTGTTACCCTCATCTGGGTCCCAGGACACTGTGGAATTAAGGGTAATAACGTTAGCGGATGAACTAGCCAAAGAAGGTGCTAGGAAACGATTTATCGGACCAGAACCAATAGTTGGTGTCTCCAACAAGTGTCTTGACTTTGGAATTTAAACAATGGCGGACACTAGAGCAACCAAAAAGAGTGGCGGGCAGTTGCAGGTTGTAGACAGGCCAAAGCACTCATTGGGGAAAACTTAAATCCTAAAAGAGCGGCGGATTTCCGCAGGCTTAATAGGAAAGAGGCGAAAATCATAACAGGCTTGTTAACAGGCCATGGAGATTTACGCTATCACAGGCATAAGATGGGTATCGTCGAGGATCCCAAATGCCGTAGATGTGGTGAGGAAAACGAAACCTCAGCTCACATTCTGTGTCGATGCCCTGCCTTGGTGAGGGAACGATATCAGATCACAGGTTGTTACTTCCTTGAGGATACAGCAATCGCTACTAAAGAACTGGCCGCGGTCCTGTTTCTATGGAAGGGGCTTTGGGCTTAGGTCAGGCGGTTTAGTAGGACCTTGGGGACGTAAAGGGATTATCCAAGCGTCAGCGGCTGCCAAGCGGCTGCAACCCTAATAGTTAATAATAATAATAATAATAACTCACCGCATTTCAATGATGCGAAAAAATTATCTATAATGATACATGGGCAACATAACCCATTCGCATAAAAATAGATTTTTGAAAAAATATAAAATTTTTCATAAATATATGTGGACGTCCACACGAAAAGGGCCCATTTTTGCACTATTGGACTTATCTATATTAACGAATTCCTTGCAAAATTACGAAAATTTTGAGTAGTCTTACAACTTTTTTAGTCAAAAATTCGATGAGTTACAGAATTTCAAAGTTTATAGTGACAAATACCTCATTTCTAGAAAAACGGAATTAAAGATTGTGATACCTATTAATTGTGATATCTCTGGTTCTTCTGGAAAGTTATTCAGATAATAATTGTTTTCAGTCCAGAACACCTTAAAGATGAAAAACCAATAAGTTTCAAATTTTTAAAACCAACCCCCCCTTAATTTTGAAAATACATAAAACCTACAAAATGGGCCCTTTTCTAAAAAAGACGATTTTCTTATTAATAAACCATTTTTTTACAAGGTTAATGATTGAAAACGATTTTATTGAGTCACTTGAAGATAAAGAATAAAAATTAAACTTATTTAAAATTTTTTAAAAGTCTCTATTATGAATAATTTGCCGAAATATCGAAATTTTCACTTCTACGACTACGTAATCAAAGAATCTAACATCAATATCTCTGGTTCTTCTGGGAAGTTATTCAGATAATAATTGTCAGTCCAGGACACCATAAAGATGAAAAACCAATAGGTTTAAAATTTTTAAAACCACCCCACCCCCCTTTCTGTTTGACAATACGAAAAACCGACAAAATGGGCCCTTTTCTAAAAAGGCGATATTCTTATTAATAAACCATTTTTGAACAAGATTGATGATTGGGAACAATTTTATTGTGTCATTTGAAGGTAAAGAATAGAAATTAAACTTATTAAAAATTTTTATCAGGTTTTATTATGAAATTTTGACGAAATATCGACATTTTTTACATCTACGACTACGTAATCAATGACTCTAACATTAATATCTATGGTTCTTCTCGGAAGTTATTCAGATAGTAATTGTTTTGTGTTCAGGGTACTGTAAAGATGACAAATCAATAGGTTTTAATTTTTTTGACCCTCCATTGAAAAAATACGGAATATTTTTGCAAAAGAACGACAAAATGGGCCCTTTTCTTTTTCTAAAGAACCAATAAAGTTAAACACTTAAATTAACGATAAATTAATAAAAACCTCATGATTTGACTTGTCAAAATATGTTGATTGATAATAAAATAAAAAAAAATTAAAGTTTTTCTCAAAAAAGTATTAAATTGCAAATAACTCGAAAACTAGAACCGACAAAATGGGCCCTTTTCATGTGGACGTACACATATTATTGTTAATAAGAGATTTTGTTGTCAACACATAAATTATAATAAAATCGCTTTTTAAATAAAAATAATATTAAAACAATAAAACATTTTGGCGTTATATTCAAGATCGCTATATTCAAAAAGTTACAATAAGATTATTTCACAAGTACAAGTGTCAATTTATAAAGGTGGATTCACAGTGCGCATATAATAGAGTAGAAATAAATTATTCATGTCATTTTGTTAAATGTTCCGATAATATCGAAGTACATTATGGAGAGATTGTCAATGTCAGTTCTAAAATTTACAGAATTTTCGTTTTTAACTATATAGTACATTTCTAAGAAGTTCCTAATCCTATAGAAATTTTATATGTCTAATATTTTTATTTTATCTTGGTCAAAATTAAAATTATGTCGTAGATTTGTAGAATGTTTACATAAAGCTGTGTTCGTTTTTTTGTGTTTTTGTGAATGTTCATGGCCATGAACTCGTTTTCTACGTTCCTGGATAGTTTGGTCTATATAGACGCCGTTACAATTTATCTGATATATTACGTCAGTTTTTTCAAATTGGGTATTCTGTCTTTAGGCGATAAATTTAGATAAATTATTTACATAAATTCAAGACTGGTTCTCGTATGTCGGAAACATATGTAATTACAATGGTTTTGGAAAGTTAAATATATTTTGTAGTTTGGATATTTAGGTTAATGTCAATGTTACTTTTTAAGTTTAGAAATTTAATTCTTTTATCAATATTATTTTTAGTTGACAAAGCAATCTTGTTTTCGGAACAACATTTTCATTCTGAAAATCTAGATTTAATTTTTCAAATATTAAAGCAGAATAATTACCCTAATGAGCTGTGTTCACTGCAAAAATTTATTAGTAGAGTCAAAATACGTGAAGTGTACCAGCACAAAATAAACAATGTTCTCAACAGTTTAGAAAGTTCTTTCAAATTCTATTGGAAAAAGAATTTTATAAAGATTTAATACCTGTTTCCAAATTTCATGAGCCACAATTAGGAAAGAAGTAGCTACATTTTTTCTGGCAGGCGGTACGTCTTTTTACCGCACGGCACGTTAACTGACAGCGCGTCCACAGTGTCACAGTGCTTTTAAAACTGTTCAAAATTGTCTACAGACTACAATTTTTAACCGATTTGAGTGTTCTTTGTTTTAAATTAAAGGGGAATAAATTCTTGAGACATTTCTCGAGGATAATTTTTCAGTTTTTAATTGTTTATAATTTTTTTATTTAATCAAAGTTAACAAATTAATACAATTTTAAAAAAATGTAATTACTTCTTTCCTAATTACGGCTCACAAAATTTGGAAATGGGTATTGAATCTTTATAAAATTCTCTTTCCAATAGAATTTGAACGAACTTTCTAAAACGTTGAGAACATTGTTTATTTTGCAATTAAACAATTAATTTTGCAATAACATTTAATAATTTTTAACAATAAGTTTTTTTTATTTTTTCAAATAAATCTATAATATTTAAGGTTTACAAAAATGCAACGTTCATTAAAACCCATTGATTCTATCACGAGATATGAATTTTTTAATTAAGCATTGTAAAAAACTTTAATTGTTTATAACTCAGAGAAATTTTAATTTTTTAAACAATTCTTTGAACTGTTTAATAAACTCATAATGAAGCTTGCATTTTAAGTGTTTTCAATACATTTCAGTAAATTTCAAATTTGCTGGTACACCTCCCGTATTTTGACTCAGTACAATGAAGTAGAAAAATAATTCTATACCTGAACTCCGTTTGTAATTATTTTGGACCCAAGGCCACAATCAAAAAACAGCATTTGACAAAAATTAAGGTCCTAAAAACATACCAATTATAATATACTGGAAAAAATCTTATACTTAACCTATAAACATTTATACATGGTCAAAATGCAACCAGAACATATTGGCTTCTACAATCAACTGAGAGTTGATATTGGACATCAGGTGACTTTTATTATTCGTAAAAAATTGATTAAAAATAATTTCTTTTTAGAAAAACTTAAAAACAAACGTAGATTCTTTTATACATGTAAGGATAAACCAATATTTCTTAACATTGTATTAAATCGTACTAAAACATTTTTTACTATACATAACAAAAAACTACATGAAAAATTTACTAATAATTTAAAATATTTTAAAGTTAAATTTTTTTTCTTATTAATCTTAGATATATATTCACAAATAATTGATCTTAACAATGAGATTAACAATCTTGAGATTAAAATCATCCAACACACCTCAGTCGAGTTCTTGTATGACTTAAAACTAAATAATTTCACTTCATTTAAACGTTTTGGAAGAAAACTAATTAATAAATCTAAGAATTTTATAGAAAAATGATCATTAGAACAAATAACACTTTTAAATTTTAAGCATAAACGATTCGTAAAGAATATCTCTGATGATAATATACCCAATAATGTAATGGATATTCTGTCTCTGGGAGAAAAATACGCAATGCCAATTGAAAAAACTAATTTTTCTTTAAAGAACTTTCTAATGGGTATTGAATGTGGTCAATTAAAGATCAATAAAAATACGTTAATTATTTACGTGCTAATATAACTTTCTCTGTCAAAAAATATTTAACTAGTAAAATCATTTGGAGTCCTAATAATAGATTATTAGAACAAAAATTCAATGAAACAAAAACATTTATTAAAGACAACCCGGACCTTCATGTGTCTAAATCTGATAAAGGAAACGTTACATTAATTATGAATAAAGATTTTCACCATGATAGAGTTTTACAACTTCTAAACGATAACAAAACATATGAAAAAATAAAAAACCCAACTACTTCTCTTCAAATTAAACTTAATAATATGATTGACAATTGGTCATTCGCATCCATTATTGACGTTACGACACGTAGTTATCTTCAATGCAAAAATGGATGCCCACCAATGTACTATGAATTATTAAAAATACACAAAGATAACTATCCCATGAGACCGGTCACGTCATTCTTGATTTCACCTTTATATAAAATTTCAATATATTTGGGCCAAATATTAAACCAATTTACTTGCAATTCTCAACACATAGTAAAAAATAGTCTTGAATTAATTAAGAAAATTAGACATGTCAAGGTCTCGGACTATAGATATGTTGATGATACCATTGTCTGTATTAGAAAAGAACACATACAAAGATTTCTTGACACATTTAATGAAGTAGGTGGTTCCCTACAATTTACCATAGAACACTCGATTGATTGCAAAATAAATTATTTAGACCTGAAGTTGATTTTTGAGAAAGGCTATATTGCAACAAATTGGTATCAAAAACCTTTTGCTTCAGGAAGATGTTTGAATTTCTACTCTGAACACCATATCAACATAAAAAAGCTATCATATTCTCATTAGTTGACAAAGCAATCTCGTTTTTGGAATAACATTTTCATTCTGAAAATCTAGATGTAATTTTTCAAATATTAAAGCAGAATAATTACCCTTATGTTTTTATAAAAAATAATATTGATAAAAGAATTAAATTTCAAAACTTGAAAAGTAACATTGACATTAACCTTAATAACCAAAGTACAAAATATATTTAACTTTCTAAAACCAATGTAATTCCATATGTTTCTGACATACTAGAACTAGTCTTGAATTTATGTAAAAAATTAAAAAATTTAACTGTTTTACGACTCCATACAAGTTTCAAAATACCTTGCTCTTATCGCCTAAAGACAGAATACCCAATTTGAAAAAACTGACGTAATAAATCAGATAAATTGTAACGGCGTCTATATAGGCCAAACTATCCAGGAACTTAGAAAATCTATGACACAATTTTAATTTTGACCAAGGTAAAATAAAAATATTAGACATAGAAAATTTCTATAGGGTTAGGAACTTCTTAGAAATGTATTACATAGTTAAAAACAAAAATTCTGTAAATTTTAGAACTGACATTGACAATCTCTCCATAATGTACTTCGATATTATCGGAACATTTAACAAAATGACATGAATAATTTATTTCTACTCTATTATATGCGCACTGTGAATCCACCTTTACAAATTGACACTTGTACTTGTGAAGTAATCTTATTGTAACTTATTGAATAAAGAGATTGTTGTCTATTTCTTTTATAGGTTAGCACATGTTTTTTCTTGCTCTACCGCCAAAATGTTTTATTGTTTTAATATTATATTTATTTAAAAAGCGATTCTATTTTAATTTATGTGTTGATAACAAAATTTCTTATTAAGAATATTATATTTATGAAAAATTTTATATTTTTTAAAAAATCTATTTTTATGCGAATGGGTTATGTTGCCCATATATCATTATAGATAATTTATTCGCATAATTGAAATGCGGTGAGTTATAATTATAAAAATTTAATTAAATTTTTTGTACAATTGTACAATGTTTTAATTACTATGTATATGGGACATTCAATTTCAAAACGAACCACCTTATAAACAATTGACATTGTAAGGCAATTTTCAAAAAATTATTTCTCCCATTTATTAAAGCCAAACTTTATTTACTATTAGTTATTTTAAAATAAAAATTTTTCAATTTTATGATGGTAAAAAAATTTTTTTGTTAAATAATAGAATTTATAGAAAAAATTAAGTTTGAAAGATAACCTTTTGAATATCTCAAAACATGTCGTGTCCGATTTTCTTAAAATTTATGTCAAAATAAAGCTTAAAAATTCTAGTTTCATTTTATGTAAATATTACAATGGGCAATTCGGTTGAAATCAAGAACCAATTAACCACTTCAGCGGCATGGCGTTCCAATTGGCGTTCCATGAGTAAGTGGCAGAAGCGGCAAAAAAATGCGAAAATGGCGTTCCTATTTAAACTTTATTCCTGAACTCTGTAAACAAATTAAGTCAACCAAACCAAAAGTTATTTATTATTTGAGATTATGAATCTTAAATAGATTTAAAAAAATTCAAATAGGCGGATTCAAAATTATCAACTATTTTGGCTGAATATTGGAACGCCATTCGTAAAAAGTATTAAAAATTGGCTACATTAAAACCTTAAAAAAACTATTAAACATCTCTAAAAAATAATTTTTTTTGTCCTATTCATCTTCATTTATCTCAAATGATAAGAATATTTTATTATGGCAAGTTTAACTTGACTACAGACTTTTGAAATCGAGTTCAAGTAGGAACGCCATTTTCGCATTTTTTTGCCGCTTCTGCCACTTACTCATGGAACGCCAATTGGAACGCCATGCCGCCGAAGTGGTTAAATTTTATGAAGCAGTCAAAGGTTAAACAGTGTAAAAATTTGAAAAAAACAAATTCCTCTCGATACATACATTATAATCTTAGAAATTCTTGTAAAATTTAATTAATTTCTTAAATTTCCGCGAATTGCCCATTAAAATGTTTACATAGAATAAAACTAGAATTTTTAAGCTATATTTTGACATAAATTTTAAGAAAATCGGACACGACATGTTTTGAGATATTCAAAAGGTTATCTTTCAAACTTAATTTTTTCTATAAATTTTATTATTTATTTAAAAAAATTTTTACCATCATGAAATTGAGAAATTTATATTTTAAAATCACTAATAGTGAATAAAGTTTGGCTTTAATAAATGGGAGAAATATTTTTTTAAAAATTGCTTTACAATGGCAATTGTTTATAAGGTGGTTCGTTTTGAAATGGAATGTCCCATATGTTGTTTTTAGTCCTGATGAGCTGCGTTCACAGCGAAAATGCATTAGTACAATGAAATAGAAAAATAATTCTATATTTAAACACCGTTTGCAATTATTTTGGACCCACGGCCACAATTAAAAAACAGTATTTAATTTTTATAGAAACAATTAATAATAAGAAATAGTTAACGACACAAAGAAGACTGAACTTAATTGTTTCTAAAAGAAGCTGTAATTATATAACGAATTTTTCCTAGTGTATCTATTTAGTGATCAATTACATATTATCTAAGAATTGTAGATTTTCATTCTTCTCTAAGAAAGTTATTTACTTTTAAAAATTATGAAAATATGGTAAAGTGCTGAGAAAAACTAATAGCTATTGAACGATACTTTATATTTATTTAGAAATTATTTAATATAATGATTTCATTTTAGCATGTTAATTGAATGATATTACAAAATTTAATTTTGATTACTGATCCTAATACCATTAAAATCATTCCTGCAAAATATTGTAATTTTTTGAAATATTTTTTAAAAACACTCCAAAAACTGGGTGAAGCAAAATTCAGTAAAACTTTCCATAATAAATTGTAATTTTAAATGAAAATAGAAAATCCAATATGTTGGATTTAAGAATAGTTATAACATTTTTTTAATAGGCTTTTATGATTCCTAAAACTTCAAAAGTGCGACCTTTTAATATTAAAGAATTTTAAAGATACCTAATGGGATGTTGACAATGGTAACCATTATTTCAATATTGGGTCATGCCAAGGAAACAAAATCAATTTTCAAAAGCTTGATTTTTTCATTGGCAGCCAACAATAACCCAAAATTTTCAAAAACCATTTTTTTAATTGTTATCAGGGACTTTGACGAAAAATATGTGTCGTGCCCGTGTTGTGCCTTGGCACGATACAGTGTGATCAAACTGCAGACTCATATCCCCCCCACCATAGCGCTAATCGTACTCCTTCCATATGGCACTAACACACACATACTCCGCGCGTTTCAACCTATCGGTGTGCCTCTTTTTCCTTTTTCTATATTCTCTCGAGAGACTTGGCGAATATTTACCGACAGTAGGCTAAAAAAGAGGCGCGACTTTTTAAAACTGTGAATTAAACATTAATTATTAATTGAAAGTATAAAACAGAATTTGCATTGTTTTTACTTACAAAATAGTAATAATTAATTGTTAAATTAATATTTTAATAAATAAGTCAAGCAAATAAAACTTTTATTCATATATTAATTTATCAATAATAATTTAATTGTGTATAAGAAATATTTGAAAAATTATTTATTGCTAATAATTTTCCAAATATTTTTATTAACTGTGCTTATTTAATTAACCTGTTTTTAAAAATATATCAAAGAAAAAGAAAATAATTTTAATATTTAGATTTAAATAACTGTAAATATTATTCAAAAAATTAATGTTTTTATTGAAAATACATAGCATTTACAGTATTTTATTAACTAAAAATAATAGAACAATAATTAATTTATTAATTATATATAACTTATTGATAAAATACTCGTTTATTAATATCTTTATATTCGTTTTACATATTACTAAACTCGTTTCCACACCATCAAGGAGGTAGAGTTTATGGCGCGTTTTTAACCTTTTAAGAACTAACTGACATTGAATAAAAACTAACTTGATTAACTCCAATTTTTTTTAATCATTATTTTATCATATCATTTTCAACTGTTTTAATAATTTAACAATAACGTTTAACTTAATTACTGGCTTATATTAAATTTAATAATTACTAATAATATAGTATATTAAAAATATTAAAGTAATTATTAGTTGAATCATAAATTACCAAATTATAATTAATAATTTTTGTATAGATTTATAATTAATAACAATGTTGAATTTAATAATTAATAAAAATAGCCCATTGTAAATTAACAAATAATAATAAAAATGTTTAATTATTAATAATTTGATAAATTTAATGAATTGAATAATTTACTATAAAATAAATTTGTTTTATATTTTTTTAATAATTTATTATTAGTAATGCCAATATTATTTACCAATTTAGTTTGTTAGTGTTTAGTTTCTTATACACTCTGAAAGAAACATAAAATAAATTACTTTAAGTTACATAAAAACTCTCAATTAAACATTAAATAAAATTTCCTAATAATCTAAGGTTAAATAGTTAGACTATTCAAAACAAGTTAACAAATTTTTAAAGAAACATATAGTAAATATTTGTTACAATTTAAAATTAAGTAACGAAATTAAAGTTAAATTAAATAGTAATTTTTAAACAAACATAATCTTATAATTGAAAAACAGTTGTTTAGAAGTTAAATTAGTACTTTTAAAAAAACAGTCTGTTTAAAACATACAATAATTATTGTTTTCTTTGGTTGGTTTTTTTCTTTGGTTTGTTATTCGTGTTTATCGATTGCGACGCTAAGAATTATTTTAATTTTAATAATGCAAAATAAAAAGCTGTTAAACTTTTCGAATTATACTATTTTCGACTTGAGGACATTGCCCGAAAATTTAAAATCTACTTAAGTGCGTGCAATGTGATTTTATCTTTTTTGCTATTAGGATCATTAAATTTATAAATGTCGTGGTTCATTAATTCTAAATGAGACTTTGAAATCTGCATTGTTTTCGCAGTTTCGTTACGAGATTTCAACGCAGATCGAATAACGAAAATAGAATTAAGAGTCTCGACCCCTAAACGATTTCTTCTTGATGTTTTCGCATCTTTAAGCATGGAAAATGACCATTCCGCTTCTGCGTTTGAATGAGGAAGATTCTAATTAAATTAAAAAATTTTGTCAAATTTGGAAACTTAAATGTGACATAATCTGCAGAAGAAAGGCAGATTTTAGTGCACATGTCATCAAGAGAGCTTAGACAAATTTTCTTTTTCTTCAACAGGAATTTCATACAAAGTTTGCCATTCTTTGTGTAACTCGGAAGCATCTAATTGAATCTTTAGATCATTGCAAACTTTCAAAACTCTTGCATATGTCTTACTTCTGTCACCATAAAGTGAATCTG
Organism: Leptopilina drosophilae; assembly: GCA_032873175.1. Lineage (NCBI taxonomy): Eukaryota > Metazoa > Arthropoda > Insecta > Hymenoptera > Figitidae > Leptopilina > Leptopilina drosophilae. The sequence continues at coordinate 25,525,874 of CM065479.1, read as the reverse complement.
TTGCCCTGAAAACTGACACAGAAGAAAGAAATATATCATCAAAATCTCATAACTCGCTGTTACGTAAAATTCCAAAAATTTTTCATAAAAAACTTTAATTTGATCATTCTGCAATTTTCCGTTTACAATTTGTAAATTTAAATGTTCTCGCGCTTCGACACCAATATCTGTATTCTCGACTGCCTTTTGATTGCAAGACTTCAAATATTGCTCCCTTAGCTGTCAAAAATAAAAGCTCATCGGTTTGAAGAAAAGCTCTTTTTAAATATTTGTCTAAAACTCAAAATAAGAGACCAGCCAATCTTGGCTGGAGCTCTTGGGTCATTGTTTCGCGTTTTTGAAATGTAGCATTGTATACTTTAAAGAAATTTAGTGTAAACTTGAAAAATAAAGAATACAACAACGTAAATGGGTCTTCCATTAAAGCTCGCAAGTTGTTAGCTTTTTTAGTCTTGTCCTCTAGTTCGACAAGCATTAAAAATCTGATAATTAAATCCCAATTTTTTAAAATTACTACAATGCAATGGTGACGAACAAGCCAACGCGTTTCGGAATGACTGGGAATTTTTTGAAAATTTTCTCCTAATTCTTCCACTATTTCTTGATAAATTGTTGTTCTTTTTGAACTCATATTTAAAAAGGCAGGCAACCTTAGAAGTAATTTATCTACCACAGGAATTTTTGAAGACTCTAATTTCTGCTTCTTTGACTTTTTCATGAAAAGTTAAGGATTCAGAAGAATTTGAATTTGGAGAAATTGTTGAAGTAAGAGCTTTTTCATTTTCTACTGAAGCTACTGTATCAGTAGTTACTGCAACTTCCTGAATATTTTCAGAATGATTAGTTAGAGTTGCCCTTTCACTGTTATTTAATTCAACCCCGTAATATTTTGACTTTTCAAAACAATTAAAATTTACATGTGATAAGGAAAACTCGTGCCTTTTAATTTGTGACTTTCCACAAACCATTGTTAAACCGCAAATTTTACACTTAAATTTTGTTACATCGGCTACTCTAATTACCCATTCTTTCCATGAAAGAAATTCGTCAAACCAAGTTTCTTGAAAACAGGTAGGCGGTCTCTTGATTTTCTTTGGCGGTTGTCCTTCATTTTCAGATAAAAAAGCACAATTTGTGCTACTACTGGCATTTAAATCCATATTTTAGTAAGGAATTCTAAGAAGAATATTAGAAAAATGTATTTAACAAACTCACCACGCGAAAAAATGTCAGTGTCCTTGAAAAACTGCTAAAAAATAATCCTTAATCCCTGAAAGGACTAACACATTTACACTACATCGATTCTTGTAATTTTTAAAAAAATAACGTTATATATAATACCAGAAATGATTAAAAGAATTTTATAATTGTTAACGCGTAAAAATGATTAAAACCCCTGAAAAAATTACAAACAAACTACCACCTGTTGGGACGATGTGTATAACCTTTTCTTCGCGACGCGGCGGAGAACTAAATGTAAACAAACCCGGCCGGCTTCGTATTTCTACAAAAATCGCACGTTTAACGAAAAGTAATACACGGTTTAAACACAACTTTAGAACATTTATGTTCAGAAGATACTAATCAACAATTGGCTTACGAATTTTCCATAAATCACTCAAAATTAACTCTTAGTCGTCGCGTACGCGTTTCGATTTTCCTTCCGCAATCCCATTAAGTCCTTTCTCCAATATGTTCCCAAAACTCTGCGTTTGTCTGCGAATGACTGCGTTGCGTTGCTTTTAGCATATGTTGATATAGCAACCGACGCAAACGCAAACGCAACGCAGAGTTTTAGGAACGTATTGGAGAAAAGCCTTTAAGCTGCCTCTACAATTAGGAAAAAAATTGATAAACGCTCGACGCAGACGCGAGAAAAATACATGGTATTTTCTCGCGTTTCGCGTATTACTTTCTAATTGTAGAGGCAGCTTTACGAAATAAAAAAAACGACGTGCGGTGATTCGGTGAACGAACAAAATATATATGCATATATACATGTATTGCATATGACAACAAATCGCAGAGTACTTTTAAAAAACATATTTACCTTTGAATTATTTATCATTACTAGCGTCGTTGTCCTCGCTCGCTAACGCTCCCTCGGAAAACATTTTACTTGTATATTTCCACTTATATAAATTTATTAAATAGCATCTCCATTGATAATATATGGGTGATTTTCAAATAACTGTCATATTTGCATGTCCCCATAGATAAATGACTAATAAAATTATTATTTTTTGCCACTCACTTCATAAATCACTTAATAGAAGTCTCTTCTTAAAGATACTTAATATTCAGTTTGTTAACATTAACATTATCATAGTTAAAATTAAGAAAATAGGGTTAAAATGTCAGGTCCGTGGCATACGTTTTTTTTAAATTTTGTTCTGAAATTTTCACGTAAGCAAATATTAAAACTATCTTTTAAGTACTTTGTAGGCCAAATCTAACCAGATGTTTTACATATAAAAATATTTTTATTACAATGATATTCTACGTACACGAGCACTTTTTTCATGCTTTAAATTGTTAATTACGTTCTACCAACACATGTTAACGTCATCGTGATTTTATTACTCAATTTTATGTTTAATTGACTTCTACTGGTATTATTTTGAAGTGCGAACATTGAAAAGAAAATATTTATTCGATTTTTTATTTCTTTACGTGTTTTAACTGTAACACACATGTCAGGACCGTGGAAAAATGTCAGGTCCGTGGCATGTAACTTTTGCATTTTCTTTGCGTTTTCCATCGTAACTTTAGAAATATTTAAAATCTTGTAGTTTTCATTTGAACATATACTTTAATAACAAAAATGTACTGGAATATGTAATAAATTTCAAATTTGGTTCACTATTTTAGCAGAAAAATGTCTTATTCAAAAAAATCACAGTTATTTGAAAATCACCCATATATGAAAAAATTTTTATGTAAATATATACGTATGTGTTGTGAATTTATGTGTGAATATACATGTGTATGTAAATAATAATTTTTTTATTTTCTTTTTAAAAATTATTTGATTGCTTTGAATTATTTGTTATTCAACATTTCTATTTGTTCATAAATTAAGATTTAATTATTTTAAATAATGATATTTTATTTTTACCTACTTGTAGTTAATTTTAAAGTATTAATTTTCTAATTATAAAATAAAAATATTTCTACTTACATATATATATATATATATATATATATATATATATATATATATATATATATATATATATATATATATATATTCCCTATGTTTTGTAAGTCTGAAAATATTGAGTTTAGGAAAAAGTTGGCAATGAATGAAAGTTTTAGTTTTATTTTAACTTTTAAGAAATGTTAAAAAAATATTTTTTTTAATAAACAAGTTAATTTTTTTAACTGTAGGTAATATTATGTTAATATAAACTGATTTACAAGATGTGCAGTACTGGAATCCAAAAATAAACGTATATTTTAAAAGGAAAACTTAATTTTTTTATAAAAAAAATTTTTTGTTTACATTTCTTAAAAGTCGAAATAAATCCAAAACTTTCATTCTTTGACAACTTTTTCCTTAACTCAATATTTTCGGACTTATAAGCTACTGAATATAGGTTTACAATTAAGGCTTCCAATTTAGGAACCGGTCGGAAGCTCGGACGACACGCGCTAGTACCAGTCGAGTAGCAGTGAGGAGCCCACTGACTGGCAGTTACGCGTGTCGTCCGAGCGTCCAACCGATTCTTGAATTAAAGTTATTAAAAATAATAAATGTTATTAATTAAATGTTAAAATTAAATGTTAAACTAAAATGTTATTAATAAAATTAATAAATGTTATTCGAAGCCGATTAATATTTAAAATGTCTCGAGCAATTAATATTTTGAGCGAAGCAACTTTTATTATATATCAGAGCAATTATTACTACTTTGTATAGATTTTTAGTTTCTACTCGAAAAAGCAAACGCTATGAAACAAAATATCAGTTACACGCATATATCCCTTTCCCATATATAAACGTAACATTACAGTAATATTGTAGTCATATTAAATTTTACTATTGTATTTACATTTGAAAAAAAAATTAATATTTTTTTTACTGTCTGATGGGTAATATTATCCATTAATATTACTGTAACATGACAGTAACATTACTTTAATATTACACGCTTATGGAAAAATTGCAAAACAGTTCCCAAACAGCACGTAAGGTTATAGTGACATCACTGTAATATTACACTGGAGATTCGTAATCTGCACTGTAATATAACAGTGATCTTACTAGAATATGAAAATCTCCGCCTGGAGGTAATATTATGTTGTACAATTACGGTAAATTAATGGGAATATTAAGGTAATATTACCTCACAATGTTAAGGCAATATTACACTGTGATTTTATTGTAATGTTAATATAATATAGGGTAGCTCCATGCCTAAAAAATCAAAGTTGTACACTAGTTTTTTGATTTTGTTGAAACTTCGAAATTTTGAAGTGGAATACATGCCAGTAAAGAGCCTTATTTCGATTTAGAAAAATTTTGGATTTACGAAGTTTTAAAAATTTTTTTTGACATTTTGAAAATGGTATATCTCTAAGGAAAATGAATGAAATTTAATGAAATTTTTAGGGAATGCTTATTGTTTACAGACAATTTAAGAAAATATTTTAGAAAAAAAAATTTTTTTTAAAACAAATTATTAAAAAATAAATTTTTAAATAATCAATTTTTTGAAAAGTACCATTTTTATTTTTTTTAAATAATAATGATTCGATTCCCACTTATTTCACGAGTAGTTTCCAAAAAAAATTGATGGAGGGTCTGAAACTTTAGGAGATATTGAATTTTTTGTCCTTGCGCGCAACCGTAAAAAGCGCATTTTCCGACTATACTCTACACTGAAAAAAATAAATTTATGATACTGCCATAAATATAGCCAATTCTGACATATTATATTGGTAGATATGATACTACCATACAGTATTGCTGTTTTAGCCATACGCAGTGTAGAACAGCAATATGTATTTGAGAGACAATAATATGTATGCGGAGAACACGAATACTGTATTTTAAGAACAGCAATACGGTATTGCTGTTTCAGCTATACATCCTAACCATACTTGTATGTCAAAATTAACATTATCATTTTTTTCAGTGTACATACAAACTAACGTTCAAAGTCACCTCTATGTCGTAAATTTTAACCGAATTTGATTTTTCTTTTTGGAGAATGTCAGGCTATAAATTCGTAAGAATACTGTGCGATTTGTAGATTTATATTTGTTTAAACAAATTATTATTATTGTTAATTACTAACTTTTTACATATTGTACACAGAGAGGTGTATTCTTTTCATAATAATAACTAACAATTTTGTGAAATTTTAGTTTTTAGTATCAATCAACTCGCAATGAAAAACCGCATTTAACTGTGTTAATAAAAATTAAATATAATAATTAATGACTGCAAAAAACGATAATTAAAAATCGAGGAATATGAAGAAAATTAAGAAATACTTGATAAAAAGTGATACGAAGTACTTTGCGTGCTCTGAAAATCGTACGAATCATCAAACTCGACTATCAAATACATAGGAAAAACATACACAAAGTGGTATATGTTCTTTTTCAATCGAACACATGGTCGAGCACGACGGTTGCGTACGAAATGAAAACCACGCATCTGCATTACCCGAAACATGTGTAAGTTCTTCTATCGTAAAGTTGGCCGAGGCACCACGTAACTACACTTCGGTTACATTCGCCATTATTTGTCGGGTATGTTCGGAGAGGTAAAATGGTATTTACTAATACGATTTGAAATGCATTGAATGATTAATTTAAATTTATACAGTAGTTTTTATTGCATATATAACTAGGCAATAAATGAAAACCACTTAAATATAATACATTATTTTCAGTTTAAAAAATATTTCCTAAATAATAATATTTCCCTATGCAAATGAATATTACTGTAGGCATATAATGTTAGCTACATTTTATGAATTTTATTTCCATCACCATGTACTGCTCCATACCAAGCGACATAGAAAATGTGTAAGTTTTTAATTCTGATCGTCGTGCCTAGCTCGAGTGCCGGTGCGAGAGAAACAACGCAAGTGACTATGTGTAAGTTTTTCCTTCATATTTTCAAAAAGTAGACATTGTAAGTCACATTTTGCATAGAATTTGTTTAAATAATTCATTTTTTTTGCAAAATTAGAATCAGCGCATACACTTTCATTAGAGAAGTGTTAATTAATTATTAAATTATTATTTCTAAAACGGAGTTCTTGAAGCAAACAGTTTTTCTCTATTTTCTCAGTTTGACAGGGATTGCACTTATGTAAGTTTTTCCTTACTACGGCAGAATTATGTGTTAATACAAATACTGTATCTTAATAATGTTTTATGACATTTGTGACATAAAACATTTGATTTATTATTAAAAAATTATTTAAACAAATTATTGTTATTATATACCAACTTTTTACAGAATACACCTAGAAAGTTTATCTGTAATCATAAAAGATGTAGTAAATTGCAAAATTAGGAAAAAACTGCAACTTTCTAGGTGTATTCTGGAAAAAGTTGGTAAATAACAACAATAATTTGTTTAAACAAATAAAAAATGTATTTTAAAATCATAATATATTTTATTTATTGATATAAAACAATTTTACTGCAAAAGTTTAACGATTTTATTTTTTTGCAATATGCAAGAACAAACACCCGGTCAATTTTCAGTATTCTCGTACATACTTTTTTAATTGTTATAAATATACAAGAAGAAGTTTAAAAAAAAATTTATTTTTTTTCAAAAGTAGATAAAATTTTGTTCAGTGAGTTAAAATGGCGATTCGATTGATACAAAATTCGAGGAGATATTCAACATTATTTGTCCAGTCGCCCTGTGTTTTTTCGTGCCAAAATTGATACCTGAAGTCTGATTGTGGATTCATATAGTGTGGGGTGGTAGTATGAATATGTATATGTTTCCAACTCGAGATTTTTCATGCTGCGCGTTATAAACAATTTTGAAGGTGCCGAAAAACAGTTTTTTGATGACCGTTCTTTCCCATCAAATTGTAGGGGAAAAAATTGTTAATAAAAGTTATAGAGCTCGGAAATACCTTTAAAATGATAGGTCATATGTTAAAATTGGTCCATTTGTTTACTGGCAAATGAATTTAAACCACTAAAAATGGCACTTTCTTATTTGTTTAATAACTTGAACAAAAGTTAACAAATTATTTTGATATTCTCCAAAAATGTTCCTCTCAAGACCCTCAAGATGTGTGCCAAATCTGAATACGATTCGATAAATAGTTTATGAGAAATTCCATTTGTTAACTAAAAACATGATTTTTTAAAATGGAATTTCTACATTTTTGGCCGAATGAAAATCAATTTTTTTTGTTGGGTTCTCTTCATGAAATGTCAATCTATCAATCACAATTTGTAGCGAATTGAATTTTTACAAGAAAACTGGTTTTTTGGGGGGAGAAATTTTTGGCTTATAAACAAATGAACACTACATCAACAATTTTTACTTTAACAATTTGTCATAAACGCCATTTGATTACTTATTCTTTCCTGCAAACTTTGCAACAAAAAAATTTTGATCTAGGTCAAAAGGGGAGGGAGATAATTTTTTTATTTCAAAAAATTCCTGAGCCTTTAATTATTAATATTTTTTATTTTTTTTATTATATTTTTTTAGTTGATTAGTCATACTAATTATAAAAAAATCAATCTAAACATCTATGCACTTCTTGTTCGTAAAAAAAATCCTAAAATGTATGCAACGTTTGAATGCAACGTAGAGCAGCCTATTTGCTCTAGGCTGCATAGTGGGAGACATCATCAGTCGCTCGCGCTAAAGTTGAATTCAAACTTTCAAATTCGTAAAAGTTGTCATAACATTCAAACAAATTGATGAATTTTGATCATTTTTTTTTTAAACTGGGCTAAAATTTTCTCAGGAATTCAAATTTTTTATTTGTTTTTTCAAAAATTTATAAATAATGTCAAAAAATTATTAATTAAAAAAAATTTTTTTTTGGTTTTTTTTTTTAAATTCATTTATTTCAAATTTTTTATTTTTAACTGCTTGAATAGTAAAAGAAACACTAATTAATTATTTTTGCATTAAAAGAATTAAGATTTTTGAAAAAATGCTATTTGCAGAACAATATTATACTAATAATTTGACATATATTTCGAAAATACCTCAATTTTGGGTAAGAAAAAAGTTCTGCGAATAGCATTTTACCGAAAACCTTAATAAATTTGAATTGCTTTTATTATTCGAGCAGTTAAAAATAAAAGATTTGAAATAAATGAATTTAAAAAAAAAACCAAAAAAAAATTTTTTTTAATTAATAATTTTTTGACATTATTTATAAATTTTTGAAAAAACAAATAAAAAATTTGAATTCCTGAGAAAATTTTAGCCCAGTTTAAAAAAAAATGATCAAAATTCATCAATTTGTTTGAATGTTATGACAACTTTTACGAATTTGAAAGTTTGAATTCAACTTTAGCGCGAGCGACTGATGATGTCTCCCACTATGCAGCCTAGAGCAAATAGGCTGCTCTACGTTGCATTCAAACGTTGCATACATTTTAGGATTTTTTTTACGAACAAGAAGTGCATAGATGTTTAGATTGATTTTTTTATAATTAGTATGACTAATCAACTAAAAAAATATAATAAAAAAAATAAAAAATATTAATAATTAAAGGCTCAGGAATTTTTTGAAATAAAAAAATTATCTCCCTCCCCTTTTGACCTAGATCAAAATTTTTTTGTTGCAAAGTTTGCAGGAAAGAATAAGTAATCAAATGGCGTTTATGACAAATTGTTAAAGTAAAAATTGTTGATGTAGTGTTCATTTGTTTATAAGCCAAAAATTTCTCCCCCCAAAAAACCAGTTTTCTTGTAAAAATTCAATTCGCTACAAATTGTGATTGATAGATTGACATTTCATGAAGAGAACCCAACAAAAAAAATTGATTTTCATTCGGCCAAAAATGTAGAAATTCCATTTTAAAAAATCATGTTTTTAGTTAACAAATGGAATTTCTCATAAACTATTTATCGAATCGTATTCAGATTTGGCACACATCTTGAGGGTCTTGAGAGGAACATTTTTGGAGAATATCAAAATAATTTGTTAACTTTTGTTCAAGTTATTAAACAAATAAGAAAGTGCCATTTTTAGTGGTTTAAATTCATTTGCCAGTAAACAAATGGACCAATTTTAACATATGACCTATCATTTTAAAGGTATTTCCGAGCTCTATAACTTTTATTAACAATTTTTTCCCCTACAATTTGATGGGAAAGAACGGTCATCAAAAAACTGTTTTTCGGCACCTTCAAAATTGTTTATAACGCGCAGCATGAAAAATCTCGAGTTGGAAACATATACATATTCATACTACCACCCTACACTATATGAATCCACAATCAGACTTCAGGTATCAATTTTGGCACGAAATGACCACTTTTTTCACAGGGCGACTGGACTATATGTATTAGTTGGCCACCCCGGGTGGCCGTCCGGTAGCGCGAAGGTTAAATTAGGGTTGGTAATGTTTTCCCTAATTATATTATTTTTCTTTCAAAAAAATTAAATTTTTGTAATTACTAAAAAAATTTTTTTCAAAAAAAAAACAAAGCTAAAAAATTGTTTAAGTAATTATTAACAACAATTGTATTTAATATTAATTGTGTTGCTTTTCTTTGTAAAAGTTTATTTCACTAAATTTTGTAAACTCAATAAAGTGTTCTTGTTTTTAATGTCTCAAAAATATTTTAATTTCAAGAGCTTTCAATATAGGTAATTTGTTTTAAATTTAATATCTATAAGCATGATAAACAAATAATTATAAAGTCGTTTTCACAATTTTCATTTGCATGTGTTCTGTGACAATTTCTCAATGGAAGAACTAGGAAACAACTTTAAATTTTTTAATTGTGTTTTAAATTTGCATTGGTATTTATGTTAGGTCCAGTAAATTGGAAAATTAGAAAAAAATACACCTCTCTGTGTACAATTTATAAAAAGTTAGTAATTAACAATAATAATAATAATTTGTTTAAACAAATATAAATCTAAAAATCGCACAGTATTCTTACGAATTTATAGCCTGACATTCACCAAAAAGAAAAATCGAATTCGGTTAAAATGTACGACTTAGAGGTGACTTTAAACGTTAGTTTGTATGTAGAGTATAGTCGGAAAATGCGCTTTTTACGGTTGCGCGCAAGGACAAAAAATTCAATATCTCCTAAAGTTTCAGACCCTCCATCAATTTTTTTTTGGAAAATACTCGTGAAATAAGTAGGAATCGAATCATTATTATTTAAAAAAAATAAAAATGGTACTTTTAAAAAAATTGTTTATTTAAAAATTATTTTTTTAATAATTCGTTTAAAAAAAAATTTTTTTTTCTAAAATATTTTCTTAAATTGTCTGTAAACAATAAGCATTCTCTAAAAATTTCATTAAATTTCATTCATTTTCCTTAGAGATATACCATTTTCAAAATTTCAAAAAAAATTTTAAAAACTTCGTTAATCCAAAATTTTTCAAAATTTTTCAAAATCGAAATGAGGCTCTTTACAGGCATGTATTCCACTTCAAAATTTCGAAGTTCAAGAAAATCAAAAAACTAGTGTACAACTTTGATTTTTTAGGCATGGAGCTACCCTATACAGATAAAATTAGAATAATTTTGAGCCAAAATAAGTGAAACCGGCCGCTTGAAAAAATTTTTTCTCCAATTTTCAAGTTATCTATGATTTTTGGTAGATATATGAGTACACTTTTTCCCCCTAAATTTTTTTTCAAAAAATAAATAAAGCGATTGCTAAAAAATGAAAATCTTTAATTGTTATTAACAATCTAATGTCAGATTTTCAAAATTCAAAATGGCGGATCTAATATGGCGGTCAAGAGAATAAAAAATCCAACGGATTTGTTTAAAACTTGTTAATCGGGGGTTTTCGGGGTCACTGATTACGAATCCGATGTCAGATTTTGAAATCCAAATTGGCGGACCTAAAATTCGATCAAATTGCATGAATTTTGAAATTCTCCGCCATATTGGATTCACCATTTTAATTTTGTAAATCTGACATCATATTCGTAATCAGCGACCCCGAAAACCCACAAGTAACGAGTTTCAAGTGTATTTGATAAATTTTTAAATCTTCATAGTCGCCATTTTAGGTCTACCATTTTGAATTTTGAAAATCTGATTTGAAATTCGGATTCAACGACCCCAAAAGCCTTAGTATGCACTTGGTCATTCAAATCGAATTATGATTAATATTTTATTTTTGAGATGGACATATATGGCCACAGACGTAAAGGTGGCACGACTTTTTGTGGACTGTCAAGGGGTTAACTGAAACCACTTTTGAATCTACCAGAGAAAATATACAAATAAAGCTTTTGAAAATTTTGTATTTTTCGCTGAAAAAAATTATTATGAATATATAAAGAAATAATTGCAAATTATTTATTTACAAATAATTAGTAAGTTTTCAAAAGAATATGAGAAAATAGGAGTAAAATTGAAAATTGGTAATCAGAATGTTGAATCAGAATATACAATTTCAAATTTGAAAGTAGAATCGGAATGTGGAATCGGAATATTGAAAGTAGAATCTAAATGTGGAATCGGAATGTTGAAAGTGGAATCTGAATATTGAAAGTGGAATCGGTATGTGGAATCGGAATGTTGAAACTGGAATCTGAATGCAGAATCGAAATATTGAAAGTGGAATCTGAATGTAGCATCGGAATATTGAAAGTGGAATCTGAATGTGAAATCTGAATATTGAATGTGGAATCGGAATATTGAAAGTAGAATCGGAATGTTGAAAGTGGAGTCGGAATGTGGAATCGGAATATTGAAAGTGGAATCGAAATATTGAAAGTGGAATCAAAATGTGAAATCTGAATATTGAATGTGGAATCGGAATGTTGAATGTGGAATCGGAATGTTGAAACTGGAATTGGAATGTGGAATCGAAATGTTAAAAGTGGAATCTGAATATTCAAAGTGGAATCGGAATGTGGAATCGGAATATTGAAAGTGGAATCGAAATGTGAAATCTGAATATTGAATGTGGAATCGGAATGTTGAAACTGGAATCGGAATGTGGAATCGAAATGTTGAAAGTGGAATCTGAATATTCAAAGTGGAATCGGAATGTGGAATCGAAATATTGAAAGTGTAATCGGAATTTTAGAAGTGGAATAGGAATGTGGAATCGAAATATTGAAAGTGGAATCGGAATGTGGAATCTGAATATTCAAAGTGGAATCGGAATGTGGAATTTGAATGTGGAACCGGAAAAAGTTACGTAATCGACTCCCAGGCCTAGTCACCATTCGGTTCACATTCGGTTGGCAGGCAGTTCCGAGCCCGTAGAGTTACACTGGCGTCAGTACGGGCTAGGATCCGTGCCGGTTCTAAATTTTTGCCTGGGGAAGTATTAAATAAAGAGAAAAAATATTACAGCAATGAGAATAAATAAAAATTTAGTAGATTTAAATAATTTATTAACTAAGAATTTTTTTTGTGAGCGCGATGTTTTGCTCCGCATAAACTCGTTGCGCGCTGACCACAAATACCCCGTAACGCATCAAGTTAATGCTGAGCACAACGTCGCGCCGAGACCGCTCTCACAAAAAAAAATTCGTAGTTAATAAACTATTTTTATCTACAGTACCGGCCAGAATTGTCAGTCCACTTACAAAATTCGTATTAAAAACATGCCTCTCGTTTTTTGATAATATTTCAGTTAAAAATAAGTCTAGAAAAATTTAAAAATAACCATTGGAAAGTTTATAAAATTTCGTGTGAAATGAGCTAAAGTTCAAAACTATTCGTTAAATAGAAACTGAGTTAAAGTGTGAGAAATATCGTCTAATTTTCTGCTATTGAAAATTCTGTTATCCAACTTCAAGTTTAGGATTGCTCTAAACGAGGTTAGAAAAAAAATTAAAATTCACATATAATAAAGCTTGAGATCTCCTCTTTAAAAGTAGACTAAGTAGCTTAAAAAATATTACGTGGTTTAAAAGATATTCGAGATTTTAAAAAGGTCTTCACGATTGACAAGCAAACCATCATTCAAGCAAAACAGTCACATCGCGCTTCATAGCCAGGGCCGAATAGGACGCTTTATCAAAAACGGGCCCCATTATTATAATTAATTATGAATTATTATTAATTATTAATTATATTTAATTTTTAATTTACTAAAATTCTAGTTAACTAATTTATTTTTAATTTAGAGAAATTTATTAATTTGTAATATTGATAATTTATAATTTTGAAAAATTATTTAATGTTAATTAAATTAAATTTAAAATAATAATTTCTAATAAAAAAAACTATAAAATGTGTTCAAATTACAGTTTTATTTAAAGAATCTCATTTAATTAATAATTAATAATTAATAATTAATAATTAATAATTAATAATTAATAATTAATAATTAATAATTAATAATTAATAATTAATAATTAATAATTAATAATTAATAATTAATAATTAATAATTAATAATTAATAATTAATAATTAATAATTAATAATTAATAATTAATAATAATTCATAATTAATTATAATAATGGGGCCCGTTTTTGATAAAGCGTCCTATTCGGCCCTGGCTATGAGGCGCGATGTGACTGTTTTGCTTGAATGATGGTTTGCTTGTCAATCGTGAAGACCTTTTTAAAATCTCCAATATCTTTTAAACCACGTAAAATTTTTTAAGCTACTTAGTCTACTTTTAAAGAGGAGATCTCAAGCTTTATTATATGTGAATTTGAATTTTTTTTCTAACCTCGTTTAGAGCAATCCTGAACTTGAAGTTGGATAACAGAATTTCCAAAAATCAGAAAATTAGACGATATTTCTCACACTCTAATTCAGTTTCTATTTAACGAGTAGTTTTGAACTTTAGCTCATTTCACGCGAAATTTTATAAGCTTTCCAATGGTTATTTTTAAATTTTTCTAGACTTATTTTTAACTGAAATATTATCAAAAAACGAGAGGCATGTTTTTGATACGAATTTTGTAAGTGGACTGACATTTCTGGCCGGTACTGTACCAACTTTTTATTTCAGATATTAAATCCTTGATTTATATAGTTTAAAGATATTTAAAAAAAATTTACGAAAAAGGTCCAGAACGCAATTAATTATTCATTTGTTTAATAATAACAGTAATTTTTTACAATAAATAATTTTTTCAACAATGAAACAAATTTTTCTTAAAAGTTCTAATCTTTATGAATTATGTGCAAAAATTTCCATTAAAATCCGACAAATCATTAAAATTAAATTGTTTATAAAAAATAAACAAATTAATATTTTTAAATAAAACATGGTGATTATTTGTGTCTCTATTACTACTTTATTTTTATAAAGTTGGTTATTCAAATTTCAAACTTTGGAAAATCCGAAGCTTACTTCAGGAATTCTTACCCATATGTATCATGTAATGGTAAAATTGATGATAATGGACATTACTTATAGGAAAATCGCCTAATAGCTTTATTTTGACCTAAATCTGAGAGCTGTTATCAATTAAGTCTATTGAATGTGGATAGCCTACAGTGGTTTTGTGTGCTATACACGAAACAAGCCACCACTTGGTCTTGGATGATGCCTCTGCGAGTTATCATAATCCGATTTGGTTAATCTGAAACATCCGTACGAACACTAAGCTCGTTTCGGTTCAGAAACAGTTTCAAGGTTGATCTCTGCTAATCCTAGTTTACAGAGGACTATTTCTACCGCAAAAGCATCAAGACGACCGCAAAATAGCGACCACTTTAAAATTTCACTCTCATGCAGAAAGACAGTTTGTAACCTTTTGCTTTCATAGATATGAAAACTTTTTTAAACCAATTTTCATATTCGAAGAAGAGATTCTTATTTTATGTGAACTTCTTGTTTTAAAACATTTTTCCTATTCAAAGAGACTATCTATTACAAATTTCTCTATAAATATCAGGGACTGACACGAATACAAAAAAAGAAAATTCGTGTCGTGCCTTGTCACGATACAAAGCTTGCTGGGTAATTCGTGCAGTGCCAAGACATGACACAAATAAAATTTGTAATTCATGCCGTGTTAGGATACGCATTTTAAAGAAATAATTCTATGCAGATTTCGTAACTTACAATTAGAAAAGTAAAAAAATTATTGCTTTCTAAATAAACATTCGTTAATGAATTATAAGAATTTGATCCATGGAAAGCAAAAATAACATAAATGCTTTCTGATACTTCTTCATATAAACGCTCTATTGTAATCCTCTAAACAAAATTCAAACTATGACCAAAAAAATACTCTAAAATTTAAATGACAACAATTTTTTAAATTTCAAATACGACAATAACCAATTGACATTGACAGACACAATTTTACCAAAATTCTATGGACTACCTAAAATTTTGTTTTATAACTTCTCTGTCCTTCATACGTTTTGGCAAAAGTTTTGTTAAATAATTTGAAAGAAAATATTCCTGTACCGAAATCTCACATCAATAACAGTTTTGACCTCTTAAAAAAGTTACATAATGTAGTCGTTCCCAACGACCATATTTTAATCTCACTTGATGATACTTCTCTTTTTACGAAAATATTATTAAAATTAGTTATAGAAAGTCTTGAACGTAGAGTGCCTTCGATTAATAATTGTAAAATACTTTTTAATTATAATTTAAATTGTACCACTTTCCTTTATTAAAATACATATTTTGTTTTTAACAACAAATATTATCAACAACTCGATGGAACTCCTATGGGTTCTCCGATGTCTTCGCCTTTTGCTGACATTGTAATGGATGATTTAGAGAGTGATTGCTACATAGTTTAAAAATTAAGCATTATAAAGACAATTTAAACTTAATTATTGACACTTTTAATTCTTATAATAAAAACATTTAATTTAATTTTGAAATTTAAAATATTGAAAAAATTAACTTTTTAGATGTTACATTAAAAATCAATAATAATCAAAAAATTATTTGTAATTTGTACCAAAAACCAATTTCTTCTGGTAGGTTGATTAATTACTATTCAGGTCATCCAGTGCAGCAGAAAGTGAATATTGTTTACAATCTAGTGGATGGAGCAATTTCACTCTCTCATTCTTCGTTTCATAATACCAACCTAGCACAGTTAAAACAAATTCTCCTAAATAATGATTATCCTCTTGATTTCATTAAAAAACATGTTAAAATTAGTTTAAATAGTATCAAACCTCGTAATAATAATATAAAAATTCTGATAATTCCTATTCTTATTTATATAAAGATATTCCAAAAATATGCAACTAATATTTTAAAACCTTATAATATAAAAACTATTCTAATTGTGAACAAAAATTTAATTTTTTTAATCAATTGTAAAATTGGGAAACGAAAATCGAAAAGTGGTCTGAAACAAATATTGTGTATAAATTTAATTGTAAAAATTGTTCAGTATATTATATAGGTGAAACGAAACGTATGTTAAAAACCCACATTGACGAAATAATAGAGAAGTAATAATTATAATACATCCGTCGTGAGTGCACATCAGTTAAGATCGGGTCATGAATTCGATTAGGACAATACTTATTATTCTTGACCATGAATCTAATTACAAAAAACGTTGTTTTACAGAAATGTTACACATATAAAAAGTAACAAACACACAATAAATATTAAATAAATTTTATTTAAATATATTTTATAAATATATAAATATATAATATATAGATATATTTTATTTAAATATACAATATATATATATATATATATATATATATATATATATATATATATATATATATATATATATATATTTAAACGTACAATATATATTTAAATAAATCTTATTTTCCTACAATAAGAAAATTGAAATAATGACCTGACTTTAGCCCAACGCAGAATAAAACAGTAACGTGAACGTAAGCATGTGATAGAAAAGGAGAAAGATACTTCCATCCTTTTCTATCTTATGCTTGCATTCGGTTGAAGTTTTATTATGGTGAGGAGTTCAGATATACAGTATATTGTTTACAGTTGAGTTGATTGCCTTTAAGGGGAATGGTTTAGATATTATAAATTGTTTTTTCGTTTAGTTTTGATAATTCGCTCGTCGTGACATGTATATGGGGATATCTCACCAAGTGGGGACTTTTTCTTTTAAAAAAATTTTATTTTCAATTTAGTGGCACATTGTTTTTTACCATAAATTATTATTTTTCGACCAAATAGAAGTATATTTTAACTGGCGTAACTTATATTTTTTAATTGCTACTGTATTTAAAATATATTATTCATATTTTTGGTTAAGAGTGCAGGTTAAACTTACTTCTAAGAGAAAAAAGTTACAAATGAAGATTGTAATTCCACTACTCTTGTTTTTAGATAAAACAACGTGAGCATGATTAAAATAGAATTTTATTTTAAGGAAAGAAATTAGTCTTATTTTAAGTAAAATAATTTTTTAAAATTAATTTCGATTATTTAAAAATTTTTTTCAAAATAGGGATGGATACCACCCTATCAGTCACTTCACTTATTCTAAAAAATTTAATATATTTTAAAACCCTTCAAAACACATTTCCTTTTATTTACCTGAACTTATTCATCAAAAATCCACCCGCAATATAGTTCAAATAAATGTTTTTCAGCAATGGCCCTATAAACAGAGTAACTAATATATTTAGGTGAAAAATTATTTAATATCAACCCTAAATATTATTTTTAGGGGTGAGCACTTTGCACATATATTTATTTACACTAAAGCAAGATATTACGCGAAGGTGTATCCATTTTTTTAAAAGTGATTTCTTGTACTCGTCGAAAAACCATATTTTGACGAGTTACGCACTCATTGCGCGTTTTCCAAGGCCGATTTCATAGATGTATCAAGTGGCACAATGTTCTACCACCCAAAATTCTTTTTCTGAATACCTAAAAATGTAAATAGTATATATACGATTTTAATGAAGAAATCAGTTGCACAAATCTTTAATCTTGCCTAAAAACAATTATTTTTAAATCTCATACTCGTGAAAGAGAGTTAACAAAAATATATAAATGTGAATTGGCAATATGGAGGCTTTTTGTGGCACCGATATCTCAGTACCCAATTTGTCCCCATTTGGTGAGATTTCCCCATATATTTGTTCCAGCTGCCTAGTTTGTATGTAATGTTTTAAGTTATTTTGATTTTTAAAAGGTAATTTAAAAAAATTGTTTATAAAAATTATAGTGTGTGTTAACTTTTATTTTTTATTATTTTTTAATTGGTTTATTGTTATAATTAGCCTGAAGAAGATGACAAACCCATTTTATCGAAGCGTTGTTTTTAAATAAACCGAGAATATGACATAAAATTTATTTTATTTATGTTATTTTTACCTTGTATGGATCAAATTCTTATAATTCATTAAAAATTTTCGGAAGGAAATTTACACTATTAAAATATAAACATTCGTTATTTATTTATTTTGGTGAAAAATTTAAAACTATTAAATAAAAGATGATAAATCGTTTTCAAATTTTCAAAACAAAATTTATTAGTTTTCGAATTCTTTAATTTCATTTAGAAAATTTTCTGAAAAAGTTTTTCAATTTAGACGACTAATTTGCATTAATTTGAATTTGAGTAACCATCTTCTTCAAAGTCGTGACGAATTAATCGCGAATGTTACTTAACGTTTTTAATGGTATATAAATCACTTGCAATCCAGTGTAACATATATTTTTATCTAATTTAATTTAATCGTTTAGAAAGGGATACTTTACAATTTCGATTAATTGCTATTTAACCCTCCGTCACACATCTTAGAAAAAATTACAACATTACACACGTTTAGAGGGAATCCCTCACCACATTGTAAAATAAGCGACATTACAACATAAACAAAGGAATCAACAAAAATTTAATTTTAACACAAACTTACAAATATACAGTAAATTATTTTAAATTATAAAATTAATTTTCGGTGTCAAAAATAAAAATTAATTACACGAATGCACATCTTCGAAGGAATTCCACTTGATATGTAAAAATAGTATAATATTAACAAATAAGCAAAAAAATCATTAAACAATTCATTTCAATCATATTTATAATATAATTTTGTCATTAACCAACAGTCGAACAAAAAATATTTTGAAAACTTTATTTTTTACTTCACACAACCTCACTAACTAACGAGACTTCCTGTAAAATAATCTTGTAACCTTCAGAGAGAAAGAGAGAATTTGAATGGCTTTTAAAGCCATGTATTTACTTTTTAAACTATAAAATTCGAATTCCAAAAATTTTTTTAATTTCCAATTCGCAATAGAAGTTTAGTTACTAAGTTTTGAAATCTCTGTAGGACAATTTTTTGTATTCCATGAAAGGACTAAGTTTTAAAAGTTTTGCAAAAGCACTACAAGTGGCGAATTATGATATTGGCAAAAATATTTTGTTATCAAATTTTTTGGATTCTTTGGATAGTACTCAGAATTATTAAAAATTAAATTTATAGTTTAAGAAAATATAAAAATTTGCAAAATGAGTGAAATGGATGTAAAAATTTATAAAAGGTGAAATATGGTGAAAAGGTGACGGTTTTTGTTGTATATCGTAGAGGTCCCATTAAAATTAGAAATCCGATGAAATAAAAATGACTTTTTTACGGTGTAGATACCTACGATCTTAATATTTACGATTCTATGGTATGAATTTTAGCGGAAAAAACAAAAATTCCTGAAAAATACCAAAACTTTTAACTGTCAAGTCGAAATAACGCTCTTAAAAAACTTGAATTAGAGGACAATCGCGATAACAGAAATTGCCCTGAACCCTAAAAGCCGTTAAAGAGAGAAAGAAAAAATAGAGAAGAAGTGAAAGAGATAACTCGGTATATTGCAATTCGAAGGACGTTTTCGACTTCCGGTTGTGTTGAAGGATAGTAGTGTTGGTGGTAGGGATGTTTATCGGAGATCGTGAATTCTGGACGAGTCACCGTTATGGCGATTGTTTTTAAAGTACTCTGCCGACGGTAGACCTGAGCTTTATGGAGCGTGCGGGAAAAGGACGGAGGTGGAGACACAGCAGCAGCAGCAAAAGTTGGCCGCAGTTTGAAATATCGCGTTCCTAATGCAGTGGGGTAAAAACTCGACTGTATGTCTCTCTCTCTCACTCTTTCTCCCCTTTCCTATTCACCCATCGAATTTGCTCAGTCGGCGTCTACGGAGGATATAATGTGTAAAGGGCAGAAAAGGTGGAGAGATCTCTCGTCCACACGCAACAATGCCGAGCTGTATATCATGACCCCGCATATCAGCGGTCCCGGAGGCCATGAATCGCTAACTAGTTAAATCAGCTGGAACAACTTTAGCACACAGTAGTGAGAAAGTAAGCTAACGAGACTTCCTGTAAAATACTCTTGTAACCCTCCGGGAAATAGAGAGAGAGAGAGAAGTATTCAATTCGAATGGCTTTTAAAGTCAATAGTTCCATTAAGAAAAAAGTTTTTTCCTTTAACTATTGAATTTGTATTGGAGACATTGAATTCAAAAGAGAAAAGAATTGACTGCAACTTCTTAAAAGTTCTAACAGATGTGTATTTAGACTTAATATAGATTTTTCTACTTTTATATTATAGACTTGTTACGAGTTCTCTATAAGTACAGTAATAGTCAATCTTGATAAAAAATATAGTAAACAATTTTAAGGTATAGAAGACAAATAGAAATAGTGGTCAGCATTTGTATAATCAGACGCAAAGTGAAACAAACGCATTTGTTAAAAAAAAAATAAATAGTTAGTTTCATCTTACTAAAAAAAATACTTTTTAAGTAGGGGAATAGGTTAAGTTGTACTTTCGTTTTTGACTCATAACTTGAGTCCAAGTAGATGAGTAGCAAACATATGCATATCGTTCACTCCAAATAAAATGTACTTATGTTTAAAAGACAATTTGGAAGTTACTCATCATCCAAGTTGGTTTTAGAAGTCACGTAAGTTAGCGGATTGTTTTGGAAAGTGCGTATCTTTCCTATTCTTGTAGAAAGTACGTAACTCAGACTGTCGTTTTAGAATTCCTACTTTTTATTACTATTAATATTATTTTTAAGTTAATATTTTGTTATAAAGTGAATTTTTTGAAATTGGAAAAATTAAAATGTATAGGGAAGTGCTGTTAGGGTTGGACATAGTTTTGAATTTTCTTCATAACTTCCTCTGCAGTGCGAATTTCACGTTTTCGCGCATATTGTTGGAAAGATCAACTTAAATGCAATGTTTTTGCTGTACATTGCAAAAAAATTTGGCCAAAAGTTTCAAAGTTATAAGCAATTTAAAAAAAATAATGTTGTAAGGGTTGAACATGAGTGTAAAGGTTGAGTCACTGTAGAAAATCAATGAAATATTTAGGTAAATGGTTAAAAATGTCCTTCAAATAATAAAATGACAATTGAAAATGGGAAAAGGAACCATGAAATTAAAATAAAATCCCATATTGTGCATTTTTGCATAATATTAGATATTTTATTTCTTAAAAATTAATTCAAAAATTTTTAAATTAAAACAATAAAAAAAGATTATCAAAAAAATTTGTTTAAGTATACTATTCTGTAAATAGTTAGTAATTAACAATAATAATTTGTTTAAATCTTGCTTAAACAATAATAGTTATGATTTAAATTTTCTTTTGTATTTATGTTAGGTCCGGTAAATTGCAAAATTAGAAAAAATACACCTCTCTAGGTACAATATGTAAAAAGTTAGTAATTAACAATAATAATAATTTGTTTAAACAAATATAAATTTAAAAATTGCACAGTATTCTTACGAATCTATAGCCTTACATTCTCCAAAAAGAAAAATCGAATTCGGTTAAAAAACGACTTTTGGGTGACTTTGAACGTTAGTTTGTATGTAGAGTATTGCCGGAAAATGGGCTTTTTACGGTCTATCGATTTTTTTTGGAAAATACTCGTGAAATAAGTTGAAATCGAATCATTATTATTAAAAAAGATAAAAATGGCACTTTTCAAAAAATTGCTTATTAAAAAAATATTTTTATAAATAATTTGTAAAAAAAAAAAATTTTTTCTAAAATATTTTCCTAAATTGTCTGTAAACAATAATGTTATGGCATAGAAAAAATTTTTAAAAAATTGCTTTAAAAAAACCTGACATTTTTAAGTATTTTTGAAAAAAGAAGAGTTTAATATCATTTTTTGAAAATTTTGACCACGTTATTAGAAAGACCGACCCCAAACTTAGTAGGATATGGTCTTTTGAAAAATTTTATGACTTCTTTCTACTAATTGTAGGCGCTTGAAATTCATGTTGAAAAGCAGCACGTCTTGTCGTTAAAGGTTTAAATTTCATTCATTTTCCTTAGAGATATACCATTTTGTTCTTTGATTGTTGTTCGTTATTTCAGTTCTTCTTCCTGTTTCAAATTATATGTTTCATAAAACATTTTTTTTCTTAAAGTTACTACGACTTTAAGGATTACATTCTCATCACATGTTTTTGCTGATGACACATATTCTAGTCATATATGGGACATTCCATTTCAAAACGAACCACCTTATAAACAATTGCCATTGTAAAGCAATTTTTAAAAAATTATTTCTCATATTTATTAAAGCCAAATTTTATTCACTATTAGTGATTTTAAAATAAAAATTTCTCAATTTCATGATGGTAAAAAATTTTTTTAAATAAATAATAAAATTTATAGAAAAAATTAAGTTTGAAAGATAACCTTTTGAATATCTCAAAACATGTCGTGTCCGATTTTCTTAAAATTTATGTCAAAATATAGCTTAAAAATTCTAGTTTTATTCTATGTAAACATTATAATGGGCAATTCGTGTAAATTTGAGAAATTAATTAAATTTTACAAGAATTTCTAAGGTTATAATGTATGTACCGAGAGGAATTTGTTTTTTTCAAATTTTTACACTGTTTAACCTTTGACTACTTCATAAAATTTAATTGGTTCTTAATTTCAACCGAATTGCCCATTGTAATGTTTACATAAAATGAAAGAAGAATTTTTAAGCTTCATTTTGACATAAATTTTAAGAAAATCGGACACAACATGTTTTGAGATATTCAAAAGGTTTTATTTCAAACTTAATTTTTTCTATAAATTCTATTATTTAAAAAAAAAAATTTTTTACCATCATAAAATTGAGAAATTTTTATTTTAAAATAACTAATAGTAAATAAAGTTTGGCTTTAATAAATGGGAGAAATAATTTTTTGAAAATTGCCTTACAATGGCAATTGTTTATAAGGTGGTTCGTTTTGAAATGGAATGTCCCATATACTAGTTATATATTCAAGTTATACATATTCTGGTTGTTTTAACTAGAATATGTGTTAAATATACCCTAACCAGAACTTTTTTTCAGTGTAGTTAGGGTATATTTAACACGATATTCTAGTTAAAACTGGGATTTCTGGTAATTCCAACCAGAATTTTTTTTTCAGTGAATAACTTTTTTTAGTGAAATCAAATATCTCTTGATACATTAAAATCATTTAATAAGTTTCTGAAAAAATAAACTTTTTAAGTAAAAAATATCAATGTTTTCAATAATTAATTACATTATCAAAAACTTTTTTCAGTAACATCTCTTAGTATTTCAATATCTTACATTAAATGCGCTATTAAAATAACCCCATTACAGCTAAATAAAATTAGAGGATCTTGTGTGAGACTCAGCCATTTAAAAATTTTGAATTCTAAAGATTTCTACAAAATAACAATTGAAAAATTTTTTTCTTAAATGTAAAAAATAAGAAAATTTTTTTGTAAAATATAACAAAAAATTTTGTAAAAAATAACATGAATAAAATAACACAAATTTATTTTGTACAAAATAACATTTAAATTTTACATTTTTTATTAATCTAAAAAATTATATTTCATAAAAAATAAATGTTTAAACAAACTCCTTCAAAAAAGTTAAATGTTAAAATAACATTATTTTGTTTTTGTAAAATGTAACATTTTTATGAAAAATGTTGTGTAGTTTTGATACCGACTCAATAAAACGATAATTCCCATCAAACATTAAAAAAATACAATGTTTCTCGAAATCATTCTGAGTATCCGAAGAGATACTACGAGCTATTAGCGAATACACACAAGAAAAAAAAAGTTTAAATTTCAACCTGATTTTGGGATAAAAATTCGCTGCAACAAAATTTCACCTAGGTGAGGGCGCCACTGTCTATGTGACTTAGCATTGGTTAAAATTACCCGCAACAAAATTTATACCACCTTTTTTTCTGTGCAACAGTTTTCACGTCTTACGAAAAAGAGAAGAAAATATATTAATCAAATTACTTATTATGAGTCTCCTTATACACAGAGAAACTTTGTATACTAGTTTTCGTTAAACACACTATGTATTTTTAGTAAATTGACTTCTAAAGTGGAGAAAAACTACGACGGTATCAATATTTCGTAGTCTGTCTATTAAAACCCAGAAAGATAGTTTGAAAATTTAGTAGTCAGTTGATCAAAGTCTAAAATTCATGATTTCAGATTTATGAAAAATAACATTTTTTAAGTAAATTTTTTTTATATGCTTATAACTCGGTCAAAAATTGATCAAATTGTACGTTTTTATAATGAAAAGTTTTGTTTTCACACGTAGTTTTTAATAAAAATATTTAAAAATTTTTTTAAATAATTTACGATAAGATTTTAAAATTTTTCAAATAAAATTACATTTTTTACAATGTATGTATCAATCAATTTTTTTCAAATTTTTTGTTAGAATCTTGCACTAAATAAACAATTTTTAAGCCTTGTCCGATCGTGGGCCCACGATCGGGCCCATATATATATATATATATATATATATATATATATATACCCAAGTAGAAATGTAATACTGACATTGTACTGACCCAGTACTGACTGGCAGTATAGCAGTACTGACTCCAGTACTAAATCAGTACTGGGAAATCCCTGGCTGGTAACGCTGTACAGTACTGATTTTTTACCGGCAGTCAGTACTAAGTCAGTACTGAAATATCACTGGCAGAACACCGCCTAATTACTGATTCGCAGCTAAAATTTAACAAATTTGGAAAATGCTGTAACGTGTTCTCTAAAAGAAAATTTACCTTTAGAAGCTTATATTAATTTGTTATTTGATTATTAAAGAAGAGGGAGTAATTTATTGAGTACTAATAATTATTGTTAATATTTCTATAGTAAATAAACTTTTATGAGTATCAACAAAAATGTAAATATTAAAGGTGAAAGAATTTAACAATTAAAATGTAAAATATTTAAAAATGTATGTAAATGTATAAAATTTAAAAATGTAAATAATTATAAAAATTCCTTTTATTGAAATAAGTTTTTAAAAAAATTTTCTTATTTTTTTCATTAATTTAGACAATCTTATTTATTTAAATTAATTACTAAATTATTATTATTATCTATTATTATTTAAATTTATATTTTATATAATACTGTTGAGAATTATACACTAAACACTTAGAACTAAGACAGAAAAATATCGCACGCACGGGGTATCGAACCCTAGACCTCGAGGACGCAAGTCGAATACACTAACCACACAGCCACGCAAGCTTGAAAGTATGTTTTTTAAACTTCCTTTTGAATTATACGAAGGATATATGCAGTGCTATAATAATGAATTCACTGTATAATATATTTATTTAATGAAAAATTATTATAAATATATGTTTTATATATTTATATACA
This sequence comes from Leptopilina drosophilae, assembly GCA_032873175.1. Taxonomy (NCBI): domain Eukaryota; kingdom Metazoa; phylum Arthropoda; class Insecta; order Hymenoptera; family Figitidae; genus Leptopilina; species Leptopilina drosophilae. The sequence goes on along the minus strand of CM065479.1, from coordinate 25,500,078 downwards.
TTTTAACAAGACATTACATATTAATTAATAGGTATAGCATAAAAATATGGTAAAAATTATTTATTTAATTATTTATTTAAATAATAATAGAAAAATGTATATATTTTTACATTAAAAAAAAATTTTTTTAATTTATTATTAATAACACATAATAGTAAAAATAATTAATAAATAATAATTTATTATTATTATGATATACCTATTAATTAATAATTAATAATATGTTAATAATTATTAACATAATAATAATACTCATAATAATAATAATTATTGTTATTATTATTATTATTACTATTATTATTATTATTATTATTATTATTATTATTATTATTATTATTATTATTATTATTATTATTATTATTATTATTATTATTATTATTATTATACTGTTATTGTTATTGTTGATGAATAATGTTTTTAAAAATCTTGGAAAATATTTTAATAGTTAATAAATCAAACATGGTTGTTATTAATAGTGGCCGGTTTGATGCCATTATAACAAAGTTTGTTTGCTTTTTATAACTCCTTCGCAGTACTGATTTGGTGTTATGCCAGTTTTCTGCCAGTACTGATTTTAACACTTTTTTAACTCCGACATATTACTGATTCGGTTTTGGAGTCAGTATACTCCCAGTACTGATCGGGTTCCGAAAGTCAGTACCGACGGTCAGTACTGAGTCAGTACCATTCTGGTGTTTAACTCCGTCATAACTCCGGACATTTCTACTTGGGTATATATATATATATATATATATATATATATATATATATATAAATTTTTTTATTACAAAGAATAATATATAATTATGCTACAAATAATAAAAAATTTTAATTAATTAGTTAATAATAATAAAAATTTATTATTGTATTTTTATTATATACCTATTAATTAATAATTGATAATAAATTAATTAAATATTTGATGTTATTGTTGGTGAATAATGTTTTTAAGAATTTTTTAAATTTATGCAAGCTGACAGTGAAAAATTATTTAATTTTTTACGAATCATCGATACGAGTCTTTCTAAGTATCTAAATTCAATTGATTTTTTGTAATTCATGCAAAAACGTGGCTGCACTCTACACGAAAAGAAAGTTATTAAATTAGTTATTATATTAGAAGTATTAAACCTTGATAAAAATTATACTATATTTAGTAAAATTATATCAAATATCGAAAACTTTTAACAAACTTTAATATAACTTTACTAAATTTTATATAGGTACGTTTTGTTCAAGTTTCACAGTAAAAAGAAAGTCTTATTTTAAAGCAGAAATGCAGCCTTAAATTAAGATACAACATTTTTGTATCCTTTAACATTATAGCAGACAGTGCTTAATTTAAGACCGATCTTAAATTAAGATTTACGGTGTAAGTTTTGTTGAAAGCAAAATTTTCCTTTGTAGCATTTTGTCCTACACTTGTAAAATACTTTTATAAAATTTAATAATAACACCTTTCCCTGTAGTGAAAATAAACATGAGTTTATAGTGAAAGAACAGTTACATTAAGTTTTTGTAACAGTGTTCTAGAACACTGTAGGAATAATGTTACTTTAAAATTCTATAACTAATTTAGAACAAATGTTACATGTCTGTTATAGAACAGATACAGAACAACTGTTCCAGAACAAATCTAGAACAAAGTTCTAGAACGGTTCTGTAATAAAATTGTAACATTTGTTCTAGAACACTGTTCTTTTTTTGGTCTAGAACAGTTACAGTACGTGCACACTGGGATGATAACTTAATTTGAACGAACCTAATCAATATAATCACCTAATATGCAGATAAAGTAATGCACATTTTAATCGATTGAACGCATATACAATTTATATTGAGAAAATAAGTCAGTGTTCTTATATGTGGACGTCCACATGAAAAATGCCCATTTTGGCACTATTGGACTTATCTATTTGGGCGAATTCCTTGCAAAATTACGAAAATTTTGAGTGGTCATAAAAATTTTTTGGTCAAAAATTCGACGAGTTACAGAATTTCAAAGTTTATAGTGACGAATACCTCATTTCGAGAAAAACGGAAATAAAGATTGTGATACCTATTAATTGTGATATCTCTGGTTCTTCTGGAAAGTTATTCAGATAATAATTGTTGTCAGTTCAGGGCACCATAAAGATGAAAAACCAATAGGTTTTAAATTTTTAAAACCACCCCACCCTCCCTTTCTATTTGAAAATACGAAAAACCGACAAAATGGGCCCTTTTCTAAAAAGGCGATTTTTTTATTGATAAACCATTTTTGTACAAGATTAATAATTGGGAACAATTTTATTGTGTCTTTTGGAGGTAAAAAGTAGAAATTAAACTTATTAAAAAAATTTTAACAGGTTTTATTATGAAATTTTGACGAAATATCGACATTTTTTACATCTACGACTACGTAATCAATGACTCTAACATTAATATCTCTGGTTCTTCTCGGAAGTTATTCAGATAATAATTGTTTTGAGTTCAGGGTACTTTAAAGATGACAAATCAAGAGGTTTTAATTTTTTTGACCCTCCATTTAAGGGGTTACGCCACCCTGAACGCCTGAAAATTGGAGGGTATTTTAAGAATTAATTTTGACAAAACTATTAAAAATACAACTTTTTAGTAATTAGAACATCAAAGTACATATATTTAACTAAAAAAAAATGTGGAAGAAGAAAAAATATTAAAAAATGGCGGAGATATAGCGAGTCTCGTAAGTCACTTTTCTTAGCGCACGGCTATGCGGTGTACATCCTGGACAGCACAATTTTTATCTGAAACCCAAAAACAAAATTTTTTTTAAAACTATATTAAATTACCAACAGAGTGACGTAGCCGTTTAAAAAAAAAAAATTTTTTTGAGCAAATGAGAGCACTTTGAAAAAAAAAATTTCGAACCCAAAAAAAAATTTTTTTTCAAAGTGCTCTCATTTGCTCAAAAAAAAATTTTTTTTAAACGGCTACGTCACTCTGTTGGTAATTTAATATAGTTTTAAAAAAAATTTTGTTTTTGGGTTTCAGATAAAAATTGTGCTGTCCAGGATGTACACCGCATAGCCGTGCGCTAAGAAAAGTGACTTACGAGACTCGCTATATCTCCGCCATTTTTTAATATTTTTTCTTCTTCCAAAATTTTTTTTTTTAGTTAAATATATGTACTTTGATGTTCCAATTACTAAAAAGTTGTATTTTTAATAGTTTTGTCAAAATTAATTCTTAAAATACCCTCCAATTTTCAGGCGTTCAGGGTGGCGTAACCCCTTAAAAAATACGGAATATTTTTTAAAAGGGCCGACAAAATAGGCCCTTTTCTTTTTCTAAAGAACCAATAAAGTTAAACACTTAAATTAACGATAAATTAATGAAAAATTCATGTTTTGACTTGTCAAAACATGTAGATTGATAATAAAAATTTTTTAAAAATTAAGGTTTTTCTCAAAAAAAGTATTAAATTTCAAATAACTCGAAAACTAGAACCGACAAAATGGGCCCTTTTCATGTGGACGTCCACATATACTAATCTGACATTTGTATTTCCACTTGGGACAAATTTTGTATGCGTTACCTAAATGCTGTTTTGAATAATATTTGTTTGTTAAACAAAATTGATAAAATTAGTTAATTACATAAAATTAATAAGGTTAATTTTTAAAATAAACATAAATAATTTTAATCCAAACGGGATATTTCTAATTAAATTTAAAAATGTTTGACACATAGAAAAATAAGATATAATATTATTATTTCGTAAAATATTATTTATTCTTTTATTTATTCTTTTATTAAATTATTTAATTAAATTAAATAATATTATTTAAATAATTTAATTTCTGTATTAATTTTTTTATTATTCAAAAACAAATTAATACATCATTTACAATTATGGAAATTTTGGAAAGGTTTTTTCATGCTCTTTCGATTGAAAATAAGCACTTAAAAAAATTGTTTTTTGAACTAAAAGAATAAAAATTAGAAATAAATTTTAATTTTATGGAAAAAGGTCACATTTTTTTAAACGAAAGGTGAGGGCGGTTTTTTCCTAAAAGGACATATAAATGAAAAAGTGGAACAAGAATGTTTAAAAATTGAAAAACAGAGGTTTTTACTCACCATAACGCTCTAAACCCGGTTTTTAGGTCTGTTTACGAGAAAATTCATTTTTTCAATGTTTAAACATTCTTGTTCCACTTTTTTTAATTATACGTCCTGTTAGAAAAAACCTCCCTCAACTTTCGTTTAAAGAAAATGGGACCTTTTTCCAAAAAATTAAAATTTATTTTAAATTTTTTTGGGTAAAAAAAAAATTTTTTTTAAATGCTTATTTTCAATAGAAAGACCATGAAATAACCTTTCCAAAATGTATCTTGCGAAATTTTTATGTTTAATAGTTTAAGAGAAAAAAATTATCGAAATAAGCATTACACCGTAATACACCTGAATCACTTGACATGGAATGCCTCATATATGTGACGTGGACAGTTAAAAGGGACCTACGACCCGAAAAAAATATTTCGAGAAAAACGACTTTGAAGTTAACCAAGTTAGTTTTTTTGCACTGTTTTTTGTCAAAGTACCTACACTACCGGCAGAAATTGTCGGTACGAACGACGGGCGAGCTACGAAAAGTTGCTGCCGAAATTAAATTAACATATTTTATTATTGAAAAATGATAGAAACTTGGTTCTTGGATCGTTTGAAAGCCAATTAAATTCTGCGTCGTTTGATATATAAATGAAAATTACTTGATATTTTTGAGAGATTATATCACCTAAAAGATTTTGAAAAAAAATTGATTAATTTGTCTATTTTTGTGCACCATGTTTGTGTGGCTGCACATTCTAGAAAAATTTAGAGAAAAATTTTAAACTCTAGCAACTTAATCTTTAAAGTCTCAGCTTTTATTTGAGCCTTGAAAATTGAAAATCCGTTCAGTAGTTTTTGAAATATCTAAAAAAATATCCTAGCATGTTGTTTTATAATTTAGGCGGTGATACACACTTATTGCACTCTCGCTGCTCACCTGGTTCGTTGCGGCAGGGCCGAATAAGCGGCATATAGAGTGGGGGTCATATTTAGAGACCTTATTAAGTTTTTTGGAATTTTAGATTTAATATTCATTAAAAATTTAATAATTGTTAAAGTTAATTATTATATACATAAATAAGTTATCATTTTACAAACTTTCATGATCAAATAGTCGTTTATTTCTACGTACAAATTTTCACTTTTCTAACATTTTTTTTCCAAATTAAACGACTCTTTGATCATGAAAGTTTGTAAAATGATAACTTATTTATGTATATAATAATTAACTTTAACAATTATTAAATTTTTATAATGAATATTAAATCTAAAATTACAAAAAACTTAATAAGGGCTCTAAATATGACCCCCACTCTATATGCCGCTTATTCGGCCCTGCCGCAACGAACCAGGTGAGCAGCGAGAGTGCAATAAGTGTGTATCACCGCCTAAATTATAAAACAACATGCTAGGATAGTTTTTTAGATATTTCAAAAACTACTGAACGGATTTTCAATTTTCAAGGCTCAAATAAAAGCTGAGACTTTAAAGATTAAGTTGCTAGAGTTTAAAATTTTTCTCTAAATTTTTCTAGAATGTGCAGCCACACAAACATGGTGCCAAAAATAGACAAATTAATCAATTTTTTTTCAAAATCTTTTAGGTGATATAATCTCTCAAAAATATCAAGTAATTTTCATTTATATATCAAACGACGCAGAATTTAATTGGCTTTCAAACGATCCAAGAACCAAGTTTCTATCATTTTTCAATAATAAAATATGTTAATTTAATTTCGGCAGCAACTTTTCGTAGCTCGCCCGTCGTTCGTACCGACAATTTCTGCCGGTAGTGTAAATTTGAAGTGAAATTGTGAAAAAACTAATGCAGCTAGAAAGATGCGGTTTATTGCGTTGGAAAGAACGGCTTATTAACTGTAAGAATAAATAAAAAAGTGAAAATCGATTTTTTTGGATCGTAGGTCTTGGGAAGGTGAGATTCACTGAACTCTATTATAACTGGATGGGCGACATGTCTTAAACTGCGATAAAATTAGAAGCCTGGTAGGCGCTTTATTTTAGATGCCCACTTTACAAAAGCAGGCGGGAATTTTAAAATTACAAAGGAGGTTGAAATACATTTAACTATGAAAAAAATACTTAACTTATTTTAATAATTATTAAATTATTTCATTATTATTTATAACTATAAATAATAATAAATAAAAATTATTGAAATTAACTTAATTTACCTAAAAATAATTAAATATTTGACAAGTTGAATTTAAGTTTCGTTTAATTTTTTTCACTTGGTAAGATTAATCATTTCACAAAAATACTTGCTTCTTAATTTAATTTGGTAAAAAACTGAAATTATTCAGCATTATGCATATAATGTTTATAATGAAACAACAGTGAGTAAAATATTATGCCCTGGCAAAGAAACAAAATATAACCTAAAAATACACAATTCAATAATATATATATACACATTTTTTTAAATATATACTTACTTGTGAAAAGAAACACCTTTCGCTTCCTTTTTCCCCCAAAATAAACAAATTAATACCATATTGGTATTTTTATATTTAAAAAAGTTACAAATTGTTTAACTCGTCAGCGGTCGCGCCGTGAGAAAAAGTCTCACACTTATCTTAAAATTAATTATTTCTAATGATAAAATTTTTTTTTATTCCGGATTTTTTTCTACCTTTCCAGAAAGTATTCTACTTTTACATAATCATAAGTAAAATTTTCTAAATAGTAGCGTTTATTAAAAAAATAAATAAATTGTGAAGAGCAATTCGCTTGCTGGGTTTGGGGTCCATCGGATTGGAGTTGAAAAATATGATACCTCGGATTTGACTTGAAGAACATGACATATCGTCGTTTGAGTTGAAGAACATGACATGTCGAAAATGAAAATTTTCTTTTCAATTTTCAGTTGATACCACTGACCGCTAATTTTAAAATGTGTCAAATCTTTGAAACTTTTATGAAACAAATGGTTTTGCTTCATAATATGTTAATTCAAAAAAGAAATAGGTTAAATAATTTTGTATACAGTTTATGTTGATTTGAGACATTTAAAGATTCGCGGTCAGTGGACCAACCGAAATTAGAATACAAAATTTTCGTTTTCGACGTGTCATGTTCATCATCTCAAACGACGATATGTCATGTTTTTCAAGTCAAATCCGAGGTATCATGTTTTTTAACTACAATCCGATGTATCATGTTTTTACACCCAGCAAGCGAATTAAAACTGTGAGACTTTTTCTCATCACGCGAGTAAAGTAAGCTGGGAAAAATTGCCTTCGGCGTTTGTCGGTGTTACTCGGAGATCTTCGTAAATGAGAGAAGGACAGAAGTATCAATGTAAACATAATGTGACAGCTTTTACTACATAATTTATTAGTGATAAATAATGTTCTAGGAAAAATTATAATAATATATATAACACTGAGAAGTTAAAATATTCGTTTACGTTGACTTGTATTAGAGAAATGAAATATTACACCACATAACCTCATATTAAAGAACAAGAGCGCATGCGCCAAGTGTGAGACTTTTTCTCATCACGCGACTAAAGAACGATGGGGAAATAGTGCGACCGCTGACGGGTTAATTTAATTACTTGAGACGTACGAGAGAAGTGTCAAAACATCGAACAACACACATTATATGCAAAGTACTCTTACACGGCAACTCATACAATCAAGTCGCTCTACACTGTTTCACCGGCATCTAAAACATGGCGTCGATGGTTTCAATTATTTTCACACCGGAAGCTACTTTTATACAGCAGTCGCCCATCCAGTTATATATGGAGATCAGTGGTGAGATTTGAATAAAAATTCAAAAACGTGTCGTTAAAGCGACGTTTCGCTGGCCAGGGTTTGCCAGCCATTCTAAAAAGTTACAAAAAACAAAACTCTTTTTAAAAAATAATTCTAAAGTCTTTTTTACTCCAGCAGACAAAGGGAATGTAACCGTTCTCATAAATAAGTCTGATTCTAATAACAAAATGTCAAACTTGTTTTCCGATGCTTCAACGTATGAACTTATAAAAAAGAACCCTCTTAAAAAACTAATAAGAGAGACATCAGGGATTAATATTAATAATAGTTTAGAATTAAAAACAAATTGTGTAACCTTGCCATGGACGACAGCTACAATTTTCTTTCACTTGATGTGAGTTCTATGTTTACAAACAATTCTTGTGAACTAGTCATTCAGAGTTTAGATCGACGCATACGCTCTATAAATGAAAATTGTAAGATTCCATTCGGTGACATTGTCGACTGTACTAAGTTTGTATTCAATAACACGTATTTCTCAGTCTCCGTCAACATTGTAATGGATGATCTGGAAACTGACTGTCTTGAAATTTTAAAAGAAAAATATAATTGTGTCCCTCTATTCTATTTTAGATATGTAGATGACACAATATTGGCTGTAAGAAGAGAACATGTCGATCTTGTAAATGACACTTTCAATTCTTACAACCAAAAATTACAGTTCACTATGGAAATAGAAAAAAATACAAACTCTAGTTCCATTATAAACTTGGGAAAAGATATAACCAAAAAATGGGACAATACGAATGTTGTATATAAGTTTGATTGCAATGACCGCCCAGTAACTTATATTGGCGAGACAAAACGATCATTACAAACTCGCATTAACGAACATAAAAAACGAAATCTTTTTAATTTTTTGACGCGTTAGTAGGTGTTCCATGTTCTAACAAAACATAGGTATATTATTATTGATTATTAATTGAAATAGCGCATTTACACCGTTTTATAAAAAAAATACTCATGTGTAACTTGTATTTAATATAATTTTAGCCTGATGAGGCTGGCAAACCCTGGCCAGCGAAACGTCGTTTTAACGACACACTTTTGAATTTTTATTCAAATCTCACCTTCCCAAGATCATATATATTATCAACACTTACAAACTATGGAAGGATATATTTCTAACAACTTATTTTAAGATTTTTATTATCCACTGTTCTTCGTATAATTATTTATTAATTTATTGAAAAAGAATCAGGTGGATTGATGGCGGCCATTTAACTCGAAAACATGTTTATAAGGTTGAGTGATTATGTGTGACTACACGAACAGCGGTGCTCGTTTGTATGCGTACAGTTTTGATTGTTTGACTACTAAATTGTAAACGCGACGCAAAGAAAATATCATTTTTACGAATATAGAAAATAAAATTTTGACATTAACTTTTTCTATACTAACTAATTTCTCGTATATAATAAGCGAATTTTTCTCAACTTGACTACAAAATGTTAAAAAAATAAAAATCATGTAATATTATAGAAATTTCTATTAACCCCTTGACTGTGGATGACGTGTATGCACGTCATAGCCAAAACAAGAAAACAATGTATATTCGCAAAAATTTGTAATGAATGTTAATTAAGAGGGATTAGCTCGTCGGTCAGGGTTCGTTAAAATATATATAAATTAACAAGCTCAATTACAGAAACACGAAAAACATATATTTACAGTATTTACAAATATCGAAAAAGAACAGTAAAATCGAATATTACATAAAAAAACGTATCGATGGCAGTAAACTAAATCAACGCGGAAACGTCGGTAACGGCGGAAACATTATCGTCGGTAATAACGCGGGTCATTCCTCTCGCGACCGTGTGACAAACGCCACTTTTTCGTCGGCGGTAGAACCGCCTCGAGGCCATCGCCTCCTAGTGCCTACGGTAGAACCGCTTCGAGGTATAACCTCTTCGGCTGTGGTAACACCACTTAGAGTAAAACCCTTTCGTTGGCGGTGGAACCGCTTGAGGTAGAACCTCTTCGTCGTGGTAAAACCACTTCTGCGGTAAGACCGCTTTCTGGGGTAAAACCCCTTCGTCTCCGTCGTTTTGCGTCGTGCTCCGGCTTATATAGGCCGTCGGGAGCATAGAACCATCGTCGCCTGCTGGAGGGGCGAGGCGCGCGCAAGACTCAGTACCGTAACTATTATTTCGCGTGCCTACCATTTTTCAAATTTATAAAATAACGAGTTTACAATTAACTATCGTTACAAATTGTTACTCGGGGGTTTCTGGGGTCGCTGATCACGATTATGAAGTCAGATTTTCTAAATGCCTTATTTTTGATCCAATATTTCCGTCAAAAATATTGAAAAATTTTAAAAGTGGATAAATTTTCCTAAAAATTTTACTCGAGGGTGTTTGGGGTCGCTGATTACGATTATAAATTCAGATTTTCAAAATAATTCATTTTTAATCCAACATGGCCGCCAAAAATTTTTGAAAATTTCAAAAGTGGATATTTTTTTCTAAAACTTTTTATTTGGAGGTTTTTGGAGTTGCTGATCATGATTCTGAAGTCAGATTAAAATCTATTATTTGATTCGTAATCAGCGACCATGAGAAACCGTGAGTAACAAGTCTTAAACGAATCCAATGAATTTTTCAAAAACTTGTTCGCCATATTGGATCCACCATTTTGAATTTTAAAAGACTAACACCGGATTCGTAATCGGCGACCCCAAAAACAACTTAGTTTAAGTGTCATGAAAATTTATTCACAAGAAGGTCTTACACATTTTGGGACCATTTTTTAATATTTTAGCTACACACTGAAGGGGTTAAATTATTAATCTCGTCTAGTGACCACTTTTTCCCCACTTTAGTAGTCAGTTTACTAAAAATACATTGTGAGTTTCACAAAAAATAGTATACAAAGTTTTTCCGTGCACTATTTCAACTTTTAAAAACAATTCATAGAAATAAACTGGATAAAACCAATAGATAAAATAAATTAGGAATGTTTATATCTACTAAAATGAGGTTCAAATGCTCGTATCTTTGAATTATTATACTGCGAAGTGTTTTATAAGCAAGAAGTTTTCAAAAAATTGCAGAAAACTAATGTTTTTACACTTTTATCAAAAAATTTTCAAGGTTTTAAAGTAATTACCAGTGTTTCCTGTTACAGTTCTTCTTTTTAGACGATAGAAATATATTCTATGTAGAACCGTAAAAATTAATACAATAACCTGTTAAAAAAGCGAATAATTGAGTTTATTTGAGTTTCCCTAGATTGATTTTTTTCTTTTTTGGCTTAAAATAAACTTGAGGTATCACTAAATAGATATCTGAAAGAAAATTAAAAGTGGGAGAACTTTTGAGTTGAACTTAGTCAAGAGTCACCCTGCTTGTGAAGAAACTTCATAGAGAAGACCAATTTTATTAAACATTCAATAAAACGATCATTATTCTTAACAGCACACACTACAGTAACTGTAGAAAAATTACTAGCTTTGAACGACGTATGGACATTAAAGTCTCGTTATATTAATTTCCGTGCTGGACCACAAAACACTTCAAATTTATTATACACTACTAAATGTTCGTAAAACGTCATGAAAGACATTTAGCTTGTGAATATTATTGTGATACTTGGTGTCGATAAATTAATAATTATAAATAATTATTTAACAACAAAATAGTAAATAATATTGATAAATAGTTATTATTCATAAAATATTTCCTCTTTTTGATTCAATTGTATTGAAAATAAAGAGCTATAGCAATGGATACAGTAAATAAAGTAGAAGAAAATTGTTTATAACATTTAAAAATTAAATAATAGTCAATTTCAGTAAGTGTGCTTTAGATTTACATATTTTAGTATCTAACGATTAGAGTCTAGAAATATCAGAAACCTATGAAAATAAACAAAATTGCTCACAGTATCTTTTAGACCTACAATTATTGAATCAAAAAGATGAAAAAAATAGGGATATGTTAGAAATAATAAATTGAAATAAAATAAATTAAACAATCGTCTGAGTAGTAAGCCGGTGGTGAGCATTGGCACTACACTATCATTTTCCAATGGGTCATTTTAATTAATTTAATTCGATTTGTGAACTTTTAATAATTCTTAAAAATACATTTTTCTTATATTCAAGGTGTCGAAAAATTAATTTATATATATATATATATATATATATATATATATATATATATATATATATATATATATATTTATATTTATATATATATAGTAAAAAACTGTTAAAAGTTCTGCGGAGGTGTCTACAACTGAACCATGTTCACAGCCAAAACTCTTCCCCTTGTAAAAACAAACTTAAGTCGGACTACTTACTTTTCATACAAAATAAAAAAACATTTGTTGGTTAACTATTTTTTAAGTAGTAAAAGGCAAATTAAGACAGACTGAACATTAAAATATAGATAATTCTTTATACGACATGTAAAAGTCTTTCATGAAATATAAAACTTCACCCCAAATAAAAATGTTCGTATTGGTATCAATGTTTATTAAAGCACATGTGAGATACCAGTTTTTGTAGTGTGTAAACTCAGTCAATATACCAGATATGCTTTGAAATGTTAATATAAAATTTTTAATGTTTTAATAAGCAAATGTATACATTAAGAATTTCTCTATATATTTATTTCATCCATGTGAAACTACTATAAAGAAATGAGAATATTCGAAAATGAAGTCGTTCTTAAAGTAGTGTAAGTCAAGTGCATAGTCATACTTGATACTGTGCTGTGTCATGTTTGAGTAGTAAAAACCAAATTTAGTTAGACTACTGGACAGAAATTTGTATTATAGAAAAAGAAGTGTCCTTAAAAGTAGTAATAGTAGATTATAGACATATATATATATATATATATATATAAAATTTTTTATGCTCTAATGTAATATTTTTCTAAGTATAGTATAAACCAATTATAGTTGGACTGAATAAATAATAATAAAAATAAATAATTTATAAATTATACAAAATTTCTGAAATGAAATAAACCAAAAGGATGTGAGTGAGAGAGAGAGAGAGAGAGAGTGATTTTAGTGGACATTTCACATGTATGTCACAGTATATTTTCAATCGTAACACTCGATCGACGGCTAACAGCGTGCAGTGTATTTTCTTGGATATTTATCGTTGGGTCATCCGGTTTGAAATGATAGTCCGATATCCTGAACTACGACAAGTTCGTAATGGTGCATTTAGCATACACACACGATTCCTATAGGCGTCGTCAGCACCATGAAGCATTTTTCTATATAAATGTATGTATACAGACTACTTTTTCTATATTCGTCGTTTTTCCAGTGCCGCAAGCACCAAGGACCGTGTAACAGAAAACGATGACTTTATCCCTATATTTCTATATATACAAGAAAATTTATGGATGCTCGTGTATCGACGATTTCCTCTTCCGTCGGGCACTGCACTTGCATCCGTATATATTTATAACTACTTTGAAACAGACAATCAATAAAGAAGAGACTTAAATATCTATATGAAATCTATTATTAGGGTAGAGTGGGGTAAAAAGACACTTTTTTAGTTTGGTACTATAAAATCGAAATTTAAATATCTTTTTTCAAATTTCAAATTGTTACTGAAAGTTTAGTTATTAAGCTTTAAAATCCTTGTAGAACATTTTTTTGTATTTCGTGAAAGGATAAAGTTATAAGAGTTTTACGAAAGTTCTGCATATAGCTTTTTTGCACCACTTGGTGGGGTGAAAAGCCACTTGGTGATTTGTTCAAAATATTTTGTTATCGAATTTTGTAATATCATATTTTTTTTATCTGTATAACAAATAAATAATTTAGAAAAGTTTTTAGCGTCCAAAATTGTATTTTATTTTAAGTTTACCTGCTTTCAATTCACAGTCATAGAAACAAGCAGTTAAAAAATACAAATTACAATAACAACTATAATATTATCGATACGACAGCCAAACTAGAATCAAAACTTGAGTTTTACTGAATTAAACTTATATTTCAAACGGCTGGTAAAATAGTTCAATAGTTTCAAAATTAAAGCCAAATGGCTTTTTACTTCACTCTACCCTACCCTAAATTTCTTTAAGAATCTATTCTCTATTACTTTAGATATTATTTTGGAAATTTTGCAAAAAATACTAAATTTTTAAAATTGTTACAAAAATTTTGTTTTTTTATATTTAGCATCATTTTCTCTATTTAAAAAAACTTTTTTAGCATTTTCGAAAAGAATCCAATTCGAAAAAAACCAAGTGAAGTTACTTAGATTAATTTAATTCTCGATGAGAGTTAACAGTATGTGACTGTAAGAAATTGAAAGGTAATATTTTTCCATTTTTCTTTTTAATTAATTAATTAATTGAGCTGTAATTTTGTAAGAAAGTCTAAAAGACTTTCTTAAGAAAAAGAAGGGCAATGATATGCAAAAGTTTTATAATATTTTTAAAATAAAAGTTAAAAAGTTTAAAGTTTAAATATTTTTAAAAGTAACTATAATAAAATACTTTGAAAACGGTAAATACGAGAAATTGATTAGAAGTGATCGTGACGTATGACAAATTTAAAAAAATTTGTAAGAATTAATTTTAAAAATATTAAAACTTTTGCACATCATTGCCCTTCTTTATTGTCTTTTAGATTTTCGAACAAAATTTCGGCTTAATTTATTAAATACTTAAAGAGAAAAGTGATTAAAAATGCTGTTAAAAATTAATTTTCAATAATTATTATATATACATGGATTTGTAATAAAAACTTTAACATAATCATTTTTTAAAAAGTTAAATAGAAACACTATATTTAAATTGTGTTAAAATAAAGTTACAATTTTAAAAAAATTCCATTACAGTTGAGGTTATGAACAGAAATAAAATAAAGTGTTAAATTAAATGATTCATATTTTGAAGAATTTTTAAAAATATAGATAAAATTTTTAATTTAACTAAAGGTATGAAAAATCCGTCGAGAGCCCGGATACGACAGGTACTATATATACAAAAGGAAGTAGTCTCAAACAAAGGCTTCTTTGCAAGAGATGAAATACCTTTATTTCCCTATTATTATTCTTCATTACACGGAACAGCTAAATAGTAGTACGAACTTTTAAAATATTTCATAGAAGTATTTGAAATAGTGAGAAGCGAGAATGAAAAAAAATATTAATTAATTTTAGTCAGACTATTTTAAAGATATATTTTAGGAAACCGAGTGGCTCTTTAAGTAATATATGTCAACTATTTTGTCAGGCATGATATAAAGTTATACAAAGGAGCATTCTATTATTTAGTATTAAAAATGGTGGTGTCAGACTATCGTCTTATTTTATTAATTGAAAGTATAATAAATTCAATCCTGTTATGTTTTAATTTTTTTCTACTATATAAATCTTTATTAATTTTATATTTTATTTTTTCCCAAAGATATACAAATTTTAGTATATTATTTATGACATAATGTGAGCTTTATCCAGAAATAAATTTTGTATAATATATTTTTATTTTAGAGTAAACAATATTTCAAAATTCGTACATAAACTTTTTAATTGACACTCATAAATTTAAACATGAATGACATAAAAAAATGTTTATATACGCAATTGCTAATAAATTAAGCCAACCATATCCCGCTTGAATTTGATCATTTATATGCATTTAATTATCATCATTTTTGTTCGTACACTTCTATATATATAATCCATGTCAAGTGATCAATGTGGAGAAAAGTTTTTCTCCAATCGTAGCTAAACTTGGGGCTTTTGTAGTACTAATAGATACTAATTTTTCATGAAAATATTGTTCCACCTAGTCCAATATTTTCCGAGGGAAAGGGGGTTAAATTTTTGAGTTTTCAGTACAATGCTTATTTTGATAATTTTTACTCTTAAAATATTAAACATAAAAATTTAGCAAAGTAAATTTTGGAAAGGTTTTTTATGCTCTTTCGACTGAAAATAAGTATTTTGAAAAAAAAAATTTTTTTTGACCCAAAGAAATCAAAAGTAAAAATAAATTTTAATTTTTGGGGGGGGGAAAGGTACAATTTTTTTTTAACGAAAGCTGAGGTTTTTTACTAAAAGAACATATTATGTATGAAAAAGTGGAACTATTATGTTTAAATATTAAAAAAAAGAGTTTTCTACTAAACAGAAAAAACCTTTCCAAAATGAACTTTGCCAAATTTGTATATCTAATAGTGCGACGTTATTACATTATCAAATTTTGTTAAAGGGACATTCCAGTTCAAAAAGAAGTCTTTTTTAATAAATATTATTAAAATAACTATGACATTTATTTAAAAAATTTCTTTTGTATGTAATAAATAATTTATTTAAGAATTTGTAAAAAAAATTTTTTTACTTTTATTTCAAAATGGCGGCGATAAAAGCCATTTTCGAAAATGCCCATTTTCGGTGGTAAGATCGATTACATACTTTCTAAAACAGATAAAACCAAAAATGAAGTGACATTCTCTTCGTTAGATATTTCTTCAGGTGTGAAACCTCAAAAAAGTGGAATTTTCTGACCCCCCCTTTATTTAGGAGTGCTTTTTCCCCAATATATGCAAAAAAAAGATGGTTTTATTCAGAATTTCTCTTATATAAAAAAGGAAAGTTGTAAATTTTCCAGTTTTTAAAGTTCCACTTATAGGCATGAAGACGCTAAATCAAAAGCCGTTTAATTTTTTAAAATCGCTTCAGAAGAACTTGAGATATCAGTCTTACCAGATAAAAAAAGACATTTTGAGAAAAACGCATTTTAAGTTCTTGTTCATAAGTTTCGAAATTTAAAAAAAAACATCGTATTTGCTTGAAAATCGTTACTTGGGGGTTTTTGAGGTCGCTAATTATGAATATGGAATCAGATTTTTAAAATTCAAAATGGCGGATCCAATATGACGGACATTTTATTTTTCAAAATCATTGTATTTTCTTGACAATCGTTACGGGGGGTTTGGGATCGCTGATTACAAATATTATCTAATTTTCCAAAAAATTAAAAATTGTCAGATGCAATATGGTAGAAGAAAAAAAAATTAGACGAAAAAAAATTCAAATAAAAAAATTTTTATTTACGCCATATTGGTTCCGACATTTTGAATTTTGAAAATTTGATATCTAATTTGTGATCAGCAACACCAAATATACTTTTGTTTGTCTTTTTTAAAAAATGCAAATAAGAAAATATTTAAATCATTAGATTGCTTATCTGTATACAAAAACATCTTTAACGTGGCGAAGAATAAAAATGTATAACTTTTGTTTTACTTCGAATTTTGCAATAATATTTTAGGACAGTATTCTTGAAACTTTAAGAAATCCGAAAATAAAATAAAAAAAATCGATTTTGTTAACCTTTTGAACTGGAATGTCCCCTTAAGCAACACTGTTTAATAAAAGTTCAATTGACTTTTTTTTAATTAATTAATTTTTTCATTTAAATTACAATTTTTAGTAAACAGTAGTTTAAAATTAATTAAACTGAAAAGATTTTTAGGATTTTAAATAAAGTTTTTAAAATAAAAAAATAAAAAATCGTATTATTTTGTTGATAATTTTATTCTTATTTCACCATGGGAAATAGAAACATTGAGTTTTTGAGGGAAAATTAACTTTCTGCTTTTTATTGAACATAAGGAATTTTTTTTCGCTTTAAGGTTTATCTTGTTTTTAGAACTTAGAAAATGTCAGCTTTTCCAATAAGAAAAATGCAAGTCTTTGCTCTTTATTTGCGAATGATTCCTGGCGAAACGAATGAAAGCGTAGTTGATTTTTCTTCCATTCTCTTTTTAACCCCCCCCCCCACCCTAACTCTCCATCTCCCTCTACTTTGTGAGAACAATCGAATTCCAATAAAATTGTACACGAAATGAATTTGTCACAATTGCTCCATTTCACATTTTCCACTTTGATTGCACGTTTTGCATTTTTTATTTTTCACATTTTGAAATTGATTTTACGTTTTATTTTGCTAAAAATTATGCATGTTGTTTTTAATTATATAGTGTAAATAACAAATTATTATTCTCAATAATTAATTAAACCAAATGATAATCTTTTTTATTTCGTGGATTATTTTTATCTTTTTATACAATAATTTATTTAAAAAAACTAGGTAAGTACGAGTTGCACTCACACTGAAATGGCGGTTTTCGTAAAGTAATGTTATATCATTTTTTGGAAATAAAATGTTTTTGTAATCAATATTTTCAGAAGCAATTGAAATATCATTGCAGAAATCTAATTAAATTTGAGAAAGAGTTGAATTTGAAATTGAAATCTCAAGTGAATAATAAAAAAATATTATAAATCCACTTCGGAAAACACTTACGTAAATAAGTATCAAAAGTACTGTCACTTAAATAAGTAAAGAGATTTACAACAAGAGTTTGTAGTTGAAGACACATTTCTTCACGGAACATGATTGTCATAACTAGGGTGGTTTTTATTGGAAATTTTAGTATATATAACTAAATTTCTGGTAACTGTGACCAGAAAACATATTGCAGTGACAATTTTAGGTTGGTCGAGTAACAGAATTTCATTAACTCTATTTTCCTGGTTGTATTCACCCGGGCCCGTTTCTGTCAGTGTGGTATTTTCAAGTTGTAAATATAAATTCTAGTCAGACTACTTTGCAGAAATGTGTATTGTAAAAAATTTAGTAGATTTTTAAATAGTATAAATTAAGTATATTGTAACAACTGAAATTAATTTTAATTTTAAATAGTGTATATCAAAATTTGTGTCAAACCTGTTTTGAACAATGTCACTGATTACGATTCTGAGGTCTGATTTTGAAAATTCAAGATGTCGAGTCCAATATGGCGGACGAATTTTTCAACAATTGTTTATTTTTTATTACATTTGGCGTTTAGATTTTTCGGTGTCATGTCGTTGATTACGAATCTGAGGTCATATTTTGAAAAGTCAAAATGGCTCATCCAAACTGGCGAATAAATTTTTAAAAAACTGTTTGTTTTTAATAATTTAAACATTCTAGACTAAGTTTTATTATTGTAACAATTTAACACTTTAAACAAATAACATAAATATTTACTAACTAATTCCACAAAAAATTTAGAAACATGTAGCTTTTTTAATTTAAAATTTTATCAATATGAGTATTATTGTAACATTTATGATATACCACTCAACTTAGTTTATTGAAAATTTGTAAAAAACATAGGAACACTTTAAAAAAAGTTCACGGATCTCTCGTGAACTAGTATATCACTTTTGGATGGGACACAAAATTCTTGAAAATCAACAAACACAGTTCGTCAAAATTTCATCAACTCCTTCACTAGAAACATAGTACGGTTTCCGAACTTTTCGTCAAAGTTAACGTAAAATTCGCGAACTTTTAAAAATGCTAAAAACAAGAAAAAATAATTTCCAGATACTACTTTTTTTATAGCATTTCACTTAATTTGATAACTTGATGCCTATACGCACCTAAACTCGCTTGCTGGGTGTAAAAACATGATACATCGGATTGGCGTTGAAAAACATGATACCTCGGAGTCGACTTGAAAAACATGACATATCGTCGTTTGAGTTAAAGAACATGACACGTAAAAACGAAAATTTTTTATTCAATTTTCGGTTGGTACCACTGACCGCGAATCTTAAAATGTCTCAAATCAAGATAAACTGTATACAAAATGATTTAACCTATTTCTTCTTTCTTCTTTCTTCGAAAGCATTTGTTTCATAAAAGTTTCAAAGATTTGACACATTTTAAAATTAGCGGTCAGTGGTATCAACTGAAAATTGAAAAGAAAATTTTCATTTTCGACATGTCATGTTCTTCAACTCAAACGACGATATGTCATGTTCTTCAAGTCAAATCCGAGGTATCATATTTTTCAACGCCAATCCGATGTATCATGTTTTTACACCCAGCAAGCGAACTAGAGTTGCATACGATACGAGAAAATCGTTATTCTCGTTGGACTTCACTCTATTACCAAAAAATTTTATGATCTCTTTACTAGATTAGTCTTTTGTTTAAAATCGTATCGCATCGTCCCATAATTACGAACGATAACTTCTGTCATGTGAATTTTTTAATGTTGATTAAGTAAATATTTCATTTTAAATAATTTTGAAAAATGGAAATTGCAGGAGATCAAGATTCGGCTACACAAATTTCTGAAGCAAATAAAAAGTTTTTAAATTATAAATTTATTTATTTTTATTATTTTATTCATTTCTTAAATTTACTTATTTTTAGTGACGGGCAAAATGTTGGTGAGGCTTGTAATTTTAAATCGAGAAAACGTAAAAATGGTGGTTTATCAGTAGATAATTCATTTAACTTCACTATTAAAAATAGTATGAAATATGGTACATGTAGATTGTGTAAAGAAAAACCAGTGATTATTAAAATGAAAGACTCGAACATGTCTGGTTTGAAGTGTCATCTTAGAAATAACCATTCAAAGGAATATTCAGAAACTTATCCTGATAATATTTCGAATCAAGTAATTAAAAATTTTTAAATAAATAATAAAAAATTATTTTCGTTTTCAATTTTAGTACAAATCTTCAAAAAATTTTCATCTTTCCCCGAATTTTTTTTATTTTCTTTCTTCTTCTCACATTAAATTTAAAATTAATGTGTTTAACAATTAAATTCTAAGAGGTTTATTAAAGTATTTTGAAGTATTTAAAAAATATTTTTGAGCATTAATAATAAAATTGACAATCTTCTGATAGTGAAATGAGAATTTGTAATTAGAAAGTATTTTTTTCAATTAGACGTTCGATCAAGATAAATTTGATGGTATGGTTGTCGATTGGATGACATCGAAATTTTAGCCATTCTCGTTTTTCGAAGATCAGAAGACTCAGGATGTTTTCCATTACTTAAAACCAGAATTTACCTTACCATTACGCTCCTTTTTGAAGTTACAGTGCGAAAAACGATTTAATGAAAAACAAGAGATGGTTTTGAAAATCTTGCTTGAGAATTCGTCAAAAATTTCTTTCACCATAGATGGTTGGACGTCGGTGGCTCATAAATCATACTATGGCATTACTGCTCATTTTATTGATAACGATTGGATTTTACATTCTTTAGTCATCGATTTCCTTTCTTCCAATGGAAATCACACTGGGCTGCGATTTTGTAATTTGACTTTAACTTTGACTTTAACTTTGACTTAGACTTTGACTTACAATTTTATGAAACTTAACTATTGTACGAATAAGAAGTACGAGTAAACGTCTAAAATGCCGTATCGTTAATTTTCTTTCAATTTAAAATATTTTAAATCTATAAGGGGAGAGCCGGTTAAAACGGCGCATCGGGTAATTCGGCATACTCGAATTTACGAAAATCAAAGGATTTTAGAGAAAAAAAATGTTTTTAATTTCAAAATTTATGTATTCCTTGAAAGTCAAAGTCAAAGTCATAGTTAATGTCAAAGTCAAAGTCTAGGTCATAGTCAAAGTCAAAGTGAAATTATAAAATCTCACCCTTGGACGCGATATAGCGGAATTATTCTACAGTGTTCTTTGTAAATATTGCTTACACAATAAAGTAAAAGGGATCACCGTCGATAACGCTGCGGCAAATACTACATTTATGCAAGAACTATAAAAAATTATGATCAATTTTAAAGCCAGTGAACAACATTATGGTTGCTTGGCACACATTTTAAACCTGGCTGTTCAAGATTATTTGAAAATTCTCCGAATTGATGAAATAAATGAAACTGACGAAAATATTAACTATGAGGAAAATGAAACTGACGACGAAAACACCGAAAATGATGAAGAGTTTTACTCTGAAGATTTGGGAAGAACTTCTCCTCTCTCTAAACTTTGATCCTTATTTAGTTTTCTGAAGAATTCGGAGCAAAGGAGGAATAAATTAAGTTCTTTTTGCACTGTATGCAATGTTAAATTTCTAGCTCCAAACATTGATGTAACGACCCGATGGAATTCTACCTACAATATGCTAACGTTAGCTTTCAAAATGAAACCAGCATTAAATATGCTGTGTGAGAACAACTCCGATTTGCAAAAATTCGTGCTTTCTGCTAAAGAGTGGGAAATTTTAGAAGAAGCGTCCAAATTTTTAGAATATTTTAATGTTTTGCCAATTAAGTTGAGTGGGGAAAAGCACATAACCCTGCCTTCAGTAATTATAGGATTTAATTTACTGCTGGATAAACTTGAAGCTGCGAAAAATATCCTGATTTTCAAAGATGGCAGAACGCATGTAGAAGAAATTCTGTTTGATGCTCTAGAAGCAGCTATTGAGAAACTTTTAAAACATTATAGAAAATTTCATTAAGTATATTGCGTTGTTCTCATTTTAGACCCTCGACATAAAATTGAAACGTTTCAATTGACAGAATGGGGTAAAGAAATGGCTAAAAGCTCGATCAAAATATTTGAACAAATTTATAAATCGCAATATTACCAGACAAAGGTATTTTTTAATATAAACTTTATACCTAGATAAACAGTTGACGTTAAATTAAAAAAATATACTTTATTTCGATTTAGTAATTTTATTAAAATTTTTCATTTGCAATATAATAAATAATTAATAATAATATAAAATAATAAAGAATAATAAATAATAATAAACATTTAATTTAAATAACTTACATAAAACATTGTTTATTTTCTAAAAATTTCATTTTTTATTAAATGTCTTACTTTTCAAAATTAATAGTTTAACTATTTATTTCAGCTATTTCTATTCAAGTTTTAATTTTTATTTTATCTTTGAAAAACAAAATTTATATCACCAGCTTTAGTAACTCTTAATAGTTTAAAAAATCATTTTTTATTAATTTATGTATAAATAATAGGTCACTCTTGAGCGAGAAGAAGTTTCAAAAGTTCATAATTTATTAACACTTTATTCTTAGAAAGGTTTTTTATCGAAATTTAATTTTTTTAAATTTATTGTATATTTTTAATAAATAGGTTATTAATTCATTTATCACTAAAAAAATCCAATTATAAACTGCAAAATTGCAATTATATTAAAAATTTCGTATATATAATAATAAATGTCAAATAGGAAGGTTAAAACAAATTGGTTATTCAATTCGAATTATGTTTAGTATTTTATTTTTGAAATGGACATATATGGCCACAGACGTAAAGGTGGCACGACTTTTTGTGGCCACATATGGGCCATTAACAGTAGACCTATATTCGGTAGCTTATAAGTCCGAAAATATTGAGTTTAGAAAAAAGTTGTCAAAAAACGAAAGTTTTAGTTCTCTTTCGACTTTTAGGAAATAAAAACAAAAAATCTTTTTTTTCATTTTTTATTAAAAAAATAAAAAAAATTTATAAACAAATTAATTTTTTTTAACTTTGGGTATGATAAATTTTTAATTTTCTTTTTTCAAAACATACCTGTATATGATAAGAAGGTTTTGCAAAAAGTTTCAGAATGGGCCTGACAAGTTTAATGGGTTAAAAAAGATAATTAAGCTGCCCGTGCAGGTCGCACGCCCGCGGCGCAATATGATTTTTTTCAATTTACTATTAAAAATTGTCTAGAGCCTGCAAATTTAATAATAATCAAACTCCGATAAAATTTGCAGGCTCTAGACAATTTTTAATAGTAAATTGTAAAAAAATCATATTGCGCCGCGGGCGTGCGACCTGCACGGGCAGCTTAATTATCTTTTTTAACCCATTAAACTTGTCAGGCCCATTCTAAAACTTTTTGCAAAACCTTCTTATCATTTACAGGTATGTTTTGAAAAAAGAAAATTAAAAATTTATCATACCCAAAGTTAAAAAAAATTAATTTGTTTATAAATTTTTTTTATTTTTTTAATAAAAAATGAAAAAAAAGATTTTTTGTTTTCATTTCCTAAAAGTCGAAAGAGAACTAAAACTTTCGTTCTTTGACAACTTTTTTCTAAACTCAATATTTTCGGACTTATAAGCTACTGAATATAGGTCTACGGTTAAAAGTGCAAAATTTCGAAAATTCATTACTCGAAAATTTTGACAATTAAACAAAAATAAAAAAATACGTATCTGTTTTTTTTCGATACAGAATAGAAAAAAAATATTTTTGGCTGATATACAACGTTTCAGTACTCATATTGCACTTGCACAAAATAATAAGGTATACCAGTACAGTACCTGGTACAGTGCGAAAGTACATGGCTGGTACAAAAGTGGTAAATCAGAGTAATTTCGGTTTTTGATCAAAATAATGTATTTGGAATACTGTAAGTTTGTACCAAGTTTCATTGTATTTCATTTATTATTTTAAAAAGTATGGTAGAAAAAGTTATTTTGACCCTTGAAAGAAAATTTTTGAAATCTTTGTTTTTTTATATCTTTTTCAAAATTAACTGTAAAAAATTTTTGAATATCAGGTTTTGAGCTTCAACCATTTGTTCTTAAAGAACAATTGACAATTTTTGTTTAATACTTACGGTATTGATGAAAAATAACAACATTTTCAACAAAAACCTCCGGGGCGTAGTGGATCACTTTCGCCGAGGCGTATTAGCTCGCATATTATTTTCAGAAAAACTTATTATATTTAAAATATTAATAAAATGATAACCAATGATAACCCTTTATAAAAAAAAAATTTCAATATTCTTTGTTATAAATGTACAATAGAAACTTAAATTGTCAATATTAAATAATATTTCATTATAAAAATTATAATTTCATTGCTGTTGCAATACGCCCCGGTCTCCCCTATTTTAAAAGTAACTACAAAGTTACTTAAAACATCTTATATTAAGATTGTTAGTCTCTAAATCTGAATGTGCGAATATTCACTTATTTCTAAGTCAAAAGTCGCTCTCTTGCTCAATAAGAGCATATTCACTTATTAATCGAGAAGAAGATTTATATAACGTATTATAAGTGAAATTTTACATATTCAGATTTAGAGAGTAGACTTTGAAACATCTTAATATAAAATATTTTAAGTAACTTTGTAGTCACTTTTAAAATACTTCTTTTTACAGTGATGCTGATCGAAACCGAAACTTCCAAAACGATTAGAGAAAAGGCGGAAGTTCTACAGCATTTAAAAAGGAATTCATAAATTATATGTCTCTTCACAAACTTTTTCTTTCTCTTCATCCAAAAATCTGTCAGAGACTTTCTTTTATGCAAATTCAAGTTCATTTTTAGTTGGCGAAAAGACTTTAAAAAGAGAAGTTTTTCAATTTTTTAAAAAGTATAAAGTATAATAATTTGCATGAAAACATGTTCTGCATTTTGAAATTTCGAATTTAAATTCGAACCTTAGAAGGTTTGGGGAATGGCTTTATAAAGGCAGTTGACATAATGTTGGTTCAGTTCAAATAATAATAATAATAATGCTTGGCTGTGCTCCCAAAAGACTGGCCCACTTTTAGTCCTCCCCCTACTCTACTATACTATACTCTACTCTACCATCGTAACACACGATGCACGTTCATGTGCACGTGGTTGCGCATTCTCTAGTGACATATCTATGCTCACGTGTGCAGAGAAGCGAACCCCTAATGAAAGGAAGCCAAGTCATTGTTGACTTATTGGCGTAGTTTCACCAGTTATTCCCTTAACGGTCACTGAGGTTGGATTTTACAAAGAAGCTTTAGATATTCATGACTAAGTTCATTCTATGTATCAAGTCTTGAATTTAAAGTGTATATAGAATTTGTATTTTAAATTTTGCTTCACTGTTCACAATTAAAATTTTTCTTTTGCTCTACGCCGAAAAATAAATAGGTAATCTTGTTTTCATTGTATTTCTCTCACGCTGAAAAAAATCTTGTTTTAGAAAGATTTCTACTATTATTTTGATGCATATTTTCTTCTTGAACAATGGCTCAAAAAATATCTTCTTACTTTTCATTTCTATCCCATTCGAAGTTTTGATTACGATCGAAATTTCATCGAATTATGCGAATTAAATTTTTGATTTCTTTTAATTACAAGCGAAATTTCCTTTCTTATCCGTAATTTTAATAAGGTTTCGATTATTGAATTTCCAATTGTGTTTCGATCATAATCGTAATTTAAATTACGATTTAAGTTTTTTACTCAATCTAACAAAACATAAAAAACTTGTTTAAATAATTGAAGTGATTTCACGTACATTTTTATTGTTATACATTAGACGTGCTTGGTATTTTAAGATAGGGGAATTCTCTGAGAGAAAGTCTTAAGAAAAACAACAGAAAATTTTATTTTGATGAAATGGATAGAAATTGACGTTTATTTAAGTATCAAGAATGGGCCCTTGAGGGTCGACCAATAACTTAAAGCGATTTCTTTTCTCCGCGCTCAAAAAAACCTATTATTTTTATACTTCTTCTCCTTATTCGTTTATTTTTCATCTTTTTCTCATTCTATTTTTTTATTTTTTTGTTCCTCAACATTCTCCCAATCTTCTTCTTCCGTCATTCTGATATGCTTCCTCTTCGCAAGCACCAAATCCTTTCACCCTTTGGAAAATCCTCGAGGAATTCGGCATTAATAATTCACTCGTTTTTGGTTCCACTATTATATATATATATATATATATATATATATATATATATATAACTGACTTGAGAAAATTCATAGGAAATGGTTCTTAGCCTGCGCCAGCTTTAAAGTCGTCTTGCTCTCTCGAATACTTTGAATTTCTTAATGCGGAACATCCTTGATCCAAATTTATTGTCAGACTTCATTCCTACTATATTATTATTTATAATTGCATTAATTTCTTCTTAAATAATTAATTTTTGCTTAAATTTATCATATAGTAAATATTGTTTTACAAATAAAAAAATTTCGAATACATTTTTCAACAAACTGAATTATTTTGTCTTATTATTTTTCATTTGTTAAATTAAAGTCAATATTTACACCTGTAGATGACCATATTTTTATTTTAATTAGATTTTCATTTATCCTATATACTTTTTAATTAATCAAACTATTCTATAATTAAATTTTTTTTTGAAGAAATCGATATTAAATACAAGGTTTTTTAAATGAAATTTATTTTAATCCATTTGAGATTTAATGAATATTTTCCATTTGACCTAATTATTTATAAAAACGAATTTTTATTTAATTGGATTTTTTATGCAAGTAAATTTTTATATCCAAAACTAATTTTTATTCGAATTGTCACTTGAGGTAAATGTCGGAGGTTAAAAATCGAATATTTTATTATAATTTAATTGATAATCGTTTATTTTTTAATATTAACTGAAAATATTTTAATCAGTGATTAAGAATATCAATTATATCGTTAGTCATTAGGGAAAATAAACAAAAATATATAATAGGGAAAAATAAAAATTTTAAATTAAGACAAAAAAGGAAAGAGAAAAATAAACTGAAAAAATGAAAAATAAATAATAATCATAAATCAAAATTGTAAATAAAAATAAACAAGGAAAGGGGAAATACAGAAAGAGAAAAATAAATTGAAAATATACAAATAAAATAAACAAAAATAAACAATCATAAATAAAAATTGCAAATAAAAAATAAATACAGAAAATGTTTAGTTTAAAATTATTCAAACATAGTATTGTAAAAAACTTCAAAATTATAGACTATGTAATGTCAACATTATTTAAACCTATTTTTATAAAAAAATTCCCGATAGTCTTTTTTTTTAATATTTTTACTGAAAATTAAGTAGAAAACTTAAAAAAAAACAAAAAAATTGTTTTATCTTTAAAAATCAATACCCACGTAAAAAAGTTCCCGGAAAAGCACTCCTAGGAATTTCCAACAGGAAATTCCGGTAAAAATGTTGACAAACTAGTTTCCAATTTATTGCAAATAATCAGATTTTCTTCATAAAATTTCATTGTTCTGTCAATTACAATTGATAAAATCGATATTTAATAGAGGAGGAAGGTCTAAATTTTAAATTCAAGATAAATTAGATAAATTAACCTAACTTATCGTTAATTGTCAAATTTTCTACATATTAGAGTCTTGACAACTACAATTGATAAAATCGATATACTAGAGAAAAGTCTAAATTTTGAATTCGAGATGTAGATTTTGTAACATTTTTGAAAAGTTAATCTAATTTTTCAAGAGTTAGCTATTGAATACTTAATGTATTGATGATTGCTGAGATTTTTGTAACGATAAGAAAAGTAAACAAGATGTTAATGATATTTTCAAGACAAGAAAAATGATTATATTTTAAGGAAACACTTTTTAAACACTTACTGAATATGAAAAGAAAAAAACAGTTTTTTCGACATCAAGACAATTAATTTTCATTTCAATAACACTTAATAGCAAATAGAAGATAATTTTTTCATTTCATTGGATTTCATGTAAAAAATAATACATTTTTAATCATGTAGATTTAATTGTTTCTTGAGAATTCAAATTTTTTAATAATTTAATAATTTTTGTTATCATAGGTTAAAAATTAATTAATTACACTGGTCGACAAAAAGTTACTTTTTCTCTGATTCAAAGATTGGACAATGATATTCTTATAGGATTTTCATCGCTGAATACGAAAATGACCTCTAAAAGAGCCCATCGCGTCGAGATTTTGCAAAAAAAAATGAACTTAAAGTTTCAGAGAACCCTGTTTTTTGTTTTTTTATAACGTGTAGAGAATGATGCCGACGTTCTAGAAGTCTCTAATTAGACTTTAGTTGAAGCTTGAGCTGTCAACTATAAGAATCTAATCGAAAAAGTTCTGAATCAGTCAAAAATTTTCATATAGCACTACTTTTTCATGTGCCCGAGTGCTCTACTTGTACTCATAAAATGGTACACTATAGCACTCTTACTTATTAATTTTATTTGCGCTATTTAATGTTATTTATCATTTTTGGAATCCCTAATTAATACGACTTTTAAAACAACCATTTTGAGTTTTTTAATTTTCACTTAAGATTCGTAATCATCGACCTCGAAAACCCCCAAATACCAAGTTTTAGTCAAATCCATAAATTTTCAAAATTTATATGTCCGACATTTTGAATTGTTTAATAACGACCTTACATTCAATCAGCAACATTTAGCAAGCCCATAAATGATAAATAACAATAAATAGTGCTAATAAAATTAATAAGTACAATTTATTGGTTTATACACCTGTCTTCAGCCTTACATACTTGGCTATACAAGTGTTTCTTACAATTTCTTGCTTTACAAATTTTCCTTACATACAATTCTTAATACTAGGTTTGCGCCTACAGAACGTCTTTCGAAATTTAGGAGTACTCGCCAGAGGAGAGGGAAACTGTAGAAAACCTTCTCCTGAGTACAACCGGTTTATCGACAGTCGAGTTCTAATGGTGTGTACCGGACAATAATCGACAGTGCACATCATTATACCTCGACGTCAAACCTCCCCGCTCAGATTATCTCACATGCCGGAAAAATCCAAGCCAAATGGGCGCGAACCAAGTACCCTTTGTCCTAGAACGTCCGCCAAGCGAGGCATCTTATCCGACCGAACTAATCTGTCGGTAAAAATTAATAAGTATAAGAGTGGCTTAGTGTACCGCTCTATAAGTACCAGTAGAGCGTGCGCGCACATGAAAAAGTTGTACTAAATGAAAATTTTTTACTGATTCAGAACTTTTTGGATTTGATTCTTATAGTTGACAGTTCAAGCTCTAATTTAGGCCTAATTAAAGACTTTTAGCACGTCAGCATCATTCCCTACACGAGGCAAAAATCAGGGTTTTTTAAATTTTGAGTCCATTTGTCTCAAAATCTCGTCGTGATGGGCACTTTTGGAGGTCAAATTCGTGTTCAGCGATGAAAATTCTATGAGAATATTAGTGATGCACTTCGAGCGAGTCTCGTCTCGAAAAACCGAGAATCTCGCGAGAAAAACAATGAAAACAATTGAATGTGATATTTTCATCTCTTTTCATTTATGAAAGGACAGAGTCTCGTCGTGCATCACTAGAGAATATCATTGTCTGATCTTTGAATAATTTTTCGTGTCGACCAGTGTTATTATTTAGTATAGGATAAAACTATATGTTCCGATGACATCTTATACATTCCAATACTTTTTCTAAATAAATTTCACCGAGTGATTTTACATATTTTATTTTAGGAGAGAGGGCCCCAAGGTGGTCAGGGCCCTAAGGTGATCACCCTAAGAAAATTTTTGTATATTAGTTAGTATCTTCAAATGTTTTCTGTTATTGTTATTATTTAAGAAGACAAAGATTTTAGTAAAGTTTTGAGGTAAATTGTTGTATGAGTCTCTTTGTAACGTGAACGTTGTAAAATTTCTGTTTTTAAATGATCGAGAAATTTTTTTCTCAGGGTGTTAAAATCATCGAAATTAACCATTTTAAATTAGTAAAAATCGTTATAATTATCTTTATATATCGTACAATAATATTCCAAATGAATATAATTAATACTGTGCGTTAAAAAATTTTTTCATTAACGATTAAGAAATTGTGTCTTGGACCTAAGGTGGACACTTTTTTGGCCACAAGGTGGTCACTTTTGATTTTTTATGAAAATGTGTTTATACGCTATATTTATCAACATTTATCACTGTCAATGTGAATTTTATCAATTTTTAAGTTTTATGATGAATAATAATGAAATAGAATTATTTTCAAAATGTTACTTGTCTAATACAAACATAAAAAGTATAATTTTTGACGAAAGGACAAAGTGCAAAAAAAATATGTAATATGTTTATGTGATCATGAAAAATAATTAATATTAAATAAACAACTTAATAATACGTTTTTTACATTTTTTTTATAACTTTTTTAGTGAATTTTCTTATGGTGACCACCTTGGGGCCACTTTTTTAAAAATCGAATTTTCAACTTATTTAAAAAAGTGACATAACTTTCTTTTTATTAATGAAATAAAAAAACTTTATGATAGGAAGTTAGGTAATAAGACAAAATTTCAAACGCCGTATTATTGACCTTTATATATAATTCCATTTGAAATCTACAGTCGTTTAAAAGATAGGTGGTCACCTTAGGGCCCTCTCCCCTATATATAATATTCTGATATTATCTATTAAATTGAAATAAAAAAATTGCAAAAATACAAGAAAGAAACAATTTCATTTCGAAAATTTTGATCAGATTTCTTTTTTTTTTCTTGTTAAGATAAAAATAGCGTGAAGGTATATTTGACGGGCGAAGGGACAATGAAAGCTGTAATATAATTTCATCGCGGGGATTTGGATATAGAAGCGATGGAAAAAACTGTCAGTGTTATTCGGTTTCGGTGATATCGATTTCTTTGTTGTCGACGACGGTACGGTAAAAAAGATGAATAGTACTGAGGCTAGCTGGCAATACATTCAAGTGACACGGATCCATTTACGAGAGGCGTCGCGACGTCGGCGTCCACTAGTCGCCTGCAGCAAAGTTACGTGTATATATAATTATATACATGTGTATATATACATATATCTATTCATTTCTTTTATTAATATAGAACAGATTTACTGATTCATTCATAAATTGAAATCCCAGGTCATCACAATATTGAACTTTGTAATTTAAACAAATTTAAGTTCCTAATTCAGTAGATAATTAGAATTTCGGCATATTTTAACTTTATTGTCTATTTGTCTGTTAGAAATGTGATTATTTTTTATGAATAATAATTTTATTTCAAATGTTTTTCAAAAATCTCTCTTGGTTCCTAGTTATAAGACTGTTAACATTTATTTTTCGATCATTTTTAAATTTATTGTCCGCTAGTCAGTGGCCTCAGCCATAAGGTGTCAGGAAAATTTGTATTTGTCATTTTTTAATAGAATTCAAATAAATAAATATTTTTTTAGTAATTTTTAATATTACTGACTGTTAGAAATAAAATTGTTAATTAATAATTTTCTTATTTATCAAGTGTATCTAAGCAGAAAATGATTTCTTAGTCACTTTTAATTTTATCGTCTGTTAGATATTCGACTGTATATTAATAATTTTTTTATTAGTAAAAAATATTTCTACAGGGTAAGTGATCTAGTTTCTGCGGCATTTCAGCCAAAACATCTTTTTCATAGAAAAAAATATATTTATATCAAAGAAATTAAATTAAAACATTTATTAAAGTTACTGTTTGTACTCTTAAAAATTTTTTACCAAAATTAATCATTTATAAAATTAGATCATTTAATTAAAATTGAATAATTTAATGGAATATCAAAAGGGTCTAATCCTGCGCACTGGTTGGCCCCAGCAATTCAATCAAAGTAATTTTTTTCATAAGTTTGTTTTTACAGACAATATTTTATCAAGTATTGTTCAAAATAATTTGTTCAAAATTTTTTCAACACTAATATTTTATTAAATGATGAGTAATTGCACATTTTATAAACGTGCAGTAATTAAAGCATCCGCAGCAATTGGTACACTTACCCTACCTATTATTTATCTGATAATTTTTTACTTACGTATGCTAATTTTTTGGATTTTTTTTATATTATTGTTAGGTACTTTTTAGTTTATAATGTGTTAGAAATTAAATTGTTAATTAACAGTTTTATATTAGTAAAAAACATTTCTAGATTATAGTTATTAATTTCGACAAGACGTTTTATTAAATTTATTTAGTTTATTAATCTTTATTAACCCAGAGAATTTATAATTAGTGTTTATTTAAAATCGCCTCTTGACCTATTCTAGCAAAATTGTAATTTTATTTTACCTTCAAAGTATAAACTTTGACTTTTGTCTTTTAAATTTAGATTGTCTTTATTTATTGACCTGTAAATCGAAATAAAAATGAATTTTTAAAAGTCAAGTTGTTTGATTGTTTTTAGTGACCTAAATTTACGAAAAATATAGAAGAAACGTATTTCGTAAAAACAATTTTAAAATAATAGTTATGAATAATGTACTTTAATAAAATAAGTGGATACTTTATAAATCATTGAAAAAACTTGCAGACATATATTATCGAAAATAATCAATGAAAAAAATATTGTTTATATTAAAATAAAGAAACATTTTAACTGCAATTAAATAAAATAATTTCCATTTAAGATTACTCCAATCCAATTACATATAATAACTGCTTTTTATGTGAAAATAATTAAAACTGTCTTGATATCAACTAAAGATTATAAATTATTTTTACAAAATAGTAGTTAATAAATGAAGACTAATTAAAAGGGAGAATTTATCTCGCAAAAAAGTGTTTAATAATTTTGTTCACAGTTAGTCACACATTTTTCTGTCTGGAAAAAGTTCGAGGTTTAAAAAAATGATAGATAAGAAAATCTAAAAAAATTTAAAAAAAGAGAAAAACCAATATATATTGTAACACCGCATACATACACATAGAACTTCGATTTAACTTCAGAATAAAATACCTTTAATATTCCTTCTATTGGCCTACCTATGCAGAATTCAACTGCTGTCTGCTAAAATTTATATATCAAGTACAATATCACGCGTGTAGCGTAAATTCAGCAATTTTTCCTCTATATGTGTGTGTAACTGCTGTTTTCCTAAGAAATACTGTTAGTCTAATAAATTCAATATTTATTTCAATATAATCAATATTTCAATATTTACCAGTCGGTTTGAAGTCAGATACAAGTTTTACAATTCTTGAAAAATCAGTAGTAAAATTAATTTTAATCAGATTAGTTGTAAAAGAAACCTATCACAAGTAATGTTTCAGTAGTACAAATCAGCTTTTTGTCAGGCACACGTTTTATAATTCTCGGAAATTCAGTTTTAATAGTAATTAAAAAAATGTAATATTATTTTCTTTATTTATAAACATTTATAAATTATTTTATATTAATTAATATTAAGTTTGCTAAATATTGATAGGTAATTAATAAATATTTATAAATAGGGGAGCTTGGGTCAAAATGAGGTACCTTTTTGTAATTGTCTGTTTACAGAGAACCAAACGAATAAATGGATTCAACTAAGCATCAGAATTTTACTTTCTATACTTAGGTTTGAGAAAATTATGATAATAGCGGAGAAAAATTTTTTTGAAAGAGCTTATATCGTATTATCTGCGAGAGTTGGAAAAACAGAGGTAACCTATTTTACGCGTCTACCCCGTTTTGCCCCACTCTCCCCTAATAAAAATATAATATCATCTTATTTTTTAAATTGCCGCCAAAAATTGTCCGTTTTTGCAGTCAGCAACTAACAAGCTAACTAACTTTTAAGCTTATAAACTAAATATCTTATAAACTAACTTTCAACTTACTAACTAATTTTCTAACAATCTTACAAACTTAATTACCAATTAAGTAAGAATTTAACTTACTAACATTCTAACTAACTTACTTATTAAGTAGCTTATTAATTAATTAACTTAGGTAGTTACTTACTAATTTAGAAAATAACTAAGTTAAGTTAGTTATACATATTATACATTTTCTATAAGTAGATTTGATTTTTTTTATTAAAAAAGTTAAAAAATGTAAAATAGTTATTTTCGTATTAAGCGCGCAAAATAGGTGATCTCGCCGGAATCACCTTTGCGCTCATAATGCGAACATAATTTTTTGTCCAAACTGCATGGAAAGTATGGCATTGAGGGCACGCACGATTAAACGCTCCTTTTAGTCAAAAATTAAACTCTATATAAATGTTGACTCTTTGAAGTCTATAATGATAAACCTAGTGACACCTAGTGATTTACCTAGTGCAGGCTGTCTAGGTATCAGGATGACAAGTCTCCTGAAAAAGTGCCAGGACGTGATAATTTAGCTAGTTTAGTTTTGTGTCGACTCGAAACTAAATTCAGTTTGTTAATTTAGTTTCGTGTAGACTCAGAAACTGAAACGAAACTAAACTTTGGAGACGGTCCCTGGTTATATTATTTTCTATGTTGAGCAATAAGCTTTATTTTTATTAATTTATCTACAGACAAAAACAAAGAATTAACATGCGGGCGGAATGTACTACTTTGCGCCCGCCTTAAGTGCCCGAAATGACATTCTTTCCGTGCAGGTAGAACAAAAATAAATTTTGTTTCATTTGTATTAAGAAAATTTTACAATTTGATAAGAGCAATTTATTTTTCTTTTCCTTGTTTCTTGTGATCTTTTTTTTGTTAATATAAAGGACACATTTTCGAATAATAAAGAAACGCGAATAACTGGAATTGTGTAAAGTGATTTAAAAATGTGTCGCAGTGCCGCTTCTTGCTACACCTGTAATACTGCAGCAGCGGCGGAAGAAGTTTGCTCTTTTATCAAGAATTTCGGAGCGTCGTGAGAATGTCTAGAAGGGTGGTGGAATGAAGAGGTGGAGAAAAGGGGGAGGTAGGGTGAAAAATATGGCGAAAAATAAATAATACACGTTGGCGAATTGCAGAACGTCGTGAAACGTGACGAGGAAATGCTGTGGCGTTGTAAATAAACAGGAAAGAGGCGGAAAGCTTGGCGAGTGCCATCTTTTTCGAAGTGCAAAGTGTATTTATATGTATATATATATATATATACATTCACTATATGCGCGAGTTAAGAAAACGTTGATTTGCTGTGTACCATTCTCTCTCTCTCTCTCTCTCTCTCTCTCTCTCTCTCTCTCTCTATATATATATATATATATATATATATATATAAATATATATATATATATATATATATATATATATATATATATTTATTTCTGTATTTATATATATACGAAAATTCTCAAAACCATTGCTTCATCGACAAGTTTTCTCGAGGTTGCCAGAAATCGTCTTATTTTCGCCTATGAATTATTAATAATTTCTTCATTCACAAACCATGGTGAATTCATACACATACACACAAAAACGAATATATGAAAGCTTCTACAAAATATTAAATTTTTTTGGTCGAATGTATAGCTCTCGATGTGTGCAACAGAAGTTACAATTTTTTTCTTGGTAAATTGTATTTTATTCTAGTCAATTTGAAATCATTGTGAAAAAATTAGAATTGTAAAAACATTGCATTAGGAGAATGCTTTTATATATATATATATATATATGTATATATATATATATATATATATATATATATATATATATATATATATATATATATATATATATATATATATATATATGTATGTATATATATATATATATATTGGATTTTTATTCTAGTTTTTGGTTCTCATATTTATTCATTTTTCAATCTCCTTGGGAATTTTAAATGTTTTATAGATTTTTATATTTTGTACAATTTAATATATACTTTAAATGTACGTCTAGACTTTTTGTTATTTTTTTAAGTCAGAAATTTTTAGGTAGATTATTCTTTCAACAATTTTACATTTTGTTTTTAAAATTTTTATTAAATTGTTTATTTAGGGTTCAATTCAAGTGTGGTTGATAATTTTTTTGGTAGGGCTTTGTATTATCGATTATGTTTTAGAAACTTTCCACTTCTATTCTCGAAAATTTACAATGCTTATCTTATTCTACAGCTTAAGTTCAAATATAAATGCTACATATATTGTTCAACTAAAAAATGTGATAATTAGGTTTCTGTACAATTGACCGTACAGCACTTTCCGCTTATTCTCTGGAATATTTTATATTTTTTGTTTCAAATTTTTTATCTGTTACTTAAGTTACATGTTAGGTACCTTATCGTTTTTCTCTAATTTTAATTGAAATTTTTTTGTTAAATTTCTATATTACTGACTGAAAAAGGTAATTCCTTTTGCTGGCATTCACTTTTCTCTTTACCTTTTTTTTTAAATCGAAGTTAAATTTTAAGTGTTTTATGGTTTAATAAAATTTCTTAAATGTGATCTTTTTACACAAAAAATTTTTTTTCTGAATTACGTAAATCTTTATTGCAATTAAAATACAGAAAATGTAAAGAACTTTTTTCATGAAACTTATTTTCCTACCCCTTCTATTTGACGAGTAGATAGAAAAATGTTTATTTCCATTTTGTTTATAGACGTAGAAATGGGGCAATACACTCGATTTTATAGGCTATTAAGGTGAATTATGTTACAATTGGGTATGATTTTAGATTATCGCACAGAGAAATACGTAGAAACTTTGTTTTTCAACTCTCCCCCTTTTGTTGAAAATAATGGTTATAGTAAAACACGTGTAAACATTTTCGATAAATTTCCTTAAAATCTCTTGAGAAATAAAATTGGAATTATTATATAGCGATAATAAAGAAATTAAAGGTAGTTTAATCTGCAGTGAAAAATTGATTTAATAAAGAAATGGATCAATTAAAATAATCATTTAAGAAGAAGTAAAATATAATACTTAATTCAAAAATAGTTAAACTAAAGTAACTATTTAAAAAAGTTTATTAATTATTGAAATTCATAGGTATATTTTCAAAAAATTGTTTAAAAAAAATTAATTGATAACAAAAATTTATTTTCAAGAAAAATTAATAACAAAAAATGTGATAAATAATTATTATAAAAACAAAATATTTAAATTTAAAAAAAAATCAAAGAAAAGTTTGTTTGTTTACTATGTTATCTCGATCGTGAACAAAAGAATTTTAATTAGTTATAAAATTTATATAGTTTTCTGTCAAAGAACCAGTTTTTAAAAAATCTATAGGTTGAATCCATTTCAAATCAGGCAAGTCGACTAACCTCAAGTCGTAGAATTACCTGTCGATGAAATATGTTATTTTATATGAAAAATAAAGAGACACGTATTTTTTTATTTTTCGTAAAAAATATTTTTTAACAAAGTTAGCTACATTTGAACTTTGAGCGGTAAAACCCTAAAAAACGGTGAAAAAAATGGTTTTACTTGTAATTTTTTTTCTACTGTGTGTTAATAAATTTTTCTTCTTGATTCTTATTTTTCTTTTCGAAACCCCGTTTAAAATTCATAAAAAACTTCAAAATTAAAAAAAAGGCGTCAGATTTAAAAAAAAATAAATAAATAAACTTAAATTTCTCGAAAACACCACATTTTATTTTTGCTAAAATTTTTAGAGTAACTTCGTATTAATATAAAGAAGAAATTACATGAATTTCAAGTAGGCTAAACGATATTTGTACTTAGAAGAATTTTTTTCGAAATTTTTTTTTAAGTTTAAAATCATTGAAGATATTTGTTTAAAACAAAGAACAATAACCTTGTTATGAAAAATATTGTTCGTAACTTGTGCGAGCAGTTGGTAATTTTTGAATGAGGACTTTTTTTGGAATAAACTGTAGGCGAAGCGAAGCTTTGCAAACTTTCATTTGTTATTTTCTTTGTTTTAAACAAATAACTTCAATAATTTTAAACTTAAAAAAAATTTTCGAAAAAAAATTCTTCTAAGTACAAATATTGTTTAGCCCACTTGAAACTCATGTAATTTCTTCTTTATATTAATACGAAGTTACTCTAAAAATTAGAGCAAAAAAGAAGGTGGTGTTTTCGAGAAAATTAAGTTTTTTTTTGAAAATCTGCTGCCATTTTTTTAATTTTGAAGTTTTTTGTATATTTTAAACGGGGTTTCAAAGAGAAAAATAAGAATCAAGAAGAAAAATTTATTAACACACAGTAGAAAAAAAATTACAAGCAAAACCATTTTTTTTACCGTTTTTAGGGTTTTACCGCTCAAAGTTCAAACACTGAAAAAAAATTTAATTGAATCAAGAAAATTTGAATTGGTTCAAGTAAATATCGGAATTGCATAGGGTCGATCCAATTATGCGATTGGCTCAAGAAAATGATTTTCTTGACATAGTATACTTGGTTGGAGAGCATATATTCTTGATCCAAGAAAATATGGAATTCGATAAAGAAATTAAGTAACTTGGAAGAAATGCAGAATATATTAATTCAATATCATTTGTGTATCAAATCAAGTAAATAGTTTACTTGTATTAAGAAAATATTTTCTTGATTTGAGAAAATTATAGATTTCAATCAAAAAAATATTTACTCAATTCAAGTAAATTATTTAGTTGAATCCCCCCCCCTTTCCCAACCCATGATTTCCAATACTTAGGTCAAACATTTTTATTATTTAATTAATTAACATTTATATTTTTTATTTAAATAATTAAGCAATTGTTATTTTACATAATATTTACATTTAATTAATACTTATCACAAATACAACAAATATACCTTAAAAGAAAATTTTCCACGGTCGGAGGAATCGAACCCGGGTTGCACGCGTCAGAAGCCGTACCGTTGCCACTATGCCATCCAAGCCTCAATGAAAAGTTTTCAAAAGCTGCTATTTAAGTTGCACATCCATATGAAGAAAAATATTTTCTTGGATCAAGAACACCGGCACTGTGTTAAGTAAAAAAAGTTTCAAAGCAAATGAATGAAATGATTTGATTTAAGAAACACGAATTCTCCAGACAATACTTTACTATTTTGCTTAAGAACATAATATTCTTGTTTCAATCCTTTTTGGTACTTCGGATAAGTAAAATGTTTGATTGTAATAATAACATATTTACTTCCACCAAATACTGAATTATTAATACAAGAACTATACCCAATGCTCATAATTACTTGGCACAAGCAAATAAATTTCTCTCTTCAAATAAATATGGGATTGATTCAAGTAAATTCTCTCATGTAAATGCATTTACTTGGTTCAATTACATTTTTTTCAGTGAATGTGGCTAACTTCGTTAAAAAACATTTTTACGAAAAATAAAAAAATACGTGTCTCTTTATTTTTCATATAAAATAACATATTTTATCGACAGGTAATTCTACTACTTGAGGTTAGTCGGCTTGCCTGATTTGAAATGGATTCAACCTATAAATTCGATTTTTAGAAAAGATTTACTATTTCTAGAAAAAATTTTTTCTCAAAACGCTTCTTTCACGAACGAGGGTAACATCCCTTTCACACCCAGGTATAACTGGACGGTTAAAAAAACATAAGTGTAATGTTATTCATAGTTTTCGGGGTCGCTGATTACGAATCTGATATCAGATTTGAAAAATTTTCAAAATTCAAAATGTGCGGATTTAATATTGCGGGCAACTTTTTTATAGATTAATCGCAT
Source organism: Leptopilina drosophilae (assembly GCA_032873175.1). Classification (NCBI taxonomy): domain Eukaryota; kingdom Metazoa; phylum Arthropoda; class Insecta; order Hymenoptera; family Figitidae; genus Leptopilina; species Leptopilina drosophilae. Next base: position 25,460,315 of record CM065479.1, on the reverse strand, counting down.
TGGCTTGGAAATTGTTACTCGGGGGTTTTCGGGGTCGCTGATTACGAATCCGGTGCTAGTTTTTCAAAATTCTAAATGGCGAATCCAATATGGCGGACGACAAATGTAAAAATTAATTGGATTTTATTGACACTTATTTTTCAAGAGTAAATGATGATTATAAATCTAAGATATATTGGATAATTGTAAAAACTGAGTTGCAAGCTAATTAGAAATTTATGTTGGTTTGTAAAATTAGCAAGAGTTGTTATGATTTGTAACGGTACTCCACACCACCCTTGGGGTTCCGCAAAAAGTGCGTTGGATTTTTTTGTTAAAGTGAATCCTCGCCTATAGCCCTACATTCTGAGGAAATGTCCAGATGTATGTGTGTATGTACAAATTATCTCGGACAAATTATAATGGATTGTCCTGAAATTTCGCAGGTTTATTGCAATCATTAATACCTAAAATCTGGCACAAGGATTTTCAAAAATATATAAAAAATTTTTTTTATACAATTTTTTCAAAATTATAAGAAAATTTTTTTTTTTTTGTATTTTTTTAAATAACTTTTTTATTTATTAATATTTTCATTAATTATTGTCAAAATTACATTTCTGACAAAAAACAAATCGATTGATGTATGCAAAGTCTACATTTTATCAAAATTTATAAAATTAATCAATATTATTCTTTTTCACCAAAAATTCAAATTTTGTATTTTTTAAATTTTTATCTTAGCACATTAAAATAATTATTATATATTAAAAAATTAAGTAACTGGTATATATTATATTGAGGAAGCGAAATGGTCATGAAATGAACAACTTGTTATTACATTTGTCGTCCACCATATTAGATTCGCCATTTTGAATTTTGAAAAACTAGCACCAGATTCATAATCAGCGACCCCGAAAACCCCCGAGTAACAATTTTTTGGCGATTTTAAAATATTTTTAAAATTCGTGATTTTTAACAATAATTTATGAATTTTTTTATACAATAGGAATTTTTTAACATAATGTAGGTTACATATTTTTAAAGCCCTTTCCTTCCTGAAGAAAGAGCACTAAATTAGACTTAAAAATATTAATTTTCTTCAAAGATATTGAGGTTTTTGTAGGTGGGACGTATATGTCCCATAGGCGTGAAGGGGTTACTAACAAACATTGATTTTGATTGCAGTTGAGTTTTCAACGTTTTATTGTGCACACCGCAAGCAGCTCAAAATTTTTTTTTTGGGCAACAACTACAGTTTGCACAAATATTAATATTTTTCAAGTTTCAAAGTTGCTAAATTTCATAAAACCATGTACTATCTAATACAAAGTACATTATTTTAATTAAGTTTTAATGAAAAGTCTAAAAATAATTATGAGAATGACTCCTTTTTTGGTCTTCAGTTTTTACATTTTTTGTCTTACATTGGAATATTACTAGAGAAAAAAACTTATCGTAATAGGGGAGAGCGGGATTAAAAGTGCCAGGTGTGGGTTGCGCCGTTAATTATATCTCGAAAACGAAAAAACATTTTTAAATAATTCAAATGAGAGATGAATTATTTTGCGCCTGCGCACCTTTGGCAAGCATTTTCATTTCATTTGTTGAGAGAAATAAACAGCAGTTAGTATGTTGGTGTTTTGACGCTTTGTAAGTATACATTTTGAAGTGTGCAATTTTCAGGTCTATTTGTTCAAAAGTATAAATAAATTAGGAAGAATCATAAAATAAGTTTATACATTCCAGAATAAATTTTTATTTTACTAACTCTCTGGCTGTCTTTCTATGCATTGAAAATAGATTATTTGCGGTGTTCACTGTATCTCAACTAAAAGTTATTTAAAATCATAAAGTTCTATAAAATTTAGTCAATGTATCATCAAATCAATGTTCTCTGATAATAATGTAAACGTTTTTTGTGGCCATTTAAAGTGAAAATTGTAACATCTCAAAAGCTCAAAATATTTTAGGAGATTTACAGAAAGTGAATTTATCATTCGGTTTAAAAATATTAAATGAGAAGAAGCTATCAATTTTCCGAATCAAATAATTAAGTCTTAAATAAATCTCTATAAGCTCATGGGCTTCATATATGTATCGACAGCACAGCTGCCCTAATACAGAAACCTGCTTAATCAGAAAAATATTTTCGAAATTAATTAATAATTTCAAAATTATCAAAGAACTTAGAAAAAAGCGGTAGCATGGTGGGATACGAATGTAGATTTAGTAGTAAAATCGATGTTAGGCAGCCATATTGTTAAATTAATGTTTGAAATTTAGTTTCAGCAAAATTTGAATCACAAAAAAATCTGTTTTAAACTAAACAGACGTTCTTAAAAGTTAAAATGAAGTAATGAAAAAATGGTCGTTAAAATTAAGTTTAAAATTCACAGGTCAAAGGTTAAATATAACCTTCAAATTCAAAAATGAACTCGTTTTTCGCAAATTGAGAGAAAGATTATAAACATAATATTTCAATTCCTAGACACGTGCAGATGACTATTAGTAAATAAAAATTCAGGTCAAGAGTAATAATAGTCGAACAGACTGCAAAATTCAATTGAGATTAAAACACCATTAAAAATACTAATAGACTTTTAAATTTCGAGAAAAAATTAACAAGTGAAAAAATGTAAATAATAACCTTAAATTATAATATAAAACCATAGAATTTATTTTGTTATTTTTCTTTTTTTTATGAGACTTTTTAAGTGGCGGTAAAAATTTTATTTTTACGACATTTCACCTGATGGGGAAAAGCTGATTTTTCCGTCTAAAGTATATATATATATATATATATATATATATATATATATATATATCTATATATATATATATATATAATGGTGTGAAACTACAGGTACGTGTATATTGAAAGGAGTGGGGAGAGTAGGTAGGGGTCAGATCACTTGCTTTTGTTTATTATGGGAATAAAGTTAAATGTGGTGAAAATCTGGCTTAAACTGACAATAAATACGGTCATAAAGTTTGACATGATTATATCTGATCGATTTTTGGGTCCAGTTTTCTACGTTTCGATCATGTTTTATCGTTTTACGAGTTGGTTTCCTGTATCACGCGTTGTGTACGCTAACAATGAAAAGGAAACCGCAAAGGCAGTAAAGAGTGAAGCTTTATCAAAATCCTAAAGATAAATCCCTCGTCTATTGTTATGATTTTTATGAAAAGACACCGCTCCGCGTCCCAATTATGACATGGATAAATTCAATTTATTTTCTATTATTGTCAATATGCATAATTATATATAGTTAAGCTTTTAAAGGGAAAAATTCGATTTAATAATTTCAGATTTGTTCCTTTTTTTAATACCAATATTTACTAGAAAGTATTGAAAAGCAACGAATTAATACCAAACATGTCGTTGATTTAATTTTTGGTTTTAAGTTGAAAAATATGATTTAAACAATAAGCTTGGGTACGATATTACAGCAAAAAGAAGAAATATATTTTTTTTACATGGATGCTAAATATGTGGATATTGTTTTAGTGATATGGTGGTTGCAAAGTATCCAAAACATTGTAAATTTAGAAATTGTATAATATCAAATATGAACTTCGAGATGTGGTGTCCTTTAATAATCCTAATATCGCACCTTATTATCTTCCACCGGAGGTTGAGGTACAAAACCCATTATGGCTTCTGTACCCAACAAACTATTCCCCCCCCTCTCTCTCTCTCTCTCTGTCACTCCTACCACCTCGTTTTCCTTCTATGTATCTTCTCGTTTAGTATGTTACGTGCCTAGGAATGTACAAGGGTTGCTTAAATACATATGTGGCGTTTCATAGAACATGCAGTGAAACATTTGAAAGTTAGAAAATCAACCGAAATGTACGATTATTTTCTTAGAATTGTCACTAAACTGTATGACTATCATTTTTTAACTGCCCGTGACTATTAGACCTTCAATGGTAATTTGTTGAAGATTTTTCTCTTAATATATTTAATAAATTGATCCAATCTTTTGTGTAAAAGTTTAAAATATAATGAGGATGGGCATTTAAACATTTTAAATTGATACAAAAGGGGATGAAATGAATTCAAAAATTTGTATCAATTTTATATATGATCCACATTTGTTACATTAATTCGTTGCTTTTTGATACTTTCAAGTTCACAGTGAATTCACTGCTAAAAAACTGAGACGAAAGTGTGTTAAGGGGACGCCTAAGTCACCTCAAATCAATGCAAAAAGAGTAATTTTTCTGTACACATTTCTCTAAAACTATTTATTTAATAGCTTCGGGCTATTATACAAAAAATTACTGATTTTTTCATAAGTTTCTATGTATGTGTTTTATTAAAACAAGTCAGAATTATGTCAAACTTTATTATTATTTCCTTAGAATGTTTTGTCTTTTGTACCCTAAAACCTTACTGAACAAAAGAATTCTAAAAGATTTGAAATCGGATCATTAGTTTTGAAGATACATGTACCGAAAGATAAGAGTCCAAATTTGACAGGAAACTAAAATTACTAAAAACTAAAAAAAAATTTATGACATTCTGAATTTAATACCCTGAATTTAAACACTTCTACTTATCAAAAATAGTTGTAAATAGTTTTATGCAGTTTCTAACTAAATCTACTTTAAAAATATCAAATAAAATGAAAATTCATGTTTTATCCATTTTTCGACTTAGGCGTCCTCTTAAGGGCAAGTCCAAGTTGTGAAATGTAATCAAAGCAAAATGTAAACAAACGAAGCACTAAAATCACATTTTTCGTACAGCCTTTTTTTTCACAAAAATTAATATTTTTACACTTTCTTAAAGGAAATGATAAATTAGAGTGTCAAAATTTCCAATGAAATAATTTTTAACTAGGAGGAATAAAAAGAAATTACTAAAATAACTAATTAAAATGACCTGCAAAATAGCATTTTTGACACGTCGTGAAATAGTATATTGTGCAACGAGTGGAGAACAAGGGCGATTTCTCGCGAGCTTGAAGTTTGCTGCTCGAGCGCAGCGAGAGCAGCAATCATGCGAGCGAAAATCGCTGTTCGCCACGAATTGCACATATTACTTTGTCCAACAACTGAAAAACACTTTCTATTAATTTTTCATACTAATTATAATAATTTTATTCATTTATTGTCAGAACTTAACATACACGGAGAGAATAGAATAGTGAAGGCGACTGTCGGTTCAGTTCTGATAACTAAACAGTTTAGTTAATTTTCGACGGACAAAAATAACAGTCGCATCTACTATATAATAGTAGGAACGACTGTACGTTCAGTCAGAGTAACTAAACAGGAACTAAACCGCCAGGGGCGCTACTATCGCTCTCCATGTATTTCTGCTAGTAAACGTGTTTAGTTGTCACAACTGTAACTCTTCTCTCCATGTATTAATAATACAATTAATTTTTCAAAATTTTAATTTTTAGTTATAAATTACTTATTTAGGACAAAATTTAACAAAGTTAAAGCAAATTAGAATAGATTTTTATGATTTATTTATAGTGATATGGAACCGAAATAACCACACATAATGTGCCTTTACTCTTTTCACCGCTCATTTCTCCACTGGACAAACGGCCAGTGGAGATATAAGGTACATTTCTCCACTGGACAAACGGCCAGTGGAGATATGAGGTACATTTCTCCACTGGTGCCTGGTGCACAATGACTCCATTTCCCCGAAGGCGTTGGACAAAATAAACTGTTTGAGTATATCAACCGCACTGACGATGAAGAAGTCCCATATCAGCGATTGGATCTTCAACATGTGGAAGGGGAAATTTTTCCCTTTCCTTCTTGAAATTACAATGGAGAGGGTAAAAACTTCTTCATCGTTCGTGCGGTTGATATAGTCAAACAGTTTATTTTTCGCGACGTGCCAAACATGCTATTTTCAGGTCATTTTAATTCGTTATTTTAGTAATTGCTTTTTATTCCTCCTAGTCAAAAATTATTTCATTGGAAACTTTGACACTAATGAATCATTTCCGTTATGAAAATGAAAAAATGTTAATTTTTGTGAGAGAAAAGGCTGTACGAAAAATGTGATTTTAATGCATTCTTAGTACGGTCTGCGCATGCGAAAAGAGAAGCAGAGTCTCAGGTCGCGAAAAATTAAAGTGTTTGAGTATATCAACTGCACGGACGATGAAGAAGTTTTTACCCTTTCTCCTTGTAATTTCATGGTGGAAAGGAAAAAATTTCCCCTTCCACATGTTGAACGTCCAATCGCTGATATGAGACTATGAAGAAGTCTGTACGAAAAATGTGATTTTAGTGCTTCGTTTGTTTACATTTCACAACTTGGACTTGCCCTTAAATCAAGTCACTTTCAGTTTAAGAAAAATTGACCTTTTACTATTTAAATAGTAAATGTCAATTTGACATCAGGCGGAAGATGTAAGATGTATAAAATTTAATATCAGTAGCTTAAATTACTTTGAGTTAGACCAATGTTAAAAACTTTTAAAATTAATGTCTCAGCAGCAACAGTTAGTTTAATGTCAGTTAAACGTTCATTTTTAGTTTCAGTAGTAAAACTGATCTTTAGAAAAATTGTTAAAAGTTTTTATAAATGTTGTTTCAATTGTACAAATAAATTTTAAGCCCGGCATACATTATTAGAGTTATTTGAATAAGGTCGCAGTAGTAAAAATCAGTTTTCAGCCAAACGAATTCTGATAGATGATTTAAAATACAGTTTCAGTAGTAAAAGTCGATTTGAAGTAGCACAGAAAATTTTCTGAACACTATTTTGCAGTAGTAAAAGACAATTTCAAATCATGTATTTTTTATTTTCTAATAATTTAAATTGAAGAAGTAACAGATTTTCTTGTATTTATTTTTCGCCTGTACTCTAAAGTTTTCAAGCAAATTGCAAACAATCTTTCACCGTTACAGTTCCTCGTTTTACAATTTAAATACATAAGAAGAGTATATAACTGTATTCTAGAAAGAAAATTAATAGCATAATTCACTTGCTTTTTTAATTAGTCGTCGAATATTGTAAACTTAAATTAAATAATAGTCCATTCATTGAATTTATTTTCATAAATTCAATATTAAATATTAAATAATAATAATATAATAATAATAATATAATAATATAATAATATTTCAATATTAAAGTTAGAGAATTGAAATACCTAATGTCGCCTTTTGTATTTTCTTATTCTTAAAGAAATGAATAAATTGATTACTTTTTCTCGTTTTTTCTGAGCAAAACTTTTACCCCTTTTAAAAAATAGAAGGGGAACTATGGATAGTTTAAGGAAAAGTTTTTATTATTTCTCAAGAGGGTTTCATTTCAATGGCAAGCACACACAATTATATATATATATATATATATATATATATATATATATATATATATATATATATATATATATAACTGCGAGAGCTATATATATATATATAGCTCTCGCAGTTATTTTTCCCTAAGGAGTTTACTTTAAAATTTTAGTGAACGTCTTCTTGTCAACACACGACTATATATAATATATAGAATGAACTATATAAGGAATATGCGCATTTTACATGACATAAATAAAAGGAAATTTTGTTCCTCCTCATAATATTTCGAAGTCTTTCTTTTTTTACAACCTTTTTTCCCTCTTTTCATTTCTCTCTTGGCAGAATTTTTTAATGGAAGAAAATGTACGATAATAAATTTTCTATTTCTGATGGAGTTTTTAAAGTCCTTGACTGTACAGTTTTTAGTTGACAAAGAATATAAATTATTTTTATGATTGCCAATTTTAATTGTAAAAAAATCCTTTACTTTCAAAAAAGTGTGAATTAAACTTTTTTCACTTTAAAATATTTAAATTATTTAAATTTGTACGTAAAACATTTTATTTATTAAGATTATATGAGGTGTACTTTAAATCAATTAAATTTGAGGTACATAATAGTATTCACAGTATTAAATCCGAGTATATATATATATATATATATATATATATATATATATATATATATATTATATATATATATATATATTATATATATATATATATATATATATATATACTATCTTAAATTGTTAATAGTTTTTATTAAATGATCTTTCGCAGTAATACAAATCAATTTTAAACCAGATATAAGTTTTTAAGTTCTTTAAAATACAGTATCAGTAGTAATATTTCGATTTTAGTCGGACAAATTGTCAAAAGATTTTGGAAATGTTGTTTCAGTAGTACAAATCAGTTGTAAGCTAGACAAACGTAATTACATTATTTAAAATACAGTTTTAGTAGTAAAAGTTAATTTTAGTCAGATAAATTATTAAAAGCTTTTATAAATCATTGGGATTACCTTATGTAGCCTGCTCATACGTTACTGTCTAATTGGGAAACTAAAGCACTTGAAATTTGTTTCGTTGCTGGAACTTATTTAAAAATAAGTTTAAAACAATACAATTTTTTTAACAACAAAGACATTATCGAATTGACTTTTTTTGATATTTTAAAAACTGTGATCAAAATAAATTATAATGTAAAGAATAGGAATATATTAATATTTATAATATAAAATAATTTAAGATTAAAACTTTGAATTTACATTACGAAAATTCTTGAATTTTCATACTTTTGTACTATCCAAATTATTTAAAAACAATTAAAATGTTATTATATTAAAAGTATCGGTTTTTATTTTTACATTTATCCCTGAATTATTTCGTAACATCAAGGATATCGAATTGTTTATGTCAAAATTGGCTCAATTTTTGGTTTAATTTAAAATAAATAGCCAACCAAAAAAATTTGTTTGCAAATATATTAGAATTAGACTTAATATAAGAATAAAACATAATAAATCATTAATTAATGATTAGAATTTAGGTACCTATAAAATAATAATAATTTTTTTAGAGAAGAATAAAATAGTGTTCAAACAATTCATGTAGTAAGTCAAAATATCGATTTTACTTTTGCTCCAAAATAAGAAGCAAATTGTTAAAAGGACTGTTTGACATAATAATCGTGTCGTATTTTTTTAAGAAGGCCATCGTCATAGAAATTCTCATTGTCCACTGCTTTGTTTCAAAGTCTTTGTGGAGTAGTTTTAACAAGCTAAAAACTTCACCTTTTATCTTCTCATAGTCGAAGAAAAGAAAGAAAAAAAAGTATAGTTTGACGTTGAGTTTACCAAGACGTAAGTTTTAATCTTCTTTGGAAAGAGTAAGGGGTGCAGAGGATAATCATTAAATCGTCAAGTTTGACTTTTTCCAAGTAAGAAATATTTTTAAGTCAAGTTAAAAACTTGGAAAATTTTCCTACTTTTCAAAAATAGACGAGAATTATAGATATATATTTGCGTCTAGTTACAAATAGTTTTACAATTTGTCTTTTTTTGATAGTTTCGATGGTTGGCTTTGCGCGCCTACCCCCTGTTTTTAGTTGAAATAGGGGTTTAAGGGCTGATTTTACCAACTGTGATTAGTGTAATAATTCGTGATTAAAGTATCTTAACCATCAGAATGCGTTTTACTATAATCCAAATGATGATTGATGGAAAGTAATCACCGATTAACCTAATTATCCAAATTTGACTCGTTTAACAACTTAAACAGCGATTTAACAGAAAAAAAATATTATTTTAACACCATACCCAGCTTAAAATCCCCGTACAGGATCCTTAAAGGATCCTCTTGGGATCCTGTACAGGTCCTGCGCAGGATCCCATACAGGATCTCGTACGGGATTTTGGGACAGGGTTCCTGTGCAGGTTCCGATGCAGGAACCTTAGTTATCAAAGATTTCTGTAAAGGTTTCTGTACAGGAACACTTGCAGGATCCTGTACAGGAACCTTTGTAGTTTTGAAAACTGCAGGTACTTAAGTGTAAAGGATTCTGTGAGGAATCCTTAAAGGATCCTACACGGTTTCCTCAATCAATTTATTTATATTTTTAACTCCTGCGCAGTAGTTTTCTATGAGTTTCTCGAATGCGCAATACATTTTTCTGTCCAACATTGATATACGAGCCTAACATATTAAAATATGAAGTCTATGTATGTCAAATGTTGCTTAACATAAAAATTTTTTTTTAAATTTCCTGTACAGGATCCTGCAAGTGTTCCTGTACAGGAACCTTTGCAGAAATCTTTGATAACTAAGGTTCCTGCATCGGAACCCTGTTCCAAAATTTCGTACGGGATCCTGTATGGAATCCTGCACAGGACCTGTTCAAGATCCCAGAAGGATCCTGTAAGGATCCTGTACGGGGACTTTAAGCTGGGTATGCGGTGTTAAAATTACACGCAACATTTTTAACTTACACCTATTGAAAATAAACACGAGTAGTTATTCGTGTAGATTTGGACAAATGTAATAAATACACGAAGAAACGTTTTTACACGTATAATAATTTTGGCACTTATTTAGAACCCTAACCACTATCAAATTATAAAATAGAAGTAAAATCAAAATTTTGTCAGAGCACGAGCCTTGGAACGCACCAAAAAGGAAAAGTAGGAGAGAGAGAGAGAGAAAAAAAAATTCAAGAGTGTGTTGAATATCCAATCAGATTTTGCCAACTCGGAAAAAGTTGTGGTTAAGCCCGTGTAGAAATTGCCATAACTAGGCCATAACATGGCATGAAACACCTTCCCAGATCTGGCCCAAGTCTGGCCAGACTTGGGCCCGATCTGGGAAGGTGTTTCATGCCATGATATGGCCTACACAATGATCAAAAGATCTGGCCCCTATTTGGGCCACGGTTGAATTTCTACACGGGAATAATTATGTTTATCTTTTAATCGACAATCAAAATAAAAGTAATTTCCATTCCGTTCCACGAAATTTAAAAACACATTTTTAATCACTGTTTACATAATACCATGTAGTTAATTCTTAAGAACCCATATATTTCTACTGAGACCAATTGTGATTGACTATTTAAAATATTTATTCTAGAAGAAGTTGTATCATTGGTGAAGTCGCGTGGTTTCTGTAGAAATATAAAAATAAAAATCTGTTTCTATCCTTATTGAAAAGTACAAAAAGATGTAAATAATCTCGCTATAATAAAAAATTGGTTCAATAATTATTTTAACATTTCTTTTATCTTAGTAGTAGCATGCCTCAATTAATGTCGAATTTTCCGCAATATATTTTGCACTGATACTTTTGTTAAACAAAAGCGCACAACAAACTCTACATCGTCTAAAACATCAAAACAAAAAATCGCTGATTAACTTATTAAACGGTAAAATTTAGGCAATTAAGTTAAACGGTGATTACTTTCCTTTAATCACCACTAGAATTATAGTGGAACGCATTCTTATAGTTTAGATTGTTTAATCAAGAATTGTTACATTAATTAAAAATGGTGGAATAGTAGTAACTGTTAATTGGCGTTTAAAATATAATCCTAATTATTTAATCACGACATTAATTCTCGATGGTGAAATCGGCCTTAAATTTGTTATAAATTGCATATTGGATTTTATAATTTTTGTAATTATAGTCTACAATTTATTTTAACTTGTAATATGAAATAGATTTTGAATATTATGGAAGATAACTTCTGATTTAATTTAAATTTTGACACTGTTGACATAAATTGTGACGTACAAAAACGACTCCTGAATAACCTTTGATGTCCTCCTTACGTTAAAAAAGGTCCTCCTTACGTTTATCTCAATTTTGATTCCTTGGAAGTTAATAAACTCTCTAAATTTGAATCAGTTAAAAATAACTGATTTAAAAGCAAAAAGTCAGTCACTAATTCAAATAGTAATATTTTTACTGACAATTAGTTAAAAATAACTGATTGTCCGTTAAAAATAACTGATTGTCAGTTAAAAATAACTGATGTTTCAGTAAATTTTTTTTGACCGATTCAATTAGACAAGTTTAACTAATTTTTCAGTTATTTTTTACTGTAAATTAGTTATTTTGTAACTGAAAATCAGTTTGTAACTGATTCAGAAGCAAAAAGTCAGTCACTGATTGTCAGTTAAAACCATGATTTTTAACAGATTAAAGTTAAGAGAAAATAGGTAAAATTTCACTGTAAAAAAAGATTCTAAATTCCCAGTGTGCAAAGTTACAGAATAATTCTATAACTATTCCAGACCAAAAAAAGCAAGTTCTGTAACTGGTTAGTAACAGGCAGGTCAAAATGTCGTCCCCCTGGAGGCACAAAATAGGAACAAAAGTCTGTAACAATTCTAGAACAAAACTAGAACATTGTTTTAGAACAAATATATAACAATTCTATAACAAAAACGATTTATTATAAATAATACCCAAGTAGAAATTTAATAGTTGCATAGAACAAATAAATGTTTATAAGTATGAATAAAAATATGAATAATTAATAGAATATCTTTTTTGCAATAAGTTTTTAAAAAATATTTTTCTTATTTTCTTAAATAATTTAAACAGACTATCTTATTTATTTGAATTAATGACTATATTATTATTATCATTGTTAATAATTATTTGAACTTATACTTTATGTAACAATATTCAGAATTATACACAGAACACTTAAAACTAAGAATGAAAAATTTCGCACGCACGGGGATCGAAACCTAGACCTAGAGGACACAAGTCGAATACGCATACCGCATAGCCACGCACGCTTGGAAGTGATTTTACTTCAACTTCCTTTTGAATTCTGGGACCGTTATGTGCAGCGCTAAAATTATAAATTGAAATGTAACATACTTATTAAAAAAATAACTATATATGGGGCACTCCAGGCCAAATCGGAAATTATTTTGCTTTTGCATCTCAAATTTTTTTTAAACATTTTTTTCTTGAATTTCAAATTCAAATTTCAAATTTTTTCATAAAGTGGTTCAGGAGATACAAATTTATGAAAAATGACATTTTTTAAGTTAAATTTTTTTTATATGCTTATAACTCGGTAGAAAATTGATCAAATTGGACGTTTTTATAATGAAAAGTTTTGTTTTCACACGTAGTTTTTAATAAAAATATTTAAAAATTTGTTTTAAATAATTTACGATAAGATTTTAAAATTTATAAAATAAAATTTCATTTTCAACAATGTATGTATCAATCAATTTTTTTCAAATTTTTTGTAAGAATCTTGCACTAAATTAACAATAACATCTTTTCGTGTAGTGAAAATAAACACGAGTTTATAGTGAAAGAACAGTTACATTAAGTTTTTGTAACAGTGTTCTAGAACACTGTAGGAATAATGTTACTTCAAAATTCTATAACTAATTTAGATCAAAACTTACATGTCTGTTATAGAACAGATACAGAACAACTGTTCCAGAACAAATCTAGAACAAAGTTCTAGAACGGTTTTATAATAAAATTGTAACATTTGTTCTAGAACACTGTTCTTTTTTTGGTCTAGAACAGTTACAGTACGTGCACATTGGGTTAGAGCTGATTTTGGTATTAAAATAGAACCAAATTACGATTTAGTACCAAAATTGGTACTAAATTAGTTCCTTTCTTTTTACAGTGTTGAATTAAATTTGACCAAACTCCAAAGGGTATTAGGAAATTTGTGGATTTAATAGAGCCTGTTTTTATTTTGAGATTTTAAGGTTATGTTCGTCTCTTGACCTATAATCTATGATCATGAAGTAAGAATAAGGAGACTTCACTCTATGTGAGGAATATAGAAAAAGTGGCCCCATTTTCAATAACGTCATTTAGGAAAATTCGAATAGGCAGAGGTGGCGATCCTTGCGGGAAAAACCTGAAACTGTCGATTTTCAAATTCAAAATGTTCTTCTGTCACAGTCACATTTATTTTTGATTATATAGGAGGACCGAATTTGTGATTTTTTTTAATATCTGTTATTAATACATAATAATATCAGTGTTAGTGACAAAATATTAACGAGGTATGTACATTTCCTGCATTCAATAATTAATAAAAAGGTAATTTGTCATAATTTAAAAGTACTATATTGTAATTACAAATGCTAAATATATAACATTCGTATTATATTTTACATATCATACTCTTATATATACACTACCGTCCGAAATTGTGCGAACGCTAACATCTCTAGCTATTAAAAAACACACCCGCACAGAAACAGTGATAACTCGGTTAAAAATGACGCTAGATGGTTTTTTTAAATTGCATTAGAAACTTATTAAATTTCCAATGAAATGTCACTATTTTAAGTTGTATTGCATAAATAGGAAGCGAGATATCATGTTATGAAGACAAAAAAATAATTCTATTTTTTTCGGAATTTCTTACTCTGACTTTGACTCCTGGCACAGCTTAGCAAAGTTTATGAAAAAAATTGTTACTTTTACAGACTATTCCTTGTAACCTAAGCTTTAAATAGAGACCAAGAACAGCAAAAAATATTTACGGGTTCCTGAGATATTACAAAAAGAGTCGGACCGTGCCAAGCAGAATTTTCAATCATCGATTTCTCTAATTCGCTGTTGAGTCAATTACTTGTCTGTGAAAAAAGTGTCGAAAATTAATTTTACCAACTACATTCTTACTGGGATCCACTTTTTAATTTAATTTATTATATATCGATATTTAAAAAGTGGATCCCAGTAAGAATGTACTTGGTAAAATTAATTTTCGACACTTTTTTCACAGACAAGTAATTGACTCAACGGCGAATTAGAGAAATCGATGATTGAAAATTCTGCTTGTCACGGTCCGACTCTTTTTGTAATATCTCGGGAACCCGTAAATATTTTTTGCTGTTCTTGGTCTCTATTTAAAGCTTAGGTTACAAGGAATAGTCTGTAAAAGTAACAATTTTTTTCATAAACTTTGCTAAGCTGTGCCAGGAGTCAAAGTCAGAGTAAGAAATTCCGAAAAAAATAGAATTATTTTTTAGTCTTCATAACATGATATCTCGCTTCCTATTTATGCAATACAACTTAAAATAGTGACATTTCATTGGAAATTTAATAAGCTTTCCAATGCAATTTAAAAAAACCATCTAGCGTCATTTTTAACCGAGTTATCACTGTTTCTGTGCGGGTGTGTTTTTTAATAGCTAGAGATGTTAGCGTTCGCACAATTTCGGACGGTAGTGTATAGCAATAAAATTGTGTGTAAAGTATAAGTCAATTTTATATAGAAAAAAAAACTGCAGATAATGTTGGAAATGAACTATCTGTAAAGATGAAAAAAATGGAAATTAGTATAAATTAAATTTTAATGATATTCAAACTTTAAACATGAAGGAATTAGGTATTCAATTTTGTTAATAACAAGGTTTAAAATTGTATGTTATATGAAAAATAACAAACAATATGGTTTAATGCATTTTCTTTATTTAATTGAAAAATAAATTACATAAAATTTTTTTGCTTAAAACATAATAAAAGTTACGTAATATTATTTAATTTTATATTTGAATTAATAACAAAGATTCTATTGAGAGATATTAATTAATTTACAGTTAATAGAATTGCTGTTAATAATTAATAATCTTATAATTCTAATTCATCAATTGTTTTTAAAAGGTTATTAAAATCATTCATTGTTGATATTTTCATATCGGACGAACATGGTATAATTGTATCATCTACATAAATTTTTACCTTCATATTATAAAAATACTACAATTCTCTTCCTAATGTCAAAATTATCTTCAACTCTTTGAAATCCAAAAAAGTAGTTATTTCCTTTTGTAAAACGCCATTTTTCACAGGGCAGTATAACACAGTCCAAATAATTTCTCATCTCCTCAAAACTTAATTCTTTATTAAAATTACTTACGTCAGTCTTGTTTAACGTATTGAAACCTACGTTTACCTGTTAAAACAAAAAAAATTATAATAGTGTCAATTATTAAGTTTAATTTTTATAAATATTGCTTGATATTTTATAATGTATTTAATGATAATTATTAAATTTAATTTTTAAACATTATAATTTAAATATTCAGGGGAAAATAAAGGTTAGAAAGATTTTAGACCACATACTTACTTCGTAATTATTTGGATTCATGATGCAGGTAGTCTTTTATTTTAAAACAAAACGATTTTTCACAAACAATTAGTAATAATTTAAATTATTACAAATTATATAAACAATAAAAAATATTGTTTAAGCTGTCACAATGTGTCACAATTGTTTATATTAGTAGCAGACGAATTTCATAGGTTAACGTCGTGAAAATCGACAGTTTCGTGTTTTTCCCGCAAGGAACGCCACCTCTCCCTATTCGAATTTTCCTGAATGACGTTATAGAAAATGGGGACAGTCTGACATTAGAGTGAAGTCTCCTTATTTATACTTCATGTCTATGATCTTTGTCCTAATTTTGAGGTTATATTCATTCCTTGACTTATGATCTGATTTTGAGGTTTTGTTGGTCTACGACAGGAAGTTATGTTAAATGTACTATAGCTACTTGTGAAAACTTCAGAGCGATGATCTGTCACCTGATTTTGAGGTTATATTCGTCTATTGACTTATGCCCCAGTAGCACGTAATATTGGAAACATTCTAGCAATATGCCACAACATTAAGGTAATATTGGTAATGTTCTCAATATCACTGCAATATTACGTGCTACTGGAGTGATCTTTGACCTAATTCTGAGGTTATGTTGGTCTACGACAGGAAGTTATGTTAAATATACTATAGCTACTTGTGGCTAACTTTAGAGCGATGATCTTTCACCTGATTTTAATGTTACCTTTATCTATGGCAGGAAGTTATGTTAAATATACTATAACAATTTGTAGCCAACTTCAGGGCACTGAATCCGGCTGCGAAATCTTTTTATAACACAGTGGAACACCCAAAAATGGGTTAACATTTGACTATAATGGGATGAAAATACTACCCCACAAGAGTAAAATCCCAAAACGGTTTTGAAAAATTAGTAGCCGTTTGATTTTTATTGTAATTTCAAGTTTCAATAATTTAGTAATTTATTAAATAATCGGTCTAATCAGCTTTTGGTTAGTAAATGGTGTATTTTTGACATTAACTTCTTATTTTCTTGAGTAAAATAGCGGTTTTTTTCCAATAAACAAATTACATTAGGAAACTATAGTAAAAAATCACTTTCATTAAAGTTTTCTAGCAATTATTCGATTTTTCTCAATTTTTTCATACTTTATTGCAAAATATTTCATATTTTTATTTAAATCTTTACTAAACCGTTACTTAAATTGTAAGTTTTATTATTTTAAACATACTACATTTATTTGTAAATATTTATCACAGAAGATATTTAAAATATGTGCGCATCTTAACTAAAATAGAAAAGAAAACCCAGAATAGTTCCGTTAATAGCCGACTGGTGGCGCTTTTAATCAATTCCGATCAGAGATGCCAACGGCTGCCTCCAAACGCAAAACTTAAAATTACAATAAAAGTCAAACGGCTACTAATTTTTCAAAACTCTTTTGGGATTTTACTCTTGTGGGGTAGTACTTTTATCCCATTATAGTCAAGTCTTAACCCAAAAAAAAATTTCTAAAATTGTTCCACTGTGTAATATAGAGGGATAAATATAATTGACTTGTGACTTCTTAGGAACCAGAAAACAAACAGTTATTATTGTTATAAAATGTGTGATTTGATGGAATAAAATATTTAAGCGGAAAAAATTGGAGAGATAGGAAGAGAGAGAGAGAAAGAAATAGTATTGCTAGAGTTTCTGAAAATGGTTTGCAAAGTGAAATAAAACAAGACAGGTTTAAATTCGGCGTATCGATTTAAACTAATTTTCTAATTTAATTTAGTGAGACAGGGGTTATATGTACAGGGCAAAAGTTCACGTTCGGAAAATAGTAGAGGTGTTAAAAGATTCAGGAGATTGAACGGGCTGAAACGTCACGCTCATTCCACTGGATGCTACTTTTATATATATATATATATATATATATATATATATATATATCTTTCTCTCTCAGTTTCTCTCTCTCTTTCTACATCAGTATCGACTTGTGCTCCAGGACGACGGCTTAAGTTATTATTTAAGCTCGGTAAATGCTGGCGCGTGAGATGCCTCGCCTTAAATATTTCAGGTGTGTGAATTTTAGATGCGGTCTCACTAAACAATAAAGGGTATTAAAGGTTTAATAATACTTTATTATTTATTTATTATAAATGGTTATTTTACGAAATATACACTAAATATAATTCTATTAATACATTTCTATAAAAATTCCCTCTTTTTTAAAAAAGAATTAGTTCAAAGAAAATTTAATTTTATAAATTTTGTTGTCTTGATTTCAAAGGTTAATTATCACATAAAATTTTTTATGTAAATTTACATTTTTCTTTTGATATTTAGTGTTGACCTCAATTTTGAGGTTATATCTTCCCTCTTACCTTTTGCTTTTTACCCTAATTTTACGATCACTTATTAATTTTAATTTAAAACCTTAATCGCAGTCTTAAGTTTATCATCACTACAAATCTTAAATCAAGAGAATTTTTTCAAGAGGGTTTTCCCTCTTAACCCTTTAACGACGAGATGTGCTGCTTTTCAACATGAATTTCAAACGCCTGCAATTAGTAGAAAGAAGCCATAAAATTGTTCAAAAGTCCATCTCCTACTATTTTAGGGGTCGCTCTTTCGAATGGCGTGGTCAAAAATTTCAAACAATTATATTAAACCCTTCTTTTTTTAAAAAATACTTGAAAATGTCAGTTTTTTTATTGCAATTTTTTTAAAAAGAATTTTTTTCTTCGCCATAACATTTTTTAAATAGAACAAAAAGTATCAGAAACTTGTTCCCAATAGTTGTACTTGAAAAATATCTATTTCTAATTTTTATTTTTTTCGATTTTGAATTTAAAATGGCGCTTGAAGGGCAAAAAAATTTCCTAATTTTACGTAAGGTTACCAACTTTTTCAAAATTGCTCAAATATAATCGAAATTTGTTACTCGGGGGTTTTAGGGGTCGCTGATTACGAATCTGAAGTCAGATTCAAAAAATTCAAAATGGCGGATCCAAAATGGCTGCTAAATTTTTCAAAATTACTTAGATTTACTTGACATTTGTTACTCGGGGGTTTTTTAGGTCGCTGATTACAAATATGAAGTCAGATTCAAAAAATTCAAAATGGCGGCTTAATTTTCCAAAATTACTGAGATTTGTATTAAATTTGTTACACTGAGGTTTTCGGGGTCGCTGATTTTGAATATGAAGTCGCTTTTAGCCTTTAAATAATTAAAGTTGCCCGATTATCACCACAAGGAGGTAGGCGATATGGAGAACAATTTTTTTTACTTTTTCAGTGACTTTTAATTTTTTTGTTTTTTCAATTTTTTAAATTACTGCTTTTAACTTTTTATTAAAAACTATTCATTTGTATTATGCACTTTTTTGAAGCAATTGTCACAGTAATACAACTTGCATGTATTGCAGTATTTCTTTGTTCGGAAAAAGAAAGTACAAAATTTTTGGCTATGAGCATCAGCAAAGATTATTTGAACAAAATTAGAACTAAAAAAGTTAAAAAAATGATTAAAAAATTATTTAAAGGCAAAAGGCGACTTCATATACAAAATCAGTGACCCCGAAAACCTCAGTGTAAAAAATTTAATGCAAATCACAGTAATTTTGGAAAATTAAGCCGCCATTTTGAATTTTTTGAATCTGACTTCATATTTGTAATCAGCGACCTAAAAAAACCCCGAGTAACAAATGTCAAGTAAATCTAAGTAATTTTGAAAAATTTAGCAGCCATTTTGGATCCGCCATTTTGAATTTTTTGAATCTGACTTCAGATTCGTAATCAGCGACCCCTAAAACCCCCGAGTAACAAATTTCGATTATATTTGAGCAATTTTGAAAAAGTTGGTAACCTTACGTAAAATTAGGAAATTTTTTTGCCCTTCAAGCGCCATTTTAAATTCAAAATCGAAAAAAATAAAAATTAGAAATAGATATTTTTCAAGTACAACTATTGGGAACAAGTTTCTGATACTTTTTGTTCTATTTAAAAAATGTTATGGCGAAGAAAAAAATTCTTTTTAAAAAAATTGCAATAAAAAAACTGACATTTTCAAGTATTTTTTAAAAAAAGAAGGGTTTAATATGATTGTTTGAAATTTTTGACCACGCCATTCGAAAGAGCGACCCCTAAAATAGTAGGTGATGGACTTTTGAACAATTTTATGGCTTCTTTCTACTAATTGCAGGCGTTTGAAAATCATGTTGAAAAGCAGCACATCTCGTCGTTAAAGGGTTAAAACAAGAATTTTTTCCATTGTATATAAATTAAAAACAAGCAAAAATCAACTAAAAATGAAATGGAAAAAAATTTAATAAACAGTTGAAGGGATTTTCTAAAAATTCCAGTAAAAATAAGAATAAAAAAGATCATTTTAAAAGATTACCTATTCACGAGATGTCCAATTTTACGATTTAAAGTAATTTACATAATTATATCATGGAGGGAAATAATTTTCTGCACCTGACTAAGATTCAAATTAGCGACGACTATAGTGCATTAAATTGTAAGGAGTGAATTCAGTTGAATTGAGAAATTACGCTTGTCGATTATGTAATTATTATTGAACTATATAAAATAAAAATTTCATTGATTGATATTGCGTAATATTTTCAATGTATGAAGCGCTTTTTGGACTTACAGGTACACTGAAAAAAAATTTATTTGATTCAAATAACCGTTTTTTGTCTATAATCAAATAAATATTTACTTGAATCAAATAAGTTTATTTGAATCAATTAATTAGTATTTGCTTCAAATACTGAAATATTTGATTCAAATACAATTTATTTGATTCAAATAAAAATTATTTGATTCAAGTAAATACTTATTTGATTATAGACAAATAATCGGTTATTTGAATCAAATAAATTTTTTTTTCAGTGTATTAATAGTAATAAGAATAATTTAGGAAAGTTGTAAAAAACGCAGAAGCTTATTTTACCACCTCACAGCCCTCTTTTTGAGAGCTCTAAAAAAAGGATGAAAATGTACCCATCTCACTGTAAATTGGCTTTCTCGAATCCTGTCATTTCTTGTGCTCGATAATTGGCTTAGCCCGTAGAAGCTTTTGCCAGACAATAGAGAGATTCTCAGGCCGCGGAATTCTACAGTCCTTGCGCGGCAACCTCATTCGCATTCATTGGTTTCCAATTAATTTCTACAAAGCGGAGAAGTTATTAAAGCTGCTAATTGCAAAGCTAGCAGAAGCGGTGAACGTCACTGATTAGAAATGTATTTGGTGGAAATCATTTCAAAAATCCACCCAAAAAAATTTTTGGTTCAATTATTTCCAAATTTTTGTTATGATATGTCTTATAGGTTAGTACTTTGTCTGACAAATATTTTTGAATTTTATCAAAATTTGTCCGAGGGGGAGGGGGTTAAAGTTTTGAACTTTTTCGTGACACGCTTAACTTTAATAATTTCTTATACTTAAAGGGAAATGTTAAAAAAAATATGACATGGTTTTACTAGGTTTTTTCATAACCTTTCGAATGCCATAGTTTATTTAAAAAAAAACATTTTTGACTAATAACAATAATCATCCGCCTAATAATTTCGAAAAAATACTTTCCTAAAATATTATTACAAAATTCGAAGTAAAACAAAAGTTATACATTCTTATTCTTCGCCATGTCAAAGATGTTTTTGTATGCGGATAAGCAATCGAATGATTTAAATGTTTTCTTATTTGCATTTTTTAAAAAACAAACAAAAATGTATTTGGTGTTGCTGATCACAAATTAAATATCATATTTTTAAAATTCAAAATGGTGGATCCAATATGGCGAAAAAGAAAATTAAAAAAAAATTTTTTTCGTTTAATTTTTTTGTCTACCATATTGCATCCACCATTTTTTATTTTGAATAAATGATGACATATTCGTAATCAGCGACCCCAAGATCCCCCTGTAACGCCATATTGGATCCGCCATTTTGAATCTTAAAAATCTGCAGCGACTATAAGTCGAACCTCAGAAACTGGAAAATTTTCAACTCCCCTTTTTTATAAGAGAAATTCTGAATAAAAACACATTTTCTTGCATATTTTGGGGAAAAAGTACTCTAAAAACCGGGGACACTAAAATTAACTGAACCTGATCCGAATTTCTAATTACGTTAATTTGGAAATAAAATAATGTTTTTTTATAAGACAAAGATTTATTTTGCTTCCTCATAAAGGAAGCCTTATAGTGATGTTGATTTCCGAATTTTTTAGAATCAATTATTTTTACAAATTTTCAAGTGTAGTATATATAATTCGTCGAGAGGAACAAATGTCCGGATGTATGTGTGAATGTATGTGAATGTATGTATGTGTGTGTGTATGTCACCGATTCTTGTGGACAAATTTTCTCTTACACATCTTGATGGATTTTGATAAGATTTTGTAGGTGTATTACGGTTATGAATACCAAAAATCAGACAGAAGGATTTTCAAAAATATATAAAGAGTCATTCCATTATATTTCGACTAAAGTCGTTGCCGACTAATTTTAAAAAATTGTAATATTTTGCAGGAATGATTTTAAAGATATTAGGATTACCGAACAAAACGAATTTTTAAAATATTTTTTATATTTATTGTAAAATAAGCATCTAAAGTATATGAAGTCGTAAAAACTGTCACATTTTCATCTATTAGAAAATATTAAAGAAAACACATAATCTATTATCAAAACGTAAAAAAAATTTTAGATTTTACTAAGAATGAATTATTTTATTATTATAAATTGGTAACAACAATTTTTAATAAGAAATATTAAAGAAAAAATGATTTTAAAGTTAACCTGGCAAATAACCTATTTTTGCAACTTTCATTCACTAAATGTGAGAAATAGGAATCATTAAATTGAATAAAACCTTATTAAATATAAAGTACCTGTGATCAACTTTTAGTTTTTCTTAACACTTTCTTCCTTTTTTCTTCATAAATGTTAAAAAATAAGCAATTAAAACTGGCACTTTGCTTATTTTAACGATTTTAAAATGCAAATAACTTCTGCCCAGAAAAATGTAAAATTACGAAAATTGGGCAATAATTAATTGATCACTAGATACACTCACTGGAAAAAAAATTTCTTTGGTCCCGAAGCTATTTTTTGAAATAATTAATTTTAAACTTTTCACTATTTCTATCAGGTTAATACATGTAATTTTTTTAAAACTGAAGTTGGTTCAAAACGATTAAACAAGAAGAGCTTACTTCGTCATTTAAAAAACACATGTGTTAACCTGACAAAAATAGTAAGTGCCAGTTTTAATTGCTTATTTTTTCAACATTTATGAAGAAAAAAGGAAGAAAGTGTTAAGAAAAACTAAAAGTTGATCACAGGTACTTTATATTTAATAAGGTTTTATTCAATTTAATGATTTATATTTCTCACATTTAGTGAATGAAAGTTGCAAAAATAGGTTATTTGCCAGGTTTTAGATGTTTGTCGCATTTTGTACTCTATTGTTAGAGCATTAGCTGATGATAAACGAATCATGATCCCAGAATGTGCCGCGTGGAGGCTGCAAAGGTGTCACATTCCTTTTTGGTTATTTTACAAATTTTTTATATTTTTTTTAATTAAAATTTTTTTTTATTTTTTTAAAAAAAATTAAAGTATATTGTATATCTAATATTGTAAACAATAATAAGTAGAGAAACAAAATTCGCATAACTAATTGCTCTACTTATTATTGTTTACAATATAAGATAAACAATACTTTAATTTTTTTAAGTATTTTTTTTACTAAATGAATTTAATATATTTTTTTAATTGGTTATTTTAATTCTACCATTTACCGATGAATGTTGTAAGTATTGTTTTAATATTTGTGTACGGAACCCGCCATTGCAGTGCGAGTTTAACTCGCACTTGTCCAATTTTTTAAAAATTTTATTTAAAAAATTTTTTTTAGATTTTTTAAGATTTTTTTGCAATCAGACTGTAAAAATATACTAATAAACCCATTTTCAGTTAATTAGATCAAATAATGTAGAAATTAGAAAAGAAAAATTTTTTTACTTAAAAAAAATTTTTTTAATTCTTTTTTTTTTGGCCAAAAATCTTGTTATTTCCTTGACAACGCTATGACCATCACCTTCAATCACATTCTCTATATTTTTCCTGTAATCTACATGTGAAAATACGTATCTGTACCAAATTTGAGCTCTCTAGGTCAAATAGTTTAGCCGATAGGGGGTGGGACACGATTTGGCTACGGACACAAGAGTCTCACCAATAGGGTTCCGTCAGTACACCGAAGGTGAACGGAACCCTAAAAAACAACATTTTAAACGAAAAAAGTGTCAAATCTAAAACGTGCTAGGAACCCTAAGCGTTTAGATCCGTAAAATACCATTTTTTTGCATTATAGGGGAGGGTGATCCCATACCGACTCCCCCCCTTAAAGTGCAAAGGCTAAAAATGTGCCAAAAATGTGTTTCTTTGTTTTTATCAAAATTTTTTTAGAGTAAAGGAACTCATTTTCAATGTTTTCTGACGGTTGCCAAGGTTCCGATTGTCATTAATGAATGATATAAAAAAAGCGAAAATTTACGTTCTTAACTTTCTCAAAATGGGTGGTCCGAAACCGACCCCCAATTTTTGGGGGGGAAATCTCAAGAAAAATTAAGATATCAAATTCTGATAGTAATTAAAATAATGTTCAACAGTCTGTAATGAGCTGTGAAATTATTTTGACTCAATTTAAATACATTTTTGGACCTTCATCTGAACAAAATGGTTAATAAATGAATCATTAGTAACTTTACTCTGAAATTATTTATGTCTATAAGTTATGTTGACATAGTTAAACTTGAATTAATATTATTAGTTTATTTAAGTAAATTTTCAGGCCTTCTTTGAAATGATAATAAATATAAATTGTTAAACAGTGTCTAAATTTCCAATATAATAGCAGCAATGGTTTTGCCTGTTTTAATTTTCGCCCTATTTATAGTAAAGTTTATACGAAATTCGTAATTAATTTTTTTTTCGTTTCTGTACTTAACTACTTCCAAAGATGTCGAAAAGTACAACGTTTCTTAATTCATATCGCCATGTCAAGAATATTTTACAACTGACAATAAATAAAATATTTAACCAAAAGAGAATTAAAGTTAAGTAATATGTGATGTGATTGCTAGTAAAATATTTTATAAATTCCTAAAAAATAAAAGTAAAAATGAAAAACCTATCCTCACTTCATGTGAACAATAAGAAAGAAGAGAATAAACAATTACAATGTAAAAATATGGGGGTCAGGTTGGGACCACCCCCACTATTTTCACAAAATGTTTTGCCAATCACTTATATCAATGGAATCAATTTAATTTAAATGTTGTGCGTTGAAGTTAAGATCATACACAATCAAAAATAATTTCGTAAAAATTTTCCTGTATTCAAAAAACACTGTTAGCTCCAATTCCGTATAGGTCAAAAATGAATTTAACCAATGCTAAAATCTAATATTGCTTGAATCTCCAAAATGAAATCAAACGCATTGATAAAACCTGTGGCCCAGTTGTTGGTGTTGTGAAAGAGTTCGATTGATGGTACTGACAAATTTTTTAGTGGTACCATCTTTAAGAAACATAAGGGGGTCGGTATGGTACGAGGGGTCGGTACGGGACAACCCTTCCCTAATTATAATTATCATTCGTATTATTATTATTGTATCTAAAAATTATTACTATATGAATTGTATCAAGTTTTTTTGCAAAACTTTCTTAAAATTTTAAGACATGTTTAAAAAAAATTATCATACACAAAGTTAAAAAAAATTAATTTGTTTATAAATTTTTTTTATTTTTTTAATAAAAAATTGAAAAAATTTTTTTTATTATAATTATTTAAAAGTAGAATTAAAAACAAAACTTTTTTCTTCTTGTCAAGAAATAAAATGAAGTAATATTTTTTGAGTTATTTGAAATTAAAAATATATATTTACATTTTAAAAAAGTAATTTTTTTTTCAAATGATCATAACTTGGTCAAAAATTGATAAAATGAAACGCTATTATTACTAACCTTTCTGTTTTCACATGTAGTTTTTAATAAAAATATGAAAAAATTTCTTTTTAATAATTTACGATAAAATTTTTAAATTTTGAAAATAAAATTTTATTTTTTACAATATATGTATCGATCAATATTTAAAAATTTTTTTTTAAACACTACTCTAAATCTGAATCAATAAAAAGTTATTAATGTAATAATGAAAAGGCATCCACTAAATGATTTAGTAATAATTCTACTAACAATTAGTAGAACTGTTTTATTAATAGTCGATAAAACAGTTTCACTAATTCATTTAGTGAAAAAAAAGACTTTTAATTAGTAGAATGATACTAAAACAATAGTAGAATTTTACTAAAAATTAGTAATATTCTACTAATTAAAAAGGGGAAAAGTCGTTCATGAAAACTACTAAAAATTAGTAAAATTTTACAAATTCTTAGTAGAATTCTACTAATTCAGATTTAGAGAGTAACACTAAATTAACCATTTTTAATCCTTGTCTGATTGCGGGTAAACGATAGAATCTATTTATTTTGAAAATTTTATAAAACGGTAGATAGCCAAATGCTTAACATGCGATTTGGCCAAATCACGCAAATTTCTCACACCACAATTGTTTTCAGATTGAATCTTTCCAAACTTAATGTTCTTACTGTTTAAAATTGTGATTTAGTCAAATAGCTAATTTTGAAATTTTTCTACCTACTGTTTTATTAAAATTAAAAATTTTAATAGAAATAGATCCCATCGATTGCCCACAATCAGACAAGGATAAAAAATTGTTAATTTAGTAATACTCTCTAAATCTGAATTAGTAGAATTCTACTAAGAATTATTAAAATTTTACTAATTTTTAGTAGTTTTCGTGTACGACTTTTCACCGCTTTATGAAAAAATTTTAAAAATCATGGTAGCTCATTTTAACGAGCACTAATAAAAAAAATATTTGAAAAAAATTTGAGATGCAAAAGCAAAATAATTGAAGCGTTGGGTGCAAGAAGGGCGTTAGGCGGATAACGCCCGTTTTGATATTATTGAATGAGAATTATTACAATATCCTCTAGTTCATATTACCAAAAATTTATTTCGATATGAGACTTCTTGACGATGTTATGAATAAAAATCTGCGTGAATGTCACATAATTTTGTAATTTAAAATGTTTTTAAATAGAATTTGCATGTAAAAACAAGTGAAAATCGACACTTCATTAAAAAAATTTGGTTAAAAAAATTTTCATTAAAAATGTCCATTTTTTTAGAATTAGAAATGATTTAAGGCTTAATTATTTTTTAAAAATAAAGAAAATCACAAAGTATATCTAGAAATATTTATAAGTTAAAGTTATCGTGAGTTTAAAATTCAAATTTCACTAACGCCTAAAACATTGTGTGGTTAGGCGAGTGGCTGGGTGCAAAAAGGGCGTATAAATTAGTTTTGAAAAACATTATTATTAAATAGTTAATTGCAACTTTCTCTTAATTTTAAAATTGCATTTGATAGCTTAATAAAAGACTAATTAATTAAAAGAAAGTTTTTTTGATTTGAATGTACAGTTTTTGGGCAATTAAAGTTTAAAACTTTAACTTGAAATATCTCCGTTTATCGTTTTTTGTTATACGCCCTTCTTGCACCCAACGCTTCAATTTCCGATTTGGTGTGGAATGCACCATATATATATATATATATATATATATATATATATATATATATATATATATATATATATATATATATATATATATATATACAAGTTATTCATTTCATGACAATTTAGCTTCCTCAATATATATTATTATATATAATTTTAAAAGTTAAATAATTGTAATAGTTTATTAAATATAAAAATACATGTGTGCCAATTTTTAACTCTCTAGGTGAAAAAATGTGAACGTTATGGTCATTTTCATAATAGTAGGGGAGAGTCACTACGGTCGGGTCACCTTTACGGTTGGGTCACCTCAGGTTTCTCAGTTGTAACAAACTGGTGCCATTTACTATTGCATGTAAATACTTCTTAGTAATGGTAGAAAACTTTTCATGTCACTTTCATTAAGTTCCAATGAAGTACGCGAGCAGTGCAAACGTAAAACGTAAATGTGTGGTGAATTTTTTAAGCAAAACTTTTACTTAGTGTCGAAAAAGATTAATTAAACAAAATGGAAGATGCAAACAATAAATTAAATTAATGAAATTTATTCATTAGAGAGTGCTTTAATACTTTGGTATGTTATTTGGTTTTTATATAGTGCGTTTATGTCTGTGTGCTAAAAAAATAAAAACGACGCGAAACTTACGGTCGGATCACTTTATATCGTGCATGTTGGGACGCATTATTTTACAATTATGGTGCGTTCTGATACCGGAAATTCATTTGTTTAAGGTAGAGATGTGTGAAGAACGTCATTTTACAGTGAAAAAAAATATTCATGTTCGAAAAACGTTCGTAAAACATTTTAAAAAGTCTCATTTCACATCTCCTTCGATAACGTATTGTAAACGTTTCGTGTACTGAGAATGTTTTTAGGTTAATTTTTATATGAATTTTTTATTTCTTTTTTCCATTTTCAAGTGTATTTCAGCATTCTTGTGAAATTTACGGGCCAATTTTAGAAATATTCCTTCATATCACATTGATTTTCTACGGTGAACCGACCGTAAAGACCTGATCCGACCGTAACGACATTTTTTTTTAAATGTTTATAACTTTTCCAATTTTTGTTCAAAAATTTTCTGATGTACAGAAGAAACATTCCACTTTAGAAGATCTTTCCAACCATATGTCAGAAAACGTGAAATTCAGCCTAGAACGGAAGTTATGGGCACAAGTCAAAAAGTGACCCGACCGTACTGACTCTCCCCTATTAATAGAAAGTTTCTACCGCGGGTAAAGTACCCTGAATAAATATTAATTATTCAATTTTTTTATTATAGAATAATTATTTTAAAGTGTTATGATAAAATGTCAAAAAATACAAAATTTTAATTTTTGTGAAAAATTAAAATATTTATTAATTCTATAAATTTTGATAAAATATATACTTTATATACATAAATCGATTTGTTTTTATGTCAGGAATGCAATTTTGACAAGAATTAATAAAAATTTTAATATAGAAAAAAGTTATTTCAAAAAATCCCATAATTAATTTTTTCAAAAATTAAAAAATTGTTGAAAAAAATTTTTTTTTTTATATATTTTTGAAAATCCTTCTGTCTGATTTTTTGGATTCATGACCGTAATACACATACAAAATCTTATAAAAATCCATCAAGATGTGTAAGAGAAAATTTGTCCAAAGAATCGGTGACATACACACACACATACATACAAACATACATACATACATACACATATATCCGGACATTTGTTCCTTTCGACAAATTATATACACTACACTTGAAAATTTGTAAAAATAATTGATTCTAAAAAATTTGGAAATCGTCATCACTATAAGGCTTCCTTTATGAGGAAGCAATATATATATATAATAAATTTGTAGTACAATATATAATACTATAATAGAAGAGAGTGGGGCACAATGGGGTGCCTTTTTGAAATTGGCTATTTTCAGAGAACCAAGTGAACAAATCGATTCAATTAATCACCAGAATTCTTCTTTGTACTTTTAGATTTGAGAAAATTATGATAATAGAGGAGACAAAAATTTTTGAAAGAAGTTATATTGTATTTTCTGAGAAGGTGCTAAAACCCCATTTTAGTAACAAATAACTATACAAAGCATGGAATATTTTTTCAAAATTTGTTAAATTATTGTAGTATGAGGTACTCTCCTCTACATCCGTTATTTTGTATTTTAAAAATCTGTCAATTTTGTGTCTCACGTAAAACCTGATATGTATTTTGAGGTTAGGAAAAATCCTGATGTGATGGAGCAAAACGGACTTCAGATTCGTTTTCAGCAACCCCAAAAATATACACTGAAAAAAATATATTCATGGTACTGCCATAAATATAGCCAATTCTGACATATTATATTGGTAGATATGATACTGCTATACAGTATTGCTGTTTTAGCTATACGCAGTGTAGAATAGCAATATGTATTTAATTTTTTTGTAGACCTATGTTATTATTTTGAAGTATTATACCAGTAACTTTTAATAAAAATAAAATTTTCTTTAGGCGTCTAATCATATATTTCTAACTACACTACGTAAATCCATGTCTTAATTAATTAAAACGAAACAAAATATTCTTCTATCTTACCAATTATTGATTTTTTCCACTTGAAAGAGTCTTACCACTACGTATTTGCCAATTCTCTGAATGTCTGACTAAACATTGAGATATACTTCTAGAATTGTCTCTCAATTGAATTATACCTCTTCCAAAAATCGACTGTCTGATTGAGTATTATTTTAGTTTATCTACTTTTCACCTTCTATCATCTGGAAAATAATTATCTTCATTTTGTGAATCTATTCGTTTTATCAATCACTATCTTATTCTTCTTGAAATTAAGAAAGTAATCAAGAATTTTTTTCTCCTTTATATCTAATTATTACACAGAAATCAAAATAAACAATTAAAAGTTGAATATTTGACAATAATTTAGGTCCCACTTAGGTGACACTTCTCTCTTGGAATGTAACACTTGACCTGTTATAATTTTGACCTTAATTCAACGTCTTTTTTTTGTAAACTTCGATCTTAATATTGTTAGTTATCGAGTTTTTTTCACAATTGCGAGTTAAATTCAAATCGCCATGTGCAATTTTTGACCTAATTTCTTAGAACAGTTTTTAATGTTATTTGTGACTTTTTACCCAAAAATCTTATCGTAAATTATTTCAAAAATTTTTTTAAAATTTTTATTGTAAACTACGTTCAATTTTATCAATTTTTGACTGAGTTATAAGAATTTCAAAAAAATTTACGTAAAAATTGTAATTTTTTTAGAATCTGTTTCTCTTTAATTACATTACGAAATTTTTTTTTTAAATCATGCACTGAAAAAAAGTTCTGGTTAATTACTAGAAATCCCAGTTTTAGCTAGAATTTCATTTTAAACATACCCTAACCAGAATATTTTTTCAGTGTGGTAACTTATTTCAATAAGCTCTGAAAGAAAAAAATATTTTTAAAAATTTGAGATACAAAAGCAAAATGATTTCTGACTTGGCGTGGAATTACCCATATACATATAGTAAGTAAAAAAATAAGTAAAATGTCAACCGAACGAGGAATATATCGCTGGTTAATTTTAATTTAATTTTAAGAAATTTTTAAAATTATTTTTAGAAATATAGTTCAAGAGGAAATAAATATGACTTCATGTTTTTATATTAAAATTTGATGTATAATTAAGTTTTATTAGTTCATGTTATAATTAAATTTTATATAAAAAATTATTAGTTATTATTATTATTGTAGTATTTATTTAAAAGGAATTTTAGCAATATTAGCGAAATGTACATTGAAGAATGTCATAAATATTTTATATATTTATGACACGACGACGCGAAAAACCCTTAAAATTAGTTCGATGAGTTTCCGTAGAAATTTTCTTGGAAAAGTTGAAAATAGGTCGACGTGACGATGGTGTTACTGCATCTTGCATTCTCGATTTCTCAGCACGTGCTTCGCGTTAAGAAATGTCCTCAGAGACTTTTTGAAATGAGATTTCTCTCTTCCACCCAAAAGATGTCTCTTTATTTTTCTTATAGGCTCTTTCTCGGTATTTCAAACAGATAAAGTACACATACAGCAACTTATGTAACATAACAACGTGAACACAAAAATTTAACATTTTACTTTATTTTTCTTTGTTTTAAAAAACCTTATAAAAGGCGCACTTTTTCCAGTTTTATCATAGTACACTAGAAATGCACGTGTGTGCATTTGAAATAACAATTCTTTGAATATCAATGATATTGAGAATAGTTTTTAGTTTTGTTGCATATATGAAAATATCGAATGAAATTTTATTTCAGTTTCATTCTTTTTTTTCTTTTCTTTTCACTCTTGGGAAGAAACGCAATTGTTTTATGTGCGAAAGAATAGAAAGTAATTGTGAATTTTGAATCTTATCTAAGTGAAAATTTATGTTTATAATCAGACACTAAGTTTAAAAAACTTTCTTTTTAATGAAATATCCACGTTTTATAGCTGGGGCTTGAAGCTGAAATGAAATAATATTCTTAGAATACAACAAATATTTTTAAATTATTGAGTATAATTTTAGAAATCAAATACTATTCATTTGTAAATATTGACTTTACATGTAGTATATTTTTACTAACAATAAAATAAACAAACTTTTTCTAGAATAAAAAATTTTCAAATTTTAAAAATTTTTCGTGTTTAAAATTTTTGTTCAAAACAACTGTTAACGTTAATTTTTATCCTACAACTTGACATTTTGACCTGTGTTTAAATTAATTCTATTTTTTAATCTACTTTCAAAGCTTATTTTACAATTAATTAATTAATAAGTTTTTTAAAAATTAAGTTCAACTAGTTATAAATTTTTATTGCATGTTCCCTTTTTGACATACAATTTAATTATGCAAACTATTTTCACGGAAATAGATTAAAATTAAATTTACCATTTGAATATTAACTGCAGAGTAAAAAGAATATTTCTATTCTTCTTCTAATTCTAAAAATTATTCAAATATTATTTGGTAATACAATAATAAAGATATGAAATAAAAACTATGAAAATACTAAAAGAGTGACAATTTTTGTTTGTATTAAATTCTAACATCAAAACGTGTCGATAAAAAAATAAACGGAAACATATCGAACATGCTATCCTTTTGTAATCGTTTTTATTTTGTAAATTTTCGGTTCAACGAAAAGTCCCTTAAATCGATACATAAAAATTTGTAAAAAGTCCGTGAAATGATAACAAAAGGGCAAAAGGGAGTAGTGGAGAAGAAGGGGGTATTGTTGATGCCAGTACACATAGTCTGTCATAAAAAAGAGGGTCATAAAAAACTCTGAAGTGCAATTACGTTCAGCAACGTATAAAGTATGGGAAAAATTTTTGACTGAGTTTTTGCGTACAAATTTTTTTCTGTTTCTGTTTTTTTTCGTTTGGTCCGACTGCGTGTGTCAGATAATAATAAGCTTGCTAAAAACCTGTTTCGATGTAACATGTATAACAGTAGAACAAACCAAGCGGCTTGCAATATTTTCTTTCTCTTTTTTATTTTTATATTTTAGTAGTCGAGAGAACACACGTATAATTAACTGACAGTAAAATAATGAGTCATCAAACATCAATCTGACAATTTGAGTGTTAATTCACAATGTTAATAGTTACTATTAATTAATAGTTAATTAGTTAATATTAATAGTTAATCAACTCACTTTGGCCTACAATTATGATTTTTAATCTAATACATTGAATTATAAAATCAAATAAAATCAGATTTTAAATAAAATCAATGTGTAGTCAGTCAGTAAGTGGAAGTTTCTCTTTAAAGCAAATAAATGTTAGAAATATATTTCAGTAGACCATCCTTTTTATCTTCAGACAAAAAGAATTGCTCTAATTATTATAAAAAATTGTTCTATAAAGTAGATTAAGTTAATGTGCCGTCAAACAATTAATAAAATTTTCTTCTTTGAATAGAATAATTCTCAACAAACATGGATTTAAGTAGTATAGATCAGCATATGATCAGACGTCTAAGAAGAAGTTAATGTATACCCAGAAAAGAAAATGATTACAAATATTAGCTCTAAAACTGTTATTGTAAAAAAGAAGAGAAAGGGATTAAATATTATTTTAAGTAGAAATCTTCTTCCTTACTCAGACATATCGAAAAGTTAATTCTAAAGAAAGTAGTTTCAGTCAGTGTGTAGTCAGGCAGACAAATTTCTTTTTCTTTAAACTTCAAACAGTTTTTAAATATAATTTTAAGTTAAATAATTTTATTATTGTCCATCATAACATATAGCAATGTGTATTTAATAAAATTATAATTATAAGGAAAATAAGTCCGTAAATAGTCTGACAATTTAATAAAATTTCTTCTAAAAATAAAGTTTCAAAATTAACTCCAGTAAAAAAATTCTTAATTAGAAATAACGTAATGCTATAACTATTTAAAAAAGAAAATTGAATCCTTCTTAATAGAAAATTACTTTTTTGTTTTACATAAGAATTTATTAACATTATTTTAAGACAATATTTTAAGTTACACGTAGGGGAGACTGGGGTAAACCGACGCACAGGGTAAACCCGCTCACTAGCGATTTAAGGCTATATACTCAACTTAAGATGGAGATATTTGTACTGTGAATAGTACTTAACATACAACTAATGTTAACAAACTTTCGTTTAGTTTCATGAATTTGTCATAGAATCTGAGGCGGTTAATTGTTGTTAGAAGTGCAGAAAAAGAAAAATGATCTTATGATTTTTAAGTTTTTTGATTATTATTTTTAAGACTTAATTTATTCGACAAATTTTTTTTGACGCTATTGGATGTCCTTTTTCAAAATATATGTGTAGTTTTGTTTGATTTCAAAAAGATTTATTTGAATTTATTCTGAAATTTGAGAAATACATTCCGGGTAAAGTCACTCACATGAAGTCGGGGAAAAGCCGTTCACTTATTAAATTATTTTTGTAGGAAGCCAAATCAGTATTAACAGTATTTCTTTTTTTGGCGATCTTAAAATTTTTAATATTATAACAACATTTATTAAAAGATAAATAATATTCATTTTCTAACAATATTATTGAATTATTAGGTAATTAGTAAAATATTCAACATTTTGAATGTCCCGCATTTCGTGATTTGTGCCCATTTTTTTCAACAGATGTCGCCGAACTATCAATATTTGTTGGCAACATTGAGCGGAATCGTGTCATTATTTATTAGTGATTGTCAGGTTATAACAAACAACGCAAACAAGTAATCAAAATTTGTCGCTGTCTTTTTCGGCTAAAAAAAACATAAATCTAAGTTTGTTGTCTTCGTTCAGTTCACGTTTTATCATTGTTTATTTTTAAATTTAAAATTTCGAATTTCATTTGTTATATTTTATCAATAATAAAATTTATAACTTGTGACATCCAAAATTGTAACTACATTTTAATTTTCTCTTAGTAAAATATTATTTGAATGCACAGTTGCAATTCATGAAACCTATACTTACTATTTAATAAACCAATATTTATTGTTTATAGAACTTATAATTTATCATTAATAAATCATACTGAAGGCGGAAATAAGGAGAAATTTAATATATGCAGGGCTGCCAGCGTACTTAGAGGTTAAAAGTAGTGAAAAAAGTGAGTTTTTGATTGAAAAAAGTGAGTAAATAGTGAATTTACAAATATAATAGTGAGTAAAAGTGAGGTTAATTTTGGCATATTTTTGAAGATTTAAATTAATAATTAATCTTTAATATCAATTTTCTTCTCAATTTAATAAATAATAGGTACAGATATTTAATACTTTTACCATTAATTTTTATTTTTTTTAAACTTTCTTAACAAAAATCGCAAAATTGAGTGTCAAAGTCTGCAATGAAACCATATTTGACTATGAGTATTTCTACACAGCACCAAAACTTTCCTAAAAATTTATAAAAGATTTACATACTTGCAAACTTTGAAAAATTTACTTGCAAACTTTAGTGAAAATTGTGCAAAGATTTAAGGGGACTTTCTGGTTTAGGATTTAAAAAAATCGATTTTTCTTTTTTTGCTTTAAAATGTTCCTTAGTATCATAAAATTACTTTCCCAAAACAATTATGAAAAAATATGCGAAAGAAAAAAGTTATAGCAATTTTTATGTCCGTTTCTTAACGGACTGTAGTAGAGGTACACATTACATGAAAACTTTAAACGGGGAGTAACTTTTCTCGAAATCTACCAAACCGATTTCACAGTCAAACCCCCTTTTTTATGCGGGGGTAAATTGACCCTAAAACGTTGCGGTTTTGCGATTTTTTTAAGTAAAATGTTTATAAAATATTAAAAAATACATTTAAAAATAGTTTTTTAGGTTTTTTACCTAGAACAAATACTTATGAACAGAATCCAGTTTGAATTTTTAATTTATGAGGTACTGGTCATTCGGAAAGTTACTCCCCGAAAAAGGTACCTTTTGGAAGACACACCTACAACTGCGATACGTAACTAAATTTACTTCAAAAAGTTTTTAATATTCTTTCCACGTAATGTGTAACAATGTCCAAAAAGAATTTTGGGAAAAACTTTAATACTTTTTTCACAATAAAAGTTTAAAAAAGTGTATTTTTTGTCTATTCCAAACTAGAAAGTCCCCTTAAATGTCCCACACTGAGAAAAATAAACATGACTGGGTACTGTCTAGACAGGAGTGGTTCCTGTCCAAAAAATTTTTGTAATTAGACAGTACTCTTTGCTTTCTGGACAGGAACTATTCTTGTCTATAAAGGAATCAGTAATGTCTGGACATTAATCGTTCATGTCCAAACAGCACTGACAGCTGACAAACTCAATTGTTTTTTTTGGACAGGAACCATTCCTGTCTGGACAGCACCCAGTCATGTTTATTTTTCTCGCACTTCAATAAATGTTTATAGTCAAATTTTACCAAAAATTTAGCTTCAAACTTTCCTGATTCCTGATGATTTAAATTACATTTTCGACAACTCTATTATAAGCGAAAATGTAGCGTAAAACGTTCCTGAAAATTTTATATTTCATATTTTTCTGATATTCTATGATTGAATCGTATACTAATCACAACCAACAATAAAAGCTAAAAGTAACTTATAAAAATATTATCTAAATTTTTAGTAACCTTTGTTACTCTTATTTTATTTTAAGAGATGTAAGTACATCTCTTTTAGAATTTATAATAAATCTGAAATTTTAAAACGTGGTTTAAAAACTTACCTATTTATTATTTTATTTAAAAAATAAAGAAACTGAAATTTTTTTTTACATTGCTTAGTTAAAAAAACACTATTTTGGAATTTTGGAGCCTATTATGCGATCATTATGCAAAAAGAGTAAAATTATGCAATCAGTAAAAATTGTGAAATATTGTGCGCTCTAGGAACATGTTGTTAAAGGTTTAAAACATGAATTAACATAATATTATAATGTTTCTACTCGATTTTAAAAAATTATGCAGTCGCATAATCTACCTTTCTCTACTCATAGTCAAAAATGTGGTTTTATTGAAAACTTTGACACCCTAATTTACTATTTTTGTATAGAAAGAGTAAAAATAATAATTTTTATGGTAATAAATGCTCCCAAACAATTGCGATTTTAGTGTTTGGTTTCTTTACTGTTTTGTTTGTTTACATTTTTCAACTTGGACTTGCCCTTAAATAAAATTTATTTTTTTTTAAATTGAGAAATAAGGTATTTTACAAACAATAGTGAGAAAAGTGAGTTTTTTTTTTAAAAGTGAGTAATAGTGAGTGACCTGAAAAAAAGTGAGTAAAAGTGAGAAAAGTGAGTCACTGGCAGCCCTGTATATGGGTCAGAATTCGTGAAATTTTCACAGAAAACAAAAAGTATTTTTTTTAAATCAAAATGGTAAAAAAACATTTCTATTTGGTCTTAGGAATGTGTCCACCAAAGAACAGAAAAAAATATAATATAATAAAATGAAGGCTAAGTTCGTTAACCAGCCATTTTCGTTAAAAACTACAAAAACTACGGTAGTTTCAAAATTTTGAAAAATCAATTTTTTTAAATTTCAGAATTTTTAATTTTATATTATTTTAGATTAGGTTAATACAAACAACTTTCCTCTAGAACATTACTTGATAAAAACTCAATTTTCGAAGTTACAGTTCCTTAAATGGTCAAAAAAACAAAAAATATCCCAAAATAACACTGAAAATCTAATTTTTTATGGAATAAAAGTTAATGAATTGATTTTAACTTATTTGTACTCTAATATACTTAAAAAAATAACTTATACACAAAAAAATCGTAATTTTCAGAAAAATCACTCTCTATATATATTTTTTGTGCGCTTTTTTGACAAAAAATCAATATTCCGACCCCATTATCTCCGACATTTTTGGATATGCAATTTTGTCACCAGAGACTTTTTTTCGACACTTTATATCAGCTACAACTTTGCTGTTGACAACTTTTAGCCCAACCCAAAACTTTTCGAGTTATTTTTTAAAAACTGTCAAAAAACTAAATTTTTTACATTCTCATCACATGAGAAGGTATTAGTTTTGTTCGAATTTTGACTTTTGCTAATTTTATGAAATCTTTACGTTTTGAGGTGCCCTGAGTCCGAAAAACATGGTCTGGCGAGTGCGTCTGTCTGTGTGTCTGTCTGTCTGTCCGTCTGTAGTCGGTAATATGTTGTTCCCACGATAACTTTTGAAAAACTTATCGGATCGTTTTTAAATTCAACACACTGAAAGTTGGTGTTAAAATGAAAAAAAACAAAAAAATTTTTTTTTTTAGAAGTTTTTGGTCCAGGCCACCTTAACTGGGTTAAAGAAGAGTTTGTTGATTTTCTAAAATATTATAAATAGTTTAAAAACACGTTTAACATGTTTAAGAATAAAACAAAGATTTTAAAAAAACTTTTTTTAAAATTTATTTTTATAACCCATTTAATCCCAAATGTCCGTATTTCTTAGCACAAGTACGAACTTTCTGTTCTACGAGCTACGATTTTCAAAAAAATCGGGAGATAGGTTTGTTTAATGGTTTGAGTGTCCTCTTTCAGAAACTGAAAAGTTTAACAACACGAAGAAAAATGAAAATTCAGATTTCAGACAGAATATAAAACAAATTGAATGATTTGAATTATTGAAGGAAGAAATATTAAACTTTGGTTCTCTATCCCAGAAAGTTTGTTAATGATTTTCAATTAATATCAATGCTAAATATATTAATAAACGCTAACAGTCTTCTTTCAACAAGTGCAATCAAATTCCGTAATGAATTTACTAAAATTTTACTAAAGTAGCGAAAGTATTTGTAGCAAAAATTAAAAAATTTGTGCTGCTCATAATGGATATTACATTCTTGACTATTAAACGTGAAATTTATATTATGATTTTTATTTCAATTAAAAAAAATTCTAAATAGAATAAGCACACTGAAAATAATTAAATCAAATAAAAATAATTGCTCCTGTCTACACTACACAAAAAACTTGAAACTAACCCTTTTAGAATATTATAGGGTCATCAGTAAATCATGATTCAGTTACGAGAGTTAGTAATTAAAAACAATTTCACAATTTTACTCACCAACATCAATAATATAAATTCAAGTCTATTCAATCTTGCAATTATCAGCAAACAAAAACATGTGATGAGAATGTAATCCTTAAAGTCGTAGTAACTTTAAGAAAAAAAAATGTTTTATGAAACATATAAGAATAAACAAGAACGTTAATAATAATGTATAACAATTGCAGTCTATCGCGAGCAATCTGCGCGCGAAGCGCGCAACAACACACGGAGCGCGAAGCGTGACGTCCGAAACAATCGTGGGAGCGCGAAGCGCGACGAACAAAATTCGCGCGCCCCGAGGCGCGCTGAAACTAGCGAGCCCTCCGCGCGAAGCGCGGGCAGATTTTTTTTTCAAACTTTTTAAACAAAATGTTATTTCTCCTAAATGAATGAACCGTTTTAAGCGAACCAAGCGGGAATATAAAGGGAATAAAAAATACTTTCGTTCAGAATTAGAAAATTTTAAAAAAGTTTAAATTTTAATAATTATTTAATAAATTTTTTTTAAAAAAATTTATTTTTTTAATGTTCTGCGCCTTTTAAAAATTTTAAAAAATATCTACATACACTTAATACTATAAGAAATCAAAATTCGTTTAGAAAATTTATGAGCGATCATTATTTTAAAAGTTATAATGGAAATTATATTGGCGCGGTGTAGTGAATCAACAATGAACTTTGTTTCGACAGTGTTTTGTTCATTTCATAGTTAAAAATAATGTTTTAATTCTGAAAATCATCAAAATCGCATCTCCGTTCGATATAATTTCCATTATAACTTTTAAAATAATTGTCGCTCCAAAATTTTCTCAACGGATTTTGATTTCTTATATTTTTAAGTGTATTTAGATATTTTTAAAAAAATTTTTAAGGCGAAGAACATTAAAAAAATTAATTGTTTATAAAAAATTTATTGAATTAGCCAAAATAAGTGAAACCGGCCACTTGAAAAATTTTTGTCTCCAATTTTCAAGATATCTATGATTTTTGGTAGATATTTGAGTACACTTTTTCCCCCTAAATTTAAAAAAAAAATTATTTTTGAAGTAATCAGGTATTGAAGTTTTGGGTCATTTTATTTTCATTTTATTATTACTTTGAAACAAATAAAGATAATTAAATAATTTTTTTTTAATTAAAGCTTAAAATCTATACTTTAAGGATTAAATAAAGCGATTGCTAAAAAATGAAAATTTATAATTGTTATTAACAATTTTTGTAAACAATTGCAAATTGAAGAATGTTCTCAATGTTTTTCAAAGATTAAATTACGTATTGATTATACGTATTATGTATTGATGCGTAAAACTCCAAGCATTAAAATAAAAAAAAAGAAAAATCAGTAACCTCCAATATTATAGAAATTATGTAGATTTTTCAGACAAAATGCAGGCGAAAATCTACTTTTAATCATAAAAATCCGCTTGAAAGCGTAAAGTTTCTAACAAAACAAAAGACGATCTTATTTATTCGTTTGAAATTTTATCTTTGTCCATTAACTCGAGTCTAATTTTGCCTGCATTTTTTCAGAAAAATTTACACAATATCTATAATATTGGAGGTGACTAATTTTTCTTTTTTTTATTTTAATGCTTGGAGTTTTACGCATCAATACATAATACGTATAATCAATACGTAATTTAATCTTTGAAAAACATTGAGAACATTCTTCAATTTGCAATTGTTTACAAAAATTGTTAATAACAATTATAAATTTTCATTTTTTAGCAATCGCTTTATTTAATCCTT
Source organism: Leptopilina drosophilae (assembly GCA_032873175.1). NCBI lineage: Eukaryota > Metazoa > Arthropoda > Insecta > Hymenoptera > Figitidae > Leptopilina > Leptopilina drosophilae. The sequence continues at coordinate 25,419,451 of CM065479.1, read as the reverse complement.
AAAGTATAGATTTTAAGCTTTAATTAAAAAAAAATTATTTAATTATCTTTATTTGTTTCAAAGTAATAATAAAATGAAAATAAAATGACCCAAAACTTCAATACCTGATTACTTCAAAAATAATTTTTTTTTTAAATTTAGGGGGAAAAAGTGTACTCAAATATCTACCAAAAATCATAGATATCTTGAAAATTGGAGACAAAAATTTTTCAAGTGGCCGGTTTCACTTATTTTGGCCCAATAATTATTAAAATATAAACTTTTTTAAAATTGTCTAATTCTAAACGAAAGTATTTTTTATTCCCTTTATATTCCCGCTTGGTTCACTTAAATCGGTTCATTCATTTAGGAGAAATGACATTTTGTTTAAAAAGTTGGAAAAAAATTAATTTTGCAATAACTTTTATAAAAAATATTTTTTTCTGTTCTTTGGTGGACACATTCCTAAGACCAAATAGAAATGCTTTTTCACCATTTTAAATTAAAAAAAATACTTTTTATTTTCTGTGAAAATTTCACGAATTCTGACCCATATACAAAATAAAACTGTCGGGATTACCTTAAATTCTTAAAGAAATCAAATGATCGGGTTTACCCCGAGGGGTGAACGAATTTACCCTGGAAAATTGTGATTTTGAAATTTGGTATATGTGTATTAAAAATTGTCTCTAACTAAAACTAAGAAAGATAAATAAAAAATTCTTTTTTATTTTATTAATAGAAATCATAAGCTTTTACAATATATGAATTAACTTGGATTTAGAGAATAATTCTAGGTTTTTATCGTTCTGAAAAAAGTGAGTGGGTTTACCCCAGTCTCCCCTGCACAATAAGTAAATACAAGAGCCGAAAGTCAGTTTTTATTTAAATTAAAATACAGTCGTTAGTAATTGTCTATACAATAATTTGGTTTTGGTCATACATAGTAAATTGTTGAAAAAATTTAAAATTTCTAGATTTTTGAAAAAGTTTAATTCAAGACACAAAAATGAAAAAATTTGATAGTTTTGATTGTTCTTTGTCACTCTATAATTAAAGTAATTGTAAATGAAATGACTTCACATGTAGCTTATCTTACGCAAAATTTAATAAGTTTTCTAACCGTCTTTAAGTTTTTTTGTACCTATTTTTATTGACGAGATATGATTGAAAAATAGATTGCATGTTTTCTCATCGAGTCGCGTGTAATAGTCCTGGATACTATAGTCCTGGATAATACTCGTGGATGGTAGTGTACACTGTAAGAAATCCTTATTGAATTTTAATATGAGCAACAGTGGACATAAAGTTACAACGTTGCAACCTGTGAATTTTACTTTATACTTTAAAGTTTCTCTTTTAAATGAAATTTAATCACAGGCGAGTTGAAAATTCATGTGGAAGTTGTAATTCTACGTATATATTGAAATTTACTAGAAATGTGTAAAAATGTATTAAAATGTTGCGCATGCGCACTATAACGTTTGAAAAGCACACGCTAGGCGGGAAATTTAACTTTATTAGAAAATAACTGATTTTTCATATATTTCATCTTTATTAAAAAAATGAACCAATAAATTTGAATGTTATAACGAAGAAAAAATTATGTTTAAACATAGTTTACAAACATGGTGACAGTCACTTACAGTTTATTTTCTTAAAGTAATAAGTCTCTCATTTTTTTGGTCGAAGTTTCAATTACCGTAAAGCATCTTATAAATTTAAAACTACGAGTTTATCGCAAAACATTTTTAAAACATATTTTTAAAAATTATGTAAAACGTAGAATCTGTTTTAAAATCAAAAGCTACGCAACATAGAAAAATGTAACACTTATAAACTAAAATACTTTCATTTTGTACTTTGGTCGTTTATCAAAGAAAGATATACGTATAAATTACATATTTGGAATAATAATAACAGTAGATTTTTACAACTTGTTCAAAATTTAAATTTACAAACTGAAATGCTTTCATTTTGTACTTTGGTCGTTTATCACAATCTTGAAGATTTGAATTGAAGTATAAATTACGTGGTTTGAACATGAACACCAGTAGAGTGTTTCTTCAACTTGTTGGAAAAAGTATTAACTTTAGCAAATACGCGAGAGCTTTGTGGAGATTTACTTCCTGATTCTGGGTGCAAATTTAAACAATATCGCTGCAAAAATTCGATGGTACATGCATACTCTGGTGGATATGTTCTATTAAAAACAAAATAAGTTGCATAGGCCCACACTAAAGCATCCTCAAAATTTGCTGCCCAATCTACTCTTGAGCCATCAAAGATTAATTGATAAATCGAACCATCCTCCACATCTGTAAACAAGTCCAAATTATTACCTTAGTATTATTTATTTATTGTAGAAAAAAAATCTTATTTTATATGCACCGGAATTTTCATAAAACAGTATTCAGGGTTGCCACAAATATTTTATTTTATTTTTCCCTGACTTTTCCCTGATTTCCAGACAAAATTTCCACTTTTCCCCAGACCGTAAAGAATATTCTGATTCACACTAAAAATTATTAGAAACTAAAAAAATGTTCTATTTCATTTATTTACAAATTTCTTTAATTGGAAAATTATTAAAAAAAAATCAATAACTTTTTTATTAAATAAATATATTATTCTTCTGTAGAAATAAAAAATTTTCAAAATGTTCAAATTAAAACCTTTTTTAAATTCCATAACTTATAAGAATGTAATTAAAAAAATTGATTTTTACAAGTAGTAAAATTTCTCAAAAAAGTTCACTTTTATTAAAAAAAAATGTAATAAAATTCATTGAAATAATTCAATTATTGTCAGAAATAATAAATCGATTATTCGGAAATTCATTTTTAAATCAATTTTTATTAAAAAATTGTAGAAGAATTCAATTATTTAAATTCAAAAATAAATAATTTATCAAATAATTGAATGTTTGTTAAAAATTTAATTCTCATAAAGAATGTTACCAACAAATTTTTTAATAATTGAATTCTTTTGATAAATTTTAATAAAACTTTCAAGAATAATTACATTTTTCGAGGAATTCGATTACTATATTGTATCAAAAATAATTAATATCCTGCGATGAATTTTATTATTCATAAAATTAATAAAAAATTTTCCCAGGAATTTTATTAAAATTTTTATTAATAATTTAATTTCGATGAAGAATTTTATTATTTTTAAAGATAATTAAAATTTTGACGAGAATTTTTTTTAATTTTTGAACATAATTGAAATTCTGCAAAGAATTTTTATAAGTTTTGAAAATAATTTGAATGTCTGGAATCATTTGTAACTTTTTTAAAATTAATTTTTTTTTACTATTTTCAACTAAAATTCTTCTATAAATCTAGTATTTATAAAAATTGTTAATTTTATTCATTAAATAATTTATAAATCATAATTTTATGATACTTTTGGAAAAATTAAGGTATTTAAAAAGAAATTATTGTCAGAATTCAAAATTCAGAGTTTTCTCATAAATTTTTAAAAATTTAATTCATTTTTCTTGAAACTTTCCCTAAAAATATCTGACTTTTCCCTGATTTCTCAGACCAATTTTACTTTCCCTGAATTTCTTGACCTGTGGCAGCCCTGAGTATGTTTAGATAAAATATGAATTATTCAAATAGATTTTTATTCATTGATATTTTTAATCAATTCATTATTTTTAACTTAATTTGCACTTATCATTTTTTGCATTTTATATACATTCTGCAAAAATTCTTACTAAACATATTTATATTTGATTATTATTAAAGTATCTGAAACTTTTACTAACCTTTTTTAATTATAACAGGGCCCTTTGTTGATTGCGCCAATGGAATCCAATCGTCATCAAGCTAGAAAATGTTTAATTTTTTAAAAATTGTAACAAAGTTTGTTAAAACATAAAATTTGCTGAAATTTCTTTGTAGTTTGGAAGTTTTTCAATAATTTTCGTTAACTCAATTATCTTACAAACAATTTAATTGAAATTTTTTAAAACCCTAATTTTTTCAGAATTTATTAATATACTTGTAAAGGCAAAAAAAAGATATTTTTAACTATTCTTATTGTTTATATAGAAATCGAAATAAATAGAATATTTACAAAAAAAAAGAATTTTTTTTTTGAAAAATGTGGAAAAGAAGTCTAAAAAATCGTTTTATCCGAAATCTGTACTTTTAAAAAAGAAAATAAAATACTTACGGGACAAAGTTTGACTAAATGCTCAACATCTTCTTTGAAGTATTTAAAAATTATTTGTAATATTACAAAGCTATCATCAGCTGTTTCGTCCCCTGTCAAATTGTACGCCTTTCCGTAACTGAAAATGGTATCTTTGTCATTAAGGAAACCTTCCTTCAGCCTTTCAATAGGATGTCCCATCTGAAGTGAGTAATGGTAGAATAAGTACACTTTCAAGGATAATATGGGCCAATGTAAAAGCAATTCTTCTGCATCTGGCAATTTATCGTAATTGTTGAAAAAATCACGCTGCGCTTTAAAACTTGTATGAAGTTTTTCCAAAATTTCTTGGTGAATATTTGGAGGAATTTCATCATTGCAGTGATACGACGAAGAAATATGTTTTAGACTTTGCTTCAATTCTTCAATGGAAGCCTCCGTTTCACCTGCAGGGTAATCTTCTAATTTCCAATTTACGGCACCTAATCTAGCCTGACTGAGAAATCTCAAATGTTTTGCTGACCGTTGTTTTTTTTTAGAATTGCTCCCTTTTGATAACACCGTGACGTAATTGTTGTGGTTAAGTAGGCTGTTATAAAGATTAACAAACCCAGTTCCAAACTTTTTTCCGTCTTTACGATCCTCGAAGCACTCAGGATATGTTTCTACAATATTCTTAGCAACTGACCGAAGAACTGAACAAGGAATAGTGTTATTAATTTTTCTCATTTGTAAAATTACTTTATTTACCACTTCTTTTCTTGTGTTTTTTGTTACTGTTCTATTCTGTATTTGTTGTAAATACACTTGGTCAAGGTTTGACCAGTCGTAATGATAATTAGACCAAATGTTAATATCTATTTCTTGGATAGGTTGAGTATCAATTCTTGGTATTCCATCATTTTCATTTCGAGATTGCTCTTCATTTCTGTTACTATGAATGTTTTCGCCTCCAGATTCATCCTCATTTCCAGTATTAAAAGTCTCTTTGTTGAAGGAAGTTTCCCCATTGGAGTTAGAATTGCCAGTCAACATTTCTCCATTGCAGTTACTAAAATCAGTCAATGTATCGCCATTAAAAATACTATTTTCAGTCCATTTTTCATGCTGCTGCAATATAATCAAAGTTTGTTCCGAAAAATATTGCAGGATTTCGTCGTCGTCTATTAAAGTTCCATCGCTTTCTAAACAAACTTGAGTTCCATCAATGCCCAATTTGAAGCTGCCGTATTTTAGCAGATCGCCCAAGATACAATTGCAGGCAACACAAACTCGCTTCTCTCTATTGCATGACCACACCTTGAAAACCGTCATCTGTTAAACAAATGTTATCATTAAAAATTTGAAGCACAAGAAAATTTTGTATTATTTATATTATTAATAGTAATAATTTAGAGGAAGAAAAAAGTTTTTTAATTATTGATTATATAGTACAATCTACAAATATAAATTAAATTTTTTATAACTATAAAACATGACAATATCGATAATTCCGATTCGAAGACTCGGAGTCGTCGATTTCTTCACGTTTTAAAATAATTAAAGATGACCTACTGAAAAGATTATTATTTTAGAGAATTCTTAACTGAAATTCTTTTAAAAATCAATTATTTAAAATAATTTTCTGTTTCTTTGACAGGAAATCAGCTTTATTAATTGACAAAACATCGAGACTTGAAGACGAGACTTTTTCTTCGTCTTTACATTTTGAAACGATATTAGATTCAAAAGAATCTCGGTTTGTCCTGTCTTGTGGTAACACTATCATTATTGTCACACTGATTTATTTTTAGATTATTTTTTTGTTTGTCGCAGCTAATAAGTCTTATATACAAGAAATAGGTTATCTGGTTTTAATTATTATTTGGTATATATATATAGGTATATTTCAGTCCAATAAATATTTTTTTAAACAAAAAATTTGCATTGTTAAAAAGGTGGAATGGAATTCAAAAATGAATTTAGAGATTTTAACTTACAAATTCGGTGTTTCATAAGTCTGGATCGAAAGGAGCATACTTCGGGACATAATATAATAACGAAGAAAGAACAATTTCTCCAAATGGATCCGGTGCCAATAACGAGGAGAATGGGAAAATTCTTAAAACATTTTCTGACACTGTGTCAGGAGAGAGTGTTTGATAAACTCCTAATTTAAAAAAAGGTATTATTTCTGAAACGTTTCCGATGAAATATAGATTTGAGTTGTCACCATTAATCACAATAATTTTTATCCTACACAGAACGAAATTTCCGCATGTACTTTTCCCTATACAAACAGACATATTTTGCATATATTTTATACCACGAAAAATTACTTCACTGGCAACTTTGAGTCCTGTCCTACTTTCAACAAATACAGTTGCAATTAAGTCATTAATGATTTGGCAATTGTCTTCAGCTTTATAAGAAGAATATTTCAATAAAGTTACTACGTCAGAAAAACTGTCTCTATTCAAACCTTGCATTCTTTGCCGCTTAACGGACAATGTTTTAGTAATATTACGAACATTTTGACAATGTTTTGCAGCGTTTTTAAAACACCTGTGCAAACTTTCTAATCTTAATGTTTGTAAATGTTTGGGAGGTCCAAACTCTAAAACAAAGTCATCGTAATGGTCAGCATAATGATGTTTTGGCTGTAATTTGATCTTTGGAAAGCAAGTTAACCGTAATTTTAAATATTCTCTCATTTTTGTATTAATTACAACAACTTGACCGGGAGATAACGCAGGTGCAGATATCAAAGCACAAATTTCTCGCAAGCATAAAACCATTTGCCACACGGGATCATTCTCATTTTTTAATTTATAAACTATTGCCAAAGGAAATATAAGAAGTAATCGTTTTATTTGGCTAGCTGTGCCACACAACTTTTTATAATTTTCCTTAATAATAGGAATGGCTGATTTTGTGGAACTACTATCAGTTGATAATCTAATATTTCGTAGCTGAAAATTTAAAAATCCAATTCGAAACCATTTTTCCTTTATGAAATATTTTATCGCATAAAAAAGATCACGCGGTACAATGCCTTCATAAAAGTCATGCCCGATACATGGTGGCAACCCTGGATTGCAGACGTGATAAAACTGCAATTGGTTTAAAGGGCAATTTCTTTTTATACCCTTAATCATGCAATTTTTTGTAAGTGCTTCGTTCGCACATTCATTGTAGCTTTCGGGAGTTCTGTAGGTAAACTTTAAAGAATCATTAGACAAATCTTTTCGTTCTATTTCGCAAAAACGACAGAAGTAGTTTGATTTGCTAAAATTTTCAGAGAATCCTCCAAGGTCACAACTTCCTAAATTGTCGCCAAGCGTAAAAACAACGGTTCCCTTAAACGTCATTTCATTTTCTCCAACTAAACTTTTTACACCGATTGTTTCTAAAGTTTTTAAATCCTGTATTAGTTTTTCTAAAAATATATCCCATCCAAAACGTTTCAAGTCTTTCTCAAGGCATAATAATACAAGTCGAGCATTATTTGTTTTTGATCTTAAATATGGTGGCAAATTCCCCAAAATCATATAAACCCCAACTATCTTGAATTTTCCCTTAGAAGACCCGATGGGGTTACAAATTTCGAAGGCATCTTGATATAATATAATTTTTAGCCCATTAACATTTCGTTCGAAAAAATCATTATTTTTTACAGCATTTCCGTCGTTGAAATCAAAATATCCATCATATTTACTTAATTTTGGGGGGTTTAAAACGTATGCAAGAACATCTCTATTTTTCAACAAACATTGCAACGTTGGTAAAATTGGAACATAATGAAAATGACGTTCATCTTCGTTTTCCGAAACAGGGAAAAATATTTGAATTGGTTCAATATACGCGAAATTTTTTTTAAAATACGCGTTTCTACAAAACGTTGTTCTTAATAAACCGCTTTTTGAATCGTGAGCTTTAAAAAATGATGAAAAACTGTCCCTGAAGGCTTTCGTACATTGTGTTTTCTCATTTTCAGTTAAACTGCTATTTGAAATCGAAGTCATAAAATTATTTGAACATGATTCGAATTTAGAAAAGATGGTTTCAACCATTGATTGTATTATAACTTCTGATGCATTGTGAATGGTAGAGACATCTAAATAAAGTTTTCCCAATTCTTCCACGTCAGCAAGACTTTTGGAATAGTGATCAGTCGCTGCATCTTTAAAAACGTTATTGTCTAAAACTTGGCTTATGTCATCGGGTACAATGTTACTTGCTATATCATTTTCGATACCGTGCTGGAAATTTTCTTCCTCATGTAAGGAAGAATCATCTGAATCACTAACGATTTGACTATTTACAATCACATCATCTTTGCGATGACATCGGCTAATATGAATACGTAAAGCATTTGGGGAAAAAAATTTCCTAACTGAACTTGAACACGTTGGATAAAAGCAAAGTACACCTGTGACACTTTTTGAACAATGTTTATATACGTGACTTGTTAGTACTTTTAGATCATTACATTGAAAATTACACATTTCATGTTGGCATAAAAATAGTCTGTTGTTTTTTTTAAATTTATGATTGCGAGAAATGTGCACTTTAAAGGCACCGTACGTTTTATACTCATTGGTACATTCAGGATATGCACATCGAATTTTAAAGTTTGAGTCAAAAGAATGTTTTCTTTGATGTTTATTATACTGGTTAATGTGCTGAAAAATCGAATTACAAGCAGTGCACTCAAACATTTTAATAAAATGCCGGTATTGTAGAATTTTAATTATTGTAATTAGGAGGTCCAATTCATAACTAATATATTAAAATAGTAATTACTAAAAATTTTAAAATAATTTTCTCCCAATGTAAGCAAATACTATGATGACATAAATTACAAGATAAAATCGATTTTAATACAAAATTTTAACAATTTTCATAAGGAAATAAGGAAAGTAAGGTTATGATGGAAATTGTTCATTCGTCATCATATTATAAACAACCTGAAAAGTTTAAGAAATTTTTTATATAAAAATAAATGTACATAATATTCAATAATTCTAATTTAATAATATATGTAGGGTCCAACCATTATATTTCGAATAAAGTTGTTGTGGCCTAATTTTTAAAAAAATTGATACTTTTAGAATTGAATCTGTATGGTCTCTGAATAACGAAATGAAAAAAATTATATTAAAATATTTATTACTTTTCTTTAAATATGAGTGTAAAGTGGAGAAGGTGCGAAAAAATAGCACTTTTTTAGCAATTAGAAAATATTTAAAACAGTATTGATAAATTCTTAAAAGTGCAAAAAAATTTATTGATTCATGTTTAAAATTAGTTGAATAATTATTCTTTAATAATAAAACTAGTAAAAATTTAAAAATAATAGATAAAATAGGTTTTTAAATTCGATTCGACAAATAACCTCATTTTGACGTTTTTATCAATTAATTACGAGAAGGTGGAATTATTGAATTAAATAATAACTCACCGAATATAGAGTATTTTTGATGAACTTTAAGAATTTCTTATCACTTTTTTAATTTTTTTTAAATATATAAGAAATATTGAGTTGAAAGTACGCAATTTCTGAATTGTTGCGTACTTTACAACTTAATAACTCTGTTAAAGAAAAATAAAAAAATTTGGCACTTTCACAACTTCTAAATAACAACGAAATCTATACACTCAAAAATTTTCGTTTTGGTCCCGAGACTAATTTAAAGAATATAGAGGTTTAAAAATTGCACACTTTATCAGGTTAAAACTATTTATTTTTTTAATATTGAAGTTTGCTTTTAATTTAAAAACTATGATCGGAAAGTGATTAACAACATGAAACCAACTTCAATATTAAAAAAATAAATAGTTTTAACCTGATAAAGTGTGCAATTTTAAAACCTCTATATTCTTTAAATTAGTCTCGGGACCAAAACGAAAATTTTTGAGTGTATAGATTTCGTTGTTATTTAGAAGTTGTGAAAGTGTCAAATTTTTTTATTTTTCTTTAACAGAGTTATTAAGTTGTAAAGTACGCAACAATTCAGAAATTGCGTACTTTCAACTCAATATTTCTTATACATTTAAAAGAAAAATTAAAAAAGTGATAAGAAATTCTTAAAGTTCATCAAAAATACTCTATATTCGGTGAGTTATTATTTAATTCAATAATTCCACCTTCTCGTAATTAATTGATAAAAGCGTCAAAATGAGGTTTTTTGTCGAATCGACTTTAAAAACCTATTTTATCTATTATTTAAAAAAAAATAAATTAAAGCTTTACTGCTTTTTTTAATTCACTCAAACCAGAACACTATTTTGATTTTTAAGGGGAGGGCACGTCAATTTTTTTTTAAACAGGTTGTCTGACACATAAAGATCTAGGTTGATTCCCTGACTTTCACATGACAAAATTAATTTTTTTTAATTTTTTGAAATAATGGCCACTTTCTTTACTTCTTTAAAGTGTAGTAAACTTTCCAATTATTATACTCCGGCTAGTATTTTAAGCAAAAGAGTGTTATAGAAAAATTAAAAACAACTGATTACAGAAATTCAATTATTTTCAAAAATGATGAATTCCTTCACGTAAATTTAATTATATAGAAAAATGTTTATAACTTAATTAGTATCTACAAATTTTTTATAAATTTCTTCGCACGAATTCAATTAGTTTTAATTTTTTAATGAAGTTTCTCCATGAAATTCAAATATATTCAGAGAATTGAAAAAAATTGTTCTGAGAAATTCAATTATTTCGAAAATTTTAATAAAATTATTTTTAAAAAAATTAAAGAAAATTTTTCTTTATTACTTTCATAACTAATAAATATTTTGTCGACATATTTTTTGTCGACTTTCACAATATTTCTATTCACTCCATAATTTTTTTAACATTATCTACATAATATGTTTGAATTCGTGACTGAATTTTTACTATCACATAAATTGTTTTTTAACTAATTTAAATACAGAGAACAGTATAAATATCTAAAAAATTGAAATAAAAAATGATTTTTTAAAAACAAATTAAAATAATAAAACATTTTTAATTTTGGTGAAAAAATTCCCGACTTATTCCCGGTCAAATTATTTTCCGGTTAGTAGACCGAGAAATTCTTCACAAAAATTATTGTAAACATAAATATCATGTGTAATGAAAAAATAAAGGAAATATTAATTTTTTCTCAGTGTAAAGAGTTTATTTTAATGTTTGTTGATGAATATTATTTATTGTTCATATTATATTTATATACTTTTGTACGAAATGGCATGTCCCATTATGTTTTTTAAACAAATAAGTAGATATTAATTAAAAATTTGCAGAAATAATCTTACCTGGCTTTAATTAACGTCTTTGGTTTCATGAGCAAAAACGAGTAAAATATTATGAAGCTGAAGTTGATAGGCTTCTGTGTTATTGAAGAGAATGTCGTCGGGAAAAGTTATCAAGGAAGATTTCTTCTTGCAATTTACGATGTTTCTAAATTACGTTGAACGTCTAACAAATGTTGATATAAACCTGGCGTTGCATTCTATAAGTCTTCGCTTCCACTTACAATCAACCAAATCTGTAAATTGAAATAGTCAATATTAAGTTTATTTACAAATTCTTCTTATCAATTCTTATTATTAACTCTTTTATTGATTCTAATTAACCAGGCTTCGTACACGACAATTAATTTTGAAAAAATAGCAATAAGTAGCTTAAAGACAAAAAAAGTAGTATAAAAGTAGCTTTCGAAACAATTAAACTTGACGACTCAATTTTTTTATAATTTCATAAATAAATTCACAAATAGAATGATTTTTTACAATAAACATTTAAATACCTACCTGTTTATTTTTTCTACAGGAATTTAAATATTTCAAATGATTTGAATGTAACGCATTTTTAAAATTTTACTATTTCTAAAAATTACAAAAGTAATTTTCACTATTCGTTTTTACTTAAAAAACGAGTTTAAAAAACAATTTACAAAAAAAAAAAAACATTTTACAGAACTGTGTAAATGAATTTATTTTATTTTTTTATAAAGAACGAAGTGGCTATTTCACTCGTCAACGGGCGAAATAGTCACTTCATATTGAGAAATATCAATTTCGATAAATTGTTACATATGACTCTTAATTTTTTTGTTAAAAACTTATCCTTCACAAAAATTATTGTAACAATAAATATCATGTATAATGAAAAAATAAAAGCAATATTAAATTAATAATAAAACGAACACAAAAGATTTCAGCGTGCAATTAACTGCGTTACATAACCTTAAAATTCATACATTTATGCGGCATTTATATTTTTACATGCACATATAAGTCTATGAATAAGAATAATATTAAACAATTTTCAATTGATAGAAAGGTAGACATATTATACATTTTTTTAAGTAATATAATTGATTATTTATTGTTTTAAAAACTTACCTCAAGACAAAGCACTTCTCTCTTCCAAGTCCCAGGAGAAAAAGAAATAATTTTGCAAAAAACGCGCAATTCTAATAGATAAATGTAACTTTCAACTCACAGTTGATTTTTCAATATTTTGCGTCATGAAACTTACACAAACTACTTAAATTTCAATAATTCCGTAAATTTCCACATTTCAATAAATTACACTTTCTATTGAAAATTCATACGTTGTTCGCGTGTAACTTTATGTCCAGTGTCTCTCCTGGGAAAATTACACTTTTTTGATTGAAATTAATGAAATATATTACAGTTACATTGTTGGACCAATCAAATTTCTTAAAATCTAGGGAAATTCATACGTCATTACTAGTAATATTTTACACATCAATGTGTAGATTTCAGACACACTTTTTACAGTGTAAGTAGATAAAAGCAATGTATATTTAGACAGTTTACAAATTTTTCCTTACTTTTTTTTAATAATTAAATAATGTTATTCTTGTTCATCATAACATGTAGCATAATATATTTAAAAATAAATCCTATTGTAAGTAAAATAAGTCAGTAAATGCTCGGAAAGTAAGTAAAGTTTCTTTTTGAAATAAAACTTTAAACTTAATTTTTGTTGAAAAATTTCTTCTAAGTTGGAAATCACGAAATGCTTTATTTATTTAAGAAAGAAAATTAAATAGTAAGTCTAAATAATAGTAAATGTAAAATAAACATATATTGTTCTTTATTTTTGTTCTGTTATTATTATTTATTAATTTTAAAAAATACCTTTAGAAGATAAATAGTTTTACTGAGTCTAAGTGAAAAATAAAATGTTAATTATTTTATTAATATAATTGTTATATACAGTACAATAAAATTTAAAAGAACAATTTTTATAATTTGGCTATAAAAATGCAAGTTTGCAATAAAAATGATACAAAATATTTGTTTTTCATGTATAAATGTGAAATACAGTTGATTATATATATATATGGGGAAATCTCACCAAGTAGGGACTTTTTCTTTTAAAAAAATGTTATTTTCAATTTAGTGGCACATTGTTTTTTACCATAAATTATTATTTTTCGACCAAATAGAAGTATATTTTAACTGGCGTGACTTATATTTTTTAATTGCTACTGTATTTAAAATATATTATTCATATTTTTGGTTAAGAGTGCAGGTTAAACTTACTTTTAAGAGAAAAAAGTTACAAATGAAGATTGTAATTCCACTACTCTTGTTTTTAGATAAATAACTTGAGCATGATTAAAATAGAATTTTATTTTAAGGAAAGAAATTAGTCTTATTTTAAGTAAAATAATATTTTAAAATTAATTTTCGATTATTTAAAATTTTTTTCAAAATAGGGATGGATACTACCCTATCAGTCACTTCACTTATTCTAAAAAATTTAATATATTTTAAAACCCTTCAAAACACATTTCCTTTTATTTACCTGAACTTACATTCATCAAAAATCCACCCGCAATATAGTTCAAATAAATGTTTTTCAGCAATGGCCCTATAAACAGAGTAACTGATATATTTAGGTGAAAAATTATTTAATATCAACCCTAAATATTACACGGAAAAAAAAGTCCATCAATCATTAATAGACTAGTATATTACTTTGAGACGGGACACAAAATCATTGAATGGATAACATACTTGGAGTCACAATATATAAAACTCGTTCACTAAAATTTAGAAAACTGTCTATTAAATTTTCCATGACTATCAAAAGCATTCAAAAAATTCAACTTATTCTTTCAGAATTATCCCTAATTTTAGACACTATTTGGTACAGAATAAATACATTTTTTCGTTGCACAGTTCCGATATTTTATTTACACTCTTAGACGCTTTAAGACCAATACATTTTCACACTTATAAAAACTACACGTAGAAACGCACACTTATAACACTTTAAGTTTAGAAGCGAACTGTTCTTATATACCAAATAACAAAATTTTTCACAACTTGTGAGAAATGATTTTGCACTAATAACTACTTTTTAATTAGCGAGAAATATAAAAGAAAATATATTTTCATCGAGGTCAATTTCTAGACGCAATCAAACTGCAAATTATTAGTTAAGTTAAATATTCACATTACACATAATAGTATATAGGGATTTGTATAGCAGACAGCAAAAACACATGGACTATAGAGAAACCGGAAGAAATGCGCATCGGTACACTGCGCAACAATGCGCTGGTGAAGAGCACCGATTTAGACTACGAGTCAACTAACGTTTCACAAACTTTACTAATGATTCGTAAACATTCAAACATCCATTGATATAATAATTCACCATTAAATCTAAAACAATTGGTCACATACTGGCATTCTAATCATTCCATGACTCTTTTTTAATACTTCAATGATGTTTTTCAATTGTTAAGTGAAGTTAAGTAACCATCAACGGAAAAAGAGTCCCGTCTCAAAGTAATATACTAATCCATTAATGGTTGATGGACTTTTTTTCCGTGTATTTTTAGGGGTGAGCATTTTGCACATATATTTATTTACACTAAAGCAAGATATTACGCGAAGGTGTATCTATTTTTTTAAAAGTGATTTCTTGTACTCGTCGAAAAACCATATTTTGACGAGTTACGCACTCATTGCGCGTTTTCCAAGGCCGATTTCATAGATGTATCAAGTGGCACAATGTTCTACCACCTAAAATTCTTTTTCTGAATACCTAAAAATGTAAATAGTATATGAGCGAATGTTAAATGATGATCGCTCAACGAGTATTATAAGAAAATTAATGATTTTTAAAGTTTGGTGAAAATACACATAAGAAAAAAAAAGTTTAAATTTTAACCTGATTTTGGGGTAAAAATTCGCTGCAACAAAATTTCACCTAGGTGAGGGCGCCACTGTCTATGTGACTTAGCATTGGTTAAAATTACCCGCAACAAAATTTATACCATCTTTTTTTCTGTGCAGTTACATTTATTAAGAGCTCATTATCTGGAATATTATAATTGGCACACTTGTCCAATTTATATTTTTCTAATCTTCACAACCCATGGATGAATGACGAGAAACTCAAAACATAAAAAATAAATTGCTTAAAAAGTTATCGCTTAATAAAAATTCGAATAAATGCGAGTTACGCCAGGAATTTATCAATTTCTACGATTTTAATGAAGAAATCAGTTGCACAAATCTTTAATTTTGCCTAAAAACAATTACTTTTAAATCTCATACTCGTGAAAGAGAGTTAACAAAAATATATAAATGTGAATTATATATATATATATAGAGTTCGATTTTTAATCGCTCTCCCCTCCATGCCACCTTCTCTTTACAATCTACCATATAAAAAAATGCTCACAATGAAGATATATATATATATATATATATATATATATATATATATATATATATATATATATGATTGGAAGAATTTTGTTTCTTTTTCACTTGATACATACAGAGAAGCGATTTTCTCGTGAATGTGATTAAATGTTTCTTATTGATAAAAGTTAACTCTCTTCATTGTGAGCCTTTTTTTATATCGTAGATTGTAAAGAGAAGGTGGCATGGAGGGGAGAGCGATTAAAAATCGAACTCTCTTTGCCCACAGAACGATTGAATCGCTTCAATTAAGGGAACTCCTAATTACCAAGCTGAAAATCGATATTGGAAAACGATTGTAGAGCCGTCTTGTTCTCGAGAATATACTCAGTGTTAAAGTCCCTTTCTCTCTCACTCTCACCCCCATCACTTGAATAGAAACGAAATTCCAATAGTTTCCTTTTTAGGGGGAAATTTACAATTTCTCACTTTTGCCAAATTGCCTGCCAGATGTCTGGAGTCAAATAAAAAATTAAGAGTGAGAATATTTTGAGAAATTAAGTAATAAATTTTTTCTATTATTTTATTGGGATTTTTATTATTATTATTTTCTGATTTATATAATGAGGTTTTCATTTTGTTTCAAATTATTAAGATACTGGTCTATTTTTTCCTTTTTATACATTTTTTAAGAAATGTATTAATTTTTAGGAATGTAGTACATTAAGAATGAAAATTTATGAATCAATTAGTATTACTTAATATTAATTTATCTCACATATTTATTTTAAGAATTAGTATTTTCCCTTCCAATTAATTTGTAATTTCCAAATAATTTATTGTTATCAAATCCTGAAAATATTCAGTAATCTATATAATTAATTTGTTTCTAAACAATTATTTTAAAGAAGTCAGGACTAATTACAACATTATTAGTATATCCTTAAAGTCTATATTGAAATAGTAAACATTAATAATTAATTAATTTAATCATTCTCAAAAATTAGTTATAAAAAGTAATAATGAAATCGTAATTCATTAACTATTATTAAAAATTTATTTTTAGAAATTATGAATTAATAAATAAATTTTTTAATTAATTTATTAATTTTTAACGAAGGATAAGTTTATAAACTGTTTATAAAATTTTATTTGCATTGTATTTTCGAGTGGCAGAATTAAGGAGAAGATTTATTTATGAAATTTATTAGGATTTATAATTTGATTTCGAAGTTTGGTTTTCGATAGAATATTAAGACTATATTTCAGAATTAGTATTGGAACGATGCATTACCATCAGTGGAAAACGCAAACTTATTGAATCTATTATGACTTAGAATCCGATTAAGAATTTTAGATGAGATAAAATATTCAAACTCTTCTTACTATTACATTTAGGATTAGGAGCAAGTAGTAGGTATATTATCTTGGAATTAAGCTTCAATTTCAACGAAAGTATTAAATATATAAGGATTTAGAAATTCACGAGCTGTTAAGATATCTGCGTTTTAATACCTTGGTTAAAGTGAACTATCAAGTTTGTTTTTACCATTAGATTAAAAAAACGAATTGTAGCATTTCTTAATTAAGAAGAATAGTTAAAGTCTAATTACCAATTAATTAAATGTTAGGATTCAATTAAGAACGTTTTGATAATTTTTGTTAAATTTTTACAGCAATTACTGTTTGTTAATTTTTTTCTTAAATTTGCTAATAATTTAATTTTTCACTTTTTTTGTTAAATTTTTTCATTAATTATTTTTTTCTATTTAGGATTAAATTTTTGCTATGATTTTAGGTCAAATATTTACTAAATTTCAAAGACTACTTTTAACATAAGTTGGAAAATATCATTTAGAATATTTTTGGTAATAATCCGAACAAATGGTAATATTAAGATTTTATAATTTAAGTTAAAATTTTCGCTACTTTAGGGAGCGATTTTGTAATTTAAATTTGCCTTTTTCTTTAATTTAGAGTTTAAAACTGACTTTGAAGTTCACTTTCCATATGAATATCGTACCACTATTTTTTTGCGATCAGGGATTAAATTTAGGGCTTATTTTTTTCATATATTCAGTCTGCGTGTTTCACTTTCACATAAAAAATTTTGAATTTAGAACTAAGAGTGGAAATATTTTGAATGAAAAGGAGAAATTACAAGAATACCTTAGGATACAAATTAAAATCCAAGGATATTAGTCAAAAAATTAAAAACCCGGACAAGTGCGAGTTGAATGAGTTGATTTCGTAATAAAAATTATCATTACATTTTTCTTAAAGTCTAACTATAAAAATATATACGAATATAAAACTGTAATTCACTATATTAGGTATTTTTAAAATTTAAAAAAAAGACTATAGTTTTTTTTTCCTAAAACACAATGAAAATCAATTCAGAGTAAACGAAACTGCAGTCCACTAGGCCAAGAATTGTAAAAACTAAAAGGAGAGGATACACACATGTTTTTCTAAATCCAAAAAATAGGGTTATCTTTCAATTTTATTTGTCAGTGAAGCCTGGACATTTGAATATATTGTCTAATGAATATTTATTAATTAAAAATTTAAAAAAGCCTTCAGAAAAAAGAAGAGAATGGGATAGAAAGAGGTAGAGAAAGAGAGAGATTGAAAAATACATAACCATTTTTCAGGTGAAATACTTTAAGCTTGACGTAAACCGGTGGAGTAGGAGAGATTTATGCCCTACGGAAATTTCCAGGCGTATATCCACTAGAAAGTTCGAAGGTTTTAAAACCCAGAAAAGTTGATCATACTTTAAATCTAGGTAAACTCGGGACACGTATTTATACACGTGTCCCTCTCTTCCTTTTTTCTGCCTTCCTCAATCTCTCTCTCACTCACTTTCTCTTCAAATTGTCTCGTTAGAAGCATTTAGATTTTACGGAAAAATTCTTGACGTTTCCTTCCTGACATGTGTTGGTACTATTATTTCTTTTGAATGCAAAAGCGAGATATAAAAAGTGGTAGCGACGTGCCGTCCTCCGGATGTTCACCATTGTATTTTCCCCAAGCGAATTTACGCCAAAAGTAGCAACTACCGGAGGTTTTTTTTTTGCCGAGCTTTTTTTGTCCTGTCCCATCTGCTGAGATCTTTTTTCTAACCATATATTGGGAGGGAGAGAGAGAGGAGAGAGAATACCTTTTCAAGAGGAAAGTACAAACGAAACGTTTCCAACGTTTTCTAACTTCACAATCAACCTCTCAACATAGAGAGATTCAATGTCGAACTATTCACAGTGGAACACATTTTTAGATCGTTTCATCTGCTTTATCCAATAGTGGATAGAGGGAAACCTTTTTTCGTCTCCTCGTTTTATTCCGTTCCATTCAAACGCCATTCACGCAGACTTGACCCATACATATTTTGTTGTTACTGGAAAAGTAAATTTCATTTTCACGAGAAATATAATAAAATGATAATAAATTATAGTAACAATAATGATAATAGAAAAGAATATTAATAATAATTATTATAATAATTAAAAGAAAAAAAATTAAAGAATTTTTACTAGTTTTGAAGCATTTTATGAAAAATTTTGGTAACATTAACGGAATTTCTCATGTAGAAGGATTATCGAAAAACTTCAGGAAGTTGTTTTTCGAAAAGCACTTCTGGACGCTTTTCAGAAATGATTTTGGAAAATTTTTTAACAATTTTATTTCATTAATAAAAATTACTTTTTTTTCCTATTTATAACTATTTTTTTTATTTTTTTAGCATTTTCAAACTAAAATCAATGTTTAAAAAAAATGCTTCAGAAACGTCTAAATATTGAATTTTCTTCACGGACAGTCAAAATTAACTTTATTATATGAATAGACTAAAATTCGCGAATAAAAAGTAGTTTCGAATCTGGCCATAGAATAGTCCGAGCAATTTTGCAATTCAAATTCAGCGATCCCAAAAACAACCAAATATCAATTTTAAAGTCAATTATAATTACTTTCAATTCGTTTGTCCTTCTTATTTGGATCCGTCATTTTAAATTTTGCAATTTTAACTTCAAATTCAGTAAACCTAAATGTCAATCTTTAAGTCAATCCAATTAATTTTAAATCCTTTCGTCTGCCGTATTAAAATCCGCCGCTTTAAATTTTTCAATTTTGACTTCATATTCGAATTGAGCAACCCAAAAAAACTCCAAATATCAAGTTTAAAGTCAATCCTATTAATTTTTGATTTTTTCGTCCGACATATTGGAGTCGACATATTGAATTTTTGAAATTTGTTTTTTAAATTCATTACCATATATTTTGAAAAATGAGCAAAAATTTTTAATCTAGATAGAACAATTCTAGACCGTTTGAGAAAAAATTATGGTTAAATTTACCAGTCATTTAAAGGGAATGTCAAAGTCGGTTGGATTTTTAAATTGAGCTTTAATAGGAAAATCGCATCAACTTAGACACCGCCTTAAAAAATAATTTAACTAAAATACTTTTTAACCAGAATATCTGATACTTTTAATAACCAGAAAATAAGAATTCTTCAGGTAAATCAAAGAAAAAAATGTAGTTTAACTTCTCCTTCTTTTTCTTCTAGAGCTGTTATTTTATCAAAGTTTTTTTAAGAAAATCCTGATTTTCATAAAGCAGCAGGCCCTCCAAGTACAAGGGCCTCCTTAACCCAGGATGCACAATTATGCAGATTTCCTACCGCTCGGGAAGTAATTTTGTGCAGAGGGGTATAGAGAATAGTTAAGCATAGAGGTAGGTAAAAAGCTTGGCGAAGCTTCTCTCGATCCAAGGGAAACACATTGCGGGTATATCTAGTTTAAATCTCATCCCTTTAAACTCTATATTCCTCTCTCTCACTCTATATATACATATATAGTATATATAGTATATTATATACACACATATAGATACATATGTGTATTCCAACTTATGCTTTTCACCCTTATGCAAATGTGTCTGTTTCCTCGACGCAAACAACTCAATGCAAGTTTCATCTTCAAGCTGCACCTTATTTTCAAGATCACTTAACAGCATTTAGTGCATAAATTCGATGACTTTCATGCAAAAAACCTAATTTGAATGACCTTTTTACGTGGAATTTATCCTCCTGATTTAATCATTTCTTTCTTTTTTTGCAACGTTCCGCAAAAAAACATTTTTCGATTCAAGTGTAAGATAAAAATTTAATTTTTAGTTTTGTCTAAATGTACAAAATACCTAATATAACAAAACAATTCCATATATTTAATATGAATCTATAATATTAGTACCTATTATTAAAATAGTATAAAATTACTACCATATTATTAATATTTTTGTATAGATACCCGCGTAGAAATGAAAGCTTGGGCGAAATCCAGCAAAGTATGGGAAAGCTTGGCAAAGTATGGCAAAGCTTGGCAAAGTATGGCTAATGAGCGTTTCCCAAGCTTTGGAATCTACATGATTAACAACGATTATTAAAGTACGCGGACACTTAGGAAAAGTATAGAAACAAGAAAATAGGTATGGGAAAATAAAAAATGTATTATTTTTTTATTATTTTTTTATTATTTTTTTGGAAAATTGAAAATCTGAATTTCTGGAGCTTGGCAAAGTTCGGCAAACCTTGGCAAAGTATGGAAGAATAAAAAATTTATTATTTTTTTCATATTTTTATGAAAAATTAAAAATCTTGCATTTTGAAGCTTGGCAAAGTATGGCAAACCTTGGCAAAGTATGGGAGAATAAAAAATTTATTATTTTTTTCTTATTTTTATGAAAAATTAAAAATCTCGCATTTTGGAGCTTGGCAAAGTTCGGCAAAGCTTGGCAAAGTATGGGAGAATAAAAAATTTTGCATTTTTTCCATATTTTTATGAAAAATTAAAAATCTCAATTTCTGAAGCTTGGCAAAGTATGGCAAAGCTTGGCAAAGTATGGGAGAATAAAAAATTTATTATTTTTTTTCTATTTTTATGGAAAATTAAAAATCTCGCATTTTGGAGCTTGGCAAAGTTCGGCAAAGCTTGGCAAAGTATGGGAGAATAAAAAATTTTGCATTTTTTCCATATTTTTATGAAAAATTAAAAATCTCAATTTCTGAAGCTTGGCAAAGTATGGCAAAGCTTGGCAAAGTATGGGAGAATAAAAAATTTATTATTTTTTTCTATTTTTATGGAAAATTAAAAATCTCGCATTTTGGAGCTTGGCAAAGTTCGTCAAAGCTTGGCAAAGTATGGGAGAATAAAAAATTTTGAATTTTTTTCTTTTTTTATGAAAAATTAAAAATCTCAATTTCTGGAGCTTGGCAAAGTTCGGCAAAAGTCGGCAAAGTATAGGAGATTGAAAAATTTTTTTTTTAATATTGTTTTGGAAAATTAAAAATCTCAATGAAGAAAAAATAGTTTTTTTATTCTCCCATACTTTGCCAAGCTTTGCCGAACTTTGCCAAGCTCCAGAAATTGAGATTTTTAATTTTTCATAAAAATATGGAAAAAATGCAAAATTTTTTATTCTCCCATACTTTGCCAAGCTTTGCCGAACTTTGCCAAGCTCCAAAATTCGAGATTTTTAATTTTTCATAAAAATATGAAAAAAATGCAAAATTTTTTATTCTCCTATACTTTGCCAAGGTTTGCCATACTTTGCCAAGCTCCAAAATGCGAGATTTTTAATTTTTCATAAAAATAAGAAAAAAATATTAAATTTTTTATTCTCCCATACTTTGCCAAGGTTTGCCGAACTTTGCCAAGCTCCAGAAATTCAGATTTTCAATTTTCCAAAAAAATAATTAAAAAATAATAAATTTTTTATTTTCCCATACCTATTTTCTTGTTTCTATACTTTTCCTAAGTGTCCGCGTACTTTAATAATCGTTGTTAATCATGTAGATTCCAAAGCTTGGGAAACGCTCATTAGCCATACTTTGCCAAGCTTTGCCATACTTTGCCAAGCTTTCCCATACTTTGCTGGATTTCGCCCAAGCTTCCTCTTCCACGCGGGTAGTTATAATATATATATATATATATATATATATATATATATATATATATATATATATATATATATATATATATATATATATATATATATATAGTTATAATATATATATATATATATATATATATATATATATATATATATATATTATAACTATATATATATATATATATATATAACCATATTTTATTTATCTATAATTACTCTTTAAATTTGAATTAGTAAAAATGTTTGCTATTTTAAAGTAGTTGCTAACTTTCTACTAATAAGTTATATAATATTATAATATAATAATATTATTATATATTTTTCTATATATTAATATTACATACATATTATATAGGGTCATTTGGGGTAAATGTAAACGGAATATCTATGTTTCACCAAAAAAATTACTTTTTTGTTAAAAGGTAAATTCAACAGATTTTCATTCAACTTTGTAAAAAGAAGTTTTTAAGGTTGTTGAATAAGAATCTAAAATCGAATTTTTAAATTTCAAAATAGTAAATTCAATATAGCAGATAAATTTAAAAACATTTTTAAAAATTGACCAAATTTGCTTGAATCTAGCGAATCTGAGTATTAATTACCAATCGTGAAGAACTGTTTTTCTGTATTATAAGTATGTTAATGCACTATGCAATATTAGTATAGTATTTTATATAAAAAATCATACTACCAAAGGATTTTGCAAAAAAAATTTTTTGTTAATGTTATTAACTATTGAACATTTTGAACGTCTTTCAATGAGAAATGAATTTCTCAAAAACTTATTGATCAATTTTAATTTTTCAAGTTGCATTTTATTTGTCTTGCAATGAAGTATAACTGACAATATTTTCAAATAACAATATTTAATTTTAATGCAAAATGCAATTGTTTTTTCATAAACAATTAAAAATAAATAGTGTTCTGGTTGATATTTTAAGTTGAAAAAATTACTAAAATGTTCTAAATAAACCACTAAAAAATATCCCGTTGAAAAAAATGGCACAAATTTTTAAATTCCTTAATTTTAAGATTTATGCTGCAGTGCAGTGCGCGACTCTGGTCCTTATTGAGCGTTCGCGCGCGTGTTATTGTTTCTGATCATTTTTCGGAATTTTTTTTGGTTAACCAAAATTTTTTCTTTCAATTTGCAAAAATGCATCGTATAGTATTATATCTAGGCTTCAAAACCCATTTTTCAAAATTGCTTTACGATTTTTTAGAAAAAAGTTATGTAGATTTGAAATTAAATGCCATTTTGAAGAGTCGGTATCAAAACTACACAACATTTTTCATAAAAATGTTACATTTTACAAAAACAAAATAATGTTATTTTAACATTTATTTTTTTTGAAGAAGTTTGTTTAAACATTTATTTTTTATGAAATATGATTTTTTACATTAAGAAAAAAAAATGTAAAATTTTTATGTTATTTTGTACAAAATAAATTTGTGTTATTTTATTCATGTTATTTTTTACAAAATTTTTTGTTATATTTTACAAAAAATTTTGTTATTTTTTACATTTAAGAAAAAAATTTCTCATTTGTTATTTTGTAGAAATCTTTAGGAGTCAAAATTTCTAAATGGTTGAGTCTCACACAAAACCCTCTAATTTTATTTTTAGCTGTAATGGGGTTATTTTAATAGCGCATTTAATGTAAGATATTGTAATTCTAAAAGATGTTACACTGAAAATAAAGTTCTGGTTAGGGTATATTTAACACGAAAGTCTAGTTAAAACAACCAGAATTCTAGTTAAAACAACCAGAATTCTAGTTATATTAACTAGAAACCTGGTTAACCTAACCAGAAAAGTTCTGGTTAGGGTATATTTAACACGAAATTCTAGTTAAAAGTAGGATTTCTGGTCATTCCAACCAGAACTTTTTTTTCAGTGTACTGAAAAAAGTTTTTGATAATGTTATTAATTATTGAAAATATTTAAATTTTTTACTTAAAAAGTTTATTTTCTCAGAAACTTATTAAATGATTTCAATGTATCAAGAGATATTTGATTTCACTAAAAAAAAGTTATTCACTGAAAAAAAAAATTCTGGTTGGAATTACCAGAAATCCCAGTTTTAACTAGAATTTCGTGTTAAATATACCCTAACCAGAACTTTTCTGGTAAGGTTAACCAGAATTCTAGCAATAAAACCAGAATTCTGGTTTTTTTAACTAGAATATCGTGTTAAATATACCCTAACCAGAACTTTTTTTTCAGTGTGAAAAAAAGATAAACAAAAGATTTCTACAAAAAAACAAATAAGAAATTTTTTTCTTAAATGTAAAAAATAACAAATTTTTTTTGTAAAATATAACAAAAAATTTTGTAAAAAAAATCATGAATAAAATAACACAAATTTATTTTGTACAAAATAACATTTAAATTTTACATTTTTTTTATTAATGTAAAAAATTATATTTCATAAAAAATAAATGTTTAAACAAACTCCTTCAAAAAAGTTAAATGTTAAAATAACATTATTTTGTTTTTGTAAAATGTAACATTTTTATGAAAAATGTTGTGTAGTTTTGATACCGACTCGTTTTGATACCGACTCAAATCGTAAAGCAATTTTGAAAAATAGATTTTAAAGTTTAGACATAGTACTATACGATGCAATTTCGCAAATTAAAAGAAAAAATTTTGGTTAACCAAAAAAAATTCCGAAAAATGACCAAAATAGACTTTTTTTGGCTATTTAAGGCAATATTACAAGAAATCCAGACGTGATGGGCCATTTTGGAAATCGGATTCGTATTCTTCCTCTAAAAAAGCTATAAGAATAACCTTTCACTTTTTCTGTTACAGAACTATGTCAAAATTTGCAGGCCTGTGTAATTAAAGGCTCAGGAATTTTTTGAAAAAAAACATTATATCCCCCCCCCCCTTTTTGACCTACATCAACATTTTGGAGGAAAGAATAAGTAATCAAATGGCGTTTATGCCAAATTGTTGAAGTAAAAATTGTTAATGTAGTGTTCATTTGTTTATAAGCCAAAAATTTCTCCCCCCCAAAAACCATTTTTCTTGTAAAAATTCAATTCGCTACAAATTGTGATTGATAGATTGACATTTCATGAAGAGAACCCAACAAAAAAATTTAATTTTTATCCGGCCAAAAATGTAGAAATTCCATTTCAAAAAATCATGTTTTTAGTTAACAAATGGAATTTCTCATAAACTATTTATCGAATCGTATTCAGATTGGGCACACATCTTGAGGGTCTTGAGATGTACATTTTTAGAGAATATCGAAAAAATTTGTTAACTTTTGTTCAAGTTATTAAACAAATAAGAAAGTACCATTTTTAGTGGTTTAAATTCATTTGCAAGTAAACAAATGAACCAATTTTAACATATGACCGATCATTTTAAAGGTATTTCGGAGCTCTATAACTTTTATTAACAACTTTTCCCCCTACAATTTGATGGGAAAGAACGGTCATCAAAAAACTGTTTTTCGGCACCTTCAAAATTGTTTGTAACGCGCAGCTTAAAGAATCTCGAGTGGGAAACATATACATCTTCATACTACCACCCCTCACTATATGAATCTACAATCAGACTTCAGTTATCAATTTTGGCAAAAAATGACCACTTTTTTCACAGGGCGACTGGACTACGAAAATAAATACATATTTTAAAAATGCTACGCAATTAAACACTACAATTCAAAATTCTACACAAATTTAAATTGGATTTTTTTTCTTTTTTATGAAGTCAATTAATAATAATTCTACGCCGTTCAATTTAGAGGCGGTAGCGATTCTACGCAATTAAATTCTACAAATTAAAATTCAACACAGTAAACTCTACACGAGGAAAGTCACACTTTATATTTAGACAAGTAATAATAATTATACGCAAATGAATTCTACATAATGAAACTCTACGCATTCTAATTAATTAAAATATATTTAATTAATTTTTTTTTAAATTCTTCACGATTAAATACTACACCAATAAATTCTACAAAGTTTAATTTTACGCATGATAAAATATATTTTTTATTATTCTTTATAAGTTGTTAACTCTACGCAGTTAAATTCAACACCAGATAATTCTACAAAAATAAATGCATTTTAATAAATAGATTTATTAAAAATTCTACACAATTAAATTTTACAAAAAATAATTCTACAAATTTTAATTTTTTTTAAAATAAATTTTTAGAAGATTAAACTCTACACAAGGAAATTCTACAAATATAATTCTACGAGAAAAATGTCTACAGATAGCAATTGTAATATTTAATTTAATTTTGACTTTGACTTTGACTTTAACTTTGACTTTGACTTTCAAGGAATACATAAATTTTGAAATTAAAAACATTTTTTTTCTATAAAATCCTTTGATTTTCGTAAATTCGAGTATGCCGAATTACCCGATGCGCCGTTTTAACCGGCTCTACCCTTATAGATTTAAAATATTTTAAATTGAATGAGAATTAACGATACGGCATTTTAGACGTTTACTCGTACTTCTTATTCGTACAATAGTTAAGTTTCATAAAATCGTAAGTCAAAGTCAAAGTGAAATTACAAAATCGCACCCCTGTAAGTTTGTACAAAGTTTCATTGTTATTCATTTATTATTGTTAAAAATATGGTAGAAAAAGAGATTTTGACGCTCGAAAGTAAATTTTTAAATTCTTTGTTTTTTGTTATATCTTTTTCAAAATTACTTGTAAAAAATTTTTCTTTATCAGGTTTTGAGCTTTAAACATTTGTTCTTAAAGAACAATTGACAATTTTTGTTTAATATTTACGGTATTGATAACAAATAACATCAACAAAAACCTCCGAAGCGTAATGGATCACTTTGACCGACCATTTTATTAAGAAAAACCTATTATATTTAAAATATTAATAAAAAGATAACCAATGATAACTTTTTATACTAAAAAATAACTGGAGAATAAATTTTTTAACTAAATGGACTTTGCATTTAGCTACAACTTTTTAAAATTTGAAAATTGCATAAAAATGTTTAAAGATTAAATTAAATATGTTCCATTTTTAATATTCTTTGTTATAAATATACAATAGAAACCAAAATTGTCAATACCGTAATAATATTTGATGATTTAAATTATAATTTCATTACTGATCCATTACGCCCCGACCCGTGGCGAAATTTCTCACTTTGCATTTCTCCAAAAACAATGTTCTGGAAAAAAAGTATAAGTGATATTAGGGTGTACTTTTTTAATTAAACGCTGCGATGTTACACAGAAAAAAAGAAATGTTGTTTTAACACTAAAAGTAGTGTTAAAACAACACGCAACATTTTTAACCAAAACGAGGTGATTTTAACCTAAATTTTGTGTTAAATTAACTCCATGAGTGTGTTAAAATTAATGCACATTTTTAATGGCTGTTAAAACAACACCATCTTGAAAACTACACGCAACAAATTTAACACTTATTTTTTTGTGTGTAGGCTAAGTTTTCCACATGATGAAATTTTTATTAAAGCAAGAATGACGAAGTTAAGCAACAAAAAGTGAAAAGTGATCCATTACACCCCGGTCTCCCCTATTTTAGAAAATAAAGACCAAATACTGAAAAATTTAAATTCTCAAAATCGATTCAATTTTTAAACATAACTCGTTGTATCTTCGTTAAATGTTATTAAAATTAATTTTTTTAAATTAAAATTAAATTTAAATTAAATTAAATCACAGGAAGTTAATGTTTTAATGTTTTTATTATCGTAAAAAATATTTGTTTAATACTTTGTGCAAACAGTATTTTATTGACATTCATTATTTTTTACTCTTATCTACTTTAGCAGAAGGGTAGCTCCATGCCTAAAAAATCAAAGTTGTACACTAGTTCTTCGATTTTGTTGAAACTTCGAAATTTTGAAGTGGAATACATGCCAGTAAAGAGCCTCATTTCGATTTAGAAAAATTTTGAAAAATTTTGGATTTACGAGGTTTTTAAAATTTTTTTTGAAATTTTGAAAATGGTATATCTCTAAGGAAAATGAATGAAATTTAATGAAATTTTCAGGGAATGCTTATTGCTTACAGACAATTTAAGAAAATATTTTAGAAAAAAAAAATTTTTTTTTTAAACAAATTATTAAAAAAATAATTTTTAAATAAACAATTTTTTGAAAAGTACCATTTTTATTTTTTTTAATAATAATGATTCGATTCCCACTTATTTCACGAGTATTTTCTAAAAAAAAATTGATGGAGGGTCTGAAACTTTAGGAGATATTGAATTTTTTGTCCTTGCGCGCAACCGTAAAAAGCGCATTTTCCGACTATACTCTACATACAAACTAACATTCAAAGTCACCTCTAAGTCGTAAATTTAAACCGAATTCGATTTTTCTTTTTGGAGAATGTCAGGCTATAAATTCGTAAGAATACTGTACAATTTTTAAATTTATATTTGTTTAAACAAATTATTATTATTATTGTTAATTACTAACTTTTTACATATTGTACACAGAGAGGTGTATTTTTTTCTATTTTTGCAATTTACTGGACCTAACATAAATACCAATGCAAATTTAAAACATAATTATTATTATTTTAGCAAGATTTAAACAAATTATTATTGTTAATTACTAACTATTTACAGAATAGTATACTTAAAAGTTTCAGTTTTTTCTAAACAGGCAAATTTATCAAACTTTTTGATATGCAGATATACATTAAAAATACAATTATATTTTAAACAAAAATAAGAATAATAATTTATTTCAAAATTAATTAACTTTTAATTGTTCTTTTAATTATAATCTGGGTAGCTCCATGACAAAAATTTAAAGTTGTTTCCTGGTTCTTCGATTGAGAAATTGTCACAGAACACATGCAAATGAAAATTGTTAAAACGACTATATAATTATTTGTTTATCATGATTATAAATATTAAATAAAAAACAAATTACCTATATTGAAAGCTCTTGAAATTAAAATATTTTTGAGAAATAAAAAAACAAGAACACTTTATTGAGTTCACAAAATAATGTGAAATAAACTTTTACAAAGAAAAGCATCACAATTAATATTAAATACAATTGTTGTTAACAATTACATAAACAATTTTTTAGCTTTGTTTTTTTTTTAAAAATTTTTTTTTTAGTAATTACAAAAATTTAATTTTTTTGATAGAAAAATAATATAATTAGGAAAAACATTACCAACCCTAATTAAAAGTTAATTAATTTTGAAATAAATTATTATTCTTATTTTTGTTTAAAATATAATTTTATTTTTAATGTAAATCTGCATATCAAAAAAGTTTGATAAATTTGCCTGTTTAGAAAAAACTGAAACTTTTAAGTATACTATTCTGTAAATAGTTAGTAATTAACAATAATAATTTGTTTAAATCTTGCTAAAACAATAATAATTATGTTTTAAATTTGCAATGTTATTTATGTTAGGTCCAGTAAATTGCAAAATTAGAAAAAAATACACCTCTCTGTGTACAATATGTAAAAAGTTAGTAATTA
This sequence comes from Leptopilina drosophilae, assembly GCA_032873175.1. Lineage (NCBI taxonomy): Eukaryota > Metazoa > Arthropoda > Insecta > Hymenoptera > Figitidae > Leptopilina > Leptopilina drosophilae. Next base: position 25,389,192 of record CM065479.1, on the reverse strand, counting down.
ACAATAATAATAATAATTTGTTTAAACAAATATAAATTTAAAAATTGCACAGTATTCTTACGAATTTATAGCCTGACATTTTCCAAAAAGAAAAATCGAATTCGGTTTAAATTTACGACTTAGAGGTGACTTTGAACGTTAGTTTGTATGTAGAGTATAGTCGGAAAATGCGCTTTTTACGGTTGCGCGCAAGGACAAAAAATTCAATATCTCCTAAATTTTCAGACCCTCCATCAATTTTTTTTTAGAAAATACTCGTGAAATAAGTAGGAATCGAATCATTATTATTTAAAAAAAATAAAAATGGTACTTTTCAAAAAATTGTTTATTTAAAAATTATTTTTTTAATAATTTGTTTAAAAAAAAAAAATTTTTTTTTCTAAAATATTTTCTTAAATTGTCTGTAAACAATAAGCATTTCCTGAAAATTTCATTAAATTTCATTCATTTTCCTTAGAGATATACCATTTTCAAAATTTCAAAAAAAATTTTAAAAACCTCGTAAATCCGAAATTTTTCAAAATTTTTCTTAATCGAAATGAGGCTCTTTACTGGCATGTATTCCACTTCAAAATTTCGAAGTTTCAACAAAATCAAAAAACTAGTGTACAACTTTGATTTTTTAGGCATGGAGCTACCCAGAAAAGAAAAATGTATATTAATATTTGTTATTTTGTTTATTAAAAGTTTTAAATTTTTTTCTACATCTTAACATATCTTAAATCATGTCAGACATTGTTTATTAATATTTGTCATTATATTAAAATACTTTTATATTTAACATATTTAATTTTTATTAACCTTCGCGCTACCGGACGGCCACTAGGGGTGGCCAACTAATACATAATGTTGAATATCTCCTCGAATTTTGTATCAATCGAATCGCCATTTTAACTCACTGAACAAAATTTTATCTATTTTCGAAAAAACAAAAATAACATTTTTTAACGCTTCTTCTTGTTTATTTATAACAATTAAAAAAGTATGTACGAGAATACTGAAAATTGACCGGGTGTTTGTTTTTGTATATTGCAAAAAAACTAATAAAGAATAAAAATTTAACTATTGTTTAAACAATTTTTAAACAAATTATTGTTGTTATTTACCAACTTTTTCCAGAATACACCTAGAAAGTTGCAGTTTTTCCTAATTTTGCAATTTACTAAATCTTTTATGATTACAGATAAATTTTTATTTAACTTTTATTCTTTATCTGTAATCATTAAAGATTTAGTAAATTGCAAAATTAGGAAAAAACTCCAACCTTCTAGGTGCATTCTGGAAAAAGGTGGTAAATAACAACAATAATTTGTTTAAAAATTGTTTAAACAATAGTTCAATTTTTATTCAATTTTTATTCTTTATCTGTGATCATATAAGATTTAGTAAATTGCAAAATTAGGAAAAAACTGCAACTTTCTAGGTGTATTCTGGAAAAAGTTGGTAAATAATAACAATAATTTGTTTAAAAATTGGTTAAAAAATAGTTAAATTTTTATTCAACTTTTATTTTTTATCTGTAATCATAAAAGATTTAGTAAATTGCAAAATTTGGAAAAAACTGCAACTTTCTAGGTGTATTCTGTTAAAAGTTGGTAAATAATAACAATAATTTGTTTAAATAATTTTTTAATAATAAAACATAAATGTTTTATGCCATAAATATCATAAGACATTATTAATATACAGTATTTGTATTAACACATAATTATATTCAAAACTTTTGATGAATTTTAATCGTTTTGGGAACATAATAGTAAAAAAGCGTTTGGCCACCCCGGGTGGCCGTCCGGTAGTCCGCGTATACAAAAAGTATTGGTAGCGCGAAGGTTAAAGGTAAGAATAGTTACAGCATTATCAAAATTAAAAATTATATTTTTCAACATTTTTAAGTATATTTATACTCAGTAGTTAAATAGAGTTTGTATTATTATTTAATATATAAACTTTTTTGAACTGAAAATTTGTTCTTATTAAAAATTAAATAATAATTTAGAATTTCTGTGAAACAGAGCATGTTTTGTTGAGTCCGTGAACAAATATCACTTGAGACTGCGCATATAGACAAAGGTTCACTGCGCGCCGCTTAAAACTAAAATTTTCAATAAATAAATACGGAATCTTTCTGTGATTTTACAAAAAACTTTCTCAAATATAGTAATAAACAAATATGTCTTCTAGAAGTTTTCTCAAGTCTTAACTTTCCCACAGACTTTTTGACGGCAAAGATAAGAGAACGTGATTATCTATATGGATCTCTGTTAACAATTAAAAATTAATAAACAATTAATTTCTTTGAAATTTTAATTACGTTGTCGCCTTCTGTGAACCCAAATGCGTTTGAATATAAAATTACAAGTTATTATTTCAATAAATAACAATATATTTTTACAGCAACATTAATTAAATGTTAAAAATTATAGAATGAAAATAAAATCAGTAATTAAAAATAATATAAACTTAAACTGTAATTCAAATCTTAATTTAAAATATAAATAGAATAAATAAAAAACATATTACGAAAAGTAATTAATTTAAAAATCGAAATCAACTGTAATAAATAAAACGAAGAATTTAAAAAATAAATTTCTTTTGTTAATATTTTCCTGTTTCTTTTAACGCGCTAAACTGCCGATAGGGTATGTATTTTTTACAATACATATTTGTGAACGTAGAAAACGGAAGGTGCAATCAACTAGTAGAAATAACTATCTTACAAAGGGTGTTTAACTTGAAGATATATATGGTTTAATCAGTACGAACGGATGGAATGTGAAACGGTTGGAATATTGATTATGATTTTGATCGAGCAATAATTTATGCAGAATCATGTTGAACTAGTGTGTGAGGGCAAATGCCTCTGTACCAAAGCTTTCCTTCATTTCATAGTCTAGTCATCGATAGTGCTAGGAGAAGGGCGGAGAGTGGGTGGACGAATGCGGAATAGCCCGTGGGTGGAGTTACACACTGGTTCCAAATGGAACGATTTTCAAGGGGTGAATATAGTGAGAGTTCAATGAAACTGTTATTGCACGAAAAACGTCGAGTGTGTCTGGTCAATATCGAATTGGTCAATGTATTTTCTCTCTCTCTCTCTCTCTCTCTCGTATCTAACTCGTCACATTACTTATGTGAATTAATTAATCCATGAATCTCAAGTTAAAAGTTTTTTGAAAGTATTTCTTATACTTTATTTAAATTCAAATCTTTTCTTAAAAAGCTATCATAGAAAAAATTATCGATAGAAAGTCTTAACGATAGTAAATAATAAATAGTAAGCAATATTTTGAAATAATCAATGACAATTAATGAAGACAAAATCCCAATGGAAATCATTTACATTTTCGATAGAATTCTTCCAAAAATCGGAAATTCGACGGTACCGTGAACTACATTGAAAATTTTAGAAACTCGATGTCAACCGAGAAAAAAAATTTATCGAAAATTGTCATCTAAAATTATTAATTAATTAATTGGAGGAAGAGGTTCGGTTGTGGGCATGGTTCGGTTGTGGACACCCACGCAGAACTTTTGACAGAAATAAGATTTGTCTAATCTGACAAATATCACGTATATGTTATGACCTAACGTAGTTTTCTATGCGAATACAAAAATGATTAGACAACTCCGCTTCTAACTATACCCGTGTGGAAATGTGAGATGGGCCCACGGTGGGTCCCAGGTGGGCTTCCCAGGTTCTAGGTGGGCCCCAGCAGGGATGGCCCAGGTGGGCGATTCATGGGCTGGTAACGGTGAATCCAGCCACAGCCCATGTAGGGAAAACCCAGCTGGGGCCCAGGTGGGCAACCCTGTTAATGCCCATGGATTTAGTTTTCATTAAAAATAATAAATAAATTATTTATTAATAACAAATAAATAAAATTATAAATAAATAACATTATTATTTAATGATTTTTACTTTTTTAATTAAATTGTGACCAAAAGCAAATTCATAAATAACGTTTGCATATATTCGAAAATCAATATATACCCTTTTATTTATAAATTAATAATTTATAAAAAAATTAGACCTTTGTTAATTAAATTATTTAACGTCAAATATGACTATTAAAGTTCATACTTATACGTATACAATGCAGAAAAATTGGAATAGACGCAAAACCTAAGAAACAAATAAAATCTTACGCACGCGGGAATCGAAACTACGATCTACAGACTACCAGACTAACACCCTAACCACTATGCTACGGAACCTAACTGAACACCAAATTTTTATTGTCAGTGATTTGCTTTAATAATTCAATAAAGCACTTATTGACACCACTAATCGTAACAAATAAATAAATAGTTTAATAATAATAATAATAATAATAATAATAATAATAATAATAATAATAATAATAATAATAATAATAATAATAATAATAATAATAATAATAATAATAATAATAATAATAATAATAATAATAATAATAATAATAATAATAATAATAATAATAATAATAATAATAATAATAATAATATTAGTAATATAATAATTAACGATAAATATTCATAAATTAATATTTATATTTTTATTTAAAAAATGTGAATATATTTTTATTAAAAATGGGGTATTTATTGTTTACAATCATTATAAACATTAATTTGCTGGTCTAAAAAAATTTTTTTAGTTGTTTGGACTTAGAAATTTTTGCTAATTAATTATGTGGACGCTACATTTTTAAAAAAAGTGTCAATACATTTTTGTTCAAAACACGTTTTTTCTTAATCTAAGTTATTATAAACATTAATTTTATGTTCAAAAAAAAAATTTTTTAGGTTTGGACTTAGAAATTTTTGCTCATATAATTATTTATCGATGTGGGTCCTCAAAAACTGGGAAGCCCAGGTAGGGCCCAGTTATAATATTATTTCGCCTTATCGGATCCCACCGTGGGTGGGTCAATAGACAAAATCTAAAATGCTTCCGAAAAATGTTAACAATTATTATTTTTTATTGTTTATTTATAACAATTGTCAATTCATGTACGAAGATGACGATGGTTATATCAAAGTTTTATTATTAAATATTAAAGAAAAATTAAACTAATTAATCATTTTCATTGTAAGTGATTTTTGTTATTGATAAATTTTACTAATGTTATATTGCAATCGTTATTTGTTTAAATAAATAATTGTTGTTAATTAATAACTTGTGACACTAAATACCTAGAAACTTGCAGTTTTTTTACTAATTTTCCAATTAACTAATACAAACCGCATGAAATAAAAATCATTTATGGTATTAACAATTTAAAAATTGTTTAAACAAATGATTGTTGTTATTTACTAACTTCTGACACAAAGCACCTAAAAACATGCAATTTCTATTTAATTTTGCATTTAACTAATCTGAACAATTGTAAAAATATTTTACAATTTAAACAGTTCAGAAATTGTTTAAACAAATTATTGTTATTGTCTATTAACTTTTGATACAAACAACCTAGAAACTTACATTTTTTTCTAATTTTACAATTACTACCACTACTCTGATTAGCTAATTGCAAAATAAAAAAAAACTGCATTTTTCTAGATCATGCTGTGTGTCAAGAGTTAGTAAATAACAACAATTATTTGTTTAAACATTTGATGAATTGTTGAAATCATAAAACATCTGAATGATTTACTATTTAGATTAGTTAATTGCAAAATTAGGAAAAAACTGCAAGTTTCCAAGTTACGTATATCAAAAGTTAATAAATAACAACAATTGTTTGTTGTAACAATTTGTGAATTGTTAAAACCATAAATTATCATTATTTCATATCATTCGTATTAGTTAATTGCAAAATTAGAAAAAAACTGCAAGTTCCTAGGTAGTTTGTGTCAAGAGTTATTAATTAACAACAATTATTTGTTTAAATAATAATTATCAAAATATATTAAAAACCGTTATACCTTAATGAGATAATTATTAAATAAATAAATTAAGCTGGATAAACTTTAAAATTCCGGTAAAACTAAATGTCTGTTAGTGTACTACAATAAAAGTTTATAATTGTTAACAACAATGAATTGTTTAAACAAATAATGATTATTATTGTTATAAACTAATTGTAGAATGATTTATTACTAATAATTATATTTAATTTTAAGACTTTTTTATTATAATAATTATATTTTTTAAAAAATGGGAAGCCCAGGTGGGGCCCAGCTGGCCCCCATTTTTTAACTGGGCTAACTTGGGCAGATTTCCACACGGGTATATAAATTAATTTTTCGACACGTTGAATATAAAAAAATGTATTTTTAAACATTGTTAAATGTTCAACAAATCGAAGTAAATTAATTTAAATAATAAGTTCAAAGCGTATTTACACAGTAAATATGTTATATTTTATGATCCAATACCAAGTATTACAAAAATGTTCACAAGTAATATTTTTTTTCATGATGTTTTAAAATAATCGTCAAGTTTGGTTGTGGGCATCTAAATTGATTCGGTTGTGGACACCAGTCTTATTTTTGATAAATCGTGAAATATCGTTGTCGATATAATCATAAGTAATTCCTTACAACATTTAATAGTGTTTTATGAATTGTAAGTCGTTCGCAGTTATAGTAATTGTAGTAACTGGGCAGTTCAGGTTCAGCGTGAGAAATCTTATATGCCCTTACATGGGGAGCATGTATTGTCAAAATTAGAAGAAATCATCATTATGTAGTTAATAAATGGTTACTTCATTAATTTTTTTGCAATTTTAACCACTTCAGCGGCATGGCGTTCCAATTGGCGTTCCATGAGTAAGTGGCAGAAGCGGCAAAAAAATGCGAAAATGGCGTTCCTATTTAAACTTTATTCCTGAACTCTGTAAACAAATTAAGTCAACCAAACCAAAAGTTATTTATTATTTGAGATTATGAATCTTAAATGGATTTAAAAAAATTCAAATAGGCGGATTCAAAATTATCAACTATTTTGGCTGAATATTGGAACGCCATTCGTAAAAAGTATTAAAAATTGGCTACATTAAAACCTTAAAAAAACTATTAAACATCTCTAAAAAATAATTTTTTTTGTCCTATTCATCTTCATTTATCTCAAATAATAAGAATATTTTATTATGGCAAGTTTAACTTGACTACAGACTTTTGAAATCGAGTTCAAGTAGGAACGCCATTTTCGCATTTTTTTGCCGCTTCTGCCACTTACTCATGGAACGCCAATTGGAACGCCATGCCGCCGAAGTGGTTAATAGATTTTTCAAGAGTGCCCACAACCGAACCAAAATTTTTTTTGTTAGAAAAATGACCAATTTATTGAATTATTAATAAAATTTTTTTAGTCAACGGAATCAATCTATTTTGTTCACGAGTAGTTAGCTAAGGTTCCTAGCTTTAAATACATATACATATGTTTGCTTAATATCTACAAGGATACAAATTATGAGTCAAAAACGAAACTATGCCCACAACCGAACTTATTCCCCTACAATTTTTGAAAGTAATTAAATTTAAACAAATTTTTTATAAATATTCAGTTTTTTATCAACAATTAAGAATAAAGGATTCTAATTTCTATTTAATAAAACAATGATTATTATTTGTAACTCTTACATACAAAATCAAGTTTTCAAAAAAACGTTCGTAAAGTTAACAAGTCGATATTCATACTTCTGCACATTAAAATGGATTAAAATTCGTTACTCAGGAGTTTTTAAAGTCGCTGATTACGAATCTAGCATCAAAATTCTAAAATTTAAAATAATGGATCCAATATGGCGAAAAAAAATAAAAAAAGCTAATACATTTGCTTGAAATATTTTGCAACATTTTAAACTTTATTTAATACTTGTTCCTTAACGGTTTTTGGGGTCGCTGATTATCAATCTGGCATCGCATTTGATTTATTCAAAATTTCGTATCTAATATGGCAAACAAAATTCAATTGTGTCACTGTTTACGAATCTGGCATCATATTTTCAAAATCAGATTTCCGATGTCAGATTTGGAATTGTCGACCCAGAAAACGCACAAGTAACAAGTATCAAGAAAATCCGATCGATTTTTATAAAATTGTTTTGTACTGATTCTTTAATCATACATGATTTTTGCTATGAAAAGAGAACATCTTTTAAGTCTAAAATTTTGACGATGTTTAAGAATCAAGTTATTTCAAATATACTAGTGTTTTAAGGGGTAGGAAAACTGGAAAAAAAATTCTTCGTAGATGTATAGTAAATCAACCAGTTGACTGATAATGTATCATAAAATAAGCAATCAACCATTGTAAAATTAGTAATGCAAAAACTTGAATAACTTCAACAAATTTTAAAAGATTTTCACTCAACTTAGTAAAAAAAGCTTTTAAGGTTGCTGAATAAGAATCTAAAATCGAATTTTTTAATTTCAAAATGGCAGATCCAATAATTTATTAAATTGTTTTTTTAATGTAGTTGAAGTTTTGTTTACATTTACCCCGAGTTTTCGAATTCTCGGGGTAAATGTAAACACTTAATTATTTATTAACTAAATTGACGAAAATATAAAACAAAAATCAATTTTTGTTAAGGCATTAATTAGAAAGAATAACAAATTTTAGTTTGATTTTTTAATTTATTTTTATGCAAATGCAAGATAAAATACTAAAATAATAAAACTTTGATTTTCAATCTTTTTTACATTAAAAGATAAATTACACTATGGCATTGGCAACTATCAAAATAAAATATTGGCAATACTCAGAACATCTTACAGTTGAGCTGAGGTAAAAATATTGACGTCGCACTTATTTTAAAATTTGTAAATTTACCTGAAACATCTTCTGTTTACATTTACCCCTTGATTACATTTACCCCAAATGACCCTATTATTATAAAGATAAATTGTTTTTTTAATAATTTTCCTTAAGATGCTCAAATTCCCCCACGTTTCCCTACAATAAAGCAGAAGATACGCATTCGAAAGTGAGCTTACATAATGTGGGTAAATTATTAGGAAACTACTATAATTAATTTCTATTAACTAGGTAGTAATTAATATTTATTAAGAAAATCATATTTAGATCTTGTTAAAAATTTGTGTTAAATGAAATAGAAATGATGCAAAAAAATTATTTAATTATTAATTATTATATTGGATTTTTATAATAATTTTCATGATTTAATTTTATATTTATTTTTAGAACTGATTGAATGTAAAATTGAATTATGAAAATTATTATAAAAATACAATATAATAATTAATGATTAAATAATTTTTTTGTAATTTATTTATTAAGATTTACGTAAAATTAAATTATTGTTGATATTAAAATAATAAAAAGGTGTTAAGATAAAAAATAAATCATCTCTTATTACATCAGAAATGTAAAAATTAAATAAAAAATTGTTTTGTAGAAAATGTTAATAAATATTAAGCCTGGTTATAGAGTTATGGAACACGACACGCATAAAAATGTTGAAGTTTTTTTTAAACTGTCAATTGTTACAAATAACTGGAAAACAATTTTTTCAAAATAGAATTGTATAAACATTTGTTTAAAAAAACTAACACTTTATTTTTATAAATTATATTCATTTGTTAATTAATTTTCATTAATAAATTAATTAATAATTCGAAAACAAAAAAAACCTCATTTTTTTCGTTTTAGTTATTGAAAGTACACATCTTAAGCTTTCTTTTCGTACAAAAAAAGAAAAAAAGGGTCCGTTTTGAAAAAAAATCAAAAAAATTTTCAATTTTTAAAGAAAGGGTTAAATTTTGAATTAAAAAAAAAATTTGCACCATTTGAAAGAGCAGGAAAAACTCTACCTCCCCCCTCTACAATTTTTTATAAAATTCCATAATACTTGGTGGTTGAAGTACTTATGCATAGTACTAAATACTAGGAAAATATTAGCCCTATCCAACAACTTGCAATTTTGACATTGGTACACTTGAGAAATTTTACCCTATATATATATAGGGGAGAATGGGGAGTTATGAAGCACGCTTTGATTATGAATTGTAACTTCAAAAAGAAATTTTTATTTCAAATTTTCTCCACTTGAATCTCTAGAGGGTCTTTAAATATGCTTACTGGTTGAAGAATTTGCATGAAATAAAATAAAATCGACAATTTTTTTCAGTTGGACTAAAAAGCTGCTTTTTCAAGTTTTTAAAAATCATGGGGAGTTGTGAAGCACTACTAAAAATCGCTAAAAATTATATTTTTTGGTAAATATTTTTTATTGCGATTTTGCATAAATTGTTTTAAATTTCGAGAACCTAATCATTGCTGGGTATTATATGGGTGAACTTATCTTTTTGATTTGTTCGCGAATTTTGTAAGAATTCTGTAAAATGGAGCACACAAAAAAACTTTATAAACGAAAAATTGAACACATTGTCTTGAAAGATATGCAAAATATCTTCTATTGGAATGAATCCAATTACAAAACGAAGATATTAGGTGAAAAAATATTCAGAGTAAGTGACATCTATCAAAACAATTACTATGCGAGATCTATGGCCGTGCTTCACAACTCCCCATGCTTCATAACTCCCCATTCTCCCCTATATATTGCCCCCCTGCGCGCTTCGAGCGCCAACCCTCTAACTAATTCTTATATTTATTTTAATTTTTATTTTCAAATAATGTTCTTTTAATATGAATGCATAGTAATAAGTTATAGAAAATTATATCAAGCGATATTAACCCCTTGACAGTCCATGGCCCATATGTGGCCACAAAAAGTCGTGCCACCTGTACGTCTGTGGCCATATATGTGCTTTTAAAAAATAAAATACTAAACATAATTCGAATTGAATGACCAAGTGCATACTAAGGTTTTTGGGGTCGCTGAATCCGAATTTCAAATCAGATTTTCAAAATTCAAAATGGTGGACCTAAAATGGCGACTATGAAGATTTAAAAATTTATCAAATACGCTTGAAACTCGTTACTTGGGGGTTTTCGGGGTCGCTGATTACGAATATGATGTCAGATTTACAAAATTAAAATGGTGAATCCAATATGGCGGATAATTTCAAGATTCGTGCAATTTGATCGAATTTCAGGTCCGACATTTTGGATTTCAAAATCTGACATTGGATTCGTAATCAGCGACCCCGAAAATCTCCGAGTAACAAGTTTTAAACAAACCCGTTAAATTTTTATTTTCTCGACCGCCATAATGGATCCGACATTTTGAATTTTTAAAATCTGACATTAGATTCGTAATCAGAGACCCCGAAATCCCCCAAGTAACAAGTTTCAAGCAAATCTGATAAAATTAAAAATTTTCGAATTCGCCATTTTGGGTCCGCCATTTTGGATCCGCCTTTTTAAATTTTGAAAAACTGACTTCAAGTTCGAATTTTGCGACTCCAAAAACTTTAATTACAATGAAATAGTTTTTAGAAACTTTTTTTTCTTGGACCCTTTTTGGACCACAAGCGATTTTTAGCTGGACTGCGAAGGGGTTAAAAGAAAAAACTTAAAAAGAATTTTACTTTACGGTCATCAAAGGTATTATTAGAACCCTTTTTACTTGCAGCTTTAACAATAAATCAAAACTGACATAAATTTTGACATAAATTAAGGGCCATTATTTGGTCGTTTATAACATGTAGGTAAAAGAAGAATGTAAAATAACATGTAGATTTCGACGTAATGTAACAGACGTTTGTGGGCCTTTTTTTACCCGTAGGTCAAAACTGCCTTCAAAATTGACCTAAATTTTGAGGGTAGCGGGAATTGTTTGTCAAATTTTGACGTCTATGTCAAAAATGCCCTCAAAATTAACCTAAATTTTGGGGGGAGAAACTACAGGTCAACTTTAGACCTGTAGGTCAGAAAATCTTGAAACAGCTGCGGCGTTGGCGGCGATTTCTTTTTATAATATAGACAGATATATATATATATATATATGTATTAATATATATATAATATGTATATATATGTATATATATGTATTAAAAATGTCTTAGTAGGTGAAATTCCCTGCTTGAAAAATAAAACTGTCATTTTTTACATCCTTATTTTTGAGATTTCTTGATTAGGTAACAAGTTGAAAAAATATTTTAACTGCGTGGGCAATAAATGTCGGGCATTTTTCGTCGCTAGATTCCAAGCGTAGAAAAGAGGAATATAAGAGAAAGAAAGAGAAGAGAGAGTACCCCCTTTAAATTCTTGGTATCTGGAAAGCTTGTTACTAAGGTCGCATTCGTTTGAGAGGATAGCTAAGGGGGGAGGGAGAAAAGGGAGGGAAGTGGTGAAAGGACCTTATACCCACTCTACAAATGTAAAGGTCGTGTGGTTATGGTGGGTTCAGAGAGAACCTGCTGCTGGACGAAAAATTATGATCCACTCAGAGAAAATCCCAGCTCCATTCTCAGTGAACAAAATCCTTGAAGTTGCTGCGGACATTTATCAGGAAGCGTCGGAAAACTTATTGCCACATAAAAGAAATCGTGTCTGATAAAGGCAATCGACGAACTGTGTTTTCTATAGACAGAGAGAGCAGCGAACACTGGCAAGAAAAATGATGAGCCTTGCATTGATTGTGATCCCATATATAAATAACACGGGGGCACAAAACATCATCATTGTCTTTAGGAATAAATCTCTACTTGTAACCTATCTCCCCTCCTCATCTATCTGACTCCTTTGAAAAGTTGATTAGGGTAGTTTTTTCAATTTATACCCTTCTGACATTAGTCTCATCACTTAACCCCTTCGTAATCTAGGAAAGAAAACTCCTTTGGGTTAAAAACGATCCAGTAAAAAGTTTCAAAAATAAGTATTTTTTACTTGTATTTAAGATTTTATGTCTTTCTAAAAAAATTTAACCAATTTAAAGTATAGACGAGGAAAACTGTATTTTTTTCGTTTTCGTTCTTAATTGCAAAATATTTCCAAACATCATAATAAGTAGTTAAAATCGTATTATTTAGCTGTTTTGTCGTTATATTACAGGTGAATATGTGTAGATATGTATAGGGGAGACCGGGGCGTAAAGGATCACTTTTCACCTTTTGTTGCTTAACTTCGTCATTCTTGCTTTACTAAAAATTTCATCACGTGGAAAACTTAGCCTAACGTCTCAGCATTCAATTAATAAAAAGTACGCCCTAATATCACTTATACTTTTTTCTAGAATAATGTTTTTGAAGAAATGCAAGGTAAGCAATTTCGCCTCGGGCAGGAGCGTAATGGATCACTACCCGGGGCGTATTGAATCATCAATGAAATTATAATTTTGATCAAGAAATATTATTTAATATTGTTTTCCCATTTGAAAGTTCGTCAAACAATAAAAAATCACTATTATTTAATATTGACAATTTTGATATCTATTGTACATTTATAACACAGAATATTAAAAATGGAACATATTTAATTTAAACTTTAAACATTTTCATGCAATTTTCAAATTTTAAAAAGTTGTAGCTAAATGCAAAATCCATTTAGTTAAAAAATCTATTCCCCAGTTATTTTTTATTATAAAAAGTTATCATTGGTTATCTTTTTATTAATATTTTAAATATAATAGAGTTTTCTTAATAAAATATGCGAGCCCATACACTCCGGCCAAAGTGGTCCATTACGCCCCGGAGGTTTTTGTTGAAAATTTTGTTAAAAATCTTTAAAGCTCAAAACCTGGTAAATAAAAAGTTTTTACAAGTAATTCTGAAAAAGATATAACAAAATAACAAAGATTTCAAAAATTTACTTTCGAGCGTGAAAATCACTTTTTCTACCACATTTTTAACAATAATAAATGAATAACAATGAAACTTTGTGCAAACTTACAGTACACCAAGTTCATTATTTTGATCAAAAAAGGATATTACTCTGATTTACCACTTTTGAATAAATTGAAGTGATCCTTCAGTGGCGAAAGCTATTATGTTACTCTGAAACCTCCGAATTTTAGACTTCCGAACATTAGACAGTGTTGACATTAAGTATGGAAGAGGTAAGGAGAGGGGTTGAGAGAATGTTAAGGCGGATTTTAGGTTATGATCAGTAGCGTAATTTTAAAATGTTACTTTTTTCTGGTTTCATTTTTGGCGTGTAAAAATTAAAAAATTAATTGAAAATAAAAGTAAGTGACATTCGCTATTGAAAAGAAGAGTGAAATATTAAGGAAAATAGTTAAGGGAGTTGATAAAAAAACATTTTAAATAAAAATAAAATTTATATCGAACACAGTTTTGCTTTCATCTACTGTACAGCCATGAGTGTTTATACTTTTTGGCGTCAAGGTGTCCACTCCGAACTTTAGACACCAGAACCAAGCAGTCTTAAGTTCGGAGGTTTCAGTGTAATATTAATTATTAATTTAATTTAAAATATAAAAATAATTATTTTGTTTCACATTTTAATAACACAGCCACACAAAAAAAGTGTCTTGATCTGGGGTCTAAACATATGTTTTCCGACGTATTTCGATGCGCTGAATCCGAATCCGTTGTCAGAATTTGGCCAATGGGTCCTGGTTTCGCCCTAACCTCAAAAAATACCCTAAAATTGTTAAAATGGTCACTTTTGAATTATCAAAATTGAATCTAACCGCATATTGATAATTTTCTAAGATTCCTTATTTTAAATAAATTATTCTGTAAGCTTTTCAATTGAAAATCCATATAAAACATTAAATCTATCAAACCTAACCTCAAAAACACATCTAAGATTCCAAACAAACAGATTATACCATACACAGCGCAATAAAAAATAGGTAAGCTCATGAAAGTTACTACTTAGGTGATTCTATGATTGCTGATTACAAATCCGGTGTTAGTTTATCAAAATTCAAAATGGCAGATCCAATATGGCGGACATTATTATTAAAATTTGTTCGGATTTGCTTGAAAATCGGTACTCGGGGGTTTTCGGGGTCGCTGATTACAAATCCCATGTCGGCTTCTAAAAATTTTAAATGGCGGATCCAATATAGCGGTATTTATTATTTTTACAATCTTTTAAAATTTATTACTCGCGGTTTTTCGGGAACTTTAATAACGAATCCTATATCAATTTTTATAATCTTAAAGTCTTACGAATTGTTTTCTAATATACTCTTCAGTAAATAACCCCTTGTTCCGTTCAACATATTTAAAATAATACCTTTATTAATTCTGTTACCGTTAGAACATCCCTTCAGTCTATTGTCTTACTACTGTAGCGTGTTCTTTTTTCATCAACGGATCTATGTAAAGGGTTTCGCTAACGTTTCTTTCCTTTCCTATTCGTTTCCTTCTTCAACATCCAACAAAAGTCAGCCATCATTGCTTCATCCCATCTTCCCTGATATCGTTCTTGCATCAATTTGATAACTTGATGAAATCGCTCGCCTTGTTCTTCGCTGTAATGTCCACAATTTTCGGGAAACTTATCCAGGTGTGAATCGAGGATGTGCAGTTTTAAACTCATTAAACATCCTAATTTTTTATAGTTTTTCAGCATTTGAGCTACAATTTGTTTATAGTCGGGACTCTTATTGTTGCCTAGAACATTTGTTGAAACTTCTTTGTAACTTTCCCAAGCTGCCCTTTCAGTGTCGGTCATTTGAGAAACGAAATTAGTGTCTCTAAATAACGCTCGAATCTGTGGTTCATCGAATACACCTTGTTTTAATTTAGCATCAGAAACAGTTGGAAATTTTTTTGCTATGCACTTAAAGCATTGGCCGTCCTTATCTAACGCTTTCACGTATTGTTTAATCCCACCAAGCTTAATGTGAAGAAATGGAAATATAATAATTTTTTCGGGGTCTACCAAACTTTGGTGAATAACGTTGTGAGAACCTGGTTGTAACGATACTCTTGGAGGCCAAATTTTTTTTTGTAATGGTTTGCACGATCTCTACTATTCCACAGACACAAGAAGCATGGCTCTCTCGTGAAACCTGATTGTTGTCCCAGTAGTATTGTTATAATTTTAAAATCACCACAAATTAACCATTGTGTTTTTCGTAATTCACTTTCTCTAGAAGTATTTTTATATTATTATATTCTTCTTTGATTTGAGTGGAATGAGCTATTGGAACTGGAGCGTAGACATTTGTATTGTGTAGTAAAATGGCTTTTATACTACGTTTGAAAGAATCGATAAAAAGTCTCCAGTCTTCATCTCTATACACATTTTCCTTTAAATTGTCCATCAAACCTATTACGTCAGTACAGTACACCAAAGATGTCTCTTTATCTTTCGTAAAATATTTTCGGAACTCTTTATCTCGATCTCTATAAAATGACACTTTCGTATTCGGATCCAAAAAGTTTCTTTTCTTCATAAATGAAGCAGCAAGTTCTGCACCATCTTTTGGTAAACCTAGATCTCTAATAAAATCATTTAGCTCCGGTTGCGATACTAATAATGGCTTTTTTTTCTCTAGTGCAATACTCGGTGAAATCATTTTCCTCATTGTCATTTTCATCGCTGTCACTACTAAATTCTTCAGTTTCGTTGTCGACTTCTACTTTTTCGACATGTTTTTCAAAAGTTACACCAGGTATGCCCGCTTTTCGACCAATTTCAGTAGGTCTGATTACTGTTGACACATTTATATATGTAATGACACTCTTTTTTTGTGGTAATTCCTTTGATGTCGTTCATACAAAAATAGCAATCTTTTCAATTTCGTGGTTTCTTCCATATCGTTGGTGTAGAGAACTTGAAATATTTTTCATGTTTCGAATTTTTTGAGCGATACAACATAAGTCTACATGAGTTACAAACAATATGAGGAACCCAATTTGTTTCTTGGTGTAATAATTTACGACCGAAACAATTTTCGTAAAGCTCTTCCAGTTCTTCATCTATTTTTTTCCGCAAGGAGCTGACTTCATATTTGCTACAAATATAACAAAAGGAATCGGGACTTTTATTACAATTATGTAGTCGAGAAGTCACTTTTCTTGTAGCATCGGACTCTTTATCAACCAAGTTACCCATCAATAAAGAGCTACAGTTGCCGGATGACGACGTCGGAGGCCCGCTTTCCCAACCTGACCAGACGCCGATACTGGGGTTCCTAATCCCTGCATCGTAAAACATTTTTTTCCTGTATCTGCCATGACGGCATGAACGCCGTTTACCCAGGGACTCTGCCAGTATGGATCCGTTGCCCACCGTCACCACGTGGAGGTTCCCTGGTTACAGATACAGGCGAAAAATGCTAACAAAGAGAGATTCTAAACTATTAATTAGCAATAGCATAGGGGAGGGTAGGCTACATTGAACCGGGTATTTTATAAAGTCCAAGAACTAATTAAATTTTACAAATTTTGATCAGGTTTTTGTATCAACATAAAGCTGAAGTACTCCTTTAGTTAATGTACACGTTACAAACACAAATTATTATGATTAAATAATTAAATTTAATTTTTTCTAACAAGTTACACTTTTCTTATTTTGAAGAATCTGTGTCTACATTGAACCACCTTTAATAAAACACTATAATTTACTTCAAAAATAATATTTCCACTTACACATTGTAAAAAAATATTATTTTTCACTCAAAAAAATAGAAAATTGTTGTTAAAGAGTTATTATTTGTTAATATAAGAGATTAATATATTTTGATGTCAGGTTAGGTAGGTAAAGTGACAGTTTGAGTTTATCTCGTTCACAATTGTGATGAAAGCATGTCTTCTAGTATTTTTCTTACTAATTAGTAGAGCAGACAACTTTACCACTCTTAAAATTGAAAATTCTTTGCTTTTTCGGGTGGTTCAATGATGCCGCACTCACTGCATTCACATGACATTCACAACAAAAATTGTTTATAATAAATTTATGTAAGGCTTAAAATTCTTTATCACATCGGAATATTAAAGTTGACACCCTAAGCGACATAAATCACAAGTTTACTAATTTTTAAAACTTCCTATTTCAATAAAAAAAATTCATTATATTTCCACAAAATTTTTTGTTTTGTACGTGAAAAACAGTTTTTTTCGTTTTTCTTTGTAAATAATAAACCTACGTGCTCGAAATTTTTGGACGTAGTCGCTTTCGGTAATACTAATTTATATATTAAATAAGAAAAAATTCCACTCAGTCATTTCTTAGAAAATTAAAGTAGTTCACTGTTGACGCTGGTTCAATGTAGCCTACTCTCCCCTACATTTAAAGATTTAATACTATTAAGTACTGGATACACAATAAATGTAATCGGCTTGAATTTATTTACTAGAAATATTTAGGGGTCATCAATAAAAAATTTAACGTCAGATTCGTAATCAGCGACCCTGAAAACCCCCGAGTACCGATTTTCAAGCAAATCCGAACAAATTTTAATAATAATGTCCGCCATATTAGATCCGCCATTTTGAATTTTGATAAACTAACACCGGATTTGTAATCAGCAATAATAGAATCACCTAAGTAGTAACTTTCATGAGCTTACCTATTTTTTATTGCGCTGTGTATGGTATAATCTGTTTGATTGGAATCTTAGATGTGTTTTTGAGGTTAGGTTCGATAGATTTAATGTTTTATATGGATTATCAATTGAAAAGCTTGTAGAATAATTTATTTAAAATAAGGAATCTTAGAAAATTATCAATATGCGGTTAGATTCAATTTTGATAATTCAAAAGTGACCATTTTAACGATTTTAGGGTATTTTTTGAGGTTAGGGCGAAACTAGGTCCCATTGGACAAATTCTGACAACGGATTCGGATTCAGCGCATCGAAATTCGTCGGAAAAACATATGTCTCGACCCCAGATCAAGACATTTTTTTTTGTGTGGCTGTGTAATTTAATATTACATATACGCTATGTTTTAAAAGTAAAAGCTACATCTGTGATGTAGATAAGAAGATAATATTGATGAGACATTAATGTACCAAAAATGTGTTGAATATGTATTAAATAAAGTATCAAATAGGGGAGAGTGGGACAAACCGGACCCCCTAACGGTTTTTTTACACTTGTGACTAAACGAATCAACCAATTTCATTTTTCGAGGGCTTGTTTGAAAGATCATTTAACTGCGCAACTTTTTTCCAGAGACACCTATACTTTATCTTTTATTGTTTAGTTGCTGTGTTAACTTTAAAAAATTTTGCAAACGGTCCGGTTTGCCCCACCCCCTGGGGTAAACCGGACCCCCCCATGGGTTAATCTGGACTGTTTGGTTTTTTATTTATAATATTGCATTTACATAATCTAGAATAATAAAAAACATAAAGAATCATGTAAACAATGGTTGTAGTAATGAAAATAATAATTTGGGATTGAATTTTAATTAAATAAAAATTTTTAAAATAAAAAAATAAAAATGTTTGTCATTATCAGAGAAACAATATTAAACGGTCCGATTCTCATTGAAAGACAATTATTTTTCATTGTAAGTAAATATTTTAATAAAAGAAACATTTGATTTAAAAATAATTCTTATGAAACTTGAATTCAATGGAAATATCCTATGGCCGGTTTGCCCCACAGGCCCATTTTGAGAATAAATGTTTGTCAAAAAGAAACACTTTAAAAAGTCATCAAAGTTTTTGGTGGTAAATATTCCTGAGGTGTGTACCTATAAAAGTCAAGACCTAATATTTGGAAATATTACACGATTTCCTCAGAATTTCCTTAAGAAAAATTTCGAAAAAGTGTAGAAAAAAAGTAAAAAAAAAACTTTTGCACCCAGCGTTGCACAAACAAAAGTAAAAAATGTCAAATTGAAAAAATAAGGTATACTACACATGGTTGTTTCAAATTTCTAAATAGCACTTTTGGCAATTTCGACATTTCGGAAATATTGAGGGGGGTCCGGTTTACCCACCGGTCCGGTTTGCCCCACTCTCCCCTATGTATAATTTGTACTTTTAGTATCATTGTATTTTTCTAAGTTGATAATAAAAATATTTTAAATTAATAATAGTCTTAATATTATTTAATATTAACCATATTCTATAATGTTACTTTCCTTCTCGGTCTCCCCTACTTAAAAACAATATATTATACGTATTCTCGTATTTCCCGCCAAAGCATCGATATTTCTATTTCGATTAGTCATTTATACTATCGTTGATTTATGATATATCAATATGTTGCATTATTAATGTTTTTCGATTTAAATAAATATTACTCGATTTTTAATAATAATAAAGAATAGGAGAGATTCGGGTAGCCCCGGTCACTTAAGCTTTTTGATAAGTAATATGTGTTTATATTTTTGAATGTTAATTACATTTTTTCATATCAAACATAATGTTTCTTTTAACCTTTAGCTTAAATTCATTTGTAAAATAATAATCATACCTTTTAGGGAAAAATAAGGAAAAATATGAGTATTAAAATTCCAACCTTCAACAGTTTTGTCTGGCAGCCCCGGACATGCGCAAAAATATTTTATATTTTAATTATTAAACTTGATAAACTAACATCAAAGTATATGTATATATTTACAACAACCCGTGTAGAAAAATCTTCTGGAACGTCTAGAGTCAAGTCTGGCGTAAACTAGAAAGCGTCTAGCCTCACAAGTCTGGAAGATCTGATTTGACCCAGTTCTGGTGCTGCTTAGGTACATGCTAGACTGTAGCTATTTTGTCTGTTCTGGATTGTTTAGCCAGACCCAGCTCTGATTCTAGTCAGAATTTTTAATATATCAAAAACCATTTAATTCTTTGTCTGAAAAACTATACCCATGGGGTGCCCGGGTGCAGAATAGGCCCCCTGTGACCGGCTACAGGTCGTAAGAGGCGATCATATGAGGCTCGGAGTGGCGCCACTGCTTGCGGTTAGTACTCGGTTCGTCCCAGGCTTTCTTATAGAGCAGTGGCATACGATGATGATGGGCAGTGCCGTGACGGCCCGGCAAGTCTAATTATAGACCGTCGACCTCACTTGCCGAAGCAAGGGTGGTAAGACTCTTAATCGATACTCATACCAGAGTACTAAACGGCACCATGGGGACCGGTCCGAGCCCGGGGGACTTGTTGAAAGGCTTGTTTCCTTCCGGTCATTGGGTTGGCCTCGTGGGGGCAGTGATTATAGCCTACATCGCTTGAGGCTTGGGGCGCTATGAACGGACCGGAGCTTCGCAAAAACGGAGTAACGGACCTAGTAACTAGCGCTTCGACATGTGAGTTGTGGTGCCAACTCGGGTGGTTACCTGCAGAGTAACCAGAGATTGGAAAGGTCTCGCCCTTCACCGAAGGGTCGCAAATGTTCTTACCAACTTTGCGGAGATCGGCAGATGGTCACTTGTTGACCATCGACGTTGGGGAGCGTAATCTCTCCCAGTTACGCTCGTATGCGAGCCGTGTGGTTATACCTGTATTGGGAGGTGCTGCACGTATACTCTACATAGGCGCTGTCTGAAAAACTAGACAACAAATCTATCAAATTTAACATTTCTTACACTGAAAAAAAATTCATTTGATTCAAATAACCGATTATTTGACTATTATCAAATAAATATTTACTTTGAATCAAATAATTTGTATTTGAATTAATTAAATAGTATTTGCTTCAAATACTGAAATATTTTATTTAAATACAATTTATTTGATTCAAGTAAATATTTATTTGATAATAGTCAAATAATCGGTTATTTGAATCAAATAATTTTTTTTTCCAGTGTACGCATAATATTTTCTACGGGAGAAGATGAATGTGTAGGTATAAAAAATTGTAAAAGATTCAATAAATAGTTTTTCAGGTTTTGTTGTCTAGAAAAAGCCATTATAAAAAGAATGCCGTTTGAATTCTTAATTTATGTTTCCTAAAGAAACCCAAAAGGTTCCTCGCAGAATTATTATTCAAAAATGAATTAAATTTGTTGTAAACAACTATAACACTTTTGCAGCAATTTATAGATATATAAAAATTTTTATTTTAGCAATTTTTGGAAATTTCCGCGGTAATTTATGGAAATTTATGCAATAATTTACAAAACTATGTCAAACTCAAAGGAGAACTAAAAAATTTAACGTCGGTAATTTATAGTAATTTATAGAAATTTTAGAGGTAATTTATGGAAATTTTCTAGGTAATAATATACGGTAAATTTGCCAAGATGTATTTCATAACAAGTTTTGTTATTTTTCTTTATGTACCATAACACGAAACTTGCAGTAGTTTCTTAATTACACAGTTAAACACTCTTTATTAATTGTAAGTGTAAAAGATGACGAAAATTAAAACTTATTTTCTTGTAGCTTCGATAGAGTAGTGGTTAGAGTGTTAGGCTAGAAGTCTGTAGGTCGTAAGTTCGATTCTCCGCAATATCAAATTTTATTTGGTTGTAGGTTTGTCTTTATTCTGTGTCGTGAACATTAATTTGATTGAAAGTTAAAAGTTAATGATTATTTCATGTTTGCAAATACAAATGAATTTTTTTTATCACATTAACATTGAATTTAAAAAATGTATTACTTGTTTTGTTAAATAAACGATGTTGAAGGACTGCTTTATTATATTTAGAAGGCCTTAAATATCTATCTTGCCGTTGGTTAGCGCTTGGCAAGCCGCCTGTCTAGGATGTTTATTCAGCGGCTGACGGTTTCTAGGGTTACACTTTTCGCCAACCGCTGACCAGAGATTCAGGCCAGCCACTAGACTGAAAAATAGACGGTCTGTTCTGACTCAGGCCAGCGCCAAAAGATTTTTCTACACGGGAATAAAATAGACCATATAATATAAATAAGTTGAAAATCTATTTAATATTCACAGAAAGTCAACATAAAAAAGATTTTATAAGACGTTAAATGTGACGTACATACATTTTCTAAAGTGTCCGGATACTTTCAGATTCTTTAGGAAATTAAATTTTTTTAATAAAAGAAAATGAAAAAAGTGAGTAAATATTTTCAAAATAAAAGTTAAACTGTAGTATAAACCATTTATAATTTATTTCAATACTAATGACACATTATTCTATTAGACATTCAAAATATCCGGGACTACCCACTGTCCGGAGTTATCCGAATCTCCCCTACTACTTCTTGTCTGTATTTATAATCTTATATAACAAGAATTTAATAATAAATTAGTTTTTTCGATTGACAAAAAAAATTAATTTAAAAAATTTAATTAATTTAATTTAAATTTTTTTTTTGTTTTATTGCGATTATTAAGGGTTTTTAAATTATTGATATGATGTTAATTTTGTTAAACCACCGAAAACCACCGAAACGTCGTCTATTTTATAAAAAAGTAAAAGAGTGTTTTTTCTTTTACCTTTTATATACATCATCCAAAAATCCAAAAAGCTAATTAATTAAATAATTGTGGAAGAATTTATTAAATATTTAAAGAATTTAATAAATTTTGAAAAAATATTCCATTATGTTTTGTATAGTTATTGAATACCATGATTTTAGCACTCTTTCTAAAAATACAATGTATGTAAAGAAGAATTCTGATGCTTAGTTGAATCGATTTATTCGTTTGGTTCTCTGTAAACAGTCAATTACAAAAAGGTACCATATTTTGCCCCACTCTACCCTATTTTTTGTAGTAGTAGTAGTAATAGTAGTATATTGAATAGTACATTTTTAACAGTCATTTTCTATTCTCCTTTCTGAACTTTTCAAATCTAAAATAAAATTAAGAAATTATCAAAAAAATCCAAAAATGAACAAGAAATTAAAAATTATATATCAATGTAAATTTTAATTATTATTAGTATTTGAGATATTGTAGATACTTGTATGAGCATTCATAAATAATAATTTGTCATTAGCCCCGATTCTGAGTTATTCTTGCGTTTGATAAAGGAATTAATCGATAATCTAATAATAGTCTATTTGCATATTGTGTGATAAAGACATCATTTGACCAGTGATGAACTTTGACCTGATCTGAAAATGACAATTGAATTAAATTCTATATATTCTTGAAATAAGAAATCTGTGTTTTATTATCTAATAATATTTAATTAAAATTAACTTATTCGTGTTTTTTAATTGCTTAATGGATTAGAAAAATTTCTTGTGTAAATTGTGAAAATTCTTATTTGTTCTGTTAAATTGTCATTTTAGAGGAGTTAAAAAAAGCCTACATAGCACAAAAACTTCCAGGAAACTTCCAGGAAGTTTCCAGTGGCAACCTTCAAAAGTTACCCTTGGTAACTTCCTGGAAATTTCCCGGAAATATATAATGTCCGCAGGTTAAAAGCTTCCCATGGAAATTTCCTCGTAACTTCCTGGAAGCTTCCCATAGCTTTTAAAAAATGTAAATTATTCAAATTTTGCAATGTTTTAAAACAAAAAAGTGGGTTTAATTAAAAAAAATGATCTTCAAAACTACTGCACACATAAGGGATGTTTCCAGGAAGTTTTATTGGGAAGCTTCC
Source organism: Leptopilina drosophilae (assembly GCA_032873175.1). Taxonomy (NCBI): domain Eukaryota; kingdom Metazoa; phylum Arthropoda; class Insecta; order Hymenoptera; family Figitidae; genus Leptopilina; species Leptopilina drosophilae. The sequence continues at coordinate 25,364,942 of CM065479.1, read as the reverse complement.
TGGAAGTTTTTGTGCTATGTAAGACAAGGTGAATCATTTCGCCTCGGGCCGAGGCGTAATAGATCACTACCCGGAGCGTATTAAATCAGCAATTAAATAATAATTTTTATCATGAAATATTATTTAATATTGAAAATTTTGGTTTTCATTGTAAATTTATAGTAACATAAGTATTAAAAATGAAACATATTTAATTTAAACTTGAAACATTTTCGTCGAATTTTCAAATTTTAAAAAGTGGTAGCGAAATACAAAATCGATTTACTTAAAAAATCTATTAACAAGTTATTTCTTTAATCGCAGTATCGTGAAATATTGTTGCAATTTTATGTCTGCATGTGGACGTCCACATGATCTTTAAGGTGCCCTGGACTGAAAACAATTATTATCTGAATAACTTCCCATCGAATTTTTGACCAAAAAAGTTGTATGACCACTCAAAATTTTCGTAATTTTGTAATGAATTCGCCAATATATAGATAAGTCCAATAGTGCCAAAATGAGCCCTTTTCATGTGGACGTCTACATATAACTATAATATTATAATATTACAGTAATATAAAGTCAGTACTGTGGTAAAATGTAGGCAATATATTTATTAGTATTTTCAATATTAAGGCAATATTATTGAGAATTTTATTGTCTGGCTGCATATTTATTTGAAATTCTTTTTTTTTTCAAAAAGTTGACGTCATAATTTAAATAAACTGTTCCTTTTTCCCTAAAATCTCTCACCTATTTTCTTAATTAACGCATATATAAATAACTTTTCCTCTCATATAATATGTAGTACATGCTTTTGTCAGTTTTACCCAAACTCAAGTGTATACTATGTGTTTAATTTAATTAAATAATATACAATTTTGGGGTTAATTTCTTGCATGACGGTAAATAAGACTGACTCCTAAAACAACATGGAAATTGAAGTTCTTGTTTAAAGAGACGAAACAGTTGAATATAGTGTTTGTGGTTTGGTGCTATGCACGCGTTCTCGTCGAAGTTACTTTGCATTTAGAAAACAGAATTACAGTTTAGTTGGTTTTGATAAAGGCCACAGGAACCCTCCACCACCTGTGTACTCTCTCTCTCTCTCTCTCTCTTTCTCTCACACAAGTCACCCCAATCTCTCTACATATACGTATATATATATATATATATATATATATATATATATACAAATAGTTGATAATGGTTTCGTGTTCTTCTTATGACTTTAAAGTGCACCTAAGCGCAACCTGTTTTGTGTGATCGAACACCTAAGTTCGCTTAACTTTTACAAGGCTTGAACGATATTTCACAACGAGTTTAAAAGCAACATTGTTCATAGCCACAAAATATCGTATCGGGCTTCAGCTTTCCTCATTATACCTCGACTACCTTGAGCCTCTAATTAAGGAAATAGTTTCCGAGCTTCATTATATCAAAAGAAAATTCCGATTAGACCTCCGACCCTATTATCTTCGTACAAAAAGTTAATAAATTTCTTTTTATATTTCTATCTTCCTTTACTTACTTTTTTCTTATTTTTTGCTTTCTTTTTTGCTTTTTGTTAATTCTTAGAGGAATTTTTCTCCTCAGATTCTGTTTACCTGATTTTATATCCTTTTTTGAATCTCTCTGAGAAAAGAATTTTTGTTTAATATTAAAATCTTGAAAAAATGTCCTTAATATATTAGAAACCATTAATTAAATCTTTTTCCGTCATTAATTAAAAAAGCGGATAAATGCGAGTTGCACTTGTACTGAACTAGTGAGTTCCGTACATCAATATTAAAATTATTTGCAAGAAAAATTTTTTTTTAATTTCAAAATTTAAAAAAAAATTATCTATTAATTAAACGTAATAATTTTTATTTAACATAGGTACATAAAAAATATTATTCAATATAAATTATGTTTTGGGGGATAACCGCTGATGATCCTAATATTTTTTCTCGGCTTGCGTGACGTGTATAGTAATTTCTATTTTTATCTGAAATCAAACTTTGTTTTTTTGTTTCTTTTTTTACTTATTTTCAAAGAATATAAACCTCTATTCAGATAAAAAAAATTTAAAAATTTGAAGGTGTTTGATTTTTTAAAAATTGTTACAATTTTTTTTAATCCAAATAAAACACAAATATGAACCTTAGTTCATTTTCTTTGAAAATAAGTTAAAAAATGTAACAAAGTAAAAAATTATTTTAATTAATATTTTTATGAATTATTCTTAGTTTTTCCAATGTGATTGTAATTTTATCATAAACACAAAACTATCCCCTTTTAAATCATTTTGAGTCTTTTGCCCAGAAACTCAGAATGAATCGAAAGGGTATCATTTTTGTTGCAGTTTAAAATGAGTCTCATATTTTTTAAAGGTAAAGATTTTTCTTTCTTTTTTGAGTCGTATTCTGATATTTTGAATTTATTGAAGTTCCTATGAATATGACAGATTTATGGATATAGATACAGTAAGGATATACTTGTAAAACAACTTTCGAAATCTACAATTTGTTGAGGAAATATCATTCAATACACGTTTTACGGATCGAAAAGTAATCAAGTCTTTTTTTAGCTGCGCATCTTCCTCGAAGACGCACGAATGCTTTTTCAACTAGAAATCAATTGAAAACGTGCTCTATATATTCAAGATCGTGAAGCGTTCATTTAAAAAGTTTTGAAAACTAATAATTTCGAATTTTAATATTAGAAAATTAATTAAAAGAAAAATATCTTATTCAATTGAAGACTAAGAAATAAAATCGACGTTATTATTCATTCCCAATGGGAAAAAAACCATTGGTGTATTAATGGCCCAATAATGGGAGCCACCATTCCATTATTGTCCCATTATTGGCACCCAATAGTGGACCACTAATGGTAAAATCGTGGGATGTCCACGCCGATGCCATTAATTGGCAACCATTATTGGTAATGAGCAGAATTTTATTCCGCGAGTTAACGTGATAAATCTTCCTTCTTATATACTATTCTATTTCCTTGTTGGTTGCGAGAAACTTAAAAGTTAGCTCACCCTATGCGGCGCTGAGAGTAAACTTAACATAAAATACAATTTTGGACGCTAAAAACTTTTTTAAATTATTTATTTATTATACAGATAAAAGAAAAATATAATATTACAAAATTTTATTACAAAATATTTTGAAAATAACCAAATGGCTTTTTCACCCCACCAAGTGGTGCAAAAAAGGCATATGCAGAACTTTCGTAAAACTCATAACTTTATCCTTTCACGAAATACAAAAAAATGTTCTACAAGGATTTTGAAGCTTAACCCACACGGGCTCGAGTTCGTTTATCCGCCTGCGCGCACAAGCCGGGTCCGAAGGACCCGGTATTTAAATTCAATAAAAATCAAAAATTTGATAGCAAAATTGTTAATATTTTTTATCTAACATACAATTGTATCATTTTAAAGAAATTATTTTAAAAAATAGTTATAAAAACAACATTATTTATAATAAAAAAATATAAAAAACAAAAAAATAAAAAAATATTTTCATCCAAATCACCGTATAATGTATAAATAATTATATAAGCATTTTATATATTATATATATGTTATATATATATATATATATATATATATATAAAATATTTAAAAAAATAGTAATATATAATAATGGTAGAAATATAAAACACCTTAAAAAAATCTTCAGCTAAATTACCTAATAATAATTATCTTTATTTAGACGTAAAACAAAAAAAAATTTAGCGACCGCCATATTAAATCCGTCATTTTGAATTTTTTAATTCTGACATCACATTTGTAATTAGCGGCTCTAAAAACCCCCAGGTACCGATTTTAAAGAAAATCTGATCGATTTTCTGTTCTCTAACTTTTGGGAATGGAATTTTCCAAAAAACGTACAAAACGCAGTACATTTTTCGCACTACCTCACTTCCGGAATTATTTGGGATATGTTTACACTTATTACAGTAGGTGATGTTGAAACATTACAAAATAATGCAATATTGCAGAAAAATTCCTAACTTTTTATACGTATTTATAACCCGGGTCCCTCGGACCCGGCTTGTGTCTTTACTTATGGTCGACTTAAAAGGGAATTTTCCAGAGTATTTTATGAATTAAAAATTCTTTACAAAAATGAAAAATGTGTGTTTTTACGCCCTCAAGTCTAATGTGAAGTTGATTTTCTAATAATATTTTCATAATCGTAAGTAGATAAAAAAAACTTTCCTCCGGGTCCGAGGGACCCGGCTCGAGCCCGTGAGGGTTAATAACTAAACTTTCAGTAACAATTTGAAATTTGAAAAAAGAAATTCAAATTTCGATTTTATAGTACCAAAACTAAAAAAGTATTTTTTTTACCCCACTCTACCCTAATTGAGAGTTTTATTAATTTAAAATTGCAAATTAACTGGGACAAAAATTTAAGAAAACATTATTATTACATATTAAAAGACGTACTTTGGTATTATTTTTTTTTGTATTATTATTATTGTTATTATTATTATTATTATTTTTATTATCATTATTAATAATATTAATTAAGATATCAAAAATTTGAGACACTGAAAAAGCTTTCTGATTTTTCCCATTAATTGTGATAATTTTATGTTTAATAAACTTTCTTGTCGATGAAAAGAAATATGAAGTTTTTGTTGTGAAAAATATATCTCTTCATGAATCTAATATTTTTTTCGGTATTCTGTTTAGCAAACATTTTTTATTTACTGAATGAATAATCCATAAAAGAAGTAAATATTTCTTTACCCTTAGTTTTATTTTACACGAATAACGTTTTTCTTTTTCCTCTTTTTGCTGAATTCAATAATATTTTGATCTCATTCAAACCTCATATCTATTGAAATACCCTGAAAAGAACGAAATTTTTCATTCAAATTCCTGGGAGTTTATTGAAACTAGTAATTTTTTGTTATTATATTAATAACTACTCAAGTTTTTTTTAAAAAAATAATCGTTACTTTAAAAAGTAATATTTTTGTAATGATTAAATGGAATATTCATTCAACATTTTTTTAACTTTCTTTATTCTTGTGCTTTCAGAGAATATAGATTTTTATTTTGTTCTGCTTTTGGCAAAAAATATTGTTGGTATATTAAGAGAAAGACTGTCTTGATTTTGATTTTACGAAATTTTAATATTTCTTCTCTTGGCGCTCGTACAGTGTTGAGAAAAAAATAAGCGCATGAAAGCATTAAATAGCTTAGCTCTAAAAGAAAAAAATAAACTTCATGTACACTTAAAACATTCTACTTTTTTATATACCGCACATAATGAAATCCTGAAACCATGAAATAAAGTGAAACATCCTCGAGAATCTAATACTCTCTATATTTCAACGGCGATGAGAATATATTTTGAGAATATAAAATTATCATATTCGAATCAAATGCAAAATGTTAAACTGTTTTAATTATGAGAATCATGATAAGTAGTGTTAAGTGTTTTTGGCTATTTATTTCAGTTACTTTATTCTTTTATTAACTAAAAGTATTGAGTAGGGATAACTTTCTTACTTAAATTAATATAGATTTCAGTAGTGTAGTTCAGTATGTTGTCAGGCATCAAAAAGAAGGGTTATTTGCTAAAATAATAATTATAGTTTTGAATATTTGATAAGAAATGTTATTAAAAATTGAAGAGTGAAAAAGTTAAATACGATTTTCATCAGAACATTTCTTTTTTTTTTAATTTTTTGAGGAAAAGTTTCTTTGAAAGAAAATTGCTTTCAATTATTTCTAGTAATTGAATTGTTATTTAAGTAGATTATGTAAATATGTTGTCAGACAGTAAAACAGGTTTTCTTTCTTAGCTGCATGTGACTGTTAGAAATTCAATGGTAACTTTTTCTACCACTTTTCTCTTAAAATGTTTAACAAATTGAGCTAAAATTTTGTAAGAAAGTCTGAAATATAATAATGAAGATATTGTGCAAAAGTTTTAATAATTCAAAAATAAATTATAATAAAACACTTTGAAATCGGCAAAGACGAGAAATTGATAAGATGTGAACGTGACAACTGATAATTTTAAAGTGATTTATAATAAATTTATTAATTAATAATAATTATTTTTCTAATTATTGACAATTGCGTTATACAATTCCCTTTCTCATTATATTTTAAATTTTTTCAGAAAAAACTAGTTTAATTTATTATATATTTTAAGAGAAAAGTAGTAGAAAAAATTACTATCGAGAACTTCACAATTACATGCTGTTAACTTAAAAATTTGTTTACATGATTTTCAGTCAAACTAATAGTTTTTAGTTATTCATAACGAGTAGGTAGAATTACTCAGACAGAAACAACATTTCAAGTGGAAGAAGTCCATGTGTAGTCAGACATAATACAGTTTAGTTTTTTTAGTAGTTTTACCATGATTTCCAGTAATTTAATTCGTATTTGGTCAGCCATAGCTAATTTAATAAAAGTATTTGAAAAAATTTTGTGTATATATATATATATATATATCCATTTACTTAAGAAATCTATTCTCTAGTTATTTTTTTAATAAAAGGTTATCATTTGTACTTACACGGGGAAACTTTGTATACTAGTTTGTGATAAACTCACTACGTGTTTTTAGTAAATTGACTACTAAAGTGGGGAAAAACTGCAACGGTGTCAATATTTCGTAGTCTGATTATTAAAAGACGGAACAGAACCAGACTTTTAAAATTTAGTAGTCAGTCGCCATCTCATACCAATAAGTCAGGTGGAAATCTATTTTACCTATGACGATTGATAACTTATTTGAACGCAACCTAATCTAATGCCTAACATACTGATAAAGTAACGCACACTTTAATCTACGGAACACATATACAATTCATATCAAGAAAGTAAGTCACTGTTCTTATATACTAATCAAAAACATTGTATTGACACTTGAGAGAAAATTTGTTAAATGCTGTATTAAATAATATTTGTTTGTTAAATAAAATTCACAAAATCAATTATATTTAAAATTAATAAGGTCAATTTTTGAAATGAACAGAATTATCATTATAACGTAAAATTATTTATCCTTTTGATTAAATTTTTATTCTTTGTAGAAATTTATACCTAACGTTTAGAATAAATATTTTTTATTAACTTAAAAGTTTATTTCTTGCATATATTGTGAAATATATAAAAAAAGATTAAATTAAATAATTTTAAGTTAAAAACTATGAAATCAGAATAAGTTTTCTTTATATGTATTTAAAAGAAACATTTCAATTTACTTGGGATCATCATATTTTTGGTAATTATTATTCGATTTAATTAAAATTTGACATACACCTTTATTTGGGTCAAGAGAAGGCAACGACAAAATAAAAAATTGAAAATACATCAATTGTTTGAAAATTTTGCTTTGTTAATTGAGGTTAAAAATTTTACTTTCTTAAATTTGTTGATAAAAATTCTGGGGGAACTTTACAATTCAGAAAACTTCCAGTTCATGTAAATCTTCCATTATTGTAATATTTATTAAATAAATTAGTTAATGTAAATACAAATATAATTTAATTATTTAATAAATAAATGGTTTAACTATTATTATTTTTATAGAAATTTTGTTTTCAAGAAGATGTACAACGTGAAGCGCACTTTCTTCAATTCTTTATATTTTCGTTAGTTTTTAACGAATCTTTTTTAAATCTTCCGAAAAACTTCTTTGAATGCTAATAAACAAATGCCTCACTGGTAGTTTTCTGAATTATAAAGTTCCCCACAAATTTTTTTTAGCAGAGTTGAGAAAGTAAAATTTCTAACCTCACTTAATTAACAAAGCAAAAATTGTTAAAAAATTGATGTTTTTTAAAAAAAATTTTGAAATAAATAGATCCTATCGTTTGCTCACAATTAGACGAGGGTTAAAAATTATTAATTTTTCAAAAAAATTGATCCAGATATACGTTGCTAAAAATAAAATTGTATTTTAAAAATTTTTAAATCTTATTATAAATTATTTTTAAAAAATTTTTTAATTTTTTAATTATAATCTACGTGTAAAAACAAAAATTTTCGTTTTTGTTTTCAGATTTTTTAATTTTGAATTTACTTTAAAAAATTACTAAAATCTCAGAAAATTTGGTGGGTACTGGTTATTGTTTATAACTAGTTTATTTGTTTAATTCTTAAAAATTCATCACTTATGCATAAACTACAATTCTCTGAAATTGTATTGTTTTCTTGTCCCTCAGTTTTTTTTATTTCAAATTTACTATAATAAAATCTATGGGAGGGTGCTGAGCGCGACTGCTAGCTTCTGTCAGCTTCTTAAATTTTGCCCCTTGAATTTATTCTCAGTTTTGTGGCATCATAAAAAAGTTAAAAATTTTAAAAATTTTCATTACGATTAATTCATCATTTTTCACAGTCCTTAGTAGAGGTTTACTAAATATGATATAACTTGCATTATAATTAACTTATAGTTCAATTAACTAAAATTGTGTACTTTGTGACTCTAATTATTCATATTAACATTTCTAATTCCAAGAAATTTATCACAGAAATTTAGTTATCTTTGGTGCACAAAGTTGCGGAATTTATATTGATTGAAGATATAATGTAACTATATTGACAGTTCAACTACTTTAGTTTTTAAATTTGTTTACAGTAAATTGGGAAAATGTATTACATTTAAGTGATGTCTGTAAAGCACAGTTGTGCTTCTATATATAGATATGATATCTTGTCTGGAATAATTCAAGCCACAAACATCGTGTTAGTGGTGTCGAGCAGAGTTAAGTAGGGAAAGACGTGGGTCGCAAAGGAAAAGGGACATTGAGAACGACGAAACTCTCCCTTACAGTTGGCTGTGTCGTCAGTAGCAGACTGTACTCTAATTAACAGTGGAGAACAAGAGTTCCCTGCGAAAGATGATGAAGAGCCGTTTTTAATAACTCATATCTCTCTCTCTCAAAAAAAGGATGATGCACTTGCATTTTAATATCATCAAGAGCAACTTCTAACGCTCCATTTTGTTTTATACCTTAAAGAAAAAAAAACACTCAAGACGATCATCATGATATTGGAAAGTTCATATCGATAATCAATAAAAAAATTTTTCAAAGACTAAATACTTTAAAATATAATTGCTTAATTAGCAGGCAACAAAAAACTGTCAGTTTCGTAAAATTTTAAACTTTCAACTTTAAACTCAACTTCATTTTAACTCTCATATTCCTTGTGAGAAGGGAAGGGGGAAAGTTTTGCGCAATCTCAAGACGAAACTCGACGAAAAACTTTCACCCTACGCCTCATCGACCTTTGCGAACAATCTTGTAAACTCGCTTTATTTAATCAGTGCGGTGTTACAATCAACTTTCTTGAATAGGAGGGGGGTAGAAGGGAGAAAGATTTTTATATATAAAACTCAGTGAATTTTTTTTCTCAAAAGTTTTTTTGCGCTTCTAATGTACTTGGGAAAACTTCATTTCCTTATTTTGTCAAAATTTAGTTTCTTAAAGTATTATTGTTTTTCTTCTTCTCAGTTCCTTATAATCGCGTTATTTTTATTACTATTTTAATTTTTATCTCTTAATGAATTTTCTATTTTGTTATTAATTTTTCACTAAATTATTAATAAAATATTTCAAACGTAAGTCATTATTTGTTGATCTTTTTCAATATAAAACTAATTAGCATTGAATGACACGAATTTTTAAAAGAAATTCCGGATTTTTTTTTTGTTATACACTTTAAAAAGATTTTTCTTTTGAATTTTTCTTGGTAATTTTGAAGTAAGAGAAGACATATATGTATATATATATATATATATATATAAATATATATATATATATAAAAAATAAATATATAGATAGAGAGAGAGAGAGAGAGAGAGAGAGAGAGAGAGAGAGAGAGAGAGAGAGAGAGAGAGTAGCATTCTTCGTATTTCGGCCAACGAAATGAAATGACGATCGTAAAAAAGTTGCAAGCCAGCTACTCATAAAACGTGACCAACAGTAACAGTCACCCTTTCATCTAAATGACACCTTAGTTCTCTGTTTATTGCCACCACAAGAAGAAAATTTATATTTCTTTACGTTTGCAATAGTTCAACTTTGTTTTGAAAATGTTTGTCCAATTGACTTTGTTTTATTTTATTATTTCATTCTATTCAGAATAAATAATGATTTCTCAAAAATTAAAAATTTACGATTTTTAATAATATATATAATAATAATTCCATGCCCGGTTGGAACTTTTGTTCTACCTGGGGCGCATTAGAACTTGTTCTTTTGCGCGGGGTTGCTGATCCTCTATCGGACGCGTGCAACGTGGTGGATAGGTTAACTTCCTAGAAATAGGTGGTATCGAGGCAATTAAATACTCGACGCGGACCAAAACAAGAAAACATCCATCATGATCGATTGTAAAAACGAGAAAGAGTACCTGCGATTGACATTGCTAGCTGCAATGAAGATCGAGGGAAATGCATTAAGCTTCGTCAGGAAGTGGCAGCTAGCATTTTACAAATGGAGGATGAAGTCAGCAAGATGCTGAAATCTTGTGAGGTGCAGAAGATTCTCAATATGATAATCAATGATGAGAAATTCTACCAGGGATTGAATGACACGCAACCGTTTCAACGCAGCAATGCTAAGAAACGTTGTTTTGGAGAGTCAGAAGCGAAGAAGAAGTGGTCCTGAGATTGTAAAGGACTCAAAGAGGAATAAGGAGGATAGACCTCCTAAAACGACTGAAGGCGAGGGTACTAAGTCTGCACGAAAGTCAAATTCAGTCAAAGAAAGAAAACTGCCACAACAACGAACAACAATGATCGTCAAAGTGGCTGAAGAAACATCATTCGCTAACGTGCTGAAGAAGGTTCGTGAAGAGGCTGACCTGGAGGCCAGTAAGACAATGGTTGTTGGAGCTATGCCCACTAAAAAAGGAAACCTTTTTATCAAAATTGGAGGACTTCAAGTAAGGCGTCGCTTCGTTCACCGAGGAAGTGATAAGGGTCATTGGAGACCTAGATAAGGTGCAGGTGGCGTACCGGCGAATTACGTTGGAAATCCGCGATATGTATGCCCTTATAGAAAAAGAATACGTACTAGTTGCTCTGGAGAAAATTTCTATGGTACCAGCAGGAAGTAGAAAGGTGACGGTTCTCAGACTTAACAAGCTTTTGCGAGCAGCAAAACTCGCTGTCGTGGTTACCAGTCAGAAAGACGCTAATAAACTGAAGAAAATCGGGCAAGTGCGCAGAAGCCGGCCATAAAGCAGCAGATTGTAAGAAGAGCCCATGCTGCTTCTTATGTCAGGAAAAGTTCGGCGAGAAGAAGAATATCCAGCATGTCGACGGATCAGGAGGATGCAAAGTCAGAACTGTCTTCGAGGAAACAAAGAAGGCTTTGTCAAGGACAAGGAGCAAATAGGTCAGAACAAGAGCGACACGGGAGATTCGCACGAGCGACTACATAGGACCACTAATCTACGAAGTCTGAAGCCACTCGGTATTTCCGTAGGTGGATATAAGGTTCGAAACCCAGTGGAAACAGAAGAGGGTTTTAGTCGGTATTGGTGACTGTCTAAAGCACGTATGCAGGGTTTATATTTTTTTATTTTTGTATTTTGTGCTGACCCCGACATACCCCAGTGAAGTGGGATCTTCCTGGGAATGCGATAAATGAATTTTCCTCTTCTCTACCGTAAGAAATAATAATAATTAATTAATAAATATAATATAGAAAATTATATCAACATTATATTATATGATTCAATAATTCAAAAACGGTTCAACAGATAAAAAATAAAGAAAAAATATTATATTTTCGATATAAAAAAAATTAAGTAAACGTTTCTTCAAGTAAAATATAATTTAAATTAAACTTGACCGAATTGAAACAAGTTTTTAAATCCTGTGAATATTTTTAAACAGATAACATAACTATATAGAGGAAGAGGTTCGATTGTGGGCATGGTTCAGTTGTGGACACCCACGCAGAACTTTTGACAGAAATGAGATTTGTCTAATCTGGCATATATATCACGTATATATTATGACCTAACGTAGTTTTCTATGCGAATATAAAAGTGATTAGACAACTCCGCTTTTTACTATATATAAATTAATTTTTCGACACGTTGAATATAACAAAAATGTATTTTTAAACATTGTTAATTGTTCAACAAATCGAAGTGAATTAATTAAAATAATAAGTTCAAAGCGTATTTACACAGTAAATATGTTATATTTTATGATCCAATACCAAGTATCACCAAAATCTTCACAAGGAAAATTTTTTTCATGATATTTTAAAATGATCGTCAAGTTTGGTTGTGGGCATCTAAATTGATTCGGTTGTGGACACCAGTCTTATTTTTGATAAATCGTGAAATATGGTTGTCGATATAATCATAAGTAATTTCTTACAACATTTAATAGTGTTTTATGTATTTTAAAAGTTTCGTGGTCCAGCCCGGAAATTAATATAACGAGACTTTGATGTCCGTACGCCGTTCGCAGTTATAGTAATTGTAGTAACTGGGCAGTTCAGGTTCAGTGTGAGAAATCTTATATGCCCTTACATGGGGAGCATGTATTGTCAAAATTAGAAGAAATCATTCTTATGTAGTTAATGAATGGTTACTTCATTCATTTTTTTGCATTTTTAATAGATTTTTCAAGAGTACCTACAACCGAACCAAAAATTATTTTGTTAGAAATATGACCAATTTATTGAAGTTTTAATAAAATTTTTCTAGTTAAAGGAATCAATTTATTTTCTTCACGAGTAGTTACATATGGTCCCTAGCTTTAAACACATATACATATGATTGCTTAATATCTACAAGGGAACAAATTATGAGTCAAAAACGAAACTATGCCCACAACCGAACCTAATTCCCCTATTCATTAGTCGTCGCTTTCGTTGCTCTTTGTATATTTATTATATTGAACTAAGTTTTTAAGTGACTTAGGAGGATTTCAATCTTTCATGCAAGTAAGCATATTTTCTTTTCATCGTGTATCTAACTAAAATGCACTTTTACTAATTAATATTAAATTCACTCACTCTCTTTGAATAAAAAAACTATTCTAAGTGTAAAATATTTCAACATAATTTTTTCCATTGGTAAAATTATTTTAAAATACTTTTAAACATTGTTAAAAATAACTGCTTAAGAAATTGTAAAAAATAATAATTTCAAAAACTATTGTTATAAATATAATTTAATTCAATATTATGAATTGAAAAAATACTATTTTGCAGATTCTTATAATTAGCGATTGATATTTTTCTTCATACTAAGAAATAAAATAAAAATATATGATTTCAAAAGGAGCAGATAAGTTTCTCTGTTTAGTGAGACATCGATAAAATAAATATAATATCTTTGATTTTTATTTGATATCCTTTCTATATAGACTTTTTGTCCATTGAAGCACGAACTTGATTATTTTTTTGTTTTTTTCATTTTTTTATTCGATGAGGGAAAAAAATTGCTCACTATACGTGTTTTCTGCTTGAAACAGCAGTATATATATATATATATATATATATATATATATATATATATATATATATATATATATATTCTTGTTATTCTGGGAAAAACATATGATTTTGAGGCTGTTCAAATGCTTTTTCACATCCCTGCGAAAGGAGAAGATCTTTTGTGTTCACTCTCGTGAAAAAAACGTTTATATATACGTGTATCTTTTATAACTGTATTGTTTCCTTTCTTATTGTACTATTTGAGAATTGGGATACACTGTTTTTTAAAATATGATTTCTTTAATTTTTTACACTTTTTTTCATTTCATCAAAATTTAATTTTCAAGAAGGTTTTTACCGAATAGAATATAATTATACTAAAAAAATTTTACCTAATAAAATTCAAATTTTACCTTTTTTAATCTAAGAAAGAACAATTTTTTCCATAATGACTTAAGGCTATGTCCAATTTGTGAATTGTAAATAAACCAAGCACTAAAATCGCATTTTTTAAACAACTTTTTCTGTAACAAAAATTAATGTTATTATACTTTTTTTACAAAAATAGTAAATTAGAGTGTCAAAGTTTCCTATAAAATCATATTTAAATATGAGCATTAAAAAGTCATTAGTAAAATAAATAATAAAAATGACCTGTAAAACAGCATTTTTGACGCCTATCAAAAAATAAACTGTTTGACTGTATCAACCGAACGGACAATGAAGAAGTTCCAGTCAGCGATTGGACTGTCAGCATGTGGAAACTGAGTTATTTTCACATGCTTTCAGCTATACTAGGTGTAGTAACCAAATTCTACACTTTAATTTACTAATTTACATTTTCTTTATGAAAATAGTAAAATAAAGTGTTGAATTTGGTGACTACACCTTGCATAGCTGAAAGCACGTTGTGTTGTCAATGCGTCCTTGCGAAGGTTTGCGCATGCGCGGAGAGCAACAGAGTTCACTTTGCGAAAAGTTTAAGTGTTTGACTATATCAACCGCACGGGCGTTACAGAAGTTTTTACCCTTTCTTCTTGTGTTTACAAGGAAGAAAGGGGAAAAATTCCTCTTCCACATGCTGACCGTCCAATCGCTGACTGGATCTTCTTCATCGTCCGTTCGGTTGATATAGTCAAACAGTTTATTTTTCGCTAGGCGTCAAAAATGCTGTTCTACCGGTCATTTTAATTAGTCATTTAACTAATGACTTTTTATTGCTCAGAGTCAAATATGATTTAATGGGAAGCTTTGACACTCTAATTTAACATTTCCGTTAAGAAAGTGTAAAAATGTTAATTTTTGTGAGAGAAAAAGATGTTTAAGAAATGCGATTTTAGTGCTTGGTTGTTTACCTTTTAGTTTTTTTTACATTTCACAACTTGAATATGTGGTTAGGCATCCCCCCTAAAGCCGATTACCTATTTTTTTGTGAAAGTTAGGACATACAGTGCCGCTCAGCATGATTTGCCCACCCTGTCACAGTTAAGGGTGTTACAAAAAGTTTTATATTTTGATATCTAGAAAAGATATCGGGGTTTTCAAGGTCTCATTTTAAAACTTACATATTATACTTTAAGAATTTAAAAAAAATTAATTAAAAAAAATTTTCTTCACTGTTTTATTACTGTTTCCAAAAAACAAAAATTTCAATTTTTTGCCGATTTCAAACAATTGTAGTTTTTTAACAAGTCGTCGCAAATTAATGTTAAATAACGCATTTTAAAGCTTATTTTGTCACCTTTAAAATGATTTTTTAAAAATTATTTTGCAATATTTTTTCAGAAAGTTATTATCATTTATTAAAAAATTTGTTGTAATTTTGGCGCCCTCTAGCTTTCGCACATTAAGTTGTACAGTAGTGACCCAATGAGATAAAATGTAGAGAAGTATGTTCTCTGCAACTTTTGTTTAAGAAATTTTTTAGCGAGACTTACGGTTTTTGCACAAAGTCAAATTTAAAGAAATTTTGAGTTTCTCCCCCCTCCCCAAGGGGTGGTGTCCCAACTTTTTGGTTTTAAGCTGGTCACATATACCACTAACGATTTATGAAATAATCTCGAGTATGGTGTTTTTTTCCAACAAAAATGCCAGATTGACTGTACTAGGGGATGCCTAATCACATATCGCTGCTTCAAAACCACATTTCGTTTTTTCAGATCGGATTTTCCTGAGAGGCTGTAGCTTGCCCGCCTATTGATCGTTCATTTTTTTATCACGACTTTGGTGCCCTCTAGTGATGAAATCAGCATAGTACACGGAGAGAAAAATCTACCTTTAATAGTTTAACACTACCTATAGCAATTTTGCATGGACTATAGTCACGCTTCAAATGCATGAATTCATACGTATCATACCCAAAAACCATGAGTCCACGCTTTTTGGGTATGAATTCATGCGTTTGAAGCGTGACTACAGTCCATGCGAAATTACTATAGGTAGTGTCATACTATTAAAACTAGATTTTTCTCTCCGTGTAGAACAAAAATTTTTTATTTATTCTTGACAGGCAAAAATGTCAATAATATGATGCAAAACGTTTTATTACTTTACATAAATTCTTTACCGAGAAAAAGTTGTTTCAACTCATTTTTCACTGCTTACAAACTATAATACTAGGGGAATTAGGTTCGGTTGTGGGCATAGTTTCGTTTTTGACTCATAATTTGTTTCCTTGTAGATATTAAGCAAACATATGTATATGTATTTAAAGCTAGGAACCTTAGCTTACTACTCGTGAAGAAAATAAATTGATTCCATTGACTAGAAAAATTTTATTAAAAATTCAATAAATTGGTCATTTTTCTAACAAAAAAATTTTGGTTCAGTTGTGGGCACTCTTGAAAAATCTATTAAAAATAAAAAAAAATTAATTACGTAATCATTCATTAACTACATAAGGATGATATCTTTTAATTTTGACAATAAATGCTCCCCATGTAAGGGCATATAAGATTTCTCACACTGAACCTGAACTGCCCAGTTACTACAATTACTATAACTGCGAACGACGTACGGACATCAAAGTCTCATTATATTAATTTCCGTGCTAGACCACGAGACTCTTAAAATTCATAAAACACTATTAAATGTTTAGATGCCCACAACCAAACTTGACGATCATTTTAAAACATCATGAAAAAAATTTTACTGGTGAACATTTTTGTGATGCTTGGTATTGGATCATAAAATATAACATATTTACTTTGTAAATACGCTTTGAACTTATTATTTTAATTAATTTACATCGATTTGTTGAACATTTAACAATGTTTAAAAATACATTTTTGTTATATTCAACGTGTCGAAAAATTAATTTATATATAGTAAAAAGCGGAGTTGTCTAATCACTTTTGTATTCACATAGAAAACTACGTTAGGTCATAACATATACGTGATATTTGTCAGATTAGACAAATCTTATTTCTGTCAAAATTTCTGCGTGGATGTCTGCAACTGAACCTCTTCCCCTACCTGAAAAAACTCTATTTTTTGGTTTGGTTATTTGACCAGCTGTATATTTTTATTTATTTTTCTGAAAGTTCTACAGAGTTTATTTTGAAACTTAAATGGGGTCTTGAGATAAGTGTATGTATTCCATCTCAAAACAAAATTTTTCAGAAATAAAAAAATTGAGTTTTTTTTTAATTGAATACACATGCAGGCCTGTAAATTTTGGCTTAGTTCTGTTACAAAAAAAGTGGATTCTTTTAGTTAGTATAGTAGATTCTTTTAGTTTTCTTGACGTAGAATATGAATCCGACCTCCAAAATAGCCCATCACGTCAGGATTTCTTGTAATACTGCCTTAAATATCCATAAATGGCTATTTTTGGTCATTTTTCGGAATTTTTTTCGTTAGCCAAAAAATTTTTTTTTCAATTTGCAAAATTGCATCGTATATTACTATGGCTTAGCTTTAAAAGCCATTTTTCAAAATGTCTTTAGAATTTTTTTTAAAAAAGTTATGTAGTTTTGTAAATCTTTTCTTATTTAGGAAAGTGTAGGCTTTTAAAACTAGGAAGGCTGATGTAAGTATAATTATAAAAAACGAAGTAGTAATAAAGGGGACGTCCATAAAATATGTGGGGTCGAAATGGGGAGAAATGATCTAAAAAATTTTACAAAATTTGATATAAGACTAGAAGGGGTAATAAAAATTTTACATCAACTTTTTAAATGTTAAAAAGTTACATATTTAATTCAATTTTTTTGTTTTTAAAAATTATGACTACTGCTACATCTTACCCTTACTAGTTAGTTTCAGAAATAACGGTCAATTTATAAAACTATTAGTGAATGCAATCAAAATGACATTTTGAATTTTTCTTATAACTACATTTGCCTAAATAAAAAATTTCACATCTATATAACTATTTAAAAAAAATCGTAAAGCAATTTTGAAAAATGGAGTTTGAAGCTTATACATGGTACTATACGATACAATTTTGCAAATTGAAAGAAAAATTTTTTGGCTAACGAAAAAAATTCTGAAAAATGCCCAAAAATAGCCATTTTTGGCCATTTAAAGCAGTATTACAAGAAATTCTGACCTGATGGGCTATTTTGGAGGTCGGATTTTTATTAGAAGTTGCAATTATTAAAAAAGTTTAACAAATTGAACTTAATATATTTTACTGATATAAAGTTATGCTTTTTTTAAAATAAAGAACTAAAAATTTGCAAAATTTAATGTTTCTTATGTTTACTAATTAATATTTTTCAAAAAGAAATTTTACAGTTCCATCTAAATCTCTAATTAAGAGGTCGATTATGTAATTTTCTTTTCATATCGCGGTGCAAAAAAGGGCACTTTTCTGCACCTTGTTATGAAAAATATCGTTCGTAACTTGTGCTAGCAGTTGTCAATTTTAGAAGGAGCGAAGCGAAGCTTCGCCTCCAGTTTGTTCCAAAAAAAGTACTCATTCAAAAATTGGCAACTGCTCGCACTCGTTACGAAATATACTATTCACTTTCACTTGACATAGATTTTTTACTTTCATTTTCACTTTGATAGAGTTTTATTTTCATTTTTATTTTGATAGAATTTTATTCATTCCTTTATTTTCACTCTCATTTTAATTTGAATAAAGTTCTTCTGCTTTTATTTTTATTAACAATAAGATACATTTAATTTCCAGTTTCAATTTGATAAAATTTACTTTTTTTATTCCTGCCAATATACAGAAGATTTTTTAAATTTTTTTTCTCTAAACTCACAATTTTTAAAATTATAAGCTATAAGGTTTACTAATTCATAGTTTTCGATCTAAAAAAAAATTATAGAACTAAAACTATGAGTCGGTCCATTTCGGGTCTTTTGAAAAAATCTTCTGTATATTGGTAGGTATAAATAAAAAATTAAACAATTAAAATTAATCGCGCCCAAATTAATAATAAATTAATTTGTTTATAAAAAAATATTTTTTTTTATATCTTTTAAATTTTGAAGAAAAACCAAAACTTTCTTTCTTTGACAACTTTTTTCGAAACTTAATACTTTCAAAGTTATAAGCTATTGAAAATAGGTCTACTTTTAAAAATCCAAAATTCCGAAAATTCGTAACTCGAAAATTTTTGCAATTATGGAAAAATAAAAAAAATACGTATTTAATATTTTTCTATAAGGAACGAGAAAAAAAAATATGTTTAACCGATTCTAAAATGTCATAGAAAATTATATATATATATTAGCTGCTTAAAATTTTAGGTTATATCTAGAGTAGTTTTAGCTTCATTAAAAATTTATTATTGATTATTTAACATCAAAAGCGTATTTTTCTGAAAATATTGCACATAATAATTAATTAAATATTAATAGTTTATAATAAAAATGATCTTTTTCAAATTTTTTTCATAAAGTGACTTTTGAAATATCACATTTCTTTTCCTAAATTTTATTTACAAATTCTCATAACTCGGTCAAAAATTGATCAAATTGGACGCTCTTATAACGAAAATTTTTATTTTCACACGTAATTTTTAATAAAAATATGAAATTTTTTTTAAAAATAATTAACGATAAAATGTTTTAATTAAAATTTAATTTTTTGCAATGTATGTATACACTACATTAACCATTTTTAATCGTTATCTGATTGTGGGCAAACACTGGGATCTATTTGTTTTGAAATTTTTAATTTTTATAAAACATTAGGTAACCAAATGCTTAACTTGCAATTTGACCAAATCAAAATTTTAAACAGTAAGAAGAAAAGGTTCCAACAGTATCAGTCTGAAAACAGTTGTAGTGTAAAAATTTGTATGATTTGGTTAAATTGCAAGTTAGACATTTGGCTACACAGAAGAAAACCGAACTCAAAATGAATCGCATATAAGACTTATTTTGAACTGCAACAAAAATGATACCCCTTCGACTGATTCTGAGTTTCAGGGGAAATGACTCAAAATGAGGCAAAAGGTGTATCATTTTGTGTTTACTTGAAGTTTCTGATTACAAATTTCGAGTTACTTGAAGTTGTAGATTACTCATTTCGAGACCGACCCTCAAGTGAGTTGCAACAAAAATGAGTCGGGTTTTTTTCTGTTTTCCTACACGGAGAGAAAAACCAAGCGTTTTTAGTGTGAAGCCGTCTATGCTCATTTTGTATGGACGTTCCTGATTAAGGGGCGTGGCCTCATACTATAGTTGCATGAATCTCATACCGAAAAAGCATGAATTCTTGCAATCGTATAGTATGCTGATGTCCCATGCTTTTAAAGGTATAAAGTTCATGCTCATATCATACAAATTTTATACAAATACTGCAGAAATTTACGCCTATTGCGCATGTAAATTCTTTTACGAAATAAGTATGACTGTTCATACTATAAAAGCTTGGTTTTTTCTCCGTGTACCGTTTTATAATAATTGTGAAACAAAAATTTTCGTTATAAGTGCGTCCAATTTGATCAATATTTGTCCGAGTTATGAGCATTTGAAAATAAAATTTACGTAAAAAACGTGATATTTCAATAATCTGTAACTCTTTAGCCACTTTATGAAAAAAAAATTATAAAAATTAAATTAAATAAAAATTAAAAAATTATAAATAATAATAATATAGTATTTTTTATTTTTTTTTTTGTTATTTTTTTATTATTTTATAACAATGATAGAAAAAATAAACATTACTTACTATATCCAACGTAAATTGGAGTCCATGTTAGCTGTGAATAAACGAAAGGTGTGACCGCAAAAAGAACGACAGCTAACCACAATCCCCAGCGTACCACGCTCATTGCACTAGCAGCCTCACACGCCGCCATTTCTCACTTTCAATCAGTCTTGGTGCCTCAATATCATCTTCAGTTTGTGGCTCGATTCTTCGATGAGAGTTTCCTCTTCTTTATCTCTCTTTTTCTTCTTTTTTCTCCTCTATTTTTTTCCTTCTTGGCAAAGGTTACATCCCCGGGGGTCGATGTGAACGAACCCTTGTATGCCTCATCACGCTCTTGCGCTATCGATAGATGTTGCCTCATACGATTTAATCGACGACAGTTTATTTCCACGACACCTTTTTTTACTTTTTTTTATTAAAGTCCCACACTTCTTTTTTCGTCACACACGCACACAATGTTTGTAATTAAACTATCGCAAAAGAGAAAAAAATGTCAAATCTAGTGAAAGATTATAATTATTTCCATTTTTGGTTTTTTTCCTTATTGGTGTTTCCCTTTTTTTTATTTCTTTGAAATTCTCATTTGTTATTGCTGTATTATTTTTATTTAATACTAAAAAAAGATTATTTTTATTATTATCTTTTTGTAATATTTTTGTATATTTTTATATGTATCTATTTTTTATTCTGTTCATTTATTCTTACTCTCTAAATCTGAATCAGCGATAAGTATGTCACTATTTCAATTAGCGTATATGCACTGTGAATTAGTGAAATTTCTCTGATTAATTAGCGCATATACGCTGATTGAAATTAGTTGCATACTTATCGCTGAGAATCAGTGAAATTTCGCTGATTCAGATTTAGAGAGTAAATTTATTCTTTTCCTATTTCTTATTTTTATCAACTTTTTATTATCTTTTGTTTCATATATTTTGTAATTAATTTTTATATTATATTTAATTTATTCAATTTCCGTTTAATTTATTTTTCATTTTTTATTCTTTTTATTTTTTATTTAATATTCATTTAATTAATTTTTTTTATCTTCGTTTCAACAATTTTAATTTAATTTTCGTTTCATTTATTTCGTATTTAATTTGTATTCTATTTATTTTTTATTTAATTTTTATAAATTACTTCCATTCAGTTCCTAATTAATTTACTTTTATTCTTTTTTTTTGTTTAATTCGTCTTTATTTTCTTTATTAGGCATATTTTGGTTTCTTTTTTAAATGTTGTTAGTGATTGTTACGATAATTTTGCTTTTATTGATTTACTTTGTTATTGATATTTTCCTTCTCCAAAAAAATGATTTTATATCAGGCAAAATATTTTATTTAAATTCTTAATTTTAAGTTTATTTATGTTCGTTTTTTTATATTAATAAAGTATCTAATATCAAATATGTTGAATTGAAAAAAACCTTTTTCGAAAGAAAATGATTTTCTTTCAAGAAAATTTATTTAAAAAGACTACTTTTACTTCATTAATTCAACTTCAGAGTTGCTTCAAATTTAAATTTTTCTTATTTTGTTTATTTAATTCGAAAATTTCTTTCAAAGGAAATATAAATTTGATTGATTGAAAGATGTAAATATTTTTAAGTGAGAAACAGAGACATTAGATTTTACTTGTGTGTTTTATTTATTTTTTTGTAACGTAGAAGAAAAAAATTGAGTTTACTGTTTGCACTTGATATAAGTAAATGTAGTTTGTAAACGTATAGTATAGAGTAATAGGGATGGATTTAACGATCGAAAAAGCACTCACGCTCTTGCGAATACTTGAATTTTAAAACTTTATGTTGGTGTCTGTAATGGCATCTTTCACCGTTTTACATCATGAAAATATCACACTATTCTCAACATAACTGAGTATCCGTTAAATTTATCTTTATTCTTGTATACACAATGTAAAAAAGTTTAAAAAAACTTCTTTTTCTTCTTTCTTTTAAAAAATAACTATTTCTAAACCACAAGACTTTATTATGTAGGTAATTTGTCCATGTATAAAGTTTATTCCACGCAATAGCTCTCAGTTATATTTATTTTTATTCATTTTGTGTTTTTTCTCTTTTCTTTTTGTTGTTTCGTATGCAAACAATCTGGAACAGAAAATAAAAATTTACGATTAAACTTCTGTTGGCAAGATAACAATGAAGATAATTTTTAATATTTAATTTCAAACATGAAATATATAACAGAAATTATTTAATATTAAGTAAACAAATAAATTTTCTGAAATAATTAATACTTTAATATATTATATAGTATAAATTTTTTGTATAAATGTTTAATTCCCTCTTGTGGCAATATTGTAGACAAAATCAAGGCAAGTTTTTGGGAAATATGTCATTTTAAGGAAACTACAACCAAACGGCGAGCTTCGCGCGCCCACTCCTAATCATTTGAGGCACACGAAACCCTTAATTTAAGAACATAATAATTATGCAAGATTATTTCAATAATTGTGATATTTTCATCAATTTATTATAACTTTTATTTTTTTACTTATATTATATTATAATGTCGAAAATGTTTTTGTTGGGATTAAATTATTCTGTTAAAAATGACTTAGGGGAGAGTGAGTCAAGGGCGCTATGCGAGACATAAAGATGTAAATTTTAAAATATCTCCTTTATTTTCTGTCTAAATAAAAAAATTGTTTCGCAAAAATAAAATGATAACACAGCCACACAAAAAAAAGAACCCGAGTTGGGGAATGAGACTACCCATTCCTTACGTATTTTGATGCGCTGAACACGAATCTAAAGTCTGTTTTGCTCCATCAGGTCTCAGTTTTGACATAACCTCAAAAAACATGGCGGATTTTATGTGACAGACAACCTTTTTTAAATAACGAGGGATTTGCTTGAATCTTGTTACTCGGGGGTTTTTGGGGTCGCTGATTACGAATTTCAAGTCAGACTTTCAAAATTCAAAATGGCGGACAAATTTTTGAAAATTTTTTTGGATTTTTACGAAACTTGGTATCTGGGGGTTTTTGGGATCGCTGATTACGAATTTCATGTCAAATTTTTATAATTCAAAATGGCGGATCCAATATGGCGGACCAATTTTGTAAAAATTGAATTAAAAAAAAATTTTGAATTATAAAAATTTGACATGAAATTCGTAATCAGCGATCCCAAAAACCCCCAGATACCAAGTTTCGTAAAAATCCAAAAAAATTTTCAAAAATTTGTCCGCCATTTTGAATTTTGAAAGTCTGACTTGAAATTCGTAATCAGCGACCCCAAAAACCCCCGAGTAACAAGATTCAAGCAAATCCCTCGTTATTTAAAAAAGGTTGTCTATCACATAAAATCCGCCATGTTTTTTGAGGTTATGTCAAAACTGAGACCTGATGGAGCAAAACAGACTTCAGATTCGTGTTCAGCGCATCAAAATACGTAAGGAATGGGTAGTCTCATTCCCCAACTTGGGTACTTTTTTTGTGTGGCTGTGTAATTTGCCTAAACGAACTGGTGTGGTGTTTTAGTTTAATTTTATATCTAAATCAGGGTCCGTCACGGAAATCAAATTTTGATTTCGTTACGATATTCCAAAACAAAACGAAATTATTAAAGTCCAGTCGCCCTGTGTTTTTTCGTGCCAAAATTGATACCTGAAGTCTGATTGTGAATTCATATAATGTGGAGTCGTAGTATGAAGATGTATATGTTTTCCACTCGAGATTTTTTAAGCTGCGCGTTACAAACAATTTTGAAGGTGCCGAAAAACAGTTTTTTTAATAATAGAAGTTTCTCTAATAATTCTTTAACTCCTTGCTAGATGGCGAGAAATACCTCTCTCGCACACGACTTGTCTCGTGCAGAGTATAAGTATCGGTCCGCTGAACAAACTTTTCACCATATTATTTTTAATGGTAATGTGTATAGTTAACGTCTGCTACGACGTTGGCAATTTTTAATTATTATCCACTGATCATGGATACTTGTTTCCCAACTCCAATCTTTGGGGAAATTAATTACATTATTATTATAACGTTGTTATAATTATGTTATGTTAATTAAATATTAAATATAAATTTGTTGATAATAATAAATTATTAATTTTATATAATAAACAGTTTTCATGTAAGATTACATCAAGCTTGCTGAAAGCTTGTAGTGCAATATTTCAGCAAGCTTACAGTGAAATGTTGCAGCAACCTTGCACAAGAATCTTGCTATAATGAGGACATTTTAAGTTTGCGACAAGCTTGCACGTCAATATTGCAAATCTTGCAACGCAAGCTTGCCTCAAGCTTGCTTCAAGCTTACGTGATATCTGGGATGGTCTGAAGCTGCATAAGCGTAACTTTTGTATTAATATATCAAAAATATTAAATTTTTTCTTACAAATAAGAAAAATCAAAGCCATTATGGTATAAACGCTTGTCTAGGGATCTATACTAAAGCTTGGAATACTCAAGGTGATATTACCCTATGTTGTTAACCTTATATTTCGAAAATATTATACTAATATAAATATCACTTGTTAATTTTTTAAGGCTTATAAATATTTTCTTTCAGAAATACACTGAAACCCCACTTATTTGAACATGGCCAACGCAATTCGACACGAAGTGTTGCGTTTATTTTTATTTTGGTCGTGTACTGCGCATGAGCTAAAATAAGTGGGGTTATGGCTGATTCTAACTAAACAGAACTAAAGCAAAAACAGATTCAATTAAACGCGACTTTAAGTAAACCAGACTTTAAATAAGTGGTGTTTCAGTGTATACGCGATAAAAGAAAATTCTGTATTTTTGGAGTTTGGAAAACTACGGGAAAGTACATCACAGTATGGTTGAACTAAAAAATAGTTTGTTTAAAAATATTAACCCTGAAAATAAAAATTCTGAATTTTTGGAGTTTAACAAAATACGGGAAAGTATAGCATAGTATGGGAGATTTAAAAAATAGTTTTTTTGCGAAATATTAAGTCTGACAATTAAAATTCTTTTTTTTAGAGTTCGGTAAAGTACGGAAAAGTACAACAAAGTATGCAAGATTAAAAAAAGACATTTTTATAAAACAAATTTCTGGTTTAATATTTTCAAAAAAACTCTTTTTTTAATTAAGCATAATGTGATGTACTTTGCCGTACTTTGTGTAATTCCAAAACATCAGAATTTTAATTTTTTATATTTAATAATTGAGGGGCTGGATGCTATAAGGGGATACGCGTGAACACACGGCCAGTCAGTTCGGACGTAGAGATAAAATTTTGAAGTTATTCAAAATGAATTTAAAATTATTGTTTCTTGTTCAGAATTTCAAGGCGAAACTTTTTTTCTAATAAAATTTTTTTATATAATTTTTTGTTTTTAAGTAAATTGAGAAAATAGTGATTTTTTAACCTAAGAAATTTCAATGAATTTTTGACTTCAACTCGTGATTACTTCGTTAAATATTAATATTTTTCCACGAAATTTACACACAATATTCTTCAAACTATACCAAAAGTGAAACAATATTTAGTATTTTGTCAAAAAATTCTGTGTCTAAGTAAATAATTATTTAAACAATTTTGCTGGAAAAATGATTCTCCTATTTTCAATTGAAAAAGTTGAGTGACGAATTTTCGTTTTCAGAAAACTTCCAGTGACAAAAATGTTCATCAATATGTTAGGAAGTTTTTTGGAAAATTTTTCGTCATTTGATTAATAAATTAAAGAAAATAGAGCAATTTTAATAGCGTCGCGCTATGCTGTAAACGTAAACAATGTCTAACTGTATACATTGGTCTTGTAATGGCGGCCATTCTACACGTGCGCGCCACGCCGTAATTTTACAGCATAGCGCGACGCTGTTAAAATTGCTCTATTTTCTTTAATTTATTATCAAATGACGAAAAAATTTCCGAAAAACTTCCTAACATATTGATGAACATTTTTGTCACTGGAAGTTTTCTGTAAACGAAAATTCGTCACTCAACTTTTTCAATTGAAAATAGGAGAATCATTTTTCCGGCAAAATTGTTTAAATAATTATTTACATAGACACAGAATTTTTTGAAAAAATACTAAATATTGTTTCATTTTTGGTATAGTTTGAAGAATATTGTGTGTAAATTTCGTGGAAAAATATTAATATTTAACGAAGTAATCACGAGTTGAAGTCAAAAATTCATTAAAATTTCTTAGGTTAAAAAATCACTTTTTTCTCAATTTACTTAAAAACAAAAAATTATATAAAAAAATTTTATTAGAAAAAAAGTTTCGCCTTGAAATTCTGAACAAGAAACAATAATTTTAAATTCATTTTGAACAACTTCAAAATTTTATCTCTACGTCCGAACTGACTGGCCGTGTGTTCACGCGTATCCCCTTATAGCATCCAGCCCCTCAATTCTAAAAAACCGTTTTTACTCTCTCCTACTTCTTTGTACTTTACCATCCTTTGCAAACGTAAAAAATTCAGAATTTGAATTTTCATAGTTAATATTTTCCAAAATGCTTTTTTTTAAATCTTCTACCCACGTAAGACGATTCTACGGAAAGCGCTCTACGGAAATTCCGTATGGAATTCAGTAAAGAATTCTGTGCGGAATTCCGTAAAAATTTCCGTACGGAAATTTTTCAAATATTCCACATTGTATATTTTTGAAGAATTTTTGATAACCTTTAAAAAACTGTTACCAACTCCAATTGGAGTTGTTACCAGTTTAACAGTTTTCTATCATCTAAGGATTTTTTTACGTAGATATTAAATTGATAAAAAAATTTAAAATTAAAAAAATATAATAATAATTAATATTATTTCCTTATTATTGTATTTTTAAAATTTTCAATTTGTTTATCAATTTTACACGAAAAAAATCCTTCGGTGATAGAAAACTGATAAAAGAGTTTCAATATTTAAAAAAAACAATTTTTTAAATCTCCCATACTTTGCTGTACTTTCTCGTACTTTGCCAAACTCAAAAAATTCAGAATTTTAATTTTCTTATTTAAGATTCTAAAAAAACCTTTTTTCCTCTTCTATTCTTTGCTGTACTTTCTCGTACTTTGCCGAACTCCAAAAATACAGAATTTCAATTTTTATAGTTAATATTTTCCAAAAAACTATCTTTCAAATCTCCCATACTTTACTGTACTTTCCCGTACTTTGCCAAACTTCAAAAATTCAGAATTTTTATTTTCAGAGTTACTATTTAAAAAAACTTTTTTTTAAATTTTTCATACTTTGCTGTACTTTCTTGTACTTTAGCGAATTAAAAAAATACAGAATTTCAATTATCATATTTAATATTTCACAAAAAAATTCGCCTCCTATACTTTGTTGTAGTTCTCCATTCGGAAATATTCCTGAAAACTTATTTTCTTCTACCTGTACTTTGCCGAACTGTTCCCGTACTTTAAATTGCTTTAAATATCGTTGTAAACCATGTACATTCTATTCAACCCATCGGTTGAATAGATTTTGAGTTATCCTTGTTACCAGTTAGAAAAAAGTAGTTTTGAGAAAAACGCATTTAAATTTTTAGTAGCTGCGGCTCGCGCCCGTGCACTGTTTAATTCTACGCCCTGTAATTTTACTTTTTAAATATCTGTATAAAACTTTTACACGAGATTTCTAAGAAACATGTACTCTCCCCACTCTCCCCTATTACTATTATACTTATATTGAGCCGAAGAACTTAACGTTAAAACATTAATGAAAATAAAATCCTGATTATTAGTGACTGACTATTAAAATGTTTTCTCATTATGCTTATAACCAATTTAATGGGCGCCAAAAACTGAGTCAAAAAAGTCCGAAGAGTTACAAAAGCTATTATTACTATTATTTTAAAAAAATATTAAATAGTATAAAAAGAATTATTATGGAAAGTTAAAGTAATTTCTTTAAATTTTAGACATTTTTTGACTCAGTTTTGGACGCCTATTTAATTAATTACAAGCATAATAGGAACAAATTTTAAATTTTACTCAAAAAACCATAATTAATGTTTAATTAATTGTAGTTTGAGGATTTAATGCTCCTTTCAAGCCTTTTGCGAAAATTCGAACTTTCTTTGACTCAGTTTTTACGGCTTTTTTAATTGGCTGGAAGCTTAATAGGAACGAAATTTTAATAAATACTCTAAAAGCCATCGTTAATTTTTGAATAAGTGTAATTTGAGTATTTAATATTCCTTTTAACCCTTTTTCGAAATAGCTTTTGGAACTCTTCGAATTTTTTTACTCAATTTTTGACGCCTTTTAAATTGGTTATAAGCATAATGAGAACAAATTTTAATAGTCATTAATAATCAGGATTTTATTTTCGTTAAGGGGCACACCTAGTGTGAGTGACTGAAAAAAACGGTGATATCTTTTTTTAAAGAGTTATTCGCTATTCCCTGAATATCCAAAAAAGTTCTCCCACTGCTGCAGTGATTGCGACCTTCTCAGTGAATGAAATAAAAAAAACCAAAAAGATTATTAAACTAGAAGATATTTGCCCTACTATGTCTCTCGGATGTCAAAAAATATAAAATTGCAACAAAATGGCGGAGTTTTGAAAAAAGCTTTTAAATTTCGCCCAAATATCTAAAGGTTCTTGGCATTCCAAAATTTTATTTTTCATTCAATAAAAAACTGGAGCCTCATAGCCTCTAGTTTAATAATCTGTTTGGTTTTTTTTATTTCAGTCACTCAGAAGGCCGCAATCAGTGCAGCAGTGGGAAAACTGGTTTTTTATAAAGCGAATAACTCTTTAAAAAAAAGATATTTTTCTTTGAAAAAATAAAATGTTCACTGTTTATACAAATATACATGTACAAAACTTTTAAAAAAATTAGATGCAATAATTTCCCTAAAAAAATTCCTGAAAGTCACCGTTTTTTTCAGTCTCTCACACTAGGTGTGCCCCTTAATGTTTTAACGTTTCGTTCTTTAGCTCAATTATATTTATTAGTAAAATTAATATAATTTCGAAACTACTTTACATGTTTTAATGTTCTTTGAATAAAGCTGAAATAATGTCAAGTTTATTTTTAAAATATTATTGTTTTTGTTTAAAAAAAAGAATATTTACCATTAAAAGTTAAATCTAAAAGTTACAGATGCTAAAACTCTAATGCAATTATTATAGCACCTATTTATTAACTAACAGAGATTTCTTTTTTACCTACTTAAATATTCTCTTTTAAAAAAAATAACTTATATATTTTTTAAATGAAATAAAATCATTTAATACAAAATAAGAAAATAATGTTTCATTTTTAAAAGAAAGTACACAATTAATTTATTAACTTTTTGATTAAAAAATATGATTAACATTTGAATATTCTCATGTTTCCATGAAGGGATATCTTGAGAAATTATTCTTCTTTTATAGTGCCGCTCAATAACTTTTGCCCATCCTACAGCGATTGAAGGCTTTACAAAAAGTTTTGTATTTTGTTTACTATTTAAGTTACAAAGCTCAAAAAAATATTGTTTGAAAGCTCATTTCCTCAGCTTTAACATTACATAAAATTGAATTAAAGAAAATAATTTTGTTAATGAGTAAATAATATTATTGCAAAATAAAATTTTCCGTTTATTTTGTTTTTTTAATTTGATACAATTTCATTAGAAATCATCACAATTTAATGACAGACATATCATTTAAAATCTAGTTTTATAACCCTTAAAAAGCATTTTTTAAAATTTTTATACGATAATTTTTAAGAAAAATATGATCCTTTGTTTAAAAAATCAGCCATTTTTTTCAATTGTTGATATCTCAAAAACAATTACTTTAGGAAAAAAATTTTAGAAACATAAATTGTTTCTTTTCGTGTGTAGAATTAAAAAAAATTATTAAAAAAATTTTGTTTAAAAAATTTTTTTTTATTATTTTTAGAAAAATTTTTTTTTTACAGAGCCAAAATAAGTGAAACCGGCCACTGAAGTTTTGGGTCATTTTATTTTCATTTTATTATTACTTTGAAACAAATAAAGATAATTAAGTAAATTTTTCTAAAATTAAAGCTTAAAGACTATACTTTAAGGATTAAATAAAGCGATTGCTGAAAAATGAAAATTTATAATTGTTATTAACAATTCTTTTAAACAATTGCAAATTGAAGAATGTTCTCAATGTTTTTTAAACATTAAATTACGATGTATTGATGCGAAAAACTCCAAGCATTAAAATAAAAAAAAGAAAAATCAGTAACCTCCAATATTATAGATATTGTGTAGATTTTTCTGAAAAAATGCAGGCAAAATTCGACTCGAGTTACTGGAAAAAGATAAAATTGCAAACGAATAAATAAGATCGTCTTTTGTTTTGTTAGAAACTTCACACTTTCAAGCGGATTTTTATGATTAAAAGTCGATTTTCGCCTGCATTTTGTCAGAAAAATCTACATAATTTCTATAATATTAGAGGTTACTGATTTTTCTTTTTTTTATTTTAATGCTTAGAGTTTTACGCATCAATACATCGTAATTTAATCTTTGAAAAACATTGAGAACATTCTTCAATTTGCAATTGTTTAAAAGAATTGTTAAAACAATTATAAATTTTTATTTTTTAGCAATCGCTTTATTTAATCCTTAAAGTATAGTCTTTAAGGTTTAATTTTAAAAAAATTTACTTAATTATCTTTATTTGTTTCAAAGTAATAATAAAATGAAAATAAAATGACCCAAAACTTCAGTGGCCGGTTTCACTTATTTTGGCTCTAAAAAAAAATTTTTTCTAAAAATAATAAAAAAAAAATTTTTTAAACAAAATTTTTTTAATAATTTTTTTTAATTCTACACACGGAAAGAAACAATTTATGTTTCTAAAATTTTTTTCCTAAAGTAATTGTTTTTGAGATATCAACAATTGAAAAAAATGGCTGATTTTTTAAACAAAGGATTATATTTTTCTTAAAAATTATCGTATAAAAATTTTAAAAAATGCTTTTTAAGGGTTATAAAACTAGCTTTTAAATGATATGTCTGTCATTAAATTTTGATGATTTCTAATGAAACTGTATCAAATTAAAAAAACAAAATAAACGGAAAATTTTATTTTGCAATAACATTATTTACTCATTAACAAAATTATTTTTTAAATTTCGCGAGCAACTTGCACGTGCTTTTTAAAATTTTGTAAAACACATTAAACGCATCGGTCCCATCCAAAACTTTTTAGAAAATCTTCTGTATATTATAAGGTATAAAATTAAAAATAAATTTTAAAAAAATTAAAACTCAATACTTTTACACTTATAAGCTACTAAAAAAGTCTACAGTTACAAATCCAAAATTTCGAAAATTTAGTCGATTAAAGAAAAAGAAAAAAACACGTATTTCTATTTTTCTATACACATTAAAGAAAAATAAACTTAAGTAAATTTTTTAGGTCATAGGTAAATCATATGAGGAATTGCCCATATGGGTAAGACTCCGTCAGAAAATATGCGATTTGCATGGGGTCTTTGGATTAGGCTGTAATTTCGTGAAATTGTAGTATTGGATACTAAAAACTAGTGTGCCAAAATTTTTTTGAAAATTTTGAAATTTGTTGAAGTTACTATCACATAACAAAAATCAAAAAAAATTTTGAAACCGTTTTGCCCGAGCAGGCCGATTTTTGAGTTTTCTTGTCAATTGATAAAATATTTCTTATAATTTCACCTTTAATTTAAAAAAAGAAAATCAATGGAGACTCAAATAGTCTTCGAGATATTGCAATTTTTGTGGAAGCGCGACCACGTTTCAGTGCCAGCGATGTGTGAGTGCCGGGGAATCCTAATTCTTACACTTTACTGTTCAAAATTGTCTAGAGCCTACAAATTTTATCCGATAACGTTTTCGTAAATAAATAGAAATTTACAGTTTTTTTTATGAAAATGTTAAATTGAAGTGCTCAATTTGGTATCTCTACCTAGTATACCTGAAAGTATGTGAAAATAAGTGAGTTTCAGTCTAAAACAAAATGTGTCTTTCTGCATAGTGTTGTCAATGCCTTCTTGGCACGGTCTGCGCGTGCGCGGAGAGCAATTGACTGACATCGCGAAAAATAAGTGTTTGACTATATCAACCGCACGGACGATAAAGAAGTTTTTACCCTTTCTCCTTGTAATTTCATGGAGGAAAGGGAAAAATTTCCCCTTCCACATGTTGAAGGTCCAATCGCTGATATGAGACTTCTTCATCGTCAGTGCGGTTGATATACTCAAACAGTTTATTTTTCGCGACGCGTCAAAAATGCTATTTCACAGGTCATTTGAATTAGTTGTTTTAGTAATTACTGTTTATTGCTTATAGTGAAATTTAATTTCATTGGAAACTTTGACACACTAATTTATCTTTTTTATAAAAAATGCAGTCCAATGTTAATTTTTCTGGGAGAAAAGGCTGTTTCCGAAATGTGATTTCAGTGCTTGGTTTCTTTACATTTTTGTTTGTTTACATTTCACAAGTTGGACATGCCCTTAAGAAAATCTTTTTTTTATGACAAATTTATGTTTATTTATGAAATTTATGTCTATTTTGTTAAAAAACAATTTTAAATTAATTAATTATCACTGTTATTAACAATTATATTTATATAAAATATAAATTAAAAATTAATTAATCAATTTTTTATTACTTATTTATATCTTTATTTAAATTAGCATAAATTTGTCTTAAAAAATTTTTTTTTAATATATGTTAATAACAGTGATAATTATTAACTTTAAAATTGTTTTTTAACAAAATAGACATAAATTTCACAAATAAACATAAATTTGTCATAAAAAAAAAGTTTTTCTTAAGGAGAACCAGAGTTATCTATTTGTTAATTAACGAAATTAATTAAATAAATTGAATTATGGGTAGCTCCATGCCTAAAAAATCAAAGTTGTACACTAGTTTTTCGATTTTGTTGAAACTTCGAAATTGTGAAGTGGAATACATGCCAGTAAAGAGCCTAATTGAGGAGGTCAATCAAATAACTCGATTTACGCTCGGCTGAAATGTTGTGAAGCCAGTCAGTCGGGTGAAAAGGGAGAAAAATAAAAACTCAAAATTTTGGTTTTTAAAGAACGGCATCTTGTAGATAATAAAAAAATACATCTTTTTTCTCAATGAATTTTTTTTGTAGAGCAAATATTTCTCATATTAAAAAATAAAAACCAAAAAATTTGTGTTTAGAAATTTAATTAAGTTTTAAAATGCAAACGGTCTTTTTGCATGTAAAATGTTAATGAATTCGCTCGGAATTTTTTGTACATACTCATTTAGGTCTGCTGAAAAAGAGAAAGTCATAAAACATTTCAAAATTATTTTTTGTTTAATTGTTTTTTATTATAAACAATGACCTGTCAGCAATAAGGTTATCTTATTTTCGATGAGAAAAAGTATCGAGGGAAGTTTTGAGTTGAACAAACTTCCAGTGAGAAAGTTGTTCTATATTATTCAACGAAGTTTTTCTAAAAATTTCAAGTAAATTTGTTTAAAAATAACAAAGTTATTCAATTTTTAAAAACTTCCTGCCGCGTCACGCATACGCCACAAGAGACAGCGCCGAGGACAGCGCCTTAACTTAGGCAATGTGGTGGCAATCTACTAGCAACAGCTGTGTACCAATAAAAAATATTATCTTAATATTTATTACATAATTATAATGTTATATTAGAACTATTGACAAAGACTAAAAATGTTATAAAAAATATTGTGAAGAACCTTTAAAGGTTGTTGTAAAATAAAAACATAAGTAGAAACGAAAATAGTATAATTATTGTATTATTTACTGTAATATTAATAATGATAATGTTTATTTAACTAATTACATAAAAAGGGAAAATGAAAAATAATGAAATAACCATGTTTGCATAAAAAAATTGTTAAAATAAATTAACAATATAGCTGTTGCTAGTAGATTGCCACCACATTGCCTAAGTTAAGGCGCTGTCCTCGGCGCTGTCTCTTGTGGCGTATGCGTGACGCGGCAGGAAGTTTTTAAAAATTGAATAACTTTGTTATTTTTAAACAAATTTACTTGAAATTTTTAGAAAAACTTCGTTGAATAATATAGAACAACTTTCTCACTGGAAGTTTGTTCAACTCAAAACTTCCCTCGATACTTTTTCTCATCGAAAATAAGATAACCTTATTGCTGACAGGTCATTGTTTATAATAAAAAACAATTAAACAAAAAATAATTTTGAAATGTTTTATGACTTTCTCTTTTTCAGCAGACCTAAATGAGTATGTACAAAAAATTCCGAGCGAATTCATTAACATTTTACATGCAAAAAGACCGTTTGCAT
This sequence comes from Leptopilina drosophilae, assembly GCA_032873175.1. Classification (NCBI taxonomy): domain Eukaryota; kingdom Metazoa; phylum Arthropoda; class Insecta; order Hymenoptera; family Figitidae; genus Leptopilina; species Leptopilina drosophilae. The sequence continues at coordinate 25,330,154 of CM065479.1, read as the reverse complement.
TTTAAAACTTAATTAAATTTCTAAACACAAATTTTTTGGTTTTTATTTTTTAATATGAGAAATATTTGCTCTACAAAAAAAATTCATTGAGAAAAAAGATGTATTTTTTTATTATCTACAAGATGCCGTTCTTTAAAAACCAAAATTTTGAGTTTTTATTTTTCTCCCTTTTCACCCGACTGACTGGCTTCACAACATTTCAGCCGAGCGTAAATCGAGTTATTTGATTGACCTCCTCAATTTCGATTTTGAAAAATTTTGGAATTACGAGGTTTTTAAAATTTTTTTTGAAATTTTGAAAATGGTATATCTCTAAGGAAAATACATGAAATTTAATAAAAATTTTCAGGGAATGCTTATTGCTTACAGACAATTTAAGAAAATATTTAAAAAAAAAAAAATTTTTTTTTAAACAAATTATTAAAAAAATAATTTTGAAATAAACAATTTTTTTAAAGGTACCATTTTTATTTTTTTTAAATAATAATGATTCGATTCCCACTTATTTCACGAGTATTTTCCAAAAAAAAAATTGATGGAGGGTCTGAAACTTTAGGAGATATTGAATTTTTTGTCCTTGCGCGCAACCGTAAAAAGCGCATTTTCCGACTATACTCTACATACAAACTAACGTTCAAAGTCACCTCTAAGTCGTAAATTTTAACCGAATTCGATTTTTCTTTTTGGTGAATGTCAGGCTATAAGTTCGTAAGAATACTGTGCGATTTTTAGATTTATATTTGTTTAAACAAATTATTATTATTGTTAATTACTAACTTTTTACATATTGTACATAGAGAGGTGTATTTTTTCTAATTTTGCAATTTACTGGACCTAACATAAATACCAATGCAAATTTAAAACATAATTATTATTGTTTTAGCAAGATTTAAACAAATTATTATTGTTAATTACTAACTATTTACAGAATAGTATACTTAAAAGTTTCAGTTTTTTCTAAACAGGCAAAGTTATCAAACTTTTTTGATATGCAGATTTACATTAAAAATAAAATTATATTTTAAACAAAAATAAGAATAATAATTTATTTCAAAATTAATTAACTTTTAATTAGGGTTGGTAATGTTTTCCCTAATTATATTATTTTTCTTTCAAAAAAATTAAATTTTTGTAATTACTTAAAAAAATTTTTTTTCAAAAAAAACAAAGCTAAAAAATTGTTTAAGTAATTGTTAACAACAATTGTATTTAATATTAATTGTGTTGCTTTTCTTTGTAAAAGTTTATTTCACTTTATTTTGTGAACTCAATGAAGTGTTCTTGTTTTTTTATTTCTCAAAAATATTTTAATTTCAAGAGCTTTCAATATTGGTAATTTGTTTTTTTTATTTAATATTTATAATCATGATAAACAAATAATTATAAAGTCGTTTTAACAATTTTCATTTGCATGTGTTCTGTGACAATTTCTCAATCGAAGAACTAGGAAACAACTTTAAATTTTTGGCATGGAGCTACCCAGATTATAATTAAAAGAACAACAGGGCTGCCAGTGACTCACTTTTCTCACTTTTACTCACTTTTTTCAGGTCACTCACTATTACTCACTTTAAAAAAAAAAACTCACTTTTCTCACTATTTTTTGTAAAATACCTTATTTCTCAATTTAAAAAAAAATAAATTTTATTTAAGGGCAAGTCTAAGTTGAAAAATGTAAACAAACAAAACAGTAAAGAAACCAAACACTAAAATCGCAATTGTTTGGGAGCATTTATTACCATAAAAATTATCATTTTTACTCTTTCTATACAAAAATAGTAAATTAGGGTGTCAAAGTTTTCAATAAAACCACATTTTTGACTATGAGTAGAGAAAGGTAGATTATGCGACTGCATAATTTTTTAAAATCGAGTAGAAACATTATAATATTATGTTAATTCATGTTTTAAACCTTTAACAACATGTTCCTAGAGCGCACAATATTTCACAATTTTTACTGATTGCATAATTTTACTCTTTTTGCATAATGATCGCATAATAGGCTCCAAAATTCCAAAATAGTGTTTTTTTAACTAAGCAATGTAAAAAAAAATTTCAGTTTCTTTATTTTTTAAATAAAATAATAAATAGGTAAGTTTTTAAACCACGTTTTAAAATTTCAGATTTATTATAAATTCTAAAAGAGATGTACTTACATCTCTTAAAATAAAATAAGAGTAACAAATGTTACTAAAAATTTAGATAATATTTTTATAAGTTACTTTTAGCTTTTATTGTTGGTTGTGATTAGTATACGATTCAATCATAGAATATCAGAAAAATATGAAATATAAAATTTTCAGGAACGTTTTACGCTACATTTTCGCTTATAATAGAGTTGTCGAAAATGTAATTTAAATCATCAGGAATCAGGAAAGTTTGAAGCTAAATTTTTGGTAAAATTTGACTATAAACATTTATTAAAGTGCGAGAAAAATAAACATGACTGGGTGCTGTCCAGACAGGAAAGGTTCCTGTCCAAAAAAAACAATTGAGTTTGTCAGCTGTCAGTGCTGTTTGGACATGAACGATTAATGTCCAGACATTACTGATTCCTTTATAGACAAGAATAGTTCCTGTCCAGAAAGCAAAGAGTACTGTCTAATTACAAAAATTTTTTTGACAGGAACCACTCCTGTCTAGACAGTACCCAGTCATGTTTATTTTTCTCAGTGTGGGACATTTAAGGGGACTTTCTAGTTTGGAATAGACAAAAAATACACTTTTTTAAACTTTTATTGTGAAAAAAGTATTAAAGTTTTTCCCCAAATTCTTTTTGGACATTGTTACACATTACGTGGAAAGAATATTAAAAACTTTTTGAAGTAAATTTAGTTACGTATCGCAGATGTAGGTGTGTCTTCCAAAAGGTACCTTTTTCGGGGAGTAACTTTCCGAATGACCAGTACCTCATAAATTAAAAATTCAAACTGGATTCTGTTCATAAGTATTTGTTCTAGGTAAAAAACCTAAAAAACTATTTTTAAATGTATTTTTTAATATTTTATAAACATTTTACTTAAAAAAAATCGCAAAACCGCAACGTTTTAGGGTCAATTTACCCCCGCATAAAAAAGGGGGTTTGACTGTGAAATCGGTTTGGTAGATTTCGAGAAAAGTTACTCCCCGTTTAAAGTTTTCATGTAATGTGTACCTCTACTACAGTCCGTTAAGAAACGGACATAAAAATTGCTATAACTTTTTTCTTTCGCATATTTTTTCATAATTGTTTTGGGAAAGTAATTTTATGATACTAAGGAACATTTTAAAGCAAAAAAAGAAAAATCGATTTTTTTAAATCCTAAACCAGAAAGTCCCCTTAAATCTTTGCACAATTTTCACTAAAGTTTGCAAGTAAATTTTTCAAAGTTTGCAAGTATGTAAATCTTTTATAAATTTTTAGGAAAGTTTTGGTGCTGTGTAGAAATACTCATAGTCAAATATGGTTTCATTGCAGACTTTGACACTCAATTTTGCGATTTTTGTTAAGAAAGTTTAAAAAAAATAAAAATTAATGGTAAAAGTGTTAAATATATGTACCTATTATTTATTAAATTGAGAAGAAAATTGATATTAAAGATTAATTATTAATTTAAATCTTCAAAAATATGCCAAAATTAACCTCACTTTTACTCACTATTATATTTGTAAATTCACTATTTACTCACTTTTTTCAATCAAAAACTCACTTTTTTCACTACTTTTAACCTCTAAGTACGCTGGCAGCCCTGGAACAATTAAAAGTTAATTAATTTTGAAATAAATTATTATTCTTATTTTTGTTTCAAATATAATTTTATTTTTAATGTAAATCTGTATATCAAAAAAGTTTGATAAATTTGCCTGTTTAAAAAAAACTGAAACTTTTAAGTATACTATTCTGTAAATAGTTAGTAATTAACAATAATAATTTGTTTAAATCTTACTAAAACAATAATAATTATATTTTAAATTTGCATTGGTATTTATGTTAGGTCCAGTAAATTGCAAAATTAGAAAAAATACACCTCTCTGTGTACAATATGTAAAAAGTTAGTAATTAACAATAATAATAATAATTTGTTTAAACAAATATAAATCTAAAAATTGCACAGTATTCTTACGAATTTATAGCCTGACATTCTCCGAAAAGAAAAATCGAATTCGGTTTAAATTTACGACTTAGAGGTGACTTTGAACGTTAGTTTGTATGTAGAGTATAGTCGGAAAATGCGCTTTTTACGGTTGCGCGCAAGGACAAAAAATTCAATATCTCCTAAAGTTTCAGACCCTCCATCAATTTCTTTTTTGGAAAATACTCGTGAAATAAATGGGAATCGAATCATTATTATTTTAAAAAAATAAAAATGGTACTTTTCAAAAAATTGTTTATTTAAAAATTATTTTTTTAATAATTTGTTTTAAAAAAAAATTTTTTTTTTTTAAATATTTTTTTAAATTGTCTGTAAGCAATAAGCATTCCCTGAAAATATCATTAAATTTCATTCATTTTCCTTAGAGATATACCATTTTCAAAATTTCAAAAAAATTTTAAAAACCTCGTAAATCCAAAATTTTTCTAAATCGAAATGAGGTTCTTTACTGGCATGTATTCCACTTCAAAATTTCGAAGTTTCAACAAAATCGAAGAACTAGTGTACAACTTTGATTTTTTAGGCATGGAGCTATCTTTATGCATTATTATTTATCGGGTGGGTCATACTAGACTGATATAAATTGATTTCGGTCATGAGGAATAAAAAAAATAAACACGATTTTTCTCAAAATTCTTGTAAATTGAGTAACAATAAATATATGGGTGATTCTCCAAAAAACCTCATTTTGCATGTAGTCAAGATTTTCTAAATAATTATAATCATTTGGAAAAATACCAAGTCATATTTCCCTATTTTATCACTTTTTCTAAATGTTCTGCAAGCAAAAGTTGTGAAATTTTATTGTTTAATACATTTTTAAAATATTTTACCACCTCAAAATTGATTTTCTAACCTGTCATCTAAGTGTTTTTCATTTTTTCAATACGTAAAACAATTATTTAAAACATGAAAATAGGTACTTTAACAATTTTTTCTAAAAGTTATGCTATTTAAGAATAATTTTCTGAAATATGAATAAAATATGTCGTGTAGTTTTTTTAAATATAGAAAATGAAATTTGTCATGTAGTACCGCGTCATTCCTCTCACTCGTTGAATATTATCCAATATTTTTGCTGTGAGTAGAGATATTGATTATTTATTGTGATCAATATCTAAATTAACATCTCTAATATTAATTTCTTAAGTTACTTTTTAAAAAGTGTCATTATTTTGCGTTAAAAAAATAAAAATTGAGACATAAGTAGAGATTCACAACCTAAAGCGTCATTCCTCTCACCCCTAATAAAAACAATATTAATAAATATAAATTGATCACAAATTTTTTTCACATAAAGTTATCCTTTATAAACATGATAGGGCATTCTTAGTTGGAGGAAAATTATTTGTCAATTAAATAAAATTAAAAAATGTTGAAATTGTCATTCCTCTCACTTTTTTAATGAAAATTAAAAATTGATATGATTGTCGATTGTTTACAAACTGCCAGTGAAAAGTGAACCTAAAATGAATGAAAAATAATTTTTGCCAATTGTTAAAAGAGATGTTTGATAACTGTAAGTATTTTAAAATCTATGAAATTTATAGATAATATTAATAAATTTTGATTATTAAATAATTTTTTGTAAATAGAAAAATATATATAATAAAAAACGCTGGCGTCAAATTTTAACCTCTTAATTTTTTTGTAAATTTTAATTTAAAATATATAATTTAAAAGATAAAAGTTAGAATGATCATGCTATAGAGGTGATAGATTTTTGTAAACTCAATATAATTGACTGCATTAATCCATAAATAATAATTTTTTTTCTTTTCTGTTTGTAACTCACAAAAAGGAGTATTTCGGGAGAATCACCCATATAAACAATTAAAATTTGAAATAACGGGTTTCGGGGAAACTAAAAAATTTATTTACTTTCATTTAAGACCAAGAACATCAAAATGGGATAAAATTTGTAGGCTCTAGACAATTTTGAACAGTAAAGTGTAAGAATTAGGATTCCCGGGCACTCACACATCGCTGACATTGAAACCTGGTCGCGCTTCCACAAAAATTGCAATATCTCGAAAACTATTTGAGTCTCCATCGATTTTCTTTTTTTAAATGAAAGGTGAAATTATAAGGAATATTTTATTACTTGACAAGAAAACTCAAAAATCGTGATTGGAGTTGATCTTCAAACAGTTTTCCGTAAAAAACAACAAATTTTGGCCGTTTTTCGCAAAAAAAGGCATGTACCCTTTCCCCCCCAGCGCTCACAGTTTTTTCACCTAGAAAGATGAAAATTGGTATGCATATGTATTTTCAAAAATGGATTACAGGAAAAATATGGCGAATTTATTTGACATTGATCTTCATAGTGTTTTCAGCGAAAAACTCAAAAATTTTGAAAATTTCGAAACAACTTCATGTACCCCCCCCCCCCTCTGGCACCCACAGTTTTTTTCCTAGAGAGCTGAAAATTGGTATACTCATTTATTTTTACGCGTAGATTACAGGAAAAATATAGCGGAAGTGATTAGAATTGATCTTCATGGTGTTTTCATCGAAAAACTAAAATCTCTTTTTGCAAAGTCGAAAATTTTTTAACCCTTGCTAGTTCTCACAATTCTTAACCTAGTAACCTGGCGTTATAAATTTTTATTCATATTTTCGTGCAGATTTTAACAAACATACAGAAAAAATTATTGGAGTTCATCTTCATATTTTTTTTGCGAAAAACTAAAAACTTTTTTTGATTTAGAAAAAAAGTGTGTATCCTCTCCTTGGTTTTTACAATTCTTGATCTATTGGACTGTACTTTGGCTTATTTTATGTATTTTCATGTGTAGATTTCAAGAAAAATACACCGAACACACTGAAAAAAATATATTTATGGTACTGACATAAATATAGCCAATTCTGACATATTATATTGGTAGATATGATACTGCCATACAGTATTGCTGTTTTAGCCAAACGCAGTGTAGAACAGCAATATGTATTTGAGAGACAATAATATGTATGCGGAGAACACAAATACTGTATTTTAAGAACAGCAATACGGTATTGCTGTTTCAGCTATACATCCTCACCATACTTGTATGTCAAAATTAACATTATATCATTTTTTTCAGTGAACCGATTATTTGACTATTATCAAATAAATATTTATTCCAATCAAATAATTTTTATTTAAATCAATTAAATAATATTTGCTTCAAATACATATTATTTGATACAAATAAATGTTTATTTGATAATAGTTAAGGGTAAGACTCCGTCATAAAATATGCGATTTGCATGGGGTATTTGGATTAGGCTGTAATTTAGTGAAATTGTAGTATTGGTTACTGGAAACAAGTGTGCCAAAAATTTTTTGAAAATTTTGAAATTTGTTGAAGTTACGCCATTTTGAATTTTTTTGTTATAATTTTTTAAAATCTTAATATTTCCGAAAGTTTTCGATCAAATTTGATAAAATTTAGAAGGCTTATACTTGAAATCATGTTTCTTCTGACTATCACATAACAAAAAACAAAAAAAAATTTTTTTCCCAAAAAAAGTCAAAAAAATTTTTTGAAATCGTTTTGCCCGAGCGGGACCGATTTTTGAGTTTTCTTGTCAATTAATAAAAAATTCCTTATAATTTCACCTTTCATTTAAAAAAAGAAAATCGATGGAGACTCAAATAGTTTTTGAGATGTTGCAATTTTTGTGGAAGCGCCACCTGGTTTCAGTGTTAGCGATGTGTGTGCGCGGGAATCCTAATTCTTACACTTTACTGTTCAAAATTGTCTAGAACCTACACATTTTATCCGATTTTGATGTTCTTGGTCATTCTTAAAAAAAATTGTATTTTTTAAGAAGAAATTTATGTTTATTTAAGTAATTTATGTCTATTTTGTTAAAAAATAATTTTATAGTTAATAATTATCATTGTTATTAACAATTATATTTATATAAAATATAAATTAAAAATTAATTAATCAATTTTTTATTACTTATTTATATCTTTATTTATATAAGCATAAATTTGTCTCTAAAAAATACAATTTTTTTAAATAATTGTTAATAGCAATGATAATTATTACCTTTAAAATTATTTTGTAACAAAATACACATAATTTACTTAAATAAACATAAATTTATCTGCAAAAAATACAATTTTTATAAGAAGGACCAGAGTTATCTATGTGTTAATTATCGAAATTATTTTAATAAATTGAATTATGCATAATTATTTATCGGGTGGTCATACTAGACTAACTTAAATTGATTTTGATCATGAGGAATGGAAAAATAAAAAATTAACACGATTTTTTTCAAAATTCTTGTAAATTGTTTACTTTAAGTAACAAAATAATATATAAACAGTTAATAATGATAGCAACGGTTTCGGGGAAACTCTTAGAAAATTTATCTCCTTTCATTTAAGACCAAGAACATCAAAATCGGAGAAAATTGGTAGGCTCGAGACAATTTTGAACAGTAAAGTGTAAGAATCCTACTGTGCGAGGCGTCCCGGGCACTGACACAGCGCTAGCACTGAAACGTGGTCGCGTTTTCACAAAAATTGCAACATCTCGAAAACTATTTGAGTCTCCATTGTTTTTCTTTTTTTAAATGAAAGGTGAAATTATAAGGAATATTTTATTAATTGACAAGAAAACTCAAAAATCGGTGTCGCTCGGGCAAAACGGTTTCAAAAAATTTTTTTGACTTTTTTTGGGCAAAAAAATTTTTTTTGTTTTTTGTTATGAGATAGTCAGAAGAAACATAATTTCAAGTATAAGCCTTCTAAATTTTATTAAATTTGATAGAAAACTTTTGGAAATATTAAGATTTAAAAAAATTATAACAAAAAAATTTAAAATGGCGTAACTTCAACAAATTTCAAAATTTTCAAGAAACTTTTGGCACACTTGTTTCCAGTAACCAATACTACAATTTCACCAAATTACAGCCTAATCCAAAGACCCCATATAATCGATTATTTGAATTAAATAAATTTTTTTTAGTGTAGTTTACGAACAAAGTTTTAATTTTTAAACTATTGCTTGTACGCACTTGCATTACTTAGTGTTCGGCAACCATGTCGATTACCCAACAAAACGCTTTTAGTTGCACCTAATATCGGATTTACCAGTTTTTCCTTATTAAATGTAAAAGAATATGATAACTATTATAAATATTATACAAATAAAGCATTGAAATGCATATAAAAAAATTATTACAAAACTTTGATTTTTACTCTAAAAAATTAAACATTTTTAACAGCTATCACTCTAACCAAAATTTTAACACTTTTATAAAATTGTTCAAAAAGTCCAGAATTACTCAAAAAAATCTATTTATTTATTAAGTGTATATTTTATTCCCATTAAAAGGAAAGTGAATTTTGGTAATATAAAATGTAATAATACATAATAAAGTATAAGTACCTTCGTAAATACAAACATAATCTTGTTTAAACTATAAAATTGCAAAACCGATACATTGACGATAACTGGTGTATTTACCTGAATTGAATTACATCCCAAGGTTACAATTACATATTAATATAGAATTAAAAAAGCCGACTGAAGCTAGCAGTCGCGCTCAGCAACTTCCTTTAGGCGTTTTGTGAGTGTTGGCTATTGTTTACAACAATTTTGTTTGTCTAGTTTTTGGAAATTTATCAGCGATGTATAAACTAGAATTGGTAAAAATCGCATTGTTTCCTTATCCCTCAAATTTTTTTTATTTCGAATTTACTTAAAAAATTATTAAAATCACAAAAATTTTGGTGGATGCTGGCTATTGTTTATAACAATTTTGTTTATTTTATTTTTAAAAATTCATTACTGATGTATAAACTACAATTCTCTAAAGTTGTATTGTTTTCTACTTACCCCTCAGATTTCTTTTATTTCAAATTTGCTAAAAAAAAGCGACTGCTACCTTCAGCCGGCTATTAAAAAATAAACTAGTAAATAAACTAGTAACCAGCTAAAAATCGCTTGTGGTCAAAAAACTGTCCAAGAAAAAAATGTTTCTAAAAAATATGATTTCATTGTAATTAAAGTTTTTGGAGTCGCAAAATTCGAATTTGAAGACAGTTTTTCAAAATTTTAAATGGCGGATCCAAAATGGCGAATTCGAAAATTTTTAATTTTATCAGATTTGCTTGAAACTAGTTACTCGGGGGGTTTTCGGGTTCTCTGATTACGAATCTAATGTCAGATTTTCAAAATTCAAAATGTCGAATCCAATATGGCGGTCGAGAAAATAAAAAATTTAACGGGTTTGTTTAAAACTTGTTACTCGGGGATTTTCGGGGTCGCTGATAACGAATCCGATGTCAGATTTTGAAATCCAAAATAGTGGACCTAAAATTCAATCAAATTGCATGTATCTTGAAATTATCCGCCATATTGGATTCATCATTTTAATTTTGTAAATCTGACATCATATTCGTAATCAGCGACCCCGAAAACCCCCAAGTAACGAGTTTCAAGCGTATTTGATAAATTTTTAAATCTTCATAGTCGCCATTTTAGGTCCACCATTTTGAATTTTGAAAATCTGATTTGAAATTCGGATTCAGCGACCCCAAAAACCTTAGTATGCACTTGGTCATTCAATTCGAATTATTTTTAGTATTTTATTTTTAAAATGGACATATATGGTCACAGTCGTAAAGGTGGCACGACTTTTTGTGGCCACATATGGGCCAAAGATTGTCAAGGGGTTATTGTTGCAAAACAAAAAAATTATTTTCTCAACCTTTAAAGAGTAATTCTTGTCAAACAAACAAGAAAAATCGATTCAATTGCAAGAATAAAAATTATACATGTAAAAAAATGAAAAGCAGATACAATTTAAAGGTCGTAATAATATATAAAAAGACGAAAAAATAAATATGAACGATTTAATAACAGTGCTTTCAACATAGAGACCCGAGGGTTATATAGAATGATAAACAAGAAAGGAAAGGATGGGATTTAAAAGAGGCCACAAAATGTGCGAGAGGAAAACAGCTAAATGAAATATACGAGTTTGTTTATTCCTCGCATTAGTCTCTCCTCAACGACGGCTGAGCCAAGGAAGAGAATATTTACGAGTGCTGCAACAATTCTCGGTTTACAAATCATCATTTTCTGTATTTTTCTGTTGAACAAGCTATATATCTTGTAAAAAAAATTTCCCTCTCTCTCACCTTACAATCTCTATGTATATATATATCCCAAAAGAAAACAACCTTCAAAGCTTAATTTCCATTAAAGTCCTTTGAAGTTTCTCGCATCAAAAAAGAATCGATATTCATTTTTTTCTCTCTCTTTTTTTGTCTGTAATGACATTTTCTTTAATTCTCCTTTGAAAAATTTCCACAAGACTCGAAACGAAAGTAATTTCTTATTCCAATAGAGTTCGATGGGGGAAAACTAAATTTTCGTTCCTGATGACTTAATCGTGAAATGTAAACCAATTGAGAAATGGGTTGAGAGGAGTGAAGGAGGAGGGAGGGGTAGATGGAACAGAAGGACAGTAGATTTCTCGCTGACAACATTCCCCTTTGACGTTTAAGTAAACATTTCCTTATCTACTTGACAGAAATCAATTAAGACTGTGTGGCTAATACAAAATCATATAGACCATAATTTTGTCGATCCGAGAAAACTTTTCGTTTCAATGAAAAGTCGTGTATATTTTTCATGAAAACAAAAATTAAAAAACCCCTTTACGGATAGTAAGGGCGTACTAGGCGTGAAGATGTGGACTAATTGATTTTTGGTGGTCCTCTTCGGTTTCAAGGACCTGAAAAACATAAGAATAGACACCTCATTCGACTTTTCGTAAAAAATGTAATTTAAATCCTCTCTAGGGGTGTATTTAGGGCATTATAAGGGGTAAAGGTAAACATGTGCTTCACTACGCATTTGTTTTAGTGGGATGTTTCGGTTTCAGCAACCCACAAAATATAGGAATAGACATTCTACTCGACTATTTTGGAAAACTGACATGCTGATAGTGGTAGCGGGAAAATGGTTCATTAAAAAAAATGTTAATGGTCATATTCAGTTTCAGCGACTCCAAAAACATAGGAATATAAGAATCTTCTTTTATCTTCTTTAACCTTTAGCTAAGGTTTTGTCCTAAAAGGACATATACATGAAAAAGTGGGACTAGAATGTTTAAATATTGAAAAATAGAATTTTCTCCTAAACGGAGCTAAAAACCGGGTTTAGAGCGCTCCGGTGGGTATAGAAAACTCTTTTTCTCAATGTTTAAACATTCTAGTCCCACTTTTTCATATATATGTCCTTTTAGGAAAAAATCTCAGTTTTCGTTAAAAAAAATTGTACCTTTCCCTCCGAAAAATTAAAATTTATTTTTAATTTTGACTTTTTTGGGTCAATAATTTTTTGTTTCAAAATGTTTATTTCCAATCGAAAGAGCATGAAAAAACCTTTCCACAATGACTTTGCCAAGTTTTTATGTTTTGTAGTTTAAGAGTAAAAATTGTCAAAATAAGCATTGTACTGAAAAACCTAAAAATTTAACCCCCTCCCCCTCGAAAAATATTGGACTAGGTAAAAAAATATTTTCACAAAAAATTAGTATCTATTAGTACTACAAAAGCCCCAAGTTTAGCTACGATTGGAGAAAAACTTTTCTCCACCTTGATCACTTGACATGGAATCGCTCATATATATATATATATATATATATATATATATATATATATATATATATATATAATCAAAAGCTAAAGTATTATCCGTCACGAATCACTGGATTTCAACACAAGTGTCACTTGAATGACAAATAATCAGAATAATTGAAGTTAAAAAAACCAAAGTAGAATCTACTTTGGGTGGGGAAAAAGAAAAGTAAAAAAAGAGTGTAAAGTGGTCTTTAAAAAAAGTAAAAAGTGCTTGAAAGAAATAAAAAAAATAGGAAAAAAACAAGTGGCTTGAAGTTGATAGAGTAAAGCTTCACTTTAAAGCATGCTTAATAGTCGTGAATAATCACTGAGTCGCTCATTAATTACACAACAAAGGACCCAGTCATTGAAAAGCCACAGACAATCCTACAAATTCTGTGGCCAGTCCAAGATATCCCTGATGTGTAATTATGTCAGCTAATTGAAGTCTGATTCGATTAATAAACGTGACCGATCGCGCATCTCTGATGGTTAGCAAATTGTACCCGGCTAACGGAATTGTAAACTAATTGATAGCGCGCAATACGAGTGGAAATTGGAATTCGATTACAAGTATAAAGGATTCTTAGCCGAAAAAAAGAAAAAAAAATAATTTTTTCTTTTTTTAAAATTATTACAAATTGAAATGAGAAAAAGCACCAAATCATGCTTTAACCAATTAAAAGAGATCAATGACAATAGAAGTTTGAATGAAACTTGTGTTGATTTTATTTTATTCAATTTTTATAACTGTTTAATTTCATAAACCGTGGAAAAATACCGTTAGAAATTTCTGTACTGACAGACCATTGAATTTTCTCCTTGAATACTAAATAACTTAACAATTTTTGTGTTCCGACTATTTTTGATGGTGTATTTATGATCCAAATGTAATATTTTTTTTTATTTTTTCAAAGAAGAAGAAAAGTTGCAAAAACGTAGAAAATATGAGTCCTCGATAAAAATTCTGAGTGGAAAATGTCCTGTGAAGATAGGAGGCAAAGGTGTAAGGCAAGTCACGTAGGACTATGTCAGACCATGAACTTTTTGAAGTACAAAAGTTGTGTAAGGAATTTTTTTTCCGATTGGAGAAGTAACAAATAAATGATCGGAGAAAAATAAATAAAATGCCAACAATATTAGAACCATATTGGAAACAAATATTGCAGGAATGTTAGAAAAAATATTCAGGCTTTATTGTGACAGTAGAAAACTGAATATTGATGCAATATCTTGGCAATATCATGATATATCATAGCAATGTCGTAAAAAACATTATGGTAATATTATGAAAATATTCTAGAAATATAGCGGCAATATTATTGAATACCATGGAAATATCGTGGTAATAATATCATGAAATATCACGAAAATAAAGTAAAAAATCTAATGGAAAAACAGTGACAAAGTGGTAAAAATATTGTGGGAATATAGCTGTAATATCCATAAGATAGAACGGCAATATCATTAGATATCATGGCAATATTGACAAAAATTTTGTGCAAACATAACCATTGTTGTGTCAAAATTACCGCAAAAAGTTGTTTATATCTTAAAAATATTTAAGTAAGGTTGCATAATTTTGGAAAAATGTTGACTTAAAAATATAATTAACAGAATATTGTTATAATTCTTTTGATAATGTTGTAACAACATTGTGTGAAAACTAGGTTAATAGTGTGGCAAAATGTTTTGAATATATGTTCAATATTGAGATAGTATTATAGCAATATTAATATAAGTAGACATATTTACAAAATCTCGACAATAAAAAGAACATTGTAAACATTGTAAATATCCTGGCAATATATTATATCTCTACAATATAAAACCTATTACTAATTTCTTGTCAATATTTTATCAATATTGATAGTAAGTATTGTGGAAAAAAGTATTGTTAATATCCTAGCAATACAAAAAAATGTGTCAACTTGTCAATATATTAGTATTATGACAATACAAGTCATATGTAGTAGAGGAGAGTGGTCCTAAGTTGGCTGCCTAAGCGAAATAATATGCATTATTTAACTATTTTTGTTTAGAAAATGAAGCATTGTTTTATTTTATTTATTTTCAATAGTGGATGACTGCGGAAACTGACGTTTTTGTAGTATGTATTTTCTATTGTTTTTTGTCTTTGTTTAATTCCAACGTTACACTTTCTCAGTCTTTCTCGGTTATGAAAAACACAAAAAAGATGGAAAACATAAATAAAAACAAACAAAAACAATAAGTGGCCAACTTAGACCCACGGCCAACTTAGATTCTCTCACCCCTATTATCTAATATTTAAGGGCATGTCCAAGTTGTGAAATGTAAACAAACAAAAATGTAAACAAACCAAGCACTAAAATCACATTTCGGAAACAGCCTTTTCTCCCATAAAAATTAACATTGGACAGCTTTTTTCATAAAAATGATAAATTAGTGTGTCAAAGTTTCCAATGAAATCAAATTTCATTATAAGCAATTAACAGTAATTACTAAAACAACTAATTCAAATGACCTGTAAAATAGCATTTTTGACGCGTCGCGAAAAATAAACTGTTTGAGTATATCAACCGCACCGACGATGAAGAAGTCTCATATCAGCGATTGGACCTTCAACATGTGGAAAGGGAAATTTTTCCCTTTCCTCCATGAAATTACAAGGAGAAAGGGTAAAAACTTCTTCATCGTCCGTGCGGTTGATATAGTCAAACACTTTATTTTTCGCGACGTGCCAAAAATGCTATTTTCAGGTTATTTTAATTCGTTATTTTAGTAATTGTTTTTATTCCTCCTGGTCAAAAATTATTTCATTGGAAACTTTGACACTCTAATGAATCATTTCCTTTATGAAAATGAAAAAATGTTAATTTTTGTGAGAGAAAAGGCTGTACGAAAAATGTGATTTTAATGCATTCTTAGTACGGTCTGCGCATGCGAAAAGAGAAGCAGAGTCTCAGGTCGCGAAAAATTAAAGTGTTGGAGTATATCAACCGCACGGACGATGAAGAAGTTTTTACCCTCTCCATTGTAATTTCAAGAAGGAAAGGGAAAAATTTCCCCTTCCACATGTTGAAGGTCCAATCGCTGATACGAGACTTCTTCATCGTCTGTGCGGTTGATATACTCAAACAGTTTATTTTTCGCGACGCGTCAAAAATGCTATTTCACAGGTCATTTGAATTAGTTATTTTAGTAATTACTGTTAATTGCTTATAGTGAAATTTGATTTCATTGGAAACTTTGACACACTAATTTATCATTTTTATAAAAAAACCGGTCCAATATTAATTTTTGTGGGAGAAAAGGCTGTTTCCGAAATGTGATTTCAGTGCTTCGTTTGTTTACATTTTGCTTTGTTTACATTTCACAACTTGGACTTACCCTTAAGTAAATATCGTGGCAAAATTGTAATTATATTCTACAATAGTAGAAAAAAATTTAAGAAGTTGACGGTAACGGGAGTTGGGAGTAAAATTTTGCGAGTTAAAAATTAACTCCAAAAGAGAGTTAATTTAAAAACATGTTATTTTTACTGTGTAAATTTTAACTCACTTTCTTTTAACTCTGCGACTTTTATAGAATCCCCTGAGAAATAAAAATTTAACTCCCTTATTTACAGTGTATTATTTATTATCAATGCATTGGAAATGTAGTGGCAATATTATGATAACATTCAGGTAATATTGAAGGAAGGCATACTCAATATTTCTGCATCTCTGTTAGAATATAATCACAATATTGTTCGTACATAATACAAAACATTGCTCTTTAATATTGAGACAGTACTTTTGCAACGTTTTTCGTACTATTTAGCTACATAAATTATAATATATTCCACATTTATGTTAACAAGCCAAGTTCAGTTGCTTTCTAATTAGGTTATCATTTCTCTAAGCTCGACGACAATCCAAATACTCTCAACTATTACATGAAGTGGTGTAAGTCTTGACTGCAGAGCTTCTATTGAAGTTTCAGATATGTTAACGAGGCTAAAACAACTTGGATAAACATGAGATCCATTGTCAATATATCTTACCTCATGAATTTCAATCACAACCCTACCACACCTGCACTCACACACACACACACACACTTCCAACATCAACATATTTTCTCAACTATATAATTTTATTCCAAAAGGCAAACTTGTTCTCTCGACTGTTGAGGTTAATCTTTAGCGTAAACGTGTACCCGCAACTTCCTGTCTCTCTCTATCTCTCTATCTCTGCTTTCTTAATTATAACTGATATTTAAAATTTCAACTACCAAAAACTGGTCTCAAGATAGAAAAATACGATTAAGAAGGAAAAAATAATACTTTCTTTACTAACGAGTGTATATTGTTTTGTAAAAAAGGAATTCAACGAGAAAAATTGTTTCTTTTTATGCCAACTTATACGTGACATTCATGAAAGAGTAATTGTTGTTCTACCCAAGAAGCTTTCTGACTAAAGGTAATCACATTCGTGAGAGTTTTTCTAATTGATCACACACACACACACACACACACATATATTGAATCGTGAATGTGTGTGACACCACATATGTAAGTACTACAATTAACTTGGTGTACATATAAAACCGAGAACATCAAATGGCTTTTTTTCTCCTAAAAAGAAAAAACAAAACTTTCCAGAGAATTTTCACTCCCAACGCAAAAGGAATCTTCCAATTCGACTAAGAAACTCACATGCTGGGTCTAATTGAATTCCAAACCAAGAGTCCCTTAAGGGGTTTTCGTCTCTTTCAATAAATTCAAGACAAGCAAACCGGAAAAGCGTTTTAGCTCTTTGAAAAGAAAAGCTGAGTAACTTGTTCCCAAATCGCTGCAAACTTTTTTTTACTACGAAAACAATAAACTTTATGTTCTAATTTCACTATTTATCTTTATACAACGAAAATATGGGCACTTGCCCCAATTTAACAATACATTTTATGTAAAACCGATTAAATTCGTTTTTATATTTGCTTTTACTTAAATTTTAAATTAAGGAGAAATTGTTTATAACATTTTCATTATAAAAAATGATTGTTATTAACAAAGCTTTAGTCATTACTCTTAATAATAACGCCACTGAAAACTTTGTTAATTCTTTTTTGACGAATAATCAATTGTGTGTTTTATTATAAAAATAAAGTTTTTGAAAAAACTTAAAAAGTCAAAAACACTAAGTAAATATTAAAAAATCTAGGACTAGATTATGATCAGCTACTAAAAAGTGTTTAATCAGCCTCTGCCCAGTGGCTGATTTAAAAAAGAATTACACTTTTAGCCAGCTGCAGTTCAGACAGTCTTACCAGAAACTAGTCAGTAAATAAACGGTCTATTTTGGTACTGTACAGCGCCATGAAATTTTTCCACTCGGGTTTATGAAAATCCAAAAATTTCTTTCTTTGACAACTTTTTTCTAAACTCAATACTTCCAAAGTTATAAGCTATTAAAAATAGGTCAACTTTTAAAAATCCTAACTGTCGAAAATTCATAACTCGAAAATTTTGGCAATTTTGGAAAAATAAAAAAATACGTATTTAATATTTTTCTATCCAGGCAATATTGTGTCAATATTTTAACAGTAATATGTCAAAATATTGTTAATGTTGTATCAAAGTATGGGCAATATTTCTGTAAGAAAGGCAATTGTGATCAATATATAATGACAATATTGAAACAATGCTAAAACAGTATTATTATTATATCCATTAATAAGTTAATATGAAAGTAATATTGTCTTAATATGACAGCAGTATTAAGGAAATATCACTGTAAAATAGAAGAATTATCTTGACAAGAATATGTAAATGTCTCTAAAATAACATCTTGGAAATATATTTGCAGTAATAAATAAATACAGTGACAAAATTTCGCCAATATTAAGGCAATATTAAAGAATATCATGGTAATACTCAGATAATAAAGAGACTATATTAAGGAATGATGAGATATTATCTTGAAAATCTTGCCAAAATTTAAAAAAAAATTAAATATATATTTTCACAAAATTACAAAACAATAATCATTATATTAAGGCCATATTGTAGAAATTTTCAATATAATGAGACAATATTATGGCAAAATAGACTTAATAATAAGATCATATTTTGCAAAATTGTAATCATATTAAGTAGTAAAACACCATTAAAAAAAATATAGAAACAATGGTAAGACAACGTAGGGGCAAAATTTTATTAATATCATGTCAAAAATACAGCAATATCACGCTTATACTAAGGTGATATTGAGAAAAGAAATTGTAATTATGTTTAAATGTTAAAAGTACAACATGGCAATATTGAAAGAATATTTTGTCTATATTGGAGTAGTGTTGGTACAATATCTTTTCAATAATTAGAAATAATGTTTTCGATAATGTAACAATTTTAAAGAACATCGTGGTAATATTTCGAGTATATCTTTTCAATACGGTGTCAATATTATAACAATAGTTATTGCCAATAATTAGACTATAATTTTTAACAATATTAAAGCTGAATCGTAACATAATTTTCATAATATTAAAGTTATAACGTTGCAATATTTATGCATTATATAAAGATATCATGGCAAAATCCCAATATTCTTGTGCAGAAAAATTTATTCATCATTGTTTCAATATTTGATTACATTTGGGAACCATTCTCTCCTTTAATTAAGAATTCTTTTTATTTCTTTTTTAAGAAGTCAAAAAAACCTTTAAGCAGTAAAATTCAGAGAAAATAAAAAATTCCTCGAAATTTTGTAATTAAATACATAAGTACCTTATAAATTAAAGCAATTTAATTTAATTTTTTTCCATATAAAACTTTATTTTTTTTAATTTTGATGACGAATGATTCATAGTAATTTCATTATATCCATGGCAAAGCATATGCGAATATATGCAACTCTGGACACAGCATCACTGCTAACTAGAGTGTAACAGAGTGGGTTGAGAGTTTAATGGCTCTACTGATGTACAATATGGAAATAAATTGGCATTCAGCATTGGGCAAAAAAATTTTTTTTTTATTGTAACTGAAGTGAAAAATTAATTAAGGTGACGTGTCCTGTAACTCAATCATCATATAACGAGCAATATTTTCAATTGAAGTGTTCAATTGAATAACCCTTTTTCTGTTATTATAAAATTTATTGCTTAATATTTTCCAAAACGAGATAAAACCATTTTTAACGCATTTTGTACATTTTTTTAAAATTGAAATAAAAATAAAATTTATCCAAACGTGAAAACCACTCATGCAGAAATTGCCCTAACCGGTCCCTGAGTCCTCATGAAACAAGGAACCCGACCGGGCCTCGGGCTCCCTGTTTCACAGCGGTTTGGGGATGCCAGGCCCCTATCAAAATTCCTGCACGGGTAATTGTATGCTATTAAAAAATAAAAAACATTTTATAACGAAAATAATGTTTCGATTTAATAAAAAAATAAATAAATTATTGATTTTGATAAAGTTGACAAATTTCACTATTTTTTGTGTATTTTATATTGGAAATTTCATATTTTAAACATATTTTTCCATTTTATAATTTCGTAAAAAGAAATTTAAGGAGTTTTAGTTTTCAACATATCATGTAATTATTATTCTAATTCGCAAATGTATACTTTTTAAGCCACTTTGCCGTTTTTAGTAACTGTGACAGGAAATTTTTATACAGTTTTTCGAAATATTCGCACAGCGAAAAACACTTTAATTTTTAATGCCAAACGCTGAGTTGATTGCGTAAAGCTACTTAGAAGAATTTTCTTTGAGCGTACATTCTTTTTCAGTTTTATTACGAGATATAATGAAAATTTGCGAGAATGTTTATTATTTCACTAAGGTTTATTATATTAAAATAGATAAAAAAAATGTATTCCTTTTTATTCGATATTTGAATTAAAATTAAAATTGCCAAATTTATTGTAATACCTATATTTAATGATATTTTTCATAATAAATTTAATGAAGTACTAAATAATTTTAATTTACTAAATTTATAATTTAAGTGTAACAATTTTATTTAGTAATCAAAAATATAAAATAAAAATGAAATAAATAATAAAAGGTAATATTTGTAATTAAATAAAATCAAACAATTTTTTATTTTCACTTTTTTTCGTTTTAAATAAATTATTATTAATTTCGTAGAATAAACTTATTGGAAAAATATATTGAAAATTAAAAATAACATTACTTTTATTCGCAATTAAAATTTAACATATGAAATTAGAAATTCTTTTTTATTATTTTTAAATTTCTTAATTAATTTTTTGTTTTCTATCTTCGAAATAAATTGAAAATGACAAATTTTTATAGAATTATATTGAAAAACATGTCCATGCCTTTTAATAGGATTATGGCATTAATGAGAGAATAATACTGAAAATGAAAGGCAAATTAACGACGAGACAAATTCTGATGCACCTGCTGTATTAATTCTTGGATGTTATCGGTTGATTACACGTCCTTCTTGTATTGAAAATTTCCCGTTAAATCTTCGTCACAACCAAATTAATCAGAATTTGAATTTTCCAATTAATTAAAACAAAATAAATTTATTTACATTCAAGTAATAAGAATTTAAGAGATGTTTCAAATTATTTTTTATTTATTTTTTAATAATAAAAATTGTTCATTAGTCGAATGAGTTAAAAGCAAACTCTTTGAAAAAATAATAAAATAAAATTATTATTATAGCAATAAAATGATTTTTACTGCTTTGTTACAATTTTTTCATTTCATTTTATAATTTTATTCCATTTTATTTCACAATTTGCTTGAAAATGTTTTTTAAATTTCTTACAATAGTTTTTACACTTTAAAAAAAAATCTAAGCAAAGAATAATTGTTAGTTTGAAATATAAGGTAACTGTCCCTATTTGTGGACTACTTAAATTTCCACTACACTTAAAAGTGAAAATATTACCTTTACGTTTCTTTTAATAAAAATCTTTTTTTACGATAAGAAGATATATTAATTTTAAAAGCAAATATGACTTCAAATCAATTTTTTATTATCAAAATATAGTAAATTATTGTGTTTTTATGAAAAAAGGTTAATGTACCAATTTGTGAACTAATTAGTATTTTTCATGAATACGCTACGATACACTCATTTTTATATGCATTAGCTGTTTAAAAAAGTAAACTAATATCAAATCTCATAAATACTCACTTTAATTTATAAAACTTCAGTTTTTTTTGCTCTGATAAACTCTAAAACGTAAACCTGTCAAATGATTTGATTGCTTGCAAATGTCAAAATACAAAATATAATTATTAAAACATTTTTTTCATAAAATACCGTTTTATAATAATAAAATATGTTTCAGGATAAAAACCAACTACTTACAACAGTATATTTAATTGATTTCTATTTAAACTTGCACATTTATGCGCAAAGTGCACAAATCGGTACACGTGCACAAATAGGGACATTTGCGTTAATACGAAAATTGTTACCACGAAATTCAGTTTGACTAATCACTTACAATAACCATGTTCTTGATTTTTAATTTCAAACGTTTAAAAATGGATTCTAAATTATTTATTTAATTTTGCTTCCTCTCTCTGCGGAAGTTTTACATTCGTGACGATTTTCAATTTTTCAAAAGAAGGTTATATGGACTCATTTTCATCTGGAACATATGTATATAAAGTTCTGAGCAAATGTCCAGATGTATGTGTGTGTGTGTATGTCACAAAAAAATTGTGTACAAAATATCTCAGACAAATTTTAATGGATTTATCTGAAATTTTGCAGGCTGATTGCAGTCATTAATACCTAAAATCTGACGCAAGGATTTTCGAATATATCTATAAAATTTCTTTTTACACAATTTTTTCAAAATTAAAAAAAAATTTTTTTGCATTTTTTGAAATAACTATTTTATTTATTAATATTTTCATTAACTATTGTCAAAATTACATTCCTGACAAGAAAACGAATCAATTGCTGTATACAAAGTATACATTTTATAAAAACTTTTAAAAGAGAAACTCTAGAATTTATTATAATTTTTTTTTTATGATGATATTCGCTAATTCCGTTTTCCGTTTAGTTGGAAAGATACTTTTAATTGCCACTGACGTAATGTGACTTTTTCTCTCAAAATAAATCGATAACTTCTCAGATTTGCAGTAGAGTAGTCTTTTCAAACTGACACGGTAAGCGGAAGTTTCTGAAGAAATATTTTCACGTCAAGAGACGTGGCCTTGCTAACTCATACGGAAAGCATTTCTTTCCACTTGACAACTTCAAACGGAAAGTCCGAAAGCTTTGAGGAAAAAGTTCACGTTTCCTTGGAATAAATTATCGATAACAATATTTGAAAATAAAAAAAATTTTTTTGGTGTTTTTTGATTGAAAATAATGGGAAATACGTTTATGGTATGTTTAGATAACATTTAATCTCAATTTGTGTGTAGGTAAATAAATTTATATTTATTTTACAGTAAACATTTATATTTAAAAAATATAGATTTAATCTAAATTTAATTTGTTAGATTTGGAAAATATTTAAATTTTGTTAAAAAATATTTAAACAGAAATAATTATTCTATTTTTTCTAATTTGTAAGAACTTATTAATTTTTAATATATATATATATATATATATATATATATATATTTCTACATTATAAAAAGATATCGCCGCCTACGCCGCTGCTGCTTTAAGACTCTGAAGTTGGCCACTTATGTCAAAATTGACCTATTTTTTTATCTTAGGTCCAAAAGAGGCCCAATAACGGCCTCACGTTACGTCAAAATCAGCGTCTAAATCGACCTATTTTTTACCTATAGGTAAAAAATGAAAAATAATGGCATTACATTACGTTTAAATCGCCCTAGTATAAAAATTTGGTGGCGCTAGCACGGTGCCACTCTCGCGTTTCATTATGCAACCCAGCTTAAAATCCCCGTACAGGATCCTTAAAGGATCCTCTTGGGATCCTGAACAGGTCCTGTGCAGGATTCCATACACTTAAGTGCCTGCAGTTTACAAAACTACAAAGTTTCCTGTACAGGATCCTGCAAGTGTTCCTGTACAGAAACCTTTACAGAAATCTTTGATAACTAAGGTTCCTGCATCGGAACCTGCACAGGAACCCTGTCCCAAAATCCCGTACGAGATCCTCTACAGGACCAGTACGGGATCCTGTATGGGATACTGCGCAGGACCTGTACAGGATCCCAAGAGGATCCTTTAAGGACCCTGTACGGGGATTTTAAGCTGGGAAGAGTGGCGCTAAGAGCATTTGAAACACTTTTGTTCTCTAGCGTCTTCCTCGCATTCTACTCGCGCGTTAGAATGAACATAACCTCACCTGCCAAAACTTTATCTCATGAATCAAAAAGTTATTCTTATATGAAGGGTGGAAAGACAAAATGAGTTAAGTCACAATTTCATGATTTTACAGGATACAGGAATAATACATTTAAAAACTTTCCTAGTCATTAAGAAAAAATCGAAAAAAAACGATGTATTATTTCGCTTTATCGCTTTTAAAATAATTAAAAGTTGATCATTTTAGGTTATGTTAAAACAATAAATTAATGTTTACTTAACAGATGAAAATATACGTAATTAAAAAACGTTAATTTTTACTTAAATATAAAAAATATGTAGGTAAAAAAATGGTTAACCCAAACTCTAATTTAATTTTTACAACATACTTGTTAAACTTGTGGAATTATATTTATACATATTATTAGTTTATAAAAATTATCTCTCTAAATCTAAATTATTAGTAAAAAATCACTAATAATTTAATTGCAAAAGTTAAGTTACTATTTAAAATTAATAAAACTTTTCTGTTATTAGGTTAATTAAAAATAAAGAAAACAATAATCCAGTTTAAGGTTATGTTTTCTTTTTCGAATCTAGAAATTAATAGTATGTTTGATTTATGAAAAGTATTTATTGTTATTCTTGGTGATAAATCGTCAGATTCATAACTTAAATATATTTAAAAATTTTCTTAGAGGTTAAAAAAGATATTCACATATTAAGAATTCTTTTATAAATAAGTACATAAATTAACGAATGATCAAGATATAAATTTATAATACATTATTAATTTATATTTAAATTTAATAAAAATTACAAATATATAAATACTTAGAATTCCTTACTATTATTGTTTCCAAGTACCACATCAGTATAAAGCACACAGTACATACACCGATGACAGTTTATGCAACAGAAATTTTAGGTTATGTTTCATTCTAGCGGGAAGTGCTCGCGCCATGCAAGGCGCTACAAGACGTCAGCGCGATAGACTGCCATGCAAATTCCACTGGCGGCGCTAGCATGTATCTAGATTTCCATTAAATTTTTCTACTAGGGTCTATGTTTAATTTGATCTATTTTTTATCTAAAGGCAAACAGAAGCGCGATGACCTTCAGGTCAGAAAGAGATGCAATCGTTACTTCCGTTGCATTACATTACGTCAAAATCTACTTCTAATTTGACCTATTTTTCGACCTACAGGTGAGAAGGAGATGCAATTTTGTCATTACATAACGTCAAAATCTATACGTCTAATGTAACCTATTTTTTACCTAAAGCCACAATAACAGAGAAACAATAACGGCCTTACATTACGTTCAAATCTGTGTTTAATTTGACCTACACTACATTTATAAAAATAGTTTTGACCTACACGTCTAGTAAAATTTACATGTGTTCCGTCTGTCCTCAAAATTAGGTAAATTTTAAGGGCAGTTTTGACATATACGTCCAAAATTGACAAACAATTCCATCTACCCTGAAAATTTAAGTTTATTTTAAGGAAAATTTAGCCCATATGTCAAAAAATGACAAACAATTTCTTCTGCCCTTAAAATTTAGGTCTACTTTAAGGATAGTTTTCATCTACACGTCATAATTTGACGAATAAACTCCTTTTGACCCGATCTTCTCTCAAAATTTAGGGTAATTTTAAGGGCAGTTTAGATTTACATGTCAAAACTTGTCAAACAAAAGGCTCATAAGGAGTCCCAAAAGTACCACAGGTCAAAATTTAGGTCAAATTTGATATACTTTTTAACCTATATGTCAAAAAAGCAACTTGATTAGGATCCGTCAAGAAATCGTTCACTAAAATCAAAATTTTAAGACCAATTTTACCAAATTTTCAACCTACAGGTTAAAAGATAAGCCAAATTTAACCTACACGGAAAGAGATTCTGTTAATATTTGTTAAAATTGGTAATAGAATTTAATACATTCTTTTTCATTTTAGGGAAATCGTGTTTTATATTAAAAATTAATATTGTATATATTAGTAGGCAGCTCTCAATATATTTTAGAAAAATTAGTAAAAGAATTACAATCTTTAAAACTGACTATATTAAAATTATAGTCCAGGAAAGTATCGAAAGAATCCCTTTAATATAGCCAATACTAAAAATTATGAGTGAGTCGAAAAGTATGGAAAATAAAAAGACGTTAGAAGGAGAAGAATAGAATTAGCGTTTCGAGAGTATTTCACACACACATCCACACAAATGAGTTAACGCAAGCACTATACTATACATATAAACACAAACTATATACAATTTCGGAGATATATGTTAAAACCTAAAACGCATACATATAAACTTAACCGATACAAATAAACACAATGTCAAACGCACGCTGTAGATTGGAAAATACAGTTCTCAACTTCCTTATACACTAAACTCGAAAAATTTTCTGAACTAGCGAGAAAGTAATATTTTCTCAATATTTTGTTTAACAAAGTTCTTAATTTATTTTAAGTTATATATAAATAATTTTGTATGGTGGGTCAAAATTTTATTGAGACATATTTCTCATAATACTGTTTTTAAAATTGATTGTTTCTGGAAACTAATTTCTATTCAAGTTATATCTAATTTTACTTTATTTAAAAAAACTCATCATTTAATTTATTAGCAAAAGAATTTTTATACATTTTATATAAAATGCAGCATTTCTTAAATCATTTTTTAACATTTTCCAATGAACTGGTTTAGTTAAAAACTCTAAAAGAAATTGAATTTTAAAGAAGTTACAAATGATTGCAAAAATTAAATTAATTTCAAAGTAGTAAAATCATTTTTAAAAATAATAAAACTCATCATAGAATTTTAATTATTTTTAATACAATTTTAATAAAATTCTTCGTAGAAATTTAATTAATTTCAATAATTTATCAAAAATCAATTATTTTTAATATCTACTATTTCAATAAAATTTCACAAAAGAATCCAATTATTTAAAAACAAATATATTATTAAAATTCGTCTTAAGAATTTAATATTATTTTTCAAAGTAATGGATAAATTCCTTCGCAGAAATTTAGTTACAGTCAAAAAATTAAAAAACTTCTAATAAAAATTTCATTCATTTTTATAAATAATAACATTTTTCTCCAAAATTCAATTATTTTCAAAAACTGTTCTAAAATAAAGAATTTTTAATATCCAGCACTTTAATAAAATTTCCCAAAGAATTGAATGGTTAAAAAATTTTTTTAAACAATTTTACGCAAATATTTAATTGTTTTCATAAATAATAAAAATTTAATAAGAATTCAATAATTTTTACAAAGATTCAATTATATTTTATATAATTTTCTTTAAAATTTCTCTAACAATGGAATTATTCTTAAAAATTTTATTAAAATTCGTCAAAATAATTCTTTGAGAGTACAATAACTTTAAGAAACATTCAATTATTCAATAAATTATTTAGTTTTATATTTAAATAATTGAATTTTTGAAGAATTTTCTCATAAAAATTGATTTAAATATGAATATTTTAGTTGTAAGGGTTCATTTTAATCACCTTACATTTAAAATATAAAAATTAATTAATTACATAATTTAATTAAAATATTGTATTATAATATTTAAAATATTAATATAATTAATATAAATATTATAATTCTCAAAGAAACTTGTAATGCCTTAATTTACCCCTGTAAAAGGAAAACCCAAAATACAACAAAATCGAGAATTAAATAATAATTCTAAAATAATTTAAGAGATGTCAATAATTACAATTAATATTGACCTCTCCTAAATATGACATTGCGCGTAAACTGTATAAATACTTGCGCCGCGATGAGAACGATCACCAGGGATGCCAGCAGGCGGCGGAAATTCTACCCCACCGCGCCGCCAATTCTTCCCCCACTATACCTACCGTCGGAGGAAACGCAGAATACACGGCAATGCTTGCTTTTTTCTTTTTCTCAATATAACAGCGAAAACGTATATTGGGCGAAATCGGCGCGAAATTCAAACTCTTGTTTGAAATCATTCTGGTATTTATTATTATAATATTTAATTTTAATTGATTAAATGCATAGAATTTAATGAAAATAGTACTTAATTATTAGTATATATTTATTTATTTACTCTCCCTACAATAGGTAGGGTTCGAGACTCCCAAATACATACATAATACACTTAACCTATATTTACAACAATCCTTACAACTAAACACTCTCTTCATACAACTTAACCTAAACGCAACTCAACCTACATACAACTCTCTCCACGCTCTCAACCTTACTAATCGCCAGTGCCGGGCTTCCGTTTCCAGTTCCTTCTATGCCCATGCTGGCTTCGACCCAATTCGCCCACCCTTTTTCAAAAAAACCTTCTACTCCTTTTTCACCTCTCTTACACCATCCAGACATCCACTTTTACTCATCCATCCATCCATCTAAGCAGAATCTTATCACCTCATTCCCAGCCTATCCCTGTCAATCACACTTTACACGCTTCCATCACACCTCCCGTATCCTCTCTCACAACATACTTTACCCCATCCACCCAAATACACTCTTTACCCATTCTTACCTGTTTCCCACTCGCTCTCTCCATCCACGCTCTTTCCCTCAATAACCATACCATTCTTCTCTCCCTCCAACTTCTATCCTCATCTATTCTTATTACACTTCCTTTCAGTCTTCCTTTCACCCTCATCACATCCATTTTCTCTTCCTCACTACCCAACTCCACCAACCATAACTTTGGTACCCCATATTCTCCCCTTCCTAACGCTTTTACCATTCCAACTGAGGCATTAACCCCCACCCACGTCAACACTTTTTTCACTGCTCTTTTACCCTCCATCACACCTACATTCATACCTCTAATCACTATATTCCTTTTCCTTTTTTCATTTTCCACTACATCCACTCGTCTTGACAAATCTCTCACTTTACACTTTACACTCTCATATTCACTTTCCTCAATTTTCTCAGTCCCCTCATTTACTTCCTTTATAAATTTTTCCAATCCATTCATTCTTCTCCACATGCTTTCCTTTTCCTTTTTCCACTTACTATCCCATTCATTCCACATTTCCTGCAATTTCTCTAACCCCTCTTCAATTTCCCCTATCTCTTTGTCCCTTGTTTCCCCATCTTCACAGATATCCATCACATTTCCCCTCACTCTCTTAGCTCCTTCATCCATCTCATCCTTCAACATCCATACTAACTCCAACAAATCCATACAATCCTCACACGTCATCTTTTTTCCATTCTTTCCTATCCCCCTTACAAATACTCGCGCCTTTTTCTCATTCTCGCTATCACTACTTGAATCAAACTCAGACATTCCAGAAATCTACCTTATCACTCAATGCTCAAAATTTTTCCACTCTCTCTACCTTCTCTTCTCTCTCGCTTCAAGCAACCTAACCTCACTAAACACACTTCACTTTTTTACCTTTTTTATCACTCATACATTCACCACTCTATACAAACATACCTTTTCTTTACACTACCACAAATTATACTACACAATCAACACTCTACACTACCCACCCTTTTTTCAAACCATCAAATTTCTCAAAAAAATCTTAACTTTTTCCAAACGCGTGTACACCGAAACGGTACCGGAAACGGAAGCCTACTTAATTACTTAATTATTAGTATTACTCAAAAATGTTGTAAAATATTAAAAAATTCCACGCGAACAATTATTAAAAACCAATATTATGTTTTTTAATTATTAATACTATATCTTATTGATTAATTTTTTTATTTAACTATAATAATTTTTTCAGACTATTTAATATTATAATATTACAAAATAATATTAAATATTATTCAAAAAATTATTGTTTAACTTTCACAATGATGAAAATTGTAATTTGTATCATTTAAAAGACACTAATTTATTTTCATACATATTTCAGAATAAATAAAAAATTCTGCTAAATCATAAAAATTAATTTCTTTGAAATGTAATTCAAAATTGATTAAATCTTTAAAATTTTATCATTTTTTATTATTTTTATTCTCACTTTTTAAATAATATTATTATTTTTGACAATTAATTGTATTAAACTTAATTTTCACATAAAATATTATTATAAATTAATATTAAATCAATTAATTTTTAAAATAAAACTACATTATGAAATTATTAATTTTGCTTTTAGTAAAAAGTTGTGCTCAATTCTATTATTTTTTAATAATTGAGCTGTATATCATTTATATATTAATTGAGAAAGAAATTCTGAATTTCAGAAACGTGCCACCTAAAACTTGAATATTTTTATTTTTTCCGAAATGATAATTTTTCGGTAACATTTTACATAAACAATTCCTATATAATTAATTTCAGAAAAACTTGTCTTGCGATTTCAATAATTCAACCAGCAATATTTTTGTCTTGAATCTAACTTTCAAATAAAAATTATTTCGTTTAAAGAAATTAAATTTTAAGGAACAAAAAATTGTTTATTTATAAACAATATTTAAAAAAAACACTTTATCCATGAAATTTTAATTCGAAAAAATTATACTCATTTTTTAAACCTTATTAAGAAGTGTTTTTTAATAAATAAACCATTTTTTTGCTCATTAAAATTTAATTTCTTTGTACGAAATAAGTTTTATTTGAAAGTTAGATTCATGACAAAAATATTGCTGGTTCAACAATTGAAATCGTCCGACAGGTTTTTCTGAAATTAATTTTTAAAAAGTAATAAAAATTTTGAATTGTTAATAACGAGATATGACTAAACTTTTTTTTGCAAAATCCGTTAACATGATAATTTTCTATGTAAAATGCTATGAAAAATTAACATTTTAGAAAAAATAAAAATAACTAAGTTTTAGGAGTCACATTTCAGAAATTCATATTAAATTATTATTAACAATTTATTTAAAATTTTGTGTAATACTTACGCTTTAGGAAAAAGTAGTAAAAGTTGTGCTTAACCTTTGAAGTCTTAAAATTATTATTTTCTGAAATTAGTTAATACTAAACTTTAAAAAATTTATAGGTATTAAATAATATTAAAATAAAATAATTTCTTATATTATTATAACTTTTTGTTATTATTAATATAAAAGTATTGTTTACTATGTAAACGAAAAACTTTATATAAATTACAAAATAAATTTATATAACTGTTAAAGACTAAAATTATGACAATCTTTTAAATTATAAATTTAAGACTTCAAAAATAAAGCAAGACTTTTTAGTATACCTATTGTAATTATTAACAAATTTTTTTATTAAATAGTTACTAAAAACATTAATAGAATCAAATACGACTTTTTACTAAAGCGTAATCATTATACAAAATTTTAATAAAATTGTTAATAATAATAATTAGAATTATAAATTTGATATCTTATTTAATATTTTAATATCTTATTAGACTGATAATAGACAAAAGTATTTTACATCTACAAATTAATAATAGTAGAATTTAATTGTACATACTTTAGAAATTAAATATCGAAAATATTAAAATAATGATTTAATATTTATAATATTGAATAATAAAAAATTGTAATAATAGAATAAATCATTTTTAAATTAATGTTATTTAATACTTATAATTTTCTTACGTTCAGTATCGTCTAGTTAAATTAAAATTTAAGCACAATATTTTAGTAACGTAATATAAAAAAAATGTATTATACAGTGAATTAGAAAATTAATAGAATTAAGTACAACATTTACTAAGAGTACAATTACTCAAACATTTTTGAATAAATATTTAATATCAATTTTTAATAATATTTTATGTAACAATTGAGTTAAGTTAAAATTTAATATCTTTAAACAAAATAATGTTTATTTGAAGGTTGGTTTGAAGACAAAAATAATTATGGTTGAGTCATTGAAATCGGCCGACTAGTTTTTCTGAAATTAATTATAATGTTGCCAAAAATTATCATTTCATAAAAAATAAAAATATTCAAGTTTTAGGTGGTTCATTTATAATAATATTTTATGTGAAAATTAAGTTTAATACAATTAATTGTCAAAAATAATAATATTATTTAAAAAATGAGAATAAAAATAATAAAAAATGACAAAATTTTAAAGATTTAATCAATTTTGAATTACATTTCAAAGAAATTAATTTTTATGATTTAGCAGAATTTTTTATTTATTCTGAAATATGTATGAAAATAAATTAGTGTCTTTTAAATGAAACAAATTACAATTTTCATCATTGTGAAAGTTAAACAATAATTTTTTGAATAATATTTAATATTATTTTGTAATATTATAATATTAAATAGTCTGAAAAAATTATTATAGTTAAATAAAAAAATTAATCAATAAGATATAGTATTAATAATTAAAAAACATAATATTGGTTTTTAATAATTGTTCGCGTGGAATTTTTTAAGTTTTCTTGTCAATTAATAAAATATTCCTTATAATTTCACCTTTCATTTAAAAGAATAAAATCGATGGAGACTCAAATAGTTTTCGAGATATTGCAATTTTTGTGGAAGCGCGACCAGGTTTCAGTATCAGCGATGTGTGAGTGCCCGGGAATCCTAATTCTTAAACTTCACTGTTCAAAATTGTCTAGAACCTACAAATTTTATCCGATTTTGATGTTCTTGGTCTTAAATGAAAGGAGATAATTTTTCTAAGAATTTCCCCGAAACTGTTGTTTCAATTATTAATTGTTTATATATTTCTTTGTTACTCAAAGTAAACAATTTACAAGAATTTTGAAAAAAATCGTGTTTATTTTTTATTTTTCCATTTCTTATGATCGAAATCAATTTAAATTAGTCTAGTATGACCACCCGATAAATAATAATGCATAATTCAATTTATTTAAATAATTTCGTTAATTAATAAATAGATAACTCTGGTTCTTCTTTAAAAAATTATATTTTTCACAGATAAATTTATGTTTATTTAAGTAATTTATGTCTATTTTGTTACAAAATAATTTTAAAATTAACTAGCGTCGTTGTCCTCGCTCGCTCGGAAGACATTTTACTTGTTTATTTCTACTTTTATAAATTTATTAAATAGCATCTCCATTGATAATATATATGAAAAAATTATTATTTAAATATATACATATGTATGTGTTATGAATTTATGTGTGAATATACATGTGTATGTAAATAATAATTTTTTTTATTTTCTTTTTAAAAATTATTTGTTTGCTTTGAAATATTTGTTATTCAACATTTCTATTTGTTCATAAATTAAGATTTAATTATTTTAAATATTGATATTTTATTTTTACCTACTTATAGTTAATTTAAAGTATTAATTTTCTAATTATAAAATAAATATATTTCTACTTACATATATATATTCCCTATGTTTTGTAAGTCTGAAAATATTGAGTTTAGGAAAAAGTTGGCAATGAATGAAAGTTTTAGTTTTATTTTGACTTTTAAGAAATGTAAAAGAAATTTTTTTTAATAAACAAATTAATTTTTTTTAACTGTAGGTTATATTATATTAACATAAACTGATTTATAACATGTACAGTACTGGAATCCAAAAATAAACGTATATTTAAAAGGAAAACTTAATTTTTTTATAAAAAAATTTTTGTTTACATTTCTTAAAAGTCGAAATAAATCCAAAACTTTAATTCTTTGACAACTTTTTCCTTAACTCAATATTTTCGGACTTATAAGCTACTGAATATAGGTTTACAATTAAGGCTTCCAATTTAGGAACCGGTCGGACGCTCGGACGACACGCGCTAGTACCAGTCGGGTAGCAGTAAGGAGCCCAGAGTTGCGCGTGTCGTCCGAGCGTCCAACCGGTTCTTGAATTTATGTTATTAAAAATATTAAATGTTAAAATTAAATGTTAAACTAAAATGTTATTAATAAAATTAATAAATGTTATTAAAAGCCGAGTAATATTTAAAATGTCCCGAGCAATTAATATTTTGAGCGAAGCAACTTTTATTATCTATCAGAGCAATTATTACTACTTTGTATAGATTTTTATTTTTTACTCGCAAAAGCAAACGCTATGAAACAAAATATCAGTTACACGCATATATGGGGAAATCTCACCAAGTGGGGACTTTTTCTTTTAAAAAAATTTTATTTTCAATTTAGTGGCACATTGTTTTTTACCATAAATTATTATTTTTCGACCAAATAGAAGTATATTTTAACTGGCGTGACTTATATTTTTTAATTGCTACTGTATTTAAAATATATTATTCATATTTTTGGTTAAGAGTGCAGGTTAAACTTACTTTTAAGAGAAAAAAGTTACAAATGAAGATTGTAATTCCACTACTCTTGTTTTTAGATAAAACAACTTGAGCATGATTAAAATAGAATTTTATTTTAAGGAAAGAAATTAGTCTTATTTTAAGTAAAATAATTTTTTAAAATTAATTTTCGATTATTTAAAATTTTTTTCAAAATAGGGATGGATACCACCCTATCAGTCACTTCACTTATTCTAAAAAATTTAATATATTTTGTGCAACCCCTGCTGGAAAAGAGCTACTTTCCTTTGACATAAATGCAGCAGAAAGTGGTCAATTTCTGCACATTTAAAAGTGTGCAGGAAAGTGTACTTTCCCGCACACTTTTGATAAAGTATGCAGGAAAGTATACTTTCCTGCACACTTTTTTGTAAACAGTATAATATACACTATAATCAACATAAAACTATATTTATTGATTAGAAATGTATAAAAATAACTTTTTTCGGTAAACAGGTGTTGCACAAAGTACTGTGTGCAACACGTACGAAAGAAGATTTTCCGACTTCGTGCAAATTGCTGCCCTCGCTTCGCTCGGAGCAGCAAACTTTGCACTCGTCGGAAAACAGCTTCTTTCTGTACTTGATGCACAATATACTATTAAAACCCTTCAAAACACATTTCCTTTTATTTACCTGAACTTACATTCATCAAAAATCCACCCGCAATATAGTTCAAATAAATGTTTTTCAGCAATGGTCCTATAAACAGAGTAACTAATATATTTAGGTGAAAAATTATTTAATATCAACCCTAAATATTATTTTTAGGGGTGAGCATTTTGCACATATATTTATTTACACTAAAGCAAGATATTACGCGATCCATTTTTTTAAAAGTGATTTCTTGTACTCGTCGAAAAACCATATTTTGACAACGAGTTACGCACTCGTTGCGCGTTTTCCAAGGCCGATTTCATAGATGTATCTAGTGGCACAAGGTTTTACCACCCAAAATTCTTTTTCTGAATACCTAAAAATGTAAATAGTATATGAGCGAATGTTAAATGATGATCGCTCAACGAGTATTATAAGAAAATTAATGATTTTTAAAGTTTGGTGAAAATACAGTTACATTTATTAAGTGCTCATTATCTGGAATATAATAATTGGCACACTTGTCCAATTTATATTTTTCTAATCTTCACAACCCATGGATGAATGACGAGAAACTCAAAACATAAAAAATAAATTGCTTAAAAAGTTATCGCTTAATAAAAATTCGAATAAATGCGAGTTACGCCAGGAATTTATCAATTTCTACGATTTTAATGAAGAAATCAGTTGCACAAATCTTTAATTTTGCCTAAAAACAATTATTTTTAAATCTCATACTCGTGAAAGAGAGTTAACAAAAATATATAAATGTGAATTGGCAATATGGAGGCTTTTTGTGGCACCGATATCTCAGTACCCAATTTGTCCCCATTTGGTGAGATTTCCCCATATCCCTTTCCCATATATAAACGTAACATTATAGTTATATTATAGTCATATTAAATTTTACTATTGTATTTATATTTAAAAAAAAATTTTAATACTTTTTTTACTGTCTGATGGGTAATATTATCCATTAATATTACTGTAACATGACAGTAACATTACTTTAATATTACACGCTTATAGAAAAATTGCAAAACAGTTCCCAAACAGCACGTGAGGTTATAGTGACATCACTGTAATATTACACTGGAGATTCGTAATCTGCACTGTAATATAACAGTGATCTTACTGGAATATCAAAATGTCTGCCTGGAGGTAATATTATGTTGTACAATTACGGTAAATTAATGGGAATATTAAGGTAATATTACCTCACAATGTTAAGGAAATATTGCACTGTGATCTTATTGTAATATTAATATAACATACAGATAAAATTAGAATAATTTTCTATTTTAGAAATAAAACATTTCACCAAATCTGGACTCGAACCATGAACCTTGTGTTCAATAAGTTCAAGTAAGATTGGCTCACTAGTAAGACTCTTGCTTGCTGTGCACAAGGGTCAGGGTTCGAGTCCAGCTTGGTGAAATGTTATTTTCTAAATTATAAAATTATTGTAATTTTATCTTAGCATTACTCTGTAATATTGCCATAATAGAAAAACGTTACATGCATAAGGAGTAGCCAACGTAAGTGCTGGAAGGACCTAATCGGAACGACCGAGACCGATCCATGGGGTTTGGCGTTTAAAATTGTTACTAAGAAATTAGTATCAAGGCAACAAACCCCCGGTCTAGGCAATCCGATATGGGTCCAGAAGATCATAAAAGCGCTATTTCCCCACGTGGAACCGAGCCCCAAGGAGGATTATACTTGCGTAGTACAGATGGAGGAACTCTTCAAGCAGGAAGAACTTATAAAGGCAGCAAGGACGTTGAAGAACGGCAAAGCGCCAGGTAATGATGGAATACCGAGCGAGATCCTAAAAAAGGTGATCGCAGTGTATCCGAAGTTGCTTCTCAACGTCTTTAATGCATGTTTAAAAGCTGGAGAGTTCTTCAGCGACTGGAAAGTGCAAAAGTTGGTCCTTCTTAGGAAGGGAGATAAGCCTCTAGACGAAGTATCATCGTTCAGACCAATTTGTCTGTTGGATACGATGGGAAAACTTCTGGACGCTATGGTTCTAGAAAGACTTCAGGGAATCCTGGTAGGCGAAAAAAGCCTATCGGAGAACCAGTTTGGCTTCCGGAAAGGCCGGTCAACAGTTGATGCAATACTCTCTGTTGTGAACCTAGCAAAGGAAGTCAATCAGGGGAAGAAGAAGGGTTTCTGTGCTCTTGTTTCCATCGACATACGGAATGCGTTTAATTCTGCGAGATGGGACATCTGCATTGAGGCGTTAAGACGAAAAGGAGTACCGACTTATCTGTTGCGAATGATGGACAACTATCTTAGCGACAGATGGGTCGTGTACGAAAGCAATGTGTGCCGTCTCAAGGAAGAAATGACCTGCGGGGCACCACAGGGGTCGAAGGTGGGTCCATTTATATGGAACGTCATGTACGACGGACTCCTGAGAATGGAACTGCCTGAAGACACAACCCTGAAAGCCTTCGCAGATGACGTACTTCTGGTGTGTAGAGCACAAGAAACCAAATTTCTTCAGATAAAGCTCAATGAAAGTCTGCGGCGAGTAGAGCGTTGGTTATATCGTCATGGGCTGCAAATGGCCCTAGAGAAGACCGAGGCTCTGCTCGTTACAGTCCGGAGAGCTTTTGAAGCCCCTAAGGTGAAAATAGGTGGAACTGAAGTCTCATGGGGAAAAAAGCTTAAGTACCTGGGAGCGACGTTGGACCAAAGGTTAAATTTTGGCCAACATGTGGATATCACAGCGCTCAAGGCCACCGAATGTATGGGTAACCTATCAAGGTTAATGCCCAACATTGGTGGTCCCAGGGAAAAAAAGCGGCGCTTAGTGGCGACTGTGGGTCTAGCAAAGCAGCTTTACGCTGCCCCTGCATGGGCCGACGCCCTAACGACCCGCAGCATCTTGGATAGGTTACTTTCTGTACAAACAGGGAATTCACAGAGAGTAATCTCAGCCTATAGGACGGTGTTTGATTGCGCTGCTCTGGTTCTTGCGAGTACACCGCCTACAGATTTGTTGGCAAAAGAAAGACAGGAAGTCTTTCGGATCAACAAAGAACGGGCGGTCTCGCGGGAACAACAGGGCAGCGGTAGTCTAAAGATGGCTATCCGCAAAGCGGCAAGAACCAGACTCGTCGACAGTTGGCAGGCAAGATGGGATGGGGAATCCAAAGGAAGGTGGACTTACCGCCTGATTCCCCACCTCGCCACATGGTTAGAAAGAAAGCACGGAGAGGTTGGCTACTACCTTACGCAAGCAATGACTGGTCACGGCTGCTTCGGACAGTACCTCCACAGATTTAAGATCAGAGAAGAGGCAAAATGTGTGTATTGCGGCGCTGAAATTGACGACGCGGAACACACTCTCTTCTCCTGCGGGCAATGGAGTGAGCTGAGACGGGCCATGTTTGACGCGGTGAAAACTCAAGTCACCGCTGATAACATGGTCTCGATTATGCTCCAAAGCGCGGACTCTTGGCGCCACATCGAGTTCTTTATTACATCGGTAATGAAGACAAAAGATGTGGACGGAAGAAGAGGTTAACCTGGAGAAATCGCTGGGGGCGTTTTGCGGGAGGGGGAGGAGGAAGTATTTTTGGTTCCTCCTCCCACTCCCGCGACTCCCCCCCTGGTGGTTAATAGGAATAATTGTCTAACACGACGGACAGGGAGGACTAAGAGAGAGGACTTCCACTTGCGAAGTAAAGCCAATAGGTAGTTCCGCAAGTGGATTGAATGTCCCAGAATAAGACGGGAGTGATTTTTAGTAGGTCGACCAGAACAAGAGCGGTCATCCCCACATAACCTGGGAATTCATTACTCAGGTATCTGAATTCGCAGATTTTCCACTTCCGACTACAAAAAAAAAAAAAAAAATAGTACTGGAATGTTAAATTAATTTTGCCTTGAAAAATTTACTGTAAGATTACTGTAATTTTATACTAAAATATTACAATAATATTACTGTAATAATAATAATAATAATAATAATAATAATAATAATAATAATAATAATAAGGGACAGTATATTTAATTTAAAATTATTTATTTTAATTATTAAATTATTAGATTATTATTCTTACATTTCTTTTTCTCATTTTGTACACTGAGAAAATGTTTTGTACAAACTTTAGTCAAAAGTTGAGTAAAATGGCTACACATGCGCTTTTGAATAAAGTTTAACCAACTGTAGTTCAAAATAAATTTTTCGTAGGTGAAAATAAAATTGGTCAGTTTTTAAATTAAATTTCATAGAATTTCAACAATACTTTGTAAAAAAAAGAAAAGTGTTGGAATAAAGCCTAGTCTACGTTTGAACACAATATAAACAAAAAAATGAGAGAACGTATTCAACACATTTCAGAGAGTGACCTATGGAAACTTAAATTTCAGTCAAAAGTTGAGTAAAATGTGAACAAGCTATTGGTAAAATGTGGGGAAGTAAATGTGGTGGGGAGACTAGTAAAATCATCATTCCTACATACCGACAGTTGATTCCTAGGACTAATTCCTGTATTACCAACATTTTTAAAACGTTAAAAAAAATTAATTTTCGATTGTCGATTTTTATATGTTGTACGAATTTTTGCATTACCTAAACATTTTGCATTAAACAATATCTCTATTTCACTCATACACCTTATAAATACTCAAACACAAATACAATGACACTCTTTAACATATAACATAATATAACCTATAATATAACCTAATACACACATATAACGTAAAACTAAGTTCGCACACATTTACATATAAATAAATGATTTGAACTGTCCTTATATAGTAAGTGACAGAGTTGATTCACAACTTGCGAGAAACGGATTAAAAATGAATAACTAATTAATTACTTGTTATTTTAGTTTTATTATTTTATTATTGGTTTTAAATTAAATAAAACAATTCGTGATCAATTAATGAAGTGTTATTATTTATAAATTAAAAATTTCTTTGAATTTATCAACTTATCTTTACAAATATAAATAAAACATTAATCTATTTAAGAAGTTAAAATAAAAATAAATTAAAATAAATATTTATTCGAATAAATCTTATGTTATTTTAAAATAAATAACTAATTAAAAGATAAAATAATTTTAAATTTATATATTAACAGATTTTTTCACGTATATATATATTTCTATATTTATACATATTTTTCTTTTATAAATTTATACAGATACAAAAGCAAATAAGAAATAAAGAAAATATTTTAATTTAACATCATAATCTATAATATCTTCATTTCATGTAAATTATAACTTTTAAATAATTAAAATAATAAATTATTGATAATTATTATCTTTGATCTTCCTTAACTATTTTGTTAAAAGTAAATGTTAGTAATAAAGGTTTGGTAGATTTTAAAATACATTTATAAATATTGTTAAAATGACAAATTTCCTAAGGGCTCCTAGAATTTCACATACAGTACTGATAGTATAGTTGCGTGGTGGGGCTTTCATTTTACCCAACTTCTGGACAAACTGTGACACACACAGGTAAATATCTACCAAAGTACAACATAAAGTATTAATAATAGTAAATCAGTTTATAATCAAATGCATACCAAAGTTTAATCTAATGTCTGTTTTAATCTTTAAATTACTTTTTGAACAATCTTTGGAAAATACATTTTAATAACCATACAAGAGAATTTTAAACATTATTAAAATGCCTATGTGTAGCCATTTTAACCAACTTTTGACTAAACTTTATACAAAATATTTTTTCAGAGTATAAAATAAAAAAGAATTATTTCAATAAATGTTATAAATAATTTAATGTGTAACTAAAATTGCACATTTTGAAATATAGAACATTGGGAGTATTAGCATAAATGATTATTATAACAATATATAACCTTAATATATAGCGATACGGATTACTACTTTTTCGAGCAAAAAGTTAAAAAGTAAAACTTTAAACTTTCTACAAGTAATATTTACAACATACTGAATGTAAAAAGTAATACAAAATTTAATGAAAATTACAATGACGATGTAAAAATTAAAATTTTTAATGCAATTTTTGAAAGTGAATACTGCCATAATTACTATTAGTATTTTCTACTACAAAAAATAGCAATAGTTGGGTAGTTCAACAATCGAATGAAGAAAATAAAGAAAATTTTGGCCCAATATGCTCATTTCTCAAAAAGGTTTAGAAAAAATCAATTTCTAGTATGGAATATTTAGCAATTTTTTTAGAAAATTCGAATTACTTTGGTCAGAATTCGTGAAATTTTTCCTAAAAATAAAAAGTATATTTTTTAAATCGAAATGCTGAAAAAACATTTGTATTTAACTTTAGGAATGTGTTTACTAAAAAACAGGAATAAAAATATTTTTTTATGAAAGTTACGGCAAATTGAATTTTTTGAAAGTTTTTAAACAAGATTTTATTTCTCCTAAATGAATGAACCGATTTAAATGAATCATGCGGGGAAATAATAAAGGGGATAAAAAATTATACTTTCGTTTAGAATTAGAGACATCTTAAAGAGTTTACTTTTGAATAATTATTTAATTTCATGAAAAAATAATTTTTGTAATGTTTTGCGTCTTTTAAATGTATTTTGAAAATTCCAACATTAAATTAAAACTATAAGAAATCAAAATTCGTTGAAAAGATTTATTAGAGGAACAATTTTTGAAAAGTTACAATCAAAGTTATATTGCAGCGGAGATACGAGTTTGATGTTTTTCTGAATTAAAACATTGTTTGCATCTACGAAATTAACAAAATACTCTCTAGTTAACATTTATGTAACCATAAAATTGATTAAAAACTAAGTATAGTCTTGTTGCACTATACATTTTGATTTCTAATAGTTTTAATTATGTTGAAATATTTATCAAATTTTTCAAAGGCGCAGAAAATTAAAAAAAAATTTGTTTATAACAAATTTGTTAAATAATAATTCAAAAATAAACTCTTTAAAAAGTCTCTAATTCTAAACGAAAGTGTATCTTATCACCATAATATTCAAGCTTGATTTATTTCAATCCGTTTATTTATTTAGAAGAAATAAAAATTTGTTTAAAAAGTTGCAAAAAATTCATTTAGCAATAACTATTATAAAAAAAAATAAAATAACATTTTCACTGAGAAAACAATATATTTAAATCAAACATCATTATCTTAGTTATACAGTCAACAAAAAATTATGTTTTATTCAAACATAATAATTTTGATTCAATGCATAGTAAATTTCGTTTGATACAAATTAAATAATTCAATAACAAAACATGTTTAAATTAAACTTATTTTCGAAAAAGCCAAAACAATTTTTTTTGGTACATTATATATGCGAGTATACATGTGCATTTGTTGATGTGTGAGTATACATGTGTATGTATTGTGTGTATAAGTGTGAGTATACATGTGTATACTACTGTATTTATGTATATCGTCGCTTGGGGGCAGCAACATGCCGACTCAGCTAAACGGTGAAAAGGATGCCGTTTCAAAAAGAAAAGAGAAAAACATGCCATTTCGCGAAAGCGCTGAGAAACATACTTTCTTCAAACGAACGGTGAAGAACATGCCTTTTCAACCGTTAATATTAAATATAATATTAAATAAATAAATAATTAATATAATAATATTAATAATTATAAATTAATCAATTAATTAAATTAATTAATTAATCAATAATTGTTTATAATAAATATAATATTATTAATTATTTATAATTAATATAATATTATTAATATAATATGAATATTAAATATTAACGGTTGAAAAGGCATGTTCTTCACCGTTCGTTTGAAGAAGGTATGTTTCTCAGCGCTTTCGCGAAATGGCATGTTTTTCACTTTTCTTTTTGAAACGGCATCTTTTTCACCGTTTAGCTGAGTCGGCATGTTGCTGCCCCCAAGCGACGATATGTTTTATATGTTGCCGATCGATAAACCGATGTATATCTATATATGTTGCCGAAAGACGAATCCGACGAAACGACCAAACGACGAAACGACTAGGAAAGATTTTAATATTATAGAGAAGAGATAATTATCATTGTTATTAACAATTAGATTTATATAAAATATAAATTAAAAATTAATTAATCAATTTTTTATTACTTATTTATATCTTTATTTATATATGCATAAATTTGTCTCTAAAAAATACAATTTTTTTAATAATTGTTAAAAACAATAATAATTATTAATTTTAAAATTATTTTGTAACTAAATAGACATAAATTACTTAAATAAACATAAATTTATCTGTAAAAAATATAATTTTTTTTAAGAAGAAGCAGAGTTATCTATTTATTAATTAACGAAATTATTTAAATAAATTGAATTATGCATTATTATTTATCGGCTGGTCATACTAGACTAATTTAAATTGATTTCGATCATAAGAAATGGAAAAATAAAAAATAAACACGATTTTTTTCAAAATTCTTGTAAATTGTTTACTTTGAGTAACAAAGAAATATATAAACAATTAATAATTGAAACAACAGTTTCGGGGAAATTCTTAGAAAAATTATCTCCTTTCATTTAAGACCAAGAACATCAAAATCGGATAAAATTTGTAGGTTCTAGACAATTTTGAACAGTAAAGTGTAAGAATTAGGATTCCCGGGCACTCACACATCGCTGATACTGAAACCTGGTCGCGCTTCCACAAAAATTGCAATATCTCGAAAACTATTTGAGTCTCCATCGATTTTATTCTTTTAAATGAAAGGTGAAATTATAAGGAATATTTTATTAATTGACAAGAAAACTCAAAACATAATTTCAAGTATAAGCCTTCTAAATTTTATTAAATTTGATAGAAAACTTTCGGAAATATTAAGATTTAAAAAAATTATAACAAAAAAATTCAAAATGGCGTAACTTTAACAAATTTCAAAATTTTCAAAAACTTTTTGGCACACTTGTTTCTAGTATCCAATACTACAATTTGACCAAATTACAGCCTAATCCAAAGACCCCATGCAAATCGCATATTTTCTGACGGAGTCTTACCCATAATCGATATATTATAAAAATTCGATTTAAAATTCTGTCTCTTTTTTTTGCCGAATGTAATAAAATTGTAATTTGTCAGGTTTCTCTCCAGATTGCTATCTTGTCGACGTGAGACTGCTATTAGATTACTTCTTGTGGCATTTTTACGTCGATAGGAAGAAATCTTTCCTTAACGATCAAAACGCGAGAGAAGAATTTTGAAGTGATGGAACATTTTTGATTATAGCCTCATCTTACAAGAAAGAGCAAAGATGTAATTTTTTTAAGTTTTTAATTTTTGAAAATTTATTAGGTTTTCCTCTCTCAGACATTTTTTTCTCTTTCACTACCTTTGAACGTGTTTTAGAAAAAAAACTAAATAGTAAATAAAAAATTTAAAAGAAGTGCTTCCCATTTTTCCTTATTCCTCAGCTGATCGGTAAAGTAACTTTATTGACCGCAAGACTATAAGGAGCCTTATTATTATTGCTCATTATATCCCCTATGTAAATAAATTAAAATTACTAGTATCGGGCATCTAGCTTCAGATTAATACTTCAATTGTTAATTATAATAAATATAAAAATTAATTGCTTTTAATTAAAATAATAAAATGTAATTATAAGATAATGTAAAAAATAAAGAAACA
This sequence comes from Leptopilina drosophilae, assembly GCA_032873175.1. Classification (NCBI taxonomy): domain Eukaryota; kingdom Metazoa; phylum Arthropoda; class Insecta; order Hymenoptera; family Figitidae; genus Leptopilina; species Leptopilina drosophilae. Next base: position 25,285,686 of record CM065479.1, on the reverse strand, counting down.
ATATATGGAAACAGAATTATAAAATATGAATCATAAAAAGTTGAATAAATCATTTGAACAATAAAATTATATTATTTATTATGAAATAAATATAATAGGGAAGAGTGGGGTAAAAAAGCCAAGGTGTAAAAAAGCCATTTAAGGTTTATTTAAAAACTATTAAATTACCAAGGGTAATTTCCGAAGGTTGTCATTGGAAACTTCCTGGAAGTTTTTGTGTTATGTAGGTTGTGTAATACGCAACTTTTAATTCTAGTTTGGATGTTGTATCTATAGTAATATAGTTTTTATTGTAATTTTAATTTTTTAGTTGCTTTTTTCAAAACATTTCGATGAACTTTTCAAACATATTACAACCTGATTAAGTGAGCAGGTAATTAAAGTAAATGTTTGTACATAAGGAGAAAACTATACTGAAAACGCATACAATGTTAATTTTTGCAAATTGAACTGAATTTAAAATTTATATTAGTTTTTTGAAAAACTGGCCTTGGGTGTAAAAAAAGCCAGGGACAAAAATCCATTAAATATTATGTAAATTCATTTGTCTTTTACTTAAAATATTAAGTATAATAACCAATTATTTTCAAGCGCTTTAAAATTAAATTAATGAATGGTTATTTCTTGGTTATCAATTTTGAACCAACTTCTGAAATTAATATTTTATTAATACAACACATGGCAAAAATTGTTCAAAAAAATAAATAAAAAAATAAAGTACTAGTCTAAAGATGGAAAAGGAATTAATTTAATTGGAACACTCTATTAAAAACAGAGTGTGATAAAAATCAGACCAAAATAATATTTGTTTTTAAGTTTAAGAATGAAATCGTCTCTTTATATATAGAACTGGTAAAACAACTTGTTAACGAGAAAAGAAACTTGCGCGCCCTGGTGACAACTTATCCTAAGTAATTTCAAACATAAGCAGCGCGGGACTGCTTTTAAAGGCGAACAATTTCCCATTGGTTAGAAATAAATACTAGACGAAAAGTCTATATTGTTTTTATGCAAAGCAATTATTGAGTTTGATTATTTAAATATTTTATTTTATATGATAAATAAGTTTTTATATTATTTATTATATCTAGTTTTATTAAACAGAATTTATATAGTTGAACAACGTAAAGTAGTTAATGTAGTGAAACTATACAGATCCTAGAACGTTTAACAATATAAATCAGTTAATGAAGTAAAATTGTACAGTAGCTAGACCATTTTGATATAGATTTACGTGAATAGTTTCACGAATTGTTTACGGTATAGTTTTTATCTTGCATATATTCCACCAAGAAATTTTTCTACACGGGAAATTGGCAGTGTAAATCGACAACTAGTGAATTTAACAACCATGCTCTCTTAATTTAAATCAATTAAGAACAACTGATTTGCAGTTAAAAAATAACTGATTTTCAGTAAAAAATAAATAAAAAATTAGTAGTAGAAACAACTATTTGAATTAGTAATTGACTTTTTGCATCTAAATCAGTTATTTTTAACTGATTCAAATTTAGAGAGTGTAGTACAAATAAGCCACTTGCAGTGCTTTCATAAAACTCTTATAACTTAGTCCTTTCATAAAATAAAAATATTTCCGTCATGAATTTTCAAGCTTAATAACTAAACTTTCAATACTAATTGGAAATTTGAGAAAAAAATTTTAAATACAGATTTTATAGCATCAAATGTAAAAATGTGGCTTTTTTACCCCACTCTACCCTATGTTATAAATATTTATATATTTTATACATTTTTTTATGGTGAAGAAATATTTCTTTTTCAATTTACCTAAGAAAGACAAGTTTGACAAGTGAAGTAGTAAAAGTGCCATGAAGTGAATAATAAATGGTTTCGAATTCACATTATACATATATGTCTATATAGGGATTGGATATTGTAGCTCTATAAAGTTTAATGCATTTTTTATTATTTCTTTTTATTAAAATAAATGTTAGAAAATAAATGTATATGTTTTAATAGAGAATACATTTTTAATACATATTTACAATTTTTCTTCAATTTTTTTAATACCTATAAAATTTACAATATAATAAATTATAACATGTTTTTTATTATTAAAAAAATTTTTTTACGGTACTTTTACTTTAGTTGTTGTAACATACCATATGCATTTAATGTTTTGATTTTCTCACATATTACGAGTGTGAAACGTGATCACGATTTTGGCATAAACATGTCGTAGAAAACCGATAGAATCTCCCACAAACTGTGACAATGTATATAACATTACGTGACGGAAGATAAACTTTTTTTAGTTCTTAACTTTTGAAATTTGCTGATTAATGATTGGTTGAGTTTTTTTGAATTTCCTTTTACTTTGGTGGTAAAAAACACTAGGAAAAAGAAGTATCAATTGAATAATTTGAATTTTCAACAATATTTAGGTTATAATGTGTTAAAATATTATTTCAATAATGACTCAATATATGTATTCTGTTAGAATTGTTAATATTGTGTAGCAGTATTGCAATAATATTTTTTCAAAATTGACATATTATTGCAAAAATATTTCATCCATATTCACATATTTTTGCTTGAGTATTTTCAAAAATAGCCATAATATATATAGCCACGATATTTTTTCAACATTTATACATTATTGTAATTGAAATATTGACACAAAATTTTCACGATGTAGAAGAGACTGGGGCTAAATGTTAAATTTTGTATATGGGGTCTTGTAACTGTTTCAGCCCTAAAATGGGAAGTTTTTAAAAAAAATTTTGCCCTGAAGTTTTGAAATGTAATTGACCAAAAGTTTTTACACGTCATGTCATTGTGTATGTTAAGAATTCCCGCTGTAGAATATAGCTACTTCTACTTTTTCAAATTTAAAATTCTTTTTTTAAGACTTCTTAACATACACAATGACGTGTAAAAAGTTTTAATCAATTATATTTTAAGAATTTCCATCAAACATTTTTTTATAAAGTTCTAATTTTAGCGTTTAAAAATTTACAAGACCCCATAAATGATTTATAGACGATAATTTCACTTAGATGCAAATATGTATAGCCCAGGCGGAAAAGTCGGACGAATGTCGGAGTTTACAACCGGCTGGGATCCGCGCCCGTACAGACCGAAAATACCGATGGCCTGTACCGATTCGGATCTGCAAACGCAACCGGCGCGGTACAGATTATGCTCCGACTGTCGGAACCGTCTTCCCACTATCGTCAGTACGGGCTCGGTACTGGATTTCTTCCGCCCGCGGATCTTATTCTTCTGCGGCGTCGGAAGAATGACGGATATGTTAAGTTCGTACTGGCTCGGTGCTGGGCCGGATCAGACTGCGGATCTTGTCATTTATTGTCACATCATAAATTACATTATGAATTTATTTTTAATAAATGTGTCATAACTAAATAACTGTTACAATAATTAATTGAATTATTTTAGAAAATAATGATTAATTAATAAATAAATTTAATTAATATATTAAGTAATTATTTATTGAAACTTTTTTTCAAATTAAACAATTAAAAAAATTTGTCTTACACTTTTACTTTAAAATTATTATAAATAAATTTATATTAATATAAATTTATTATTATTGAGATATTATTAATTAATATTAATATTATTGAGAATTAATAATAAATATTCACGTTAATTAATAATATCTCAATAATAATAAATTTATTACTATTGAGATATTAATTAAAATTATTAATATTATTATGTTCAATATTATTATATTGAAAAACAATTATTTAATATATTATATAATAATAAAAATATAGCAGTAGCATTGACACGTAGTAGTAATTCTACAAGTTTTATTTCAGCTCGTGACCCTTGAGAGTATTTAAGATTTGAGAGTCCCATGCGAGCGTAGCATAGTGGTTAGCGTGCGAGATTTCGGTGCGGAAATATTCGGTTAGACGTAGGTTTGTACCCCCAAGCGTTAGGATTTTTCAAATGTTTATGTAATAAAAAATTGCGTTTAAGTGTATAAAAAAATAAAGAAATGTGTAAAGAGAGAACTGTCAATGACTTGTCATCAGTATTTTTATCTTTTGCAATTAATTATTATTTTTTTAATTGATATTTGTTAAAATTATCATTTGGATCCGATTCGGTTGTCAGGCGGTAGAATGCCAGCTATTAAATTGAAAATCCGCAGCCGGTTAAATTATACACGGAACGGCTTCTCCCGGCCGGTAGGAATGCCAGTTCCGAGCCGGTTGCCAGCGCGCTCCTGGCCTAGTCACTATTCGGTAGAATGCCCGTTCATTCGGTTGGCAGGCAGTTGCGAGCCAGTACAGTTACACCGGCGTCAGTACTGGCTAGGATCCGCGCCGGTTGGAAATTTACGCCTGGGAGGGGAGACCGGGGCGTAATGGATCACTTCAATTTATTCAAAAGTGGTAAATCAGAGTAATTTCAGTTTTTGATCAAAATAATGTACTTGGCATACTGTAAGTATATACCAAGTTTTATTGTTATTTATTTATTATTGTTAAAAATATGGTAGAAAAAGTGATTTTGATCATTCAAAGTAAATTTTTGAAATCTATGTTTTTTTGTTATATCTTTTTCAAAATTACTTGTAAAAAAAATTTCCATACAATGTTTTGAGCTTTAAACATTTGTTCTTAAAGAACAATTGACAATTTTCGTTTAATACTTACGGTATTGATAAAAAATAACAAAATTTTCAACAAACACCTCCAGGGGGTAATGGATCACTTTATTTATTTTATTAAGAAAAACATATTATATTTAAAATATTAACGAAATAATCCTGTCAAGTTTAATTTCTTGTAATTTATATATTAATAAGTACCAATAATAACCCTTTATTAAAAAAATAACTAGACAATAGACTTTTTAAGTAAATAGATTTTGCATTTCGCTCCAACTTTTTAAAATTTGAAAATTGTATAAAAATGTTTAAAGTTTAAATTAAATATTTTCCATTTTTAATATTCTCCGTTTTAAATGTAGAATAGAAACCAAAATTGTTAATATTAAATAATATTTCATGATCAAAATTATAATTTCATTGCTGATTCAATACGCCCCGGGTGGTGATCCATTACACCCGGACCCGAGGCGAAATTGCTCACCTTGCATTTCTCCAAAAACATTGTTCTTGAAAAAAAGTATAAGTGATATTAGGGCGTACTTTTTTTTAATTGGAAGCTGAGATGTTAGACTAAGTTTTTCCGGTCTTTCCTACATCAATATTGTAGGGCAACTTATCCTCTACAACTTTCAATAAAAAAGTTTCTGATATTTTAACGTAAAATACATGTTTCGTTAAATGGCTATTTCTAGTCCACTAAAACCATTTTATAATGGGTGTTAATTAGTAGATAAGTTAAAGAATACATAGAACAATTAATTTAGTTAATAAAACATCTGTGTTTACTTAACAATAGCGTTAGAACAGTTAAAGATTTAATAAATTAAAATTTCGAAAAAAGGAAAATAATTTTTGATTTTATTTCACGTGAGCGGTCTTGTTTTTAACAGATTACTTTCCTAATGAGAAATAAATAATTTTTAAACAAATAACCCTGAAAAAAACAAAAAATTTAAAAATCATGAAAAAGTACACTTAACATTTAGCCCCAGGGTGCGTTTTTGGCTATAACAACAAATACACAAAATCTGACTAACAATATTTAGCCATTATATTTGAGTATATCTTCCAAATCAGAACCCAAAACAATTTTATACATTTGTTGTGAAAATGGTAGATTAGAATGTCGACGCTTCTAATGAAATCATTTTTGACTGTGAGCAATTAAAAGTATAATTTATTAAAATAACAAATTAAAATGACCTGCAAAATTTAATTGTATAAAATTAGAGTTTTTACCTACAGAATTTTTATTTCTTTAATATTAACAGTGCATCAAATAAATTTTTTTCCAAATTTTTTTAGTTAAAATTGTGTTTTTTTATTGATAATTTTAAAAATAATTGACCTAAACATCTTTTTGTGAACTGAAGTATTAATAATAACTTACCTAAATTTTTCTCTAATATTACATCTCTAAACAGACTCTAATTTTAATTCCTATATTACCCTATATCTATAAGTTTTTTCTAAATATTACCACAATATTCAGACAGTATTTTGCCCTAACAAATTCTATTTTATACTATTTGGATTTTTATGAAAACTATTTTGATAACCTTAGTTGAGATTATATTTTATTTAGTGTCACGTAACACAGTTGAATCGATTTTCTTGTGATATCGTTGCTAACCGGTGGCGGGCATTAAAATTAAATTATCGCTTTTAAGCGAGACAAGCTGTGTGCACAATATACAAATATATATCTATCTTTGTGTGAGCTGATTTTTTTAACGAAGCAGAAAATCAATGATTTTTCTCTCTCTTGTGTCATGAATGAGAGAATAAATGAACTATCAATGTTTTAATTTTTCCTTTATACACTAGCGGCAATATAAACGTTAAATTAATAATTAGATTTAAAAGTAATTACCTTATCAACAATGTTCATTTTATTTTTATCCCCCCAGAAAAAAGAGAGACTGAATATTTTTACAAAACTTTTAACAAATTTATTTTAGCGCAAATTGAAATGTCATTCGTTTATAGCGTTCCGTACACCTACGGTGCGGTGTACCGACGAAACCCTATTAATTGATGCAGATATGTATTTTCACACGTAGATTACAGGAAAAATATGAAGAATGTGATTGAAGGTGATGGCCATGCGTTGTCAAGTTATCTTTTTTATTAAATGATTTTAATACATGTTTTTAATTTTTTTTAATTCTACCAATTATCGATAAATGTTGCAAGTATTGTTTTAATATTTGTGTACGGAACCCGTTATTGCAGTGCGAGTATAACTCGCACTTGTCCAATTTTTCATCTCTTGTTTTTATTTCTTCGATTTTTACCTGTTTATTATTTAATTCACGTCTTTTTTTTAATATGCTTTTATTTACTTATGATTTCTATTTTCGTTATTGTTATTCATTTCTATTTCCATTTGCCTTATTTTTTTGATTATTGATATAATTTATAATTTATTAATGGACGTTCTTATTTTTTTTAATTTGCTTTCTTTTCGTATTTGTTATTCGTTTGCATCTTTGATTTGTTTTTAATATTTCTTTTTGTAATTTTCAGCTATTTTTCAGTTTTTAAAAAAATTAATTGTAATTTTTTCCCCATGATTTATAAAATCGGTTTGTTTTATTCTTTAATAAGTGAATAAGTTTTTCATTTTTAAACAAAGAAACGATTTATTCTCTGTTTCATTCCATTTGCTAATTAGTAAATTTTGAACTTCTACTTTTTCCTAATGATAGAAAAGGAAATATCAGTAAAAAATTTGGAAGGTAAAATTTTTATCGAAGAAAGTATAATAAATCTTGACAAAAAAGAGAGAGGGAAGGAGAACGTGAGGATTATGAAAAAGAGAAAATCTGACTTTAAACCCGTTGGTATTGGGAAGAGAGAGAGAGAGAGAGAGTGGCACCCAAGGGGGTTTTGGAAGCATATAGATCATTATTTTGCAAGCATATACTTTTCTTCTTTTGCGTCCAGGAAGTGGAAAATGGAGGTGTCGGAAAAAGGCGAGCAAAGGTTTTACCGGTATTATATATATATTTAAAATAATGCACACACGAAACAAGAATTTACGTAATAGCGCCGCATTGTGCGAAGCTGCTACCGCGAAATGTTCAACGACAAAGATTTATTATCATTGATGTGCGGTGACGTTACAAAACATGATGAATTGAGTTTCACTTCTTGCATGTCCTACGTGTGACACACCTTCCTTAGTAAGCCCGGAATTCTCTCTTAGTCTCTAATAGATTTTAATTAATCGCTATCGGATTAATTTGTCAACGATGAGGCTTTCCTCATCGGCTTCATTTGATTCAATCATGTTTGTTAGATGTTGTCAATGTACCTTCAATTTTCAAGAAAAATCAAATATAAGTTACTGTGTTACTTTCCATTTTATAATTATTTAATTTTACAATTGCATTATTGTCATTTATTATTATCTTCATTTAATAATAAAGAAAACGACAAATAAGCAGTCCAAAAACTGTTACAGAATTTTTTAAAATAATTCATTATATATAAATTATTATATATTCTATATAAATTACACCGGGACACAAAAGAAAAAAAATTTCGAGTGCGAAGACTGACACATGGTAGGTTCTCTTCCTTGGGGTGTATCTAAAGAGAAAAAAGTAGTCGGACCAAAAGTTTAGTGCTGGTATTTTTTTACACGCCTAGTAATCCGCGTGGAAATGAAAGTATGAGCAAAAGATGGGAAAGTGTGGGTAAAGTATAGCGAAATGTGGCACTGAGTTTGACAAAATATGGCAAAGTATTGCTAAGGAGCGAATCCCATGGTTTAAGTATGGCAGCAACAAAAATCAATTTTTCTAACACACGCGCCGAAAGTACATCATTTCTTACCTGTTTAGAAAGTGGAAAGTAAGTCTTTCCCGGCGACAGGGAGGTAATGTTACTTTACCTCCCCGCTGTGATGTCACGGGGAGAGAAAGTAATATTTTCTTCCTGCTGCTATAAAAATTTGTAATTTTTTTTTAATTTTTTAAAAATATAAAAAGAGCTATATATTTTTTAAGATTAAATATGTATCATGTTGTTATTTCTTTAATTAATAATGGATTTTAAATAAATATGACAACCAAAAATTCCATTAAATAATTGCATATTTGTACTTTCGTTTACGTGTGTTAGAAAAAAATAGTATGTGCACCACGGAAAGAAAAAGATTTTCGCCTCGTGTGTTTGCAGTTCTCTTTTGCCCATAGTTCGAAAATATGTAGAATAGTATATTGTGCACCTAGGGAGGAAAATAGTGATTTTCCCGAGGGTGAAGTTTGGAGTTCGAGACGTAGCAAGCGCACGAGCCGAAGGCGAGTGCGAGCGAAGTCGAGAACTGCAAACACACGAGGCGAAAATCTTTTTCCTTCCGTGGTGCACATACTATTTTTCTAACACACGTAAACGAAAGTACAAATATGCAATTATTTAATGGAATTTTTTGTTGTCATATTTATTTAAAATCCATTATTAATAAAAAAATAACAACATGGTACATATTTAATCTTAAAAAATATATAGCTCTTTTTATATTTCTAAAAAATTTAAAAAAATTACAAATTTTTATAGCAGCAGGAAGAAAACATTACTTTCTCTCACCCTGATATTACAGCGGGGAGGGAGAGTATTACTTTCCGTCCCCGTTATGACGTCACGAGGAGGGAAAGTAACATTCTCTCCCTGCCTACGGGAAAGACGTACTTTCCACCCTCTTTATAGGTGAGAAATGATGTACTTTCGGTGCGTGCGTTAGAAAAAATAGTTTTTTTCATCCCATAGTTCGCCATCTTTTGCCTATAGTTCGAAAATGTATAGAAAATAATTTTTCTTTCATCCTATGGTTCGCCATACTTTGCCCATAGTTCATTTCAACAGTTAAATTAAAAAACCATTTAAAAAATAATTTTTGTATATGCCTCACTTTGTTTATGGTTTAAAAGTGAAAAATATTTAAAGTTTTTGTGGTTTTTATTATTTTGTTTGATGAAAAATTGATTTTTGTTGCTGCCGTATATAAACCATGGGATTCGCTCCTTAGCAATACTTTGCCATATTTTGTCAAACTTAGTGACACATTTCGCTATACTTTACCCACACTATCCCATCTTTTGCCCATACTTTCATTTTCACGCCGGAAGGTGGTGAAGTCTAAGAAAATAATTTGCATGGAGATTTACCTAATTTTAATGTTTTAAACAGACTTTTCACATATTTTTTTTATTATTGATTTGAATTCAGTGACTCTATTCACATAAAAATTAAATACATAAAAGATGTTAAAAATGGCGGATCCTAAATGGCGGATCTAAAGTGGCGGGTTTTAAAAAAATTGCTCTTATTTCCTTGAAAATTATTGCTCGGGGGTTTTTGGGGTCGCTAATTATGAATTTGAAGTCGGTTTTTAAAAATTAAAAATGGTACATCCAATATGGAGGACAGAAAAATTTTAAATTAGTCAAATCCACTTGAAAATCGTTTTTCTTGTGTTTTCGGGGTATCTGAAAAAGAATATGATGTAGGTTTTTAAAAATTCTAAATGTCATATTTAATATGACTTAGAATTAAAATTTTTGCATATCATCTTCTGATTCTTGTTGCTTAGGTGTTTTCTCAAACCGCTAATTGTAAATTAGAATTTTTTCTATTTCTGCAATGTTTTCTGCAATGTTTCTGCAATTATTTTCAAAATTTTACCTCTCTAATACATACACAAAAAGTATCATTTTTGACGAAAGGACAAAGTGCAAAAAAAATATGTAATATGTTTCTGTGATCCTGAAAAATAATTAATATTAAATAAACAACTTAATAATACGTTTTTTACATTTTTTTATAACTTTTTTAGTGAATTTTCGTACGGTGACCACCTTGGGGCCTCTTTTTTAAAAGTCGAGTTTTCAACTTTTTTTAAAAAGTGGCATAACTTTTTTTTATTAATGAAATGAAAAAAACTTTATGATAGAAAGTTAGGTAATAAGACAAAACTTCAAACGCCGTATTATTGACCTTTATATACAATTCCATTTAAAAACTACAGTCGTTCAAAAGATTTGTGACCACCTTAGGGCCCTCTCCCCTACCGAAAAAAGAACTTAAAATAAGTCACAATAAAAACTCATTATGTGCTGCAACAAAAATCAGTCTAAAGTTTTTCTACATCGTTACTTGTTAAAATACAATTTTAAGTAATGTTTGATTTGTAAAATATTAGTTTCCGCGTTTTTTTCTTTTTCTTCTATTTTTGCGACTAGGACACCTCCCCTTGGTGAAAGCGGACAACGAATTTTCGGAAAGAGATTTCACCAAGGTATAAAGGACGTTGAAAAACGCTACTAAGGAAAATGGAATAAAAATATGTTAGCGGACTACTGGTGGACACTAAAAAGAGACATACCAAAGGCCGAAAATTCAAAGAGGAAAAGAAGAGCTCCTCTTCGGAGATCCTTTGAACCAAAGAGGATAATATATTCAAGAAACAAAGATTAAAAGTAATGTAAATTTAACATTTAGAATTTTTGAAAACTGACATCATATTCATTTTCAGTTACCCCGAAAACCCAAGAGAAACGATTTTCAAGTGGATCTGATTAATTTTTAATTTTTTTGTCCCCCATATTGGATCCGCCATTTTGAATTTTTAATAACCGACTTCAAATTCATAATTAGCGACCCCGAAAATACCAGAGCAATGATTTTCAAGGAAATAAGAGCAATTTTTTTTAAACCCGCCATTTTAGGTCCGCCATTTTGGATCCGCCATTTTTAACATCTTTTATGTATTCAACTTTTATGTAATTAGAGTCTCTGAATTCAAATCAATAATAAAAATATGCGAAAAGTCTGTTTAAAACATAAAAATTAGGTAAATCTCCATGCAAATCATTTTCTCAGACTTAACCACTTTTCTAGGCGTGTAAAAAAATATTAGCACTTTTTGGTTCGACTACTTTTTTCTCTTTAGATGCACCCCAAGGAAGAGAACCTACCATGTGTCAGTCTTCGCATATGAAATTTTTTTTGTGTGCCGGTGTTTAAATTTAAATTCCAATTAGATCTTAGGTATAGTGATGCATAACGAGACTCTGTCCTTTCATAAAAAGAAAGAGATGAAACTATAACATTCAATTGTTTTCAATGTATTTTTCGCGAGATTCTCGTTCTCACGAGACGATATTTGCTCGTAATGCATCACTACTTAGGTAGAAATTTATATGCTTATTTTATTTGATATTAATAATTACATTTAATTGATATTTTTATATTATGTTAATTAAATTTTTCTTTTTTGAATTTCGCGTCAATATTGTTCATTAAGTTGCCTCCTAGATGGCATAAAAATTCGCTATCAATTGAAATGAAGCAAATGAAGTACAAGCTATTTGTAAAAACGTAATGTTTATGTACATTTAATAAATGGCGTAATATACTTCTTGCTCTCTAAATTTTAATTAGTAAAAATGTTTGTAAATTTGAATTTGTAACTGATATTCTTTTTTCGAATCAGTTTATTTTTACCAATAACTAGTAATTTTCACTAATTTATTAGTACAATTTAAAAGAAAAAAGTCAGTCACTAATTCACATTACTAAACATTTATACTAAAATATATTTAAGAAGATGAGAAAGTAATTGTCATTTTCTCAAAATCAAAATTTTAATTTCAGTAATTAAGGAAATTGTCGGGTTTTTCATAAATTATACACGGAGAAACCTTTAGACCGTCCACTTCCCCGCGTCTAGCGCGATAGCGCAACCACCAAGTTTGAAAATGTAACTCCCCACAGAACGGGTGCGTGGCATCCCCGGTCTGTCGACAAGCTATCGAAGTGCGTTAACTATAGGCTCGATCACGTTGAAAAGGCTTTCTAATTTTCTGTCTGCTATATAGACAAATCATCGTCCCAGTAAACTGGTGACGCTACGCGCCCGCTATAAGGGAAATCTAAGTTCCCGCATTGTGGGAGCGCCACTAGCACACGAATTTCGACTCACTGGGTATGCTGACGGCCTAAAGGTTTCTCCGTGTAATAAATTGTCATGAATTGTATTAGGGGTACCAAATATTTGTATATGAACGACTAAGCAAAATACTCTGTGATAACAGTAAACAAATTTTCAGCTCGTAATCAATTAGTTAGTGGAAATAATTCAATTATTGAAGTTTCGCAAATTAAAATTTTCCAAACTCCTTTACTTGACGTGCGTTACTAATTTGGCATAATTGATTTTTTAAAGGATTTTATTATTTTCTTCTTTTTTTAACTAAGCTCTTCTCTCCCTTTACTTGCGCCAACGATGAATACTTTTTTACGATCAACCATGAAATTAACTACAGAGAAGCTCAACGCTTAATTCTGCCATTACAATTTGAGATAATTCTTTTACATTTTTTTTCATATAGCTATAGAAAATCAGCTTTAGAAACATTTTTTCTTGTAATTTCTAGAGGATTACAGAAATGAAGTGAAAGATATTAATAAAAAATGTTTAAAAAAAGTATTTTGCATTTTTAAATGATAACGTGGATAGTGTTATTTTTTTAATTCGAAATCAAATGAAGCAGAAGAATAGATTAATTTCATGTTTGTTCATTTTTGAAATATTCATGCAGTTGTATCTTTTGTACTGAAAGAAAAAAATGAAAGCTACAGACATAATTTAGGTTATATTACCTATATAGTATAGCTGGAATAGTAACAACCCAACAGCTAGGGTATTTCAACCTAACTATTGATGTAAAATCAATATTTGGTTTCTCAAAACTTGACAGAAATACTATTTTAAAAACCTTGTTAAAGTTGAAAAAATTGAATAAAAATACAAAAATCGTAAATATTTCAACTGGGGTCTTGTGAATTATTATTTTGGCGAAGCGAGCAAATACACGGTTAAAAAGATGTGCCTTACAAACAAAAAACAATTTTGAAAATTAGTTGAAAATTAAGAAAGTTATGAGTAATTCTTTATTTGAATATACAAAAATGGCTTTTTGACCCTAAAATTAAATTTTGATAGTGTTTAAGTAAATTAAAATTTTCATCATCAGAACAGATTGATTGCTTTTCCAAAAATAAACGAAAGCCATTAAATCAAGTGCAGGTAAGATTCAAAAAATTTTAAAAGTGTATAAAAAGCAACTTTAATAATTTATTTTTTCAAAATTTCATTAAAACTTTTGGAAATTATAATCATTATAGTTATAAACTCTTCCTTCAAATAAGTAACATAGGCATCAATTTAACACTCACCATTTTCAATAGTTTATTCGCTTATTTGTCAATAGTGTTAAGATATTTTGTTAAATAAATAATTATTTTTACTAAATTTTTTTCTAAATTATTTGGTGAGCATAATGCAGGCGCCTTGGTAGTGATAGTCTCAATCCTCAGCGTGCGAGAGCGCCGCGCGTTGTTGCTTTACCGCGCAAAAAATGTTTTTTTATTAATATTTTTAGTCCCATTTTGCTATGAAATGTTTTTGATTTAAAAAAAGCTCAGCTTTATTTCTAAATAAAAAAAATTTCTAAATTCCAATTTTACAAAAAAATAAAAATTAATATTAATTTTTTAATTTTTGAAGCCAAAAAAGTTTTTTTTTAAACTAAAATCACCATTAAAAAGTACACAAAAACACTTTTAAAACATATTTTGTGAAATTTACACCTTTTTTTAAATGAACTACAAGTCAGCAAAGTGACGTGTAAACGTATGAGAATCAAACTAAAGAATATGGTCTGAAAAGCCCAAAATATCGTTTCTACGAAAAAATTTCGGAATCTGATGTTACAATGCGAAAATGTTTTGTACAAACTTTAGTCAAAAGTTAAGTAAAATGGCTACACATGCGCTTTTGAATAAAGTTTAACCAACTGTAATTCAAAATAAATTTTTCGTAGGTGAAAATAAAATTGGTTAGTTTTTTAATTTAATTTCATAGAATTTCAACAATACTTTGTAAAGAAAAGAAAAGTGTTGAAATAAAGCCTAGTCTACGTTTGAACAAAATATAAACAAAAAAATCTGCCCGCGCAAGCGCGGACAAGTAATGTTCTAGAGGAAAGTTGTTTGTATTAACCTAATCTAAAATAATATAAAATTAAAAATTCTAAATTTTGAAAAAATTGTGTTTTCAAAATTTTAAACTACCGTAGTTTTTGTAGTTTTTGGCGAAAATGTCTGGTTAACGAACTTAGCCTTCATTTTTACACCAACTATAAGTGTGTTAAGTTTAAAAACGTTCTGATAAGTTTTTCAAGGGTTATCGTGGGAACAGCAAAAACCGTCTACAGACGAACAGACAGACAGACACACAGACAGACTCACTCGCCGGACCATGTTTTTTGGACTCAGGGCACCTCAAAACGCAAAGATTTCATAAAATTAGCAAAAGTCAAAATTTGACTAAAACTAATACCTTCTCATGTGATGAGAATGTAAAAATGAGAGAACATATTCAACACATTTCAGAGAGTAACCTATGGAAACTTAAATTTCAGTCAAAAGTTGAGTAAAATGTGAACAAGCTATTGGTAAAATGTGGGGAAGGAAATGTGGTGGGGAGACTAGTAAAATCATCATTCCTACATACCGACAGTTGATTCCTAGGACTAATTCCTGTATTACCAACATTTTTAAACGATAAAAAAAATTAATTATCGATTGTTGATTTTTATATGTTGTACGAATTTCTGCATTACCTACACATTTTGCATTAAACAATATCTCTATTTCACTCATACACCTTATAAATACTCAAATACAAATGAAACTCTTAACATATAACATAAACTTACCTAATACACACATTTAACGTAAGAATAAGTTCGCACACATTTACATATAAATTAATGATTTAAACTGTCCTTATATAGTAAGTGGCAGAGTTGATTCACACACGGAAAAACTTTTTTCAAGAGTCATTACTAAATTTATTCAGGAACTCAGGATATGGGAAAAATTTAGAACTCCTTTTAGAAAAGTTCAATATTCATTAAAGAATTTTCAGGTGTTTTTCTAATGGCTTGGAAATAATTGTTCTTGACGCTGCGACTGAGTTCTTCAGTCACTGCGCGCTGAAAAAGTCTAGAACTATTTAAGAAAGAAGGCGTAGCGTAACCAATAGGTATACAGCGCCACTTGGCTTTAAACGCTTTAAAACGATCTAAAACTAAAGTATCGTAACGCGTCCCTGCAGCCGAGTGGCATAAGGCGGAGCGACCTTGAGTGTCGAGGTCTCAGGTTCGACTACTCACGCGGGCAAATTTTTTTCGCTAATTTTACATTTTTCTATTCTTAAACAAGTTCAGGACTTTTTCAAGAAAACTCAACAAGTAGTCCAGAAATTTACTACAGTTATCCCTGAACAGCTTAAAATAATGTTTCAATTTATGGTTTCGTAGCATTTCTTGTATTATTTCCATATCCTGAGTTCTTGAATAAGTTTAGGAAATACTCTTGAAAAAAGTTTTTCCGTGCAACTTGCGAGAAACGGATTAAAAATGAATAACTAATTAATTACTTGTTATTTTAGTTTTATTATTTTATTATTAGGTTTAAATTAAATAAAACAATTCGTGATCAATTAATGAAGTGTTATTATTTATAAATTAAAAATTTCTTTGGATTTTTCAACTTATCTTTACAAATATAAATAAAACATTAATCTATTTAAAAAGTTAAAATAAAAATAAATTAAAATAAATATTTATCCGAATAAATCTTATTTTATTTTAAAATAAATAACTAATTAAAAGATAAAATAATTTTAAATTTATAGGGGAGAGTGGGGCAAACCGGAACCCCTCAATATTTCCGAAATGGCGAAATTGTAAAAAGTGCTATTTAGAAATTTGAAACAACCATGTGTAGTATACCTTATTTTTTTCAATTTGCCATTTTTTACTTTTGTTTGTGCAACGCTGGGAGCAAAAGTTTTTTTTACTTTTTTTCTACACTTTTTCGAATTTTTTCTTAAGGAAATTCTGAGGAAATCGTGTAATATTTCCAAATATTAGGTCTTGGGTTTTGAAGGTACACACCTCAGGAATATTTACCACCAAAAACTTTCATGAATTTGCAAAGCGTTTCTTTTTGACAAACATTTATTCTCAAAATGAGTCTGCGTGGCAAACCGAACCGTTTTTGGTGGGGCAAACCGGCCATAGGATATTTCCATTGAATTAAAGTTTCATAAAAATTATTTTTAAATAAAATGTGTCTTTCATTAAAATATTTACTTACAATGAATAATAATTATCTTCCAATGAGAATTGGACCCTTTAATATTGTTTCTCTGATAATGACAAACATTTTTTTTTTTTTTTTAAATCTCTATTTAATTAAAACTTAATCCCGAATTATTATTTTCTGTACTGCAGCCATTGTTTACATGATTCTTTATGTTTTTTATTATTGTAGATTATGTACATGCAATATTATAAATAAAAAAGCCAACGGTCCGGTTTGCCCCATGGGGGGTCCGGTTTACCCCAGGGGGTAGGGCAAACCGGACCGTTTGCAAAATTTTTTAAAGTTAACACAGCAACTAAACAATAAAAGATAAAGTATAGGTGTCTCTGGGAAAAAGTTGCGCTATTATATGATCTTTCAAACAAGCCCTCGAATAATGAAATCGGTTGATTCGTTTAGTCACAAGAGTCAAAAAACCGTTAGGGGGTCCGGTTTGCCCCACTCTCCCCTATATTAACAGATGTTTTCACGTATATATATATATATATATATATAAATATATATATATATATAAATATATATATATATAAATATATATATATATAAATATATATATATATATATATATATATATATATATATATTTCTATATTTATACATATTTTTCTTTTATAAATTTATACAGACACAAAAGCCAATAAGAAATAAAGAAAATAGTTTAATTTAACATCATAATCTGTAATATCTTCATTTCATGTAAATTATAACTTTTAAATAATTAAAATAATAAATTATTGATAATTAATATATTTGATCTTTACTATTTTGTTAAAAGTAAATGTTAGTAATAAAGGTTTGGTAGATTTTAAAATACATTTATAAATATTGTTAAAATGACAAATTTCCTAAGGGCTCCTAGAATTTCACATACAGTACTGATAGTATAGTTGCGTGGTGGGGCTTTCATTTTACCCAACTTCTGGACAAACTGTGACACATACAGGTAAATATCTACCAAAGTACAACATAAAGTATTAAAAATAGTAAATCAGTTTATAATCAAATGCATACCAAAGTTTAATCTAATGTCTGTTTTAATCATTAAATTACTTTTTGAACATTCTTTGGAAAATGCATTTTAATAACCATACAAGAGAATTTTAAACATTACTAAAATGCCGATGTGTACAATGAAAAAAAAATTTATTTGATTCAAATTATTTGAAAAATATTTAATTGATTCAAATACTTTTTAAGTGGATCAAAAAAATATGTATTTGATTCAAATAACTTGAATTATTTGAATCACACTTATTTGAACCAAATAAATCGTATTTGATTTAATTAAATAATTATTTGAATTGAATAAATGAATTTATTTAATACTAATAATGAGTTACTTGAAACTATTCTTTTATTTATTTCATTCAAATACTTTATATATTTGATGCAAATAAAAATTATTTGACACAATAAATTTATTTTATTGATTCTAATAAACTTAATTATTTAATCCGAACAATTCATTATTCAAAGCAAATACACTATTTTATCAAGACAAATAAAAAAATATTTCAATCAATTAAATAATTATTTGAAATGAAAATAATGAAATACTTAAAACTGTTCATTTATTTATTTCACTTAAATATTACATTTATTTAATACAAATAAAAAATATTTCGACAAATAAATGTGTTACTTGGATACAGAATATACGACATTGGCATTCATAAAGTAGATCAGCCCGAGTTCTCACCAAATCTTAGTGGCCGTGTGGCTTAAATAGGTGCGTTTATAGGCTTGCGGTCAGCGTTATGGGCGAGGAGACGTGAGTTCGATGCCACATGCGAGCGAATATTTTTCATTCTTCGTTTTAAGCGTTATATAAAATAATAAAATTGTGTGTTTTGTTGTGAATAAAAACTGTGTGAACATGTTTATAAATAATGTTGAAAGTCTGTTAAAAAATCAGTTAATATGTGTAATATAATAAATAAATATAGTATAATACCTAATGTATTAATAAATTTAAAAAATACTTAATATTTAAAAAAAATTTTTGTATTAAATATAGAATGAAATAATTTTCATATTTGATTCAAATAATTATTTATTAGCTTGAAATATTACATTTATTTGATTTGAAAAATTTCAATAATTGATTCAATTAATTATTTATTGGTTTGGAATGTTCCATTTATTTGAATTGAATAATTTGTATTTGATTCAAATAAATAGTTATTTGATGCTATAAAATAAAATATTTAGGTCAAATAAATATGTATTTGGTTCAAATACACATTTATTGGATTATAACCAAATAAATGATTTATTTGGATCAAATAATTTTTATTTGATTCAAATAAATTTTTTTTCCGAGTAGCCATTTTAACCAACTTTTGCCTAAACTTTGTACAAAATATTTTCAATGTTCAATGGAATAAAAAAAATGTTGAATGAGTTGTTGGAATGCTGAATTTTCATTTGGACAATATATTAATTAGAAAATTAATTTTCTTGAAAAATTAACACCATATTATGATTTATATATTTTTTAGAATAGTTTTTAGTATAAAAAATTATTTCTAATTTTTAGAATTTATTAATTAATTCTTATTCTGTAGAAAATGACCTTTAAAATAAGCTTAAGATCATTAAAAAACCTTTTATATTAATTATATATAGGGGAGAGTCACTAACTGTCGGGACACCTTTACGGTTGGGTCACCTCAAGTTTCTTAGTTGTAACAAACTGCTGCCATTTACCATTGCATGTAAATACTTGTTAGTAATGATAGAAAACTTTTCATGTCACTTTCATTAAGTTCCAATGAAGTACGCGAGCAGTACAAACGTAAAACGTAAATGTAACGTAAAAAGTAAGATGATGAAATTAATTCTTTAGAGAGTTTTTTAATACTTTGTTATGTTATTTGGTTTTTATATCGTGCGTTTATGTCTGTGTGTTAAAAAATAAAAACAACGCGAAACTTACGGTCGGGACACTTTATATCGTGCATGTTCATTTGTTTAAGGTAGAGATGTGTGAAGAACGTCATTTTACAATGAAAAAAATATATTCATGCGTTCGAAAAACGTTCGTAAAACATTTTAAAAAGTCTCATTTTACATCTCCTTCGATAACGTATTGTAAACGTTTCGTGTACTGAGAATGTTTTTAGATTAATTTTTATATGAATTTAAACATTCGTACATCCAGTGATATGTATATATTGAATAATAATTTTCAGGAAATACTGGATATTAATATTTATTTAAAAACAATAAATCGTCACTCACGACGTTTGGATATCAACGTTCAACGTTCCTTTTTCCATTTTCAAGTGCATTTCATCATTCTTCTGTAATTTACGGGCCATTTTTAGAAATACTCCTTCATATCACATTGATTTTCTACGGTGGCCCGACCGTAACGACATTTTTTTGTTATGATTATAACTTTTCAAATTTTTGTCCAGACATTTTCTGATGTACATAAGAAACATTCTACTTTAGAAGATCTTTCCGACCATATGTCAGAGAACGATAAATTCGGCCTAGAACGGAAGTTATGGGCACAAGTCAAAAAGTGACCCGACCGTAGTGACAAATTTTCTCAAGTGTACCACTGTCAAAATTACAAGTTGTTGGATGGGGCTAATATTTTCACAAGTGTGAGTGTATATGTGTGAGTATACATGTGTATGTATTGAGTGTATACACTACCGGCAGAAATTGTCGGTACGAACGACGGGCAAGCTACGAAAAGTTGCTGCCGAAATTAAAATAACATATTTTATTATGGAAAAATGATAGAAACTTGGTTCTTGGATCGTTTGAAAGCCAATCAAATTCTGCGTCGTTTGATATATAAATGAAAGTTATTTGATATTTTTGAGAGATTTTATCACCTAAAAGATTTTGAAAAAAAATTGATTAATTTTTGTATTTTTGTGCACCATGTTTGTGTGGCTGCACATTTTAGAAAAATTTTTAACTCTAGCAACATAATCTTTAAAGTCTCAGCTTTTATTTGAGCCTTGAAAATTGAAAATCCGTTCAGTAGTTTTTGAAATATCTAAAAAAATGTCCAAGCATGTTGTTTTATAATTTAGGCGGTGATACACACTTATTGCACTCTCGGTGCTCATCTGGTTCGTTGCGGCAGGGCCGAATAAGCGGCATATAGAGTGAGGGTCATATTTGGAGCCCTCTTTAAGTTTTTTGTAATTTTAGATTTAATATTCAGTAAAAATTTAATAATTGTTAAAGTTAATTATTATATACATAAATGAGTTATCATTTTACAAACTGTCATGATCAAATAGTCGTTTATTTCTACGTATAAATTTTCACTTTTCTAACTTTTTTCCCAAAATAAACATGCTTGGACATTTTTTTAGACATTTCAAAAACTACTGAACGGATTTTCAATTTGCATGGCTCAAATAAAAGCTGAGACTTTTAAGATTATGTTGCTAAAGTTTAAAATTTTTCTCTAAATTTTTCTAGTATGTGCAGCTACACAAACATGTTGCACAAAAATAGAAAAATTAATCGATTTTTTTAAAATCTTTAAGGTGATAAAATCTCTCAAAAAATCAAATAATTTTTATTGATATATCAAACGATGCAGAATTGAATTGGCTTTCAAACTATCCAAGAACCAAGTTTCTATCATTTTTCCATTATAAAATATGTTAATTTAATTTCGGCAGCAACTTTTCGTAGCTCGCCCGTCGTTCGTACCGACAATTTCTGCCGGTAGTGTACGCGTATGTATTGAGTGCATATGTGTGAGTATACATGTGTATGTATTGAGTGTATATGTGTGAGCATACATGTGTACGTGTTGAGTATATGAGACAATCCATGTCAAGTGATCCAATGCCTCATACATGTGTGAATATACATGAATATGTGTCGTGTGTATATGTGTGAGTATACATGTGTATGTATTGAGTGTATATGTGTGAGTATACATATGTATGTATTGAGTGTTGTGTGCCAATGTGTGAGTATAAATGATAATATATGTGTATGTATGTATTTATTTTTTGTGTATACATTTTACAGAAAACGTTTGACGAAAAATTTTGAGGACGAAGGAAACATTTTAATATAATATAATATTTAATAATATAAAAGCCTAACTAACGTTAATCTAACGTTAGTCTAACGACATTTTATGATCAATAATTTCGACACGTATGATAGGACATTTTTTTAAATATTATTATAATTTAAAATATTCTTTATTACACAGAAATAAAAATATTTGTAAATAAACATAAAAAATAAAATAAAAATATAATATTATTATATAATAATATTCTATTATATATTATATTATAATTATAAAAAATAAAAAAAATTAGTTTTTTAACAAAAAATATTATTACAGGGTCATTTGGGGTAAATGTAAACGGTTTATCTATTTTTTACGAAAAACATCAGTTTTTTTTGTTAAAAGGTAGAATGGACGGATTTTTTTTGCATGAACTTGTTACTAGAGCTCCCTAGAAAAATTTTACGAGGTTCAAAAAAATATTGATGCACCTGAATCATCTACAACTGATTGTTCACATTTACCCCGAGATTTTGAAATTTGCCTAAAATTCGGGGTAAATGTAAACACCTCTATAGTTAAGCGAGGTTTAAGAAACAAGTTATTTCAAGCATACTACTGTCTTAAGGGATGAAAAAACTGAAAAAAAATTATTCGTAGACGTATAGTAAATCAACCAGTTGACTGATAATGTATCATATAAAATAAACAATCAACCATTACAAAATTAGTAATGTAAAACTTGAATAACTTGAACAAATTTTAATAGATTTTCATTCAACTTGGTAAAAAAAAAGTTTTTAAGCTTGCTCAATAAGAATCTAAAATATCGAATTTTAAAATTTCAAAATGGCAGATCCAATAATTTATTAAATTGTTTTTTTAATGTAGTTGAAGTTCTGTTTACATTTACCCCGAGTTTTCGAATTCTCGGGGTAAATGTAAACACTTAATTATTTATTAACTAAATTGACGAAAATCTAAAATCAAAGTCAATTTTTGTTGGGGCATGAATAAGGAAGAATTACATATTTTTGTTTGATTTTTAAATTTGTTTTTATGCAAATGAGAGACAAAATACTGAAACAGAAAAATTTTCAATTTCAAACTTTTTTGCATTAAAAGATAACTTACACTAGGGCATTGCCAATTGTCAAAATAAAATATTGGCAATAGTCAGAACATCTTGTAGGTAAGCTGAGGTAAAAATATTGCCGTCGTACTTATTTTTTAATTTGTAAATTTAGCTGAAACATCTACTGTTTACATTTACCCCAAATGACCCTAATTAGAAAAAAATAATTAATAAAAACAAATAAAAATATTTAAAAAATAAATAAAATGTAAACCGAGCGAGCGTTAGCGAGCGAGGAAAATATTGCTAGTTGTTTATTAATTTGAATCTTTTTCACAAGCAGTGAAATAAAATTCAGACTGATATATAAGGACAGTTTAAACTTTCAGAAGTAATAATGTAAAGAGTGCAATATATGTATTAGTGTATGAGTTAAGAATGTACTGTAAGCAGGTGTAATAAATATCATAAGGTTTATGCTTTTTACAGTATTTTTTCAATATAATTGCTTTTACAGTCTAGTTCTTGAAAAATTTCTGTTTTTTCACTTCATCCCAGTTTTACCAAACTAAATTCGGTAAAATTGCAGAAATAAATTTTCTCCGGGTAATAATAAAATATTTTGAAATTGTTTTGGCATGCAATTATAAAATTAGGTAGAAAAATTTTTTATATAACTTATTAAAAGTAATTAATGGGCGTAAGTTTAAATGAACAAAAAACTTGTAAACTGGTGTAATGAGTTAATCTTGGAAAATTAGAGTGTCTGACAATTATTGGCACCATCATAAGCCCAGTAATCAGTCGAGATACGGGTACGTCTCGTCATTGTCAGTATTAATTTGCGGTTATAAATTCTGGAAAAAGTATGGCCACCCTAAGAAAAATGGATATTAAAAATCTTAATATACTAGATATTAAGAAAACACGGTATTTCATAACATCTAGATGTTATGGTGTAATATTTCAGATGTTAACAGGTATAATCTACAAATTTTAGGTTATGTTTGAACATGTCTTTTCCAATATCTGTGGAAATTAAATTTAAACATCTAAGATGTTTATGCATTTGATTGTCACAGAGATATTGACCGTTAATATTTAGATATTAAAGCACAATAGCCATTTTTCTCAGTGCAGGAACGAGACACGTCACGTCATTGTCAATAATAATTTAATAATAATTTCGGTCATTTTCGACAAATTAGAAATTCTGAGAATTAAGGATCGCTGCCAATGCTGGCACAATAATGGGACGATTTGAACGCCAGCGATGGATTAGTAATTTTTTAGGTAACTCCCCCCAAAAAAGCGTATTTTGAGTTCAAAATTGCAGAAAGTTATATTCATAGGGATAGTAAAAAATGGGCCAAATTTAAGGAAAATAGATGGGTGGTTTGTTTTTGCACACATAACACTTCATGCCATTTAACTAGAATTTTTAATATTTTTAACTAGAAAAAGAAGTAAAGGTACATTTAACATTTTATTCTAGTTCGAATAATCAGAATTCTAAGAATTTTTTAAAATGTAATATTAAATAGACTTTAACTATTAAAATTTTTTCTGTCTCTGTTTATTACAACTGCAATAGAGTATTTAATTCAAACATATGTTTTTCTGTTTCTATATAATATATTTTTATAAAAAAAGAAAAAAAATGAAAAGAATAAGAAGCTTTCATTACGAAGTAAAATACTCATGAATTTATTGCTGTTATATTTTTTTCTGACAAACGAATATTTGTAAATCCCATTAAAAGCAACGTGAGAAAAAGATGATTACTTAATAAAGAGAATTTTTCGTGATAAAGTGCAAATAAAATTTCGTAGAGCGTATAATACATAAAATGTGAATCAACTTATGGAGTCAGAAAGCCGGACAGTTTTTCTGAGCTTTGAGCATAAAATGCTTCTTTGCTTCTTTCTGGAGAATTATCTTTGAGAGGGTCGGCAAAATACATATCTCAGTTGGACACTTAAACGGGGTTAAAACCGGCACTTCTGTCTCTGTCTCTCTCTCTCTCTCTCTCTCTCTCTCTCTCTCTCTCTCTCTCTCTCTCTCTCTCTCTCTCGTTTTCATTTTTTCCTCCTTCTTAGCATTAAATTCGAGGAGAGTTCAACACACAAAATGCGCTGTTTCGCATTTCTGGTATAAATTTTGGATTGCTCCTTTGTCAGCTTTCTCTCGTCAAGACAGCGAGAAATGGAGCGTTTGAAATAAAAATCAGTTGTCAGCGTTTCGGCTGGTGGTGGATGCTTTGCTCTCAGAAAGGATCAGGTTCAGCGTCGATTCCATTTACATTCAACTTCACCCGACAATAAGTAGATGGGTAACACACAGAAAAGACTATCGTCAAACATGGAATAAAACATATTCGTTTCACTTTCGTCGCTTTTCCTCTCTCTCTCTCTCTCTGTCTTTTGCACAGGGATAGTTCGCTTGTTCCATCTTACTTTATTCTGACTTTACCTCTTATAAAGATGGGAAGAAGCAATCTCTCATCGACGCTGGGAAACTAAAGTGCCTGCTAAAACCATTCTTGGACTGAGTTTCGTCTCAACCCATCCAATATATGTAAAGAGGCTAAGATCTTTATACCAAACTGCATTTTGACATTGTACGCAAAACGAAAACTATAAATATGAGTGAAAGATCTATGCGAACTTTTCAAAATGAACCTGATGTAATAAATTTTAATTTAACGATATGGGTTATTTCTCTTTGGAATTTTGGCGAAGATGTTTGTAGTAATACGCTCGGATCCAGTAAATATTTATTTAAATCTACTAAATTTAATTCTTTTCAAATAATTACTTACTGTTTTAAATACAATTAAGAATATTAAAAACAATAGAATTCAAAAATTTGTAATTCAACTTGTTTTTTGGGAATACTGATACATAAGTTGGAATGCCATGCGCAGCAAAAGAAAAAAAGATGAAGTCACCCTTGACACTAGTAAACTTTGCCGGTATTGGATGTTCCACTGGCAATTATAAATATCACAAGAAATATATTTTATATATACTACCGTCGGAAATGATCGGTACAGCCGCACGTACACGGTCCAAAAACATACCTATCTTTAAACTACGATTTTTTTTGTAAATACAAATGCCAGAAAATTAACAAATATACTGCTAACCGATTAAGATTTTTAAACTCTTTTGATCTTAAATTAAAGATGAGACTTCAATGATCACACCTATATGTATATTTCAAATTTTTTCTGCAATTTTTTAAAAAATATACAGAGATTGAAAAAATTACAAAAAAATCATGCCCGTGCAGCCGTACTGATAATTTCCTACGGTAGTGTATTCACATTACACAGGCACACAAAAAAGTCTGTTTTTTGAGCCAGACATACATATCTTATAGTAATTTTGCCGGCTGAAAACGAATCTGAAGTCAGAATTGCTCCATCACCCTCTGTTTTTTTTAATCTAGAAAACTACCATTGACTTCAAATTTTAAAGTAAAAAAATTGAATAACAGATTTCTCTTTAAAACAAAACAATAAATTTATCTACTTCTACTACAATAACTCAGAAACAATGTCAACATTGCTTAAACACCCTTTGTTTTTTATTAAATCGAAAAAACTACCCCTAAAATGTAAAAATTTAAAATTATTATATAAAAACCCACATTGGCTTTCAAAACAACAAAATAAATTTATGTACTTCTCTTTCAACATTTCAAAAGTAATATCAAAATTACTTTCTCATCCACTGTGTTTTTATATTTAAAAAAAAACTAACCCCAATATGTAAAAATTCAAAATGTATAATAAAAAAAATGAAAAAACACATTGTTTTTTAAAATAGAACAAAATAATGTACTCTTATGTACTCTTCTATTAACAACTTGAAAACAATGTCTAAATTGCTTCACCCCCCTTTATTTTATTTTTAAAAACCTACCCTTAAATTTACAAAATTAAAGTTTAAAGCAGGGACCTTCACGAAAAATATGTGTCGTGCCCGTGCCGTGCCTAGGCACGACACAAAGTTCGCTTGGTAATTCGTGCCGTGCCAAGGCACGATACAAAGTTCGTTTCGTAATTCGTGTCGTGCCTAAAAAAACACAAATAACGCTTGCAAGATTCTACACAGTATTTCATGCGTGTCTTTAAAACGTGCCTTGACACGACACGAATTACAAATTTGCATTTGTGTCGTGCCTTGGCACGGCACGAATTACCAAGCGAACTTTGTGTCGTGTCAAGGCACGACACGGGCACGACACGAATTTTCGTGTTTTTTCGTGTTCGTGTAAGTCCCTGGTTTAAAGTAAAAAACATGAAAAACTACATTGTTTTTCAAAATAGAACAATAAATTTATGTTTTTGCTTACAACAACTTATAAGCATTAGCAAAATTGCTCCATCACCCTTTGTTTTTTCAAATTAAAATAATTATCCCTAATATGTAAAAATCAAAATGTATAATAAAAAAAAATAAAAAACCACAACAAATTGGTTTAAATTATATTAAGAATTAAAAAATCATAATTTGCTTTTGATAAATTAAAAAAAAACTCTTTTTAAAGTGGAAAAATTAAGATTTACTTTAAACCTTGTTGTTTTTTGCAAGAACAAAAATACAAAAAACGTGTGTTCATGTTTTAAAAGTTAATTTTTTTCTGTCCAGTTGGAGTTTATCTTGTTAAGTTTTCTTTAATTTCAATAAAAAACTTAAGCTATTTTTAAGTTGTTGTAAACAAAAACATAAACTTATTGTTCTATTTTGAAAAACAATGTGGTTTTTCATTTTTTTTACTTTAAACTTTAATTTTGTAACTTTAAGGGTTGGTTTATCAATTTTAAAAATCAAGACCCCGTGATCACTTGACGTGGAATCGCTCATATATTAAACGACACATATTATTAACGCTTGCAAAAGAATAAATAATGTTAAAAATACTATTTTAAATTAACTAGAGCTATTCTCTAGGCGAAACAAGATGATATTTTTTAGAGTCTCGTTTCGGTCTTGTAAAACTAAGAAATTTTTAAACTTGTTTTGCTTTCGGTCTTGGTTTCGGTCTCGTGAAAGTCTCGAGAAAAATTTGTAGAGAAGTAAATAATTCATATTTGATAGAGGAATTATTTAGTAAACATAAACACGTATAATATACATGTTTTTATTAGCAAATTAAAGATTAAATAATTTATAACTCTGCTTTTAAATCAGATGAAGCCTAATGATAGAACGTCCAACGTCCTTCCGGCTAGACCAAAAAGACCCAGGTGAGTCTGTCCGAAATAGTTAAATAAAACTAACATGGATCGACATAAACAAAAAGTAAAATATATCATTGGAGAGGTGATGAAACAAGCTTTCAGCGCATGTAAATGTCGAGTTTGTAAGTTCAAACCGAAGAGCTGTGTAGCTTAAAAAAGTTGAATTTTTCAAAAATTCATATAATTTTTAGTCACAAAATGAGGAAACCCGGTCCTGCCGGCAGGACGCTTTTCGCTTTGTTTAAAAGTATACCAAGCCTAACAATATAAATTTAGAATCTTGATATTTACATAATTGGAAAGCTTGTTTCATTACCATTCCAACGATATATTTGTTTTTGTTTTTATCTGCTTCCATATTCATTTTATAAAGCAAATTTGAAGAGAATTTTTATTCAATTGGCCGCAATTTTGCTGATTAACATTAAAAATGAAATTTTTTAAATTAAACAAATAGGTTTCTTTCTTTGAACGTTTCTGAAGAAAAAGAGACTTAGACCGGCCAAAATATATTGATTTTTGTGGATTTTACATTAAATTTACGAAAAAATGTTTTTTTTTACTTTTTAGAAACAGCAACTTTGAGGGCTACTTTGATCCTAAGGAGTTCCGGGAAAGAAAAATTGAATTGCCTTTTTTTAAAAGCCTTATTTTCCAAACATCCTTCCGGCAGGACGGGCGCTTAGACGTTCTATCACTAAGAATCGAATTGATTTGTAATTCAGGTCCCTACTCTCTGAATCTGAATAATGTAGTTTCCTACTAATAAAATAATAGAGATTCGTTTACCAATTTTAATTAGTAATAATTTTGACCAATTTTTAGTAAAAAACTACTTTTACTACTTCAAATTCGCAAGCTGACTTAATAATGAATTTGTAATTTTCTACCAGAAAATAGTAGAAAACTAATAGAAAACTTGTCAAAACTGTTAGTAATTCAATTGGTTTTAAACGAAATCATACTATTTCATTAGAAAAAAACTACTAATTCAGATTTAGAGAGTAAAGTTGACATCATCACTAAGCATCAAACAATATTTTTTTGTATAGGAAACCGAAAAGTATCACTCAATTTTTTCCAAGATTTAAGGTTAAAAAGGTACTCTTAAAAAGTTTTTTACTTTCTATAAGTGAATGGAAAAAGCGAAATTTTTTGAAATTTTATCTCTATTATCACTGAAAACAAAAAAATTGTTTTCATTGTTGAACATTGATGCCATATTTAGAAAGCTTAAAATCAGGCTAACAAAATTTTGTCTTTTTAGATAAGTTAAAATATAACAAATAACCTCATATTTGTTTAAAAATTTGATTAAATATAAATAGTGAAGAGAAGTCATGATATGTAATACCTTTTTCATTTAGTAAAATTCAGAAAATTTTATATTAATTTAAGCTTTAGTATGTACGAGACTCTCGTTGAAAATTTGAGGAAAGACTAATATATGTTTTGATATCTCGTGTCAAATTTTTTCTGTAATCGATCATAATTATTATTGTCAAAGTTCTGTTTGACAATATTTTTTTTCCTAATTTACAAATCATATAGATTTTAATAATCATTCCAACTCCCTATTGTAATTACTAATTGTATAATATAATTTTAAATGATATCGATAAATATATTTTGCACTGTAGAAATAGAAAAATAGTTATTTTCATAACAAGGTGCAAAAAGTGCCCTTTTTTGCACCGCGTCATGAAAATTAAATTTTTGGAATTCATATAAAAATTCTGAATTTCAGTGTCTTTTTTGTTTGACTCATAACCTATGAAATTTTTACAAAACGCTGAAAATTACGTTATTGTATTATTTTTTCATGTTTAATCTCTTGTAAAAAATCTCTATTGTTGACAATTATATAATGTTATTATAGGTATAACCCCAGTAGAATTTAGTTACCTTTAAGTAGCCGCAAACCCGAAGTTGATTGATTAAATAGTTAAGACGTTACTATGCCCACCAGTTAGAAAAACCTTGTTTCGAGAAAAACGCGTTTACTGTTTTAGTAACATGTTTGTGTAATAATTGTATTCATTGAAATTCTTTGTTCTTGCTTTCAATCAAAGCACATGTAATGTTAGTTTCCTGTCTATCATTGTTTATTATTTATTGAGAAAAACATTGCAAAATAAAAAAAAAAAAATATTAAAAATAAAAAGCAAAAAATTTTGCAATTTTAAAAATTAAAATAGTAGCTCTTTTTCACGTCGACTTCCTTGTTGTAAGAGCTGGGTAACGTCAACGTAATGTTGTTGACGGCTAACGGACGTAGAGGATAAACAAAATATTATACTGAACTCGGATTCGTAATCAGCGGTCCCAAAAAACCGCAGGTAACCATTTTCATCAAATCTAATCACTTTTGGAAAAATTTATCCGCCATGTTAGATCTGCCAATTTGAATTTTGAAAAAGTACAATGAGAAAATATTTTGTATAAAGTTTAGTCAAAAGTTGGTTAAAATGGCTACACATCGGCATTTTAATAATGTTTAAAATTCTCTTGTATGGTTATTAAAATGCATTTTCCAAAGAATGTTCAAAAAGTAATTTAAAGATTAAAACAGACATTAGATTAAACTTTGGTATGCATTTGATCATAAACTGATTTACTATTTTTAATACTTTATGCTGTACTTTGGTAGATATTTACCCGCGTGTGTCACAGTTTGTCCAGAAGTTGGGTAAAATGAAAGCCCCACCACGCAACTATACTATCAGTACTGTATGTGAAATTCTAGGAGCCCTTAGGAAATTTGTCATTTTAACAATATTTATAAATGTATTTTAAAATCTACTAAACCTTTATTACTAACATTTACTTTTAACAAAATAGTTAAGATCAAAGATATTAATTATCAATAATTTATTATTTTAATTATTTAAAAGTTATAATTTACATGAAATGAAGATATTACAGATTATGATGTTAAATTAAACTATTTTCTTTATTGCTTATTGGCTTTTGTGTCTGTATAAATTTATAAAAGAAAAATATGTATAAATATAGAAATATATATATATATATATATATATATATATATATACGTGAAAAAATCTGTTAATACATAAATTTAAAATTATTTTATCTTTTCATTAGTTATTTATTTTAAAATAAAATAAGATTTATTCGGATAAATATTTATTTTAATTTATTTTATTTTTACTTTTTAAATAGATTAATGTTTTATTTATATTTGTAAAGATAAGTTGAAAAATTCAAAGAAATTTTTAATTTATAAATAATAACACTTCATTAATTGATCACGAATTGTTTTATTTAATTTAAAACCAATAATAAAATAATAAAACTAAAATAATAAGTAATTAATTAGTTATTCATTTTTAATCCGTTTCTCGCAAGTTTAAGTTAGGTTATGGTATATGATAAGAGTGTTTTATTTGTGTTTGAGTATTTATAAGGTGAATGAGTGAAATAGAGATATTGTTTAATGCAAAATGTGTAGGTAATGCAGAAATTCGTACAACATATAAAAATCAACAATCGATAATTAATTTTTTTTTATCGTTTAAAAATGTTGGTAATACAGGAATTAGTCCTAGGAATCAACTGTCGGTATGTAGGAATGATGATTTTACTAGTCTCCCCACCACATTTCCTTCCCCACATTTTACCAATAGCTTGTTCACATTTTACTCAACTTTTGACTGAAATTTAAGTTTCCATAGGTCACTCTCTGAAATATGTTGAATATGTTCTCTTATTTTTTTGGTTATATTTTGTTCAAACGTAGACTAGGCTTTATTCCAACACTTTTCTTTTCTTTACAAAGTATTGTTCAAATTCTATGAAATTTAATTAAAAAATTAACCAATTTTATTTTCACCTACGAAAAATTTATTTTGAACTACAGTTGGTTAAACTTTATTCAAAAGCGCATGTGTAGCCATTTTACTCAACTTTTGACTAAAGTTTGTACAAAACATTTTCTCAGTGTATGTATGTATATATATATATATATATATATATTTTTTTTTTCTTGATATATACACACAAAGAAAATTGTGAATATGAGTTGACGAGATGACCTATTTTTTTCAATACTGTCAGTCCCTTTGTAAAATCAATTAAACCCTAATCTGCCGTAGTAAGGAAAAACTTACATAAGTGCAATCCCTGTCAAACTGAGAAAATAGAGAAAAACTGTTTGCTTCAAGAACTCCGTTTTAGAAATAATAATTTAATAATTAATTAACACTTCTCTAATGAAATTGTATGCGCTGATTCTAATTTTGCAAAAAAAAATTAATTATTTAAACAAATTCTATGCAAAATGTGACTTACGATGTCTACTTTTTGAAAATATGATGGAAAAACTTACACATAGTCACTTGCGGTGTTTCTCTCGCACGGGCACTCGAGCTAGGCACGACGATCAGAATTAAAAACTTACACATTTTCTATGTCGCTTGGTATGGAGCAGTACATGGTGATGGAAATAAAATTAATAAAATGTAGCTAACATTATAGGCCTACAGTAATATTCATTTGCATAGGGAAATATTATTATTTAGGAAATATTTTTTAAACTGAAAATAATGTATTATATTTAAGTGGTTTTCATTTATTGCCTAGTTATATAGGCAATAAAAACTACTGTATAAATTTAAATTAATCATTCAATGCATTTTAAATCGTATTAGTAAATACCATTTTACTTCTCCGAACATACCCGACAAATAATGGCGAATGTAACCGAAGTGTAGTTACGTGGTGCCTCGGCCAACTTTACGATAGAAGAACTTACACATGTTTCGGGTAATGCAGATGCGTGGTTTTCATTTCGTACGCAACCGTCGTGCTCGACCATGTGTTCGATTGAAAAAGAACATATACCACTTTGTGTATGTTTTTCCTACGTATTTGATAGTCGAGTTTGATGATTCGTACGATTTTCAGAGCACGCAAAGTACTTCGTATCACTTTTTATCAAGTATTTCTTAATTTTCTTCATATTCCTCGATTTTTAATTATCGTTTTTTGCAGTCATTAATTATTATATTTAATTTTTATTAACACAGTTAAATGCGGTTTTTCATTCCGAGTTGATTGATACCAAAAACTAAAATTTCACAAAATTTTTTAGTTATGTAAGTTTTTCCTTAGTACTGCAGTAATGAAAGTAACATTTTTTAATTAACCTGATTAAAACTTCAATATATTTTACGTAAAGCAACGTCATTGACTTTTGTCAAACGAAAACTTTACATTCTTTATGTAAGATCAAATAACTAATTAGCTTACAATATGAAATTATTTCTATCACAAAGAAAAGCCATATGAGTAAAGTATGCGAGCACGGTAATTTTATATACATATATTCAATGTAACATTCAAAATGTGAACCCTTAGAAAAGCTTCTTTACCTGACAGCTATTCATAAGAATTCTTCCTCTCTCTCTCCATTATTATGTATATCAGGGTAAATCGTAGTGATAGACGAAACTGAAAAATGGCTGGCATAATTTTAGATCTATATGGTTTATGATTGAATTATCAATTCTATAAATAAACATATTTATACGTAGTATATGTATGATAATATTCGCATATATAAATTGTGCGTGACTTGAAACGATGTTTGACATATATTCCTCACCCTTTTCGTACTCTATAAACGAATTATGGACACACGCTATAGTCTTATCGAGCGAAAGTAGAGAAAACTAAAGAGAAGTGGGGAGTGAGAGGGGAATGGATGGGTGAAGGAACTCTGTGGATATCGATCATTTTTCGTCTCTAGGGAACTGAATGAAGTTAATTGTACAATCAAGTCTCTCCCTCCTTCTCCCAACATTTGCACTCACTACCGAGTCACTGAAATTAGTTCTCAAATTAAAGGGTTGTGATTTGTCTTTCGCTTTATTCTCATGATGCATGATTTAAATTATTACAAATATATATATATATACACTCCCTTGCAGAAATTGGACTTGGGGAGTAGTAGGGTAATAGCCAGTTTGCCTTATTGTTGATAGGGTTCGGATGGGGCAAATTAGTAGGTGCCTGTCTAATTCGGTAACGCTTGAAACATCAGGTTCTAAACAGAACGATCTGACGAGGCAATAGCTAAGGCCCTGTCTAGAACCTCGCTATTGCCTTATAGAACCCGCCAGTTGTTCTAGAAGGCTGGTGACGCTACGCGCATGCGTGATTAGCTTAACCTCTTTGAATAAAAATATTTTAAAAAATTTTTCATTTTTCATTTTTCATGTAATAAAACTATTTTTATCACTAGGGTAAGTGTACTAATTCCTGCGGTATTTTGGTCAAGGCGTCTTTTAACTATAAAATATAATTTTTATATTGATCAAATTGAACTTATGACTTATTAAATTTGTAGTTTGTGTTATTAAGATACGTTTACAATAAATAACATCTCTAAAATATAATTTATTTTAATAAATTTAATGAATTAAAAATAATATTCAATGCGTTTAATTCTGCGCGTTTGTGTCAGTTGCTGCGCATCAGTTGCTGCGTTAATTCAATTCCTGTGGGTCAGTTTCTGCGCATAATTTTGTGCTTATGTGTATAATACCGCAAACAAAACAATTTATAATATGTTTATAAATTATTTAATTTAATTTTTTTTTGTAATTATAAAGAGTTCAGTAAATTGCAAAATTGATCTCCACAATACGATGTCACGACGAAACGATAAATCACATTTAACAAAAAATAGATAGTCTATTGTAACCAGTCTTAGTTGATTTTCTGAGGGCGCAGAAATTAAATCAAGCCCAAATTCTGTTTTAATTACTACTCTTAAAAATAAAATATAATAACAGATAAAAATAAAGTAAAGTTTAATTTTTCTTTTAAAACAAGGTTTTCTTTATCTAAAATCATCATAATAATAACCACTTTAAGTCTAAAAACAATAATAAAGCCTTTTTTATGTAGGTATTTTTGCACTGACAGCAAAGTTAGCAATGAAAATAACTAAAACCTTGCACATGTCAACTTTTAATTAAAATAAAATACATAAATATTAAGTTTTGGTATATACTTCCTATATCTATTTTAAAACTTACATCGTTAAGTAATTTTTTTAAAAAATTTCAAAATTATTTGTGTCCTGAACAAATGTATTCACTTAAATTATTAAAATGCCGCAGAAACTGAAGCACCCGCAGCAATTGACGCACTTACCCTATAATACATTGTAAAATAATTTTAATGAAACTGAACAATAAAAATTTTCATTAAAATCATATAAACAATTTTATTATTACGATGAATATAATTTATTACTTGAAAAATATAATTAACGTTTTTTGTCTAATGTTTTTTTAAATTTGATTCGATTTTTACGTTTGAAATAAATGTTTTTTATTGTTTAAAAAAATTAGAATTTATCTTATCTTGAAGTAATTTTATTTTTTTTAATAATTTAATTATAGAAAATTAGTATAAAGATGTTAATAAACAATATAATTTAATATACCTATAAATTTTTGAATTTTTGAATCTGCAATAAATTTATACTAAAGTTAATATAACCTTATTCATCAATTCATTTTATATAATATAACATTATACTTTCTAGCGATTTAATAAAATTGTAAAATTATATTTAACTTTAGTGGACAAAATAAAGTAAAAATTGATAAAACGAATAAGTTGAAATTTATGTAAACTTTGAGGTTAATTTTAAAGTTTATTTACTGATTGTACCGAAAATACTAAAATTGAGCAAATTATGTTTTTTTACGTCGAGAGATGTTTGATCACATCTTTTGAACATCTGACGTAAAATTACATTTGCTTCATTTACATTATATAAATTAAATACTGATTAAAAAGTGTGTTGATATATACGAATAGTTAGAAACATATATTTACCTTCCAAAAAATCAATTGAATTTTCATTGACATTAGAAAGTTTTAATTTTTTTAGGTCTCGACAAATTCTAGTTCTCCTTCGTCCTAATTCACGTCTTCTTTTTATTTTTTCACTTATATCATCCATTATTGTCAAAATTATTGCTAACGTTGTTTACAACAGTTTATAATACGAACGACGAGCAAGTTGACATTTTTAGGTTATATGATTTTCACGTCATTTAATGTCTTATCACGCATGCGCGATTTCTGTTGAGGGTTTCATTAGGGCCTCTTTATACTAAAAACCAGTCCCTCGCCAGAGGTGAATAGTAAAATTATTCAGAAAAACTGTTTAGTTTTCAATTAGAATCGAATTCGAAATATCTAGTCAGAATGTTCTAGACAGTACCCTCACAACGCCCTACTTTAAATAGGGACAAATGGGGCAATTTCTGCACGTGCTACGGTCGGGAATTATTGGGCTGCCGCGCCCGGCTCAAAAACATCACGTTTTTTTGTAAATACAAATGTCAAAAAATTAACAAATATATCATTCGAAAGATTATTAAATTCTACAAATATAACTAAAATTTTTAATAATTTATACAAAGATTGCAACAATCGACAAATTTGACATAAAAATTAAAAAAATAAAATTTGTTTTGAAGTTTCTTCAACCTCTGCATATTTTTTAAAAATTGCAGAGGAAATGAAAACGTATATAGGTCGTATTCGTAATTGAGATAATTTTATTACATTATAGTCACGTTAAGCTTATGAATTGAAAGACTATTATCAAGAAATCAAACGGATTTCTACCTTTAATCAGGAAGGATTAATGTGCATTATGACAAAAAAGTTTAAACACCAATTTTTTTAAATTTCGATTTTTCTATTCAAGAAACAAATACATCTATTTACACATTTTCATACAAAAATTTCTTTTTCATTGTAATAAAAAAGGTGGAAATCCGTCTGATATCTTGATAATAGTTTTTCAATTCATAAGCCTAACGTAATTATATGACAAACAAATAATTATCTCAATCACGAATACGATCCTTGAGACTTTTTAGTGATACATTTTTAATTTTTACAGTTAAAAAGGTTAAATTCTTTGAGAAATATGTCAAAAGATTTTTTATTCTACAGAGGGCCCTTAATCGACTGGTGAAAATTATTGGTTATCAATGTAACTCATAGCCGAGTCATTAAAAATAAAAAATGAATTATATTTTCAAAGTGGACGACTTAATATAGGATCTGAACCTCTGATTTACTAATAATATTTAAAATTATATTTTTTGTGAATCATTTATGCTAAATCAAATTGTGTATTTCTAGATGTAGGGCCTATATTTTTCAAGTCTGAAATCATTTCTTAAAGACTTCTATAATTCACAATGAAACTATGTTCACCCTACTAAGTAATGTATATAATTTATAACTATTATTTATTAATAACAAATTAATTATTTATGATTGCTTTCTCATGAGCTTTATTAGTTTTTTACAAATACGCTTCAAAGATGGACGTAAATGGCTAAGAAAACGTATGCTATAAAACAAAAGAAATGTATGAAACTTGTTTACATTTGCTTGCAACTTGTTACTCGGGGGTTTTCGGGATCGCTAATTACAAATCTAATAACAGATTTACACAATTCAAAATGCAATATGTCAGACAAAAATTGATGCTTTACCAATTTTTGTTTTCTTTTTCTAGAAAAAATTATATTAATTTCAGGCATCGTCTAGGTAGAGTGTATACTCTACAGCACCTCCGCATACGCGTATAACCACACGGCTCGCTTATCTCCAACGTCGATGGCCAACAAGTGACCATCTGCCGATCTCCGCAAAGTTGAGTAAGAACATTTGCGGCCCTTCGGTGGAGGGCGTGACCCTTCCAATCCCTGGTTACTCTGCAGGTAACCACCCGAGTTAACACCATAACTCACATGTTTGAGGTCGCTAATTACGAATATGGAATCAGATTTTTAAAATTCAAAATGGCGGATCCAATGTGGTGGACAATTCTTTTTCAAAATCATTGGATTTGTTTGAAAATCGTTATTGGGGGGGTTTTTGGGGTCGCTGAATACTAATATGACATCATTTTTTCAAAATTAATAACGGCGAATGCAATATGGTGAATGAAAAAAAATTATAATAAAAAAATTGTCTTTTTCGCCATATTGGATTCTCCATCTTGAATTTTGAGAATTTGATATCTAATTTGTGATCAGCACCACCAAATATATTTTTGTTTGTCTTTTTTAAAAAACGCAAATGAGAAAACATTTAAATTATTCGATTGCTTATCCGCATACAAAAGCATCTTTCACATGTAGAAAAATAAGAATGTATAACTTTTGTTATGCTTCAAATTTTGCAATAATATTTTAGGAGAGAATTCTTGACACTATAAGAAATCCGAAAATAAAAACAAAAAAATCGATTTTTTAAACATTTTGAACTGCAATGTTCTCTTAGCATATTTTATTAGTGAAAAATGATAGAAACTTGGTTCTTGGATTGTTCGAAAGCCAATTGAATTCTGCGTCGTTTGATATATAAATGAAAATTATTTTATATTTTTGAGAGATTTTATCACCTAAGAGATTTTGAAAAAAATTGATTAATTTTTCAATTTATTAATTAATTTTTATTTATTTATATTATTATTATTATGTAATTTTCATGATCAAATAATCGTTTGTTTTGGGAAAAAAAGTTTAGTTATCAGTTTTTTCTACTTACAAATTTTCACTTCTCTATTAACATTAATTTCCAGAAAAGAAGATATTAATAAAATAAATCAATTTATAAACTCTAAAACTCATTTCCAATATTATTATCATAAATAAAACATTAAATATCACAGTGTTTTTTCATAACTTTTTCTACGTTAAAAATATTTATTTAATTGCAATAATCAATTATTATATTACTGTAAATTAAATATTTATTCGATCACGAAAGTTTGTAAAATGATAACTTATTTTTATAAATATATAATAATTATTTAATTAACTTTAACAATTATGAAATTTTTAATGAATATTAAATCTAAAGTTAAAAAAATTTATAAAGGGCTTCAGGTATGACACATTCTATATGCTGCTTATTCGGCCCTGCCGCAACGAACCAGGTGAGCAGCAACAGTGCAATAAGTGTGTATCACCGCCTAAATTATAAAACAACATGCTTGGACATTTTTTTAGATATTTCAAAAACTGTTCAACGGATTTTCAGTTTCCATGGCTTAAATAAAAGCAGAGACTTTAAAAGAGTTTAAAATTTTTCTAGAATGTGCAGCCACACAAACATGGTACACAAAAATAGATAAATCAAACAATTTTTTTTTTAAAATCTCTCAAAAGTATAAAATAATTTTTATTTATATATCAAACGACGCAGAATTTAAATGGCTTTCGAACAATCCAAGAACCAAGTTTCTACCATTTTTCAATAATAAAATATTTTAATTATTTGTTAATTATTAGTATGTATTTAAAGCAAATACGATTTAATTGATTTAAAGAAACATTATTTGACTCAATTGAATATGTACAGTGCAGCCCAGCAGGATTTGCCCATCCTGTCACAATTAAAGGTGTTACTAAAAGTTTTGTTTTTATATCTAGTAAACTTATCGAGGTTTTCAAGATCTCATTTTAAAGCCTCTATCTTATACTTTAACAATTTTGAAATAATTAATAATTAAAAAAAAATTTTCAATGTTTAATTACTGTTTAGAAAAAACAAAAATTTCAATATTTTAAGATTTCAAATAATTGTAGTTTTGAACAAGGGTAGCTCCATGCCTAAAAAATCAAAGTTGTACACTAGTTCTTCGATTTTGTTGAAACTTCGAAATTTTGAAGTGGAATACATGCCAGTAAAGAGCCTCATTTCGATTTAGAAAAATTTTTAAAAATTTTGGATTTACGAGGTTTTTAAAATTTTTTTTGAAATTTTGAAAATGGTATATCTCTAAGGAAAATGAATGAAATTTAATAAAATTTTCAGGGAATGCTTATTGCTTACAGACAATTTAAGAAAATATTTAAAAAAAAAAAAATTTTTTTTTTCAAACAAATTATTAAAAAAATAATTTTTAAATAAACAATTATTATTTAAAAAAATAAAAATGGTACTTTTCAAAAAATTGTTTATTTAAAAATTATTTTTTTAATAATTTGTTTAAAAACAAAAATTTTTTTTTTTTTAAATATTTTCTTAAATTGTCTGTAAGCAATAAGCATTCCCTGAAAATTTCATTAAATTTCATTCATTTTCCTTAGAGATATACCATTTTCAAAATTTCAAAAAAAAATTTTAAAAACCTCGTAAATCCAAAATTTTTAAAAAATTTTCTAAATCGAAATGAGGCTCTTTACTGGCATGTATTCCACTTCAAAATTTTGAAGTTTCAACAAAATCGAAGAACTAGTGTACAACTTTGATTTTTTAGGCATGGAGCTTCCCACAAGTCGTCAAAACTACTTTTATATAACACATTTATAGCTTATCTTATCACCTTTAAAATACTTTTTTAAAAATTGTCGTACGATATTTTTTCAGAATGTTATTACCATTTGTTTAAAACAACAGCCTATTTTAAATAATAATTATTATAATAACGGTTTCTTTTTTTAGAAAAAGTTTTAGACAAAAAATGTTCATTTCTGTATGAAGAAAATGAGGATTCTGATTTTAAGTCACAAATCGTTATAATTATTATAAACACAAAATACATCTAGATGACATGACATAATAATATTTGACAAGCATTGAATTATTTTAATTAAATTTTCTTTCCATAGCTATTTCTTAACTGAAAAGTCAAGAACGTATCAATAATATTATATAATTATTATAACTACTTAATTTTAAAAAGTAAAAAAATGAAATTTGTGATTAAAATAATATTTTCCATCTTCAAGAATATAACGGAGCTGGTCGGTCAATAACTCGGGTGTCTTTAAAATATAGAGAAACGTTACTTGCAATAATAGGAGAACTTGCCGGCTACCTAATGGAAGCTAGGAAACTTCAGGCACAAATTGCATGACTCGCGGAAGAGAAACGGTAGAGACGAACAACAAAGTACCCTTCACTTGCTTTTATCCTTTCTTGGATTTTCGATCTTACCCAAGAATAGAAGTTAGCTCGAGGCAGATTAGATTGCAACTTGAATGCGAGTTTGCGTTGCATTTACTTTTTTAAAAAGTTATTCGAATAGAATGCGACTGGTAAGCATTGAAACTGGGTTGAGAAACTAATTATATATATATATATATATATATATATATATATATATATATATATATATATTTGTTTTTTATGATGCTTTTTTTATTCTTATCAAACAAAAATATTGTGCATAATATTTATTTTGTAGAAATTATTTGTTTGTTATGGAGGAGAGTTGGAAGATTGTTTATTTTGAATGTTAGTGGAAAGAAAAGGAATAATTTTATAATGAATAAAAATTTAGTTTTTATACTTTTTATTTTCAGTCTAATTGTATGCATTGTAAGGTTAGGTTGTTTAGAACAGCCTTGTTTTTTTACTAACCATGGATGCACGAAGGATAAGAGCTGTTTCCCTACTTTAGAGACAGACAGGTCACTGACCTGCTTTAAAAAGCAGTGTTCAGTTGTGAACTACGTTTGCTTAGTTGCGGATGCCATTAACGTGATTATTAGTGTTTCTTTGTTTTCATTAATAGTGTTCTTTCTATCCATTGCTTATTTGCATATGTTCTTATTTAATTGTTGCATTTATTTTGTCTGTTACATAGTTGCTGAGTTTCTTCTCTTCAGAGTTGGATATTCTTTATTTATTTAATATTTAATGCGCAACACTGTCGTGATAATAAACTGTAACTAATTAAATTAATTGTGTTTTTGACATTGAATTGTCTACTAAATATGGGCCCTAGCATAATGTGTTGATTTGTTAAGACTTAAGTTTATTAAATATTTGAAGAATCAGTAATCAAACTATCAATGTTTTCAAATTCAGTCTTGAGTATGTGGATCTCCATCCAGCAATAATTTACTTCTTACCTAGGAATCGTCGATAAGGAAATCCAATTAAAGATCCAGGTCTAGGAGTATTTACCGTAGTGGACTGAATTCTAAAACGAGAAACGAGAGATATGGCTTTTGTTGAGACTATACCCCAGAGACATTCAGGTCCAAGTACCAAAGAAAATGCCGTTCCAC
Source organism: Leptopilina drosophilae (assembly GCA_032873175.1). NCBI lineage: Eukaryota > Metazoa > Arthropoda > Insecta > Hymenoptera > Figitidae > Leptopilina > Leptopilina drosophilae. The sequence goes on along the minus strand of CM065479.1, from coordinate 25,243,395 downwards.
GTTTTGATATAGAAGATAAACAGCAACCAGCAGAGATTTAGTGTTATAAAATAGATGAGCTGACTCAAATTTTTCAATAGGATGATTTCACTATTGTTTATTACGCTCTTATTAAGTTATGTGGCTTAGCTGAGGTCTGGTATAAAAGTTTACCAACTTAAAAATTTTCTAGGTCAGAATGGAAAATCAAAATACAAAATGCCTTTTCATTAAAACATGATTTCTACGAAAGTCTCACGATTATGATGGAGCACAGGAAACGAAAATAGGAAATTTACACAAAATATTTTTATAAAAAAATGTCTTTATTGAATGCTTATAAGTATACTGTACCCAATGCAGTATCATGTCTGATATGAGGGGTTGGTAGTCGCGTCGTAAGGATGGGCGCCAAAGGCAGGCGACCAACGAACTCCTGAATTGCTACTTAAATATATTAGTAAACTTAATAAATCAATTCGACAACCGACTCACAATTCTCAAGGTAACGCAAATAAGAAACAGGCAGTCAATAATCCAAGCAAAAAAGATGGTGCCAATAAAACCGAAAAAGTTCAATTTGTAAGAAAACTGTTTACATCGATGAAAAGTGATACCAACACCTGTTGCATGACTAGAGATGACAGATGACCAGTGCAATGAAAAATACTATAAAAAATATGTGTAAATGGTTCGTCGTCAAAGGCTTACGTCGATCTGGGAAGCTCATGTATTTTGGTTAAATTATCAGAAACCAAAAAATCTCCACTTACGTATTAACTCCTCAGATATGGTAGCTTTGCATGGTCATGAAAATGGAAGAGTATTAATATTAGAAACAGTTAAGTTTACATTGACTGTGCATAATACAACAGCTCCTATAATAGCATACGTGGTTCCAGACTTTGCACAAAAATCCCTGTAATGATTGGCAGAACCTTTAATGAGTTACCTAAAATTATTATCAGTAAAGATAATACAAATTTTAATTTCGTAAAGCAATCATTTAATCATCTTCTGCAGGAAATTTCATCTACAGTTAAAAAGTCTGTTCTTATAGTGGACTAAAAACCGCTATACCAATTGATCATTGGGGTCACTTTAAACTTGTTGTAGATGAATATGAAGATGACCTATTCATTGATGCAGCGGTTCGACTGCAAAAATGGCGAGAATACTGTATTCCTGGAACTATTGTAAGTGTATCGAAAGGACGACCTTTCTTGAATTCTTGCATGTCCGACAGAGATTTAAGTTTTAAGCAGAATGAATCTTTATAAGATGTAGAAAGTATATATAGATTAACTAAAAATTTAATTTAAAGAAAGAGTAGGTTAACCCCTTAGCAGTGAAGTCAAAATTAGCTTTTCGTGCCACAAATGTGCAAAAAAAATTTCTATTTTAAATTACTTGATATGATTCTATTTTATGTTTTCGGGGTCACTGAATCCGCATGTTTGATCAAAATTTAAAAAGGCGACCAAAAAAATTTAAAAATTTCCGGATTTGACTAAAAATGATCACTTGGGGGTTTTTGGGGTCGCTGACCCCAAAAACCCTCTAGTGAAGATTTTTGGTCAAATCCGTAAACATTAAAATTTTTTTGGTTGCTATTTTGGAGCCACCATTTTGAATTTTGAATTTTTGACTAAATATTCGAATTCAGCAACTCCAAAAATCCCCAAGTAAACATTTTTAGTCAAATCCGTAAACTTTTAAATTTTTTTGGTCCCCATTTTGGAACCGCCATTTTGAATTTTTAGTTTTCAATAACGGATTTCGATTCAGCGACCCCGAAAAACCCCGAGTAGAAATTTTTAGCAAGATTCGTTAACTTTTAAATATCTTTTTTTTCGATGCCGCTATAGCAGTCATACACACTGGGGGCACGAATTATTTTTGCTTCTATAGACGTCAAACACTGTGAAAGGGTTAATATCAAATTAGTCCAATTATTGATAAATAACATTCTTATTTAACAACTTTTACTTTTTTTAATTACATCGTGATCAAAAAAAGAAACCTGACGCACGCGGGAATTGAGCCTACGACGTACTGACTACCAAACAACACTCTTACCACTATGTTACGGGACCTACTTGAAAATAAGTGTGTTATTGTTGGTGGCTTGCTGACTAGCTTTTAATGATTCAATAAATTATTTATTGTCACTAATACACAATGACAAGGAATTAAATAGTTTTATAATTATAATAAAAATATTAACCACTTCACTGGCAGGGCGTTTCAAATGGCGTTCCACGCGCCAAGACCCAAACTGGCAAAAACATAATTATACGTATAATATTACCATTCAAAATAATCAATAATAGTTATATATATATATATATATATATATATATATATATATATATATATATATATATATATATATATTAATAGTTATATTATTATATTGTTTGTAAATATCTTTTTTCAATAAAAATACAAGTTTTATTGTGATAATCTCGTTCTCTGATGTCTAAACTGTAGAAATATTCCTTTACAAAAGTTAAATGTGGTGTACACTCTCTAAAACAGAGTTTTTTTAGGAACGCCATTTCGGTGTTTTTGCCAGTCTGGGCTTCGGCACTTTGAACGCCATTTGGAACGCCCTGCCAGTGAAGTGGTTAATAATATAATAATACACCATAAATATTCATGAATTAAAATTTTTTTCATTTAAAAAAAAAAGTCAAAACATTTGTTTTAAAAACGCGTTTCTCATAGTTTAAAATTATTAGAAACATTAATTTTTCTATGTAAAAAAATTTTTTTTTTTGGACTTAGAAATTTTTGCTAATCAATGATGTGGACATTCCATGCGGACCCCTCGTGTGGGCCCTCAAGGATTTGCCCTTATGTGAGTTGAATATTTTAAAAGAGTGAGAATAAATTTTTGTTAAAAACGCGTTTTCAATTGTTTATAGTAATTGTAAACATAATTTATTGGTGTAAAAAAAGTTCGTTGTTTGGACTTAGAAAAATTATTGAACAGGGCATACCGAAAAAAAAATATTCTTGTTTTAAGAGGACATTTCCTCTTCTAAAATCCTCTAACATTTTATTCTTAAATTAAGAATATTACTCTTCATTGGAGACTATTCCTTTACTTTTAAGAGGAATTACTCTTAAGTGGAGAATAATCCTCTTAAAATAAGAGGACGTTTTTTGGTCAATATACAAAAGGAAAATATGCATCAAAATAAGAGGAATCCTCTCAAAACAAGAATATTTTTTTTCGGTGCATTCATAATGGCCAAGAGCAGGGGCCCTGCTGGTGTCCTCGTAAATTTCCATAATTTTGTGATAGGCTTTCCTGAAAAATGTCACTGAATGTTTATTTCGGGTGCTTTGAAATGTAATTTAATGCATTCTGAACTAAAGTTTTTTAGTAAAAAAAATATTTTTCTGAAACTGAGATAAATTTTTGAGCAGGGCAACCGTAAGGGCAAAGAGCGGGGCCCCTGCTGGTGCCCTCGTGGATTCCTCCTCATGGATCTTCCACGTGGGCTTCTAAGCAGCGGGGCTCGAACGTGGCTTTTTCCACACGGGCAAGATTGAATTTTGTTTAATTCTTAAGTATTGAAAGCTGAGGTTCTAAGTCAACTTCAATTCTTGCTCAATAGTAAAGTGTTGCATTTTTACATACGTTAATTACTAAATTCTGCTAGCTGGCAGAATTTCACTTAGCAATAACTAAGTGCAATAAACTGCAATGAGGATTTTTCCTCACTTAATTGTCAATCAATAAAAAGAATCGACAAAGGGAAATCTGGGCAGTTAGCAGCATAAACTTGGCGAAACTAAGTCAAAAAGCAGTTTAATTTAGGCAAGTGTACCAAAAGTGATATATATATATTGTTTTTCAGTCGTATAGGCTTGAGTTTTTTATTAATTATTGTGAGACACAGTGGTCCCAATTTATAATATAAAGTAAAATTCTAAAATTGATAGTTTCGTTAATTCAAACAGAATAGAAATTCACCTGGAGATAAAAAACCATTGACACCATATTAAAAATAAAGGAAAAAAAGAAATTTAAAAGTGAGTAATCAAATTTACATTTACATACACATATCCATTACAATTATGGAAACAAACATCAATTTTTATATATTATTACACTGATCGACAAAATTAAGGTTTTTTCATACTACAAGTATAAATTAAAGCGATTCTTACAGGATTTTGGACGTAAATTAGGAATCTGTAAGTGAAATTGTCCCATCACGTCTCAATTTTGAGAAAAACGGGGTCAAAGTGCCAAAAAATGGCTTTTATGGCACTTTTTGAAGTATAATAAAGAAAGAATGCGACGTGATAAAAGCTCAAATATGGTTTAAACGAGAGCTTAAACCATCAACTTTAACATCCAAAAGCAAAAAACTATGTAGAAATAACTCAAAATTGTTGGGAACAACTTTTTACCGCATGCGCGTAAAACAGCTATTATTTTAGCGATCATATAGGGTAAATTGGTAAAAAGTTGTTCCCAACAATTTTGAGTTATTTCTAGATGGTTTCTTGCTTTTGGATGTTAAAGTTAAGGGTTCAAGCTCTCATTTAAGCCATATTTGAGCTCTTTATCACGTCGCATTCTTTCTTTATTATACTTCAAAAAAGTGCCATAAAAGACATTTTTTGGCACTTTGACCCCATTTTTCTCAAAATTGAGACGTGATGGGACAAATTCTCTTACAGATTCGTAATCTACGTCCAAAATCCTGTAAGAATCACTTTCGTTTATTCTTGTAGCAAAATTTTTTCGAACAGTGTATTGAAAGTATTTTTGATAGATTAACCACTTCACTGGCAGGGCGTTCCACGCGCCGACGCCCAGACTGCACTGAAAAAAAATTTATTTGATTCAAATAATTCAAATTATTTGAAAAATATTTATTTGATTCAAATACTTTTTATATGGATCAAAAAAATATGTATTTGATTCAAATAACTTGAATTATTTGAATCACACTTATTTGAACCAAATAAATCGTATTTGATTCAATTAAATAATTATTTGAATTAAATAAATGAATTTATTTAATACTACTAATGAGCTACTTGAAACTAATCTATTTATTTCGATTTTTTTAATTTTTATAACCATATAATATAGCAAACAATAGGGCTTTTGAGCTAAAATTATTAATAACACAGGTCAACAAAAAAAGTCTTACTTTTTTTATGAGATTTCATAGTGTCCATTAAAGACGCTGAACACGATCCATATCCGTAAAACCAAAAAAGATTAAAATTTTTTTAAAAAATGGGGTTGAAGTTACCAAAAATGTGATTTTTAAGGTCGCTGATTATAGTCATCAGATTATAACATTTTATAAGTTTCTGGCACGTCAGATTATAATTCGCGACCTCAAACACCCTTGAGTAACAATTTTCAAGCGAATCCAAAACAATTTTAAAAGTCCATTAAAGCAACCCAAAAAACACATTTTTAGTAACTTCAACCCCATGTTTGGAAAAAATTTTAATCTTTTTTGGTTTTATGGATATGGGTCTTGTAGTGGACAATTCAAGCTTCAATTTAAGTCTATGTAGAAGTTTCTGGCGCGTCAGGTTTATGATAAAAAAATTTTGAAAACCCTCAAAAACACGTTTTTTGGGGTCTTTACCCCCACTTTTCTCAAAATCCTAACGTGAAGGACAACTTTGTGACCCGGGATCGTGTTCAGCGTCTTTAATGGACACTATGAAATCTCATAAAAAAAGTAAGACTTTTTTTGTTGACCTGTGTTATTAATAATTTTAGCTCAAAAGCCCTATTGTTTGCTATATTACCCAGGCAGAAATCAATGACCGGTTTGGTACCGGGCCGGTACCAAGGGCGGACTTGCCGGTGCCGGCGTGAGACCGTCATTACATATATTAAACGTTAAACAATATTATTTATTAATTAATTTAATTGTAAACTCTAAATAGAATGCTGAAACATATAAATTATTATTAATTGTCAACGAAAAATCTGAAGACATGAGGAATTGAACTCCGGACCCTCAGGCTGCAAAGTCGACGCCGCATCCGCTAACCTAAACCTGCTTATGAAAAGTGAATGGAAAGTTTATATATGAAGTGTGACACCAGGACTAATTACAAAATGTTCTAAATTAATAGAAAAAACCTTTTCTAAAAGACAGTTTGAATAATGTAATGTCAAAGTTAATAATTATAATAACATTTGTTAATGTCATTATACGTTGGGACTAAGGCTAAAGAAAAAACGCTAACATGGTACCGGCCCGGTACCGGCTTTATAGAAACAACTTGCAGAAACTTAGTATAATGAAATTAATATAATACCTTGTTAGATTATCAAAATTTTATAACAATAAATCAAATAAAACCTGACCAAAATTATTTTAAACGAACGAAGTTATTATAGGGTGTCTAGTAATTCAGCAGTAACAAATTTCCGGATTTTTGAGTGATTTTCCCAGACAAATTAAAGCTAAATTAATAGAGTTTAATGAAATGTAATTTTTCCAACTATATAAAAAAGATTTTAAAAAACATTTGATTTCGAGAGATTTGATTTTCCTATTCTTCCGAATAGTGTAAAAAAATTTCAAAAAATTAAAAACTTAGACTTTTTAAGACACAAAAATATTATGCCGGCAAAACTCCGTCGCCGGTGTAAAAACGGTATCAAGTAGTGGTACCGGGCCGGTGCCGGGCCGGTACCAATTTTGATGCTGGCAAAACTACGTTTTCGGTGTAAAAACTGTATCGAATGGCGAAATCGAGCCGGTGCCGGGCCGGTTGTCTTTTATTAACCGGCCAGGTACCATACTGCCCATACCGGTTATTGTTCGACGTTAATACCGGGCCGGTGCCGGGCCGGTTGTCTTTTAGAAACCGGCCCGGTACTACAGTGCCGGCACCGGTTATTGACCGACTTTACCACCGGGCCGGTGTCGTACCGGTCGTAGGCATCGGCACACCACCGACTTTTCTGCCTGGGTATATGGTTATAAAAATTAAAAAATTCGAAATAAATAGATCCCATCGTTAGCCCACAATCAGACAACGCCTAAAAGTTGTTAATTTAGTTCTAGTTTCTTACAAAAAATTTTGAAAAAAATCGATCGATACATACATTTTTAAAAATAAATTTTTTTTTTAAATTAAAAAAAAATTTTGTAAATTTAGAAAATAAATTTTTTTTATATTTTTATCAAAAACTACGTATAAAAACAAAAATTTTCATATATAGAACGTCAAATTTGGTCAATGTTTGACCGAGTTATAACCATTCCAAAAAAAACATTTTCGTAAAAAACGTGATTTTTCAAAAACCTGTATCTCTTAAACGGCTTGATAAAAAAATTTGAAAAAATCATGGTAGCTTATTTCAATGAGCACTAAAAGAAAAAAAATATTTGAAAAAAATCTGAGATGCAAAAGTCAAATACTGTCCGATTTCGCGTGGAACGCCCAATATATATATATATATATATGTGTGTGTGTTTTATAAATTTTCAGTTGAATGATTTTTATTTATTCCTTTTTCTGAACAAACGTTTTTTCCAATTTCTATCTTTATTTATATGACACAATTGGCACGTAACTGAAATTAATAGTTATGTATAGGGAAAAGTCCACTACCTTTCTAATTTTATTATTTGCTATAGAGCATTTTTGTTATCTAAGTACAATTTGGATTAATAGTGAAATAAACTCATTTATTTAATTATTTGTTTAAATCGTTTCTTAACAGTACTTAGTTATTAAATATTAAATACTACAGTAAATATTAGTCAATAGATAACACTGTCCTACAAATTTGACTGGATCAAGACGTTTGTGGCTTCTATAAGTAAAACAACTCTTAAATGAAAAGTGACAAGTTATATTTTAAAAATAGATTCAATTTGCCTAAAACTCGTTACTCGGGGGTTTTTGGGATCACTCATCACGAATCCGATGTCAGTTTTTAAAAATTCAAAATGGCGGATTCAATATTGCAGCTGTCAAAATAAAAAATTGATCGGATTCGCTTGAAACCTGATACTTTGGGGTTTTTGGGGTCGCTGATTACAAATCTGATGTCAGTTTTACAAAATTCAAAGTAGCGGATCAAAAAAAAAAACCCTAAGCAACAAGTTTCAGGCAAATAAAATCATTTTTTTAAAAGTTGTCCGACATATTGTATCCGCCATTTTGAATGTTGTAAAACTGACATTAGATTTCTAATCAGCGACCCAAAAAACCCTAGAGTATCAAGTTCCAAGCGAATCGAATTAAATTTTTATTTTGACAGCCGCCATATTCGATCCGCCATTTTGAATTTTTAAAAACTATTTTTTTTCGCCCTAGTTTCCAAAAATGTTTGGTTTTTTGTGTGTGAAAGATCGTGTCGGACGGTGTAATAGGAAGTAAAGATTACTTTTCACTACACATTAATTCAGAACAAAAACTACTGTACTTCCTACAAAAATAGGAAGTGATTTTACTTATTAGTATCCAGTAAGTAAATAGTAAATATTAGCTATTATAGGAAGTAGGAAGGACATGTTCTTGTCTACATATAAGGACATCCACATGAAAAGGACCCATTTTGAAGGTTTTAGTTTTCGAAATAATCTCTCAGAAGTTGAAAAGTATAATCTGTAAAAGTGAGTTTATATTTGAACAAGTCTTTCTCCAATATCAGTAGATATTTAATTTAAACATATGTGGACGTCCACATGAAAAGGGCCCATTTTGTCGGTTCTAGTTTTCGAGTTATTTGCAATTTAATACTTTTTTGAGAAAAACTTTAATTTTTTTTTATTATCAATCTACATATTTTGACAAGTCAAATCATGATGTTTTCATTAATTTATCGTTAATTTAAGTGTTTAACTTTATTGGTTCTTTAGAAAAAGAAAAAGGCCCATTTTGTCGTTCATTTGCAAAAACATTCCGTATTTTTTAAATGGAGGGTAAAAAAAATTAAAACCTCTTGATTTGTCATCTTTAAAGTACCCTGAACTCAAAACAATTATTATCTGAATAACTTCCGAGAAGAACCAGAGATATTAATGTTAGAGTCATTGTTTGCGTAGTCGTAGATGGATAGCTCCATGCCTAAAAAATCAAAGTTGTACACTAGTTTTTCGATTTTGTTGAAACTTCGAAATTTTGAAGTGGAATTAAAAAAAATAATTTTAAAATAAACAATTTTTTGAAAAGTACCATTTTTATTTTTCTTAAATAATAATGATTCGATTCCCACTTATTTCACGAGTATTTTCCAAAAAAAAATTGATGGAGGGTCTGAAACTTTAGGAGATATTGAATTTTTTGTCCTTGCGCGCAACCGTAAAAAGTGCATTTTCCGACTATACTCTACATACAAACTAACGTTCAAAGTCACTTCTAAGTCGTAAATTTTAACCGAATTCGATTTTTCTTTTTGGAGAATGTCAGGCTATAAATTCGTAAGAATACTGTGCGATTTTTAGATTTATATTTGTTTAAACAAATTATTATTATTATTATTATTGTTAGTTACTAACTTTTTACATATTGTACACAGAGAGGTGTATTTTTTTCATAATTTTGCAATTTACTGGACCTTACATAATTACCAATGCAAATTTAAAACATAATTATTATTGTTTTAGCAAGATTTAAACAAATTATTATTGTTAATTACTAACTATTTACAGAATAGTATACTTAAAAGTTTCAGTTTTTTCTAAACATGCAAATTAACAAACTTTTTTGATATGCAGATTTACATTAAAAATAAAATTATATTTTAAACAAAAATAAGAATAATAATTTATTTCAAAATTATTTAACTTTTAATTAGGGTTGGTAATGTTTTTCCTAATTATATTATTTTTCTTTCAAAAAAATTAAATTTTTGTAATTACTAAAAAAAAATTAAAAAAAAATCAAAGCTAAAAAATTGTTTAAGTAATTGTTAACAACAATTATATTTAATATTAATTGTGTTGCTTTTCTTTGTAAAAGTTCATTTCACTTAATTTTGTGAATTCAATAAAGTTTTCTTGTTTTCAATGTCTCAAAAATATTTTAATTTCAAGAGCTTTCAATATAGGTAATTTGTTTTTTATTTAATATTTATAACCATGATAAACAAATAATTATAAAGTCGTTTTCACAATTTTCATTTGCATGTGTTCTGTGACAATTTCTCAATGGAAGAACTAGGAAACAACTTTAAATTTTTGTTTAAAATATAATTTTATTTTTAATGTGAATCTGCATATCAAAAAAGTTTGATAAATTGCATGTTTAGAAAAAACTGAAACTTTTAAGTATACTATTCTGAAAATAGTAAAACAGTCTTGTCAGGTATAAAAATAGAACTCTGGGAATTCTTCAGTCTAATTATATAAATTTATTGAGCTAAAAAGTCACTTCCTTTATACACAGTATTACAATTAATAATGTGTTCCAGATTTCCGATATTATAAGTACGCGGTCGGCAACGCTCTGATCATCCTCGTTCATCCCTAGTTCTCCCTACTTTTTCTTAATTTCGGCAAACTTCGTGCCACGTTCGTAATTGAGACCCCTTTCCTAATCTCGATAGTCCCCACGCTAAATATTCTCTTACAGTTCGGCCCTTCCTGACTACTCTCCGTCCTCGGAGGGGCACTCGTCTATTACAACTTCTCCTGAATCCCCTGATTCCCCATGCAACCATCTCCTCATATTTCGAGGTTCCCATACACCTTCATAGCGTCGTTGTGTTATTTGTAAACCATCTATATCCGCAATTACATATCGTTGATTTCGAAGAACCTTTTTTACAATATATGGCCCTTTGAATTTAGGTATTAATTTCGACGAAACTCCTTTAGTTACATCGAAATTTCTTATCATCACATAATCGCCTTCTTTATAGATTTTTGCATCTTTTCTCTTTCGATTCGCATATTCAGTATACTTTTCTTGTGCCTTTGACATTTGCTCGCTTGCTTTTTCTCTCAGAATAGTTAAATCTCGATTTTGCGCATTTACATTATCTTTGAGATATTCAACAATATTATCTGGCACTTTACCTCTCTGACCCACTCCAAAGAGCAAACGGCTAGGTGTTTCCGCGGTCGAAACATTTGCGCTATTATTAATCGCGTATTCTACTTCAGTTATTACTTTCGGCCAACTTTTTCCAATTGCTTCGTCACTCAATTTACCAAGCATCGGAGCTAGAACGCGATTTACTCTTTCCACCTGTCCGTTTGCCTGTGGAGAGGCCGTGGCTATTTTTCGAAAAACAATATCGTACTCATCGAGAAAATCTACGAACTCTTTGGAGGTGAACGCGGTACCTCGATCTGCTATTATTACTCTCGGCTTACTATAATTCGCAAAATATCCCTTTAAACATGCAATTGCCTCCCCCGACGTCGTAGTCTTTGTTGGAAATAATTTGACAAATTTTGTAAACGCGTCCACCACGACTAGAATGTGCTTTTTTGATTTTACTCTACAATCAATGATATCTATATGATCAATATGTACACTATCAAATGGCACACTTTCTTTCGGAATGATTTGTACTAATCCCTCTATTTTACCTGACGCCGGTGAAAAGGCAATGCATTTACAACAATTCGCTATATGATCTGTAATTTTATCTTTCATTTTGGGAAACCAGTAATTTTGCTGTAAATTCTCATATACTTTATTAACTCCTTGATGACCCATTTCATCATGATACTTGAAAATTATATTTTTTTCCATTAATTTTGGTACACAAAAAACTAATGACTCCCCGTTATTTATTTTCCGATAGACAATACCATTTCTCAACTCGTATTTTCCATCCTCGAATTTTTCCAGTTTATCTCGAATTTTACAAATCTCTTCGTCTTTACCTTGCGCATACAATAAATTAGTCTCGATCGAATTATCTTCCACAACCCCGATACATCTACTTAGACCATCTACATGTAACATTCTTTTGCCCTCCCTGTGTTCGGTTGAGTAATCAAAATCCTGAAGTTCCATAACCCACCGAGCAATACGTGTATTAATATCCCTCTTTTTTAAGGCTAATGTTAAAGAGTTGCAATCTGTTACAATTTTAAAAGGCATACTCAATAGATATACGCGGAATCTCCTCAGAGCGTAGATAATCGCTAACATCTCAAGCTCGAAGCTATGATAGCGACCCTCTACCTCCGAGGTTCGCTTCGAAAAGAAAAATACTGGATGGAACTTCAAGTCTTTTTGTTTCTGCAACAAAACTGCCCCGAACCCCAAGGAGCTCGCGTCGCAATGGAGTTCCGTCTCGCGGCGTGGATCATAAAGAGCCAAAATCGGAGCCTGAATCAATTTGTTTTTTAACATTTCAAAGGCTGTCATTTGTGTCTCGCCAAATACAAAATCTTTCCCCTTTTTTGTCAATTCGTACAATGGCCCAGCTATCGTCGAAAACCCCTCAACATGTTTTCTAAAATATTGGGCAACCCCCAAAAATGATTGCACCCCCTTGACATTTAATGGCACTGGAAAATTTTTGATTGCCGAAATTCCTTTTTCTGAAGGCCTAATGCCTTTTTCGCTTACAACATATCCCAGGAATTCGACTTCGGTGGCGAGAAACTCACATTTGTCTAAACGCAATTCCATTTTATTCTCTACAAATAATTCAAAAATTCTCTTTAACAATTCGATATGTTGCTCTATTGTTTCTGTCGCGACCATAATATCGTCAAAGTACACAACCACGTCTCCGCTAACTATTAACTCCTTTAACACTTCATTTACAAATCGTTGAAATCTAGCCGGAGCGACTTTTAAGCCAAATGGCATGCACAAAAACTCATATTGCCCGAACGGAGTTATAAATGACGTATATTTACGGGATTCTTCTGCTATTTTTATGTGGTGGAAACCGTCTTTAAGATCCAATATAGAAAAATATTTTTTCCCGCTGAGCACATCTAATTGATCCTCAATTAGGGGAATCGGATAATTTAATCCAAGCAATAATTTATTTAAAACCCGATAATCGATACACATTCGAAGCTCACCTGTTTTTTTTTTTAACCAAAATTACCGGTGAACAATATTCTGAATCACTTATTCTAATTCGTCCTAGTCTCAGCAACTCATCTATGATTTTACGTAACTTCAATTTTTCCGCGAACGATAATCGAATGGGTTTGAATTGAAAAGGTTTTTGTTCCCTTAGCTCCACCCTCAGTTCCGCATTCACCCTCGGTACTTCGGGTCGATCTGGTTGTACATAATTCTCAAAAAATATTTTCTTTATTATATCATAATACAATCTTGGAATTTTAGGGTTAATTTTAAGATCATCACATTTATCAAACACACCGACCTCTATGTCTATATTTAAAATATCTGTTACCGCATTTTCGAAACTATTCGCATTTTCATAACTATCCACACTTTCTATCAATTTTAAATCGAAACTTTTAAACGCGTCTCTACCTAAAATCACTGGGGCTTGCATAGTATTATCGTCGACAATCAGTAATGTTACTTCCCTTTTACCACCACCCATGTCGGCCATTACTTTAATCGCGCCCGAATAATTTAATTTTGCTCCATTAATACCGGCATATTCTACCAAATTTATTTTATTAATCAATTTTGTTTTCTGATCTACATATTTTTCTTTAATAAAACTAATAGGACTTCCGCTGTCCAGTCTAGAGATAAGATTTACAGTTTCTACATTACCATTTTTGTGAAGATCATACTGTACAATTCTAAGAAATTCGTCACCCGCAATACTGCTCAACGTTGGTCACTTCCCTTGTTGTCTCCGTCGGCTGATGTTTCTCCTTCTTCTGACAGTCACGGATGGTGTGACCTGTATCCCCACACCTGAAGCAAGCTCTACTCTTTACTTCTTGTTTACATGCGGATGATATATGGCCCCATCCCCCGCAGTTGTAACACCTTCTACTCGTAGTGTACACCTTAGAAATTGGTCTAGTATCTGACGGTGTTACATTTTTTTTTTCTTTGGTAGTGTCTCCTTGGACTTTTGGCAATACATCTGATTTTTCTTTCGAGTTGAGCATCACTTTACCGAAGGCTAGCATCAGGGTCTCAACGTCTGTGATCCGCTGGACACATGCTTGGTTGCGCAGGCTCTGATCTGGAATCCCTTCTATTAGGTATTCCACTCTGTCCCCCTCTTCTATCGGTACCCTGTTAGCGAGAATGGTTTTTTCGTGGACATATTCTGTAAATGTTTCTCCCTTTTTCCACATTCTTTCCTCGTAAGATTTTTTTAGTTGTAATCTACTAGGTTGATGGTGAAACATTTTTTTGATCTCGCTTAGAATTTGACCCGTCGACATCTCGATATGCTCTGGCCTCGAGTGAAACCACGTCAAGGCTTTAGATTTCAATTTCGAGCCTATCAGAATTCTAGTAGCGTCTTCATCCAAATTGTAGGTAGCCTTCAACAGCCGTACTTGTCGATGCCACCCCTCAAACGCTCCTCCATCGCCGTCAAAGGTACTCAGCAATTCTCCGATTGCGTGAAGATTCCATTTCGAAGGAGTGGGGTTATTCGCGATTGTGGTATCCCTTCTACCAGCACTTGTCTCCAAATTATTATCATTGCGCACCTCTTGTACTTCCCCTGCTCTGCTGTTCCTTCGTCTTCCTGCGTCACCCAACATGTCGTTTGCTGATGGACGCCTCGCAATTTCGGAACCTCGGGAATTTTCTCGAATGATTTTGAGCTCTTCTCTCAGTGAAGCCAACTCCTGGAACATTAAATCTCTATCCTCTCGCAATTTTCGCAGAGCCTCTTGCTCCTGTATGTCACTCTGAGAAATCACACTTCTCATTTCCTCGATCTCTCTTCTAGCTGCTTCCAATTCGGCTGCCAACGACTCGTTTTCCCTTCTTGCCATTATGAATGCTTGCGATTCTTCAACTTCGGTGTTCTCTTCATGCAGCTTATGTTGAAGCCAAAGTTTCGTCTGTTCACCATCAGGATCACTTTCGTAAATTCGAGCTATTAGATCGTTTTTGTTTCCTGTAGTTACCAATTTCAAAAAACGGAGCAGTTCCTTCAACTCAACCACGTTGAATTCCTGCAAATTGGCCACCATCTTGGATTATACGCGCCACGTGCTACTACGATTTTTCACTCAAATTTATATATCCTTTCTCACAAGAGCGTTATCACTTATATCACTTAGCCGAACCGCGCACAAAATCCACTCAGGGAACACACAGGGAATTAACTTTATCGAAGGATAATCCGAGAACTTGGGTCAGTTTTCACCCGGTACACTTTGCACTTGTGGGCGCGAAAATTGGATATAATCCCACTTCTGAACTAAAACAGTCTTGTCAGGAATAAAAATAGAACTCTGGGAATTCTTCAGTCTAATTATATAAATTTATTGAGCTAAAAAGTCACTTCCTTTATACACAGTATTACAATTAATAATGTGTTCCAGATTTCCGATATTATAAGTACGCGGTCGGCAACGCTCTGATCATCCTCGTTCATCCCTAGTTCTCCCTACTTTTTCTTAATTTCGGCAAACTTCGTGCCACGTTCGTAATTGAGACCCCTTTCCTAATCTCGATAGTCCCCACGCTAAATATTCTCTTACAATAGTTAGTAATTAACAATAATAATTTGTTTAAATCTTGCTAAAACAATAATAATTATGTTTTAAATTTGCATTGGTATTTATGTTAGGTCCAGTAAATTGCAAAATTAGAAAAAAATACACCTCTCTGTGTACAATATGTAAAAAGTTAGTAATTAACAATAATAATAATAATTTGTTTAAACAAATATAAATTTAAAAATTGCACAGTATTATTACGAATTTATAGCTTTACATTCTCCAAAAAGAAAAATCGAATTCGGTTAAAATTTACGACTTAGAGGTGACTTTGAACGTTAGTTTGTATGTAGAGTATAGTCGGAAAATGCGCTTTTTACGGTTGCGCGCAAGGACAAAAAATTCAATATCTCCTAAAGTTTCAGACCCTTCATCAATTTTTTTTTGGAAAATACTCGTGAAATAAGTGCGAATCGAATCATTATTTAAGAAAAATAAAAATGGTACTTTTCAAAAAAATTGTTTATTTTAAAATTATTTTTTTTAATAATTTGTTTTAAAAAAAAATTTTTTTTTTAATATTTTCTTAAATTGTCTATAAAAAATAAGCATTCCCTAAAAATTTCATTAAATTTCATTCATTTTCCTTAGAGATATACCATTTTCAAAATTTCAAAAAAAATTTTAAAAACCTCGTAAATCCAAAATTTTTTAAAATTTTTCAAAATCGAAATGGGGCTCTTTACAGGCATGTATTCCACTTCAAAATTTCGAAGTTTCAACAAAATCGAAAAACTAAGGTACAACTTTGATTTTTTAGGCATGGAGCTACTCAGATGTAAAAAATGTCGATATTTTGTCAAAATTTCATAATAAAACCTGTTGAAAATTTTTTAATTAGTTTAATTTCTATTCTTTAGGGTCAGGCTTCGCCAAACGGATCGGATAAATTGAAACAAAATTTTTTCAATGTAATATCTTTTATTCTGATCTTTATGTGATAAAAATATTGTCATAAAAAATTTAAAGCAAAAAAAAAATTTTTGTTACAGTTATTAACAAATAAAGTTTTTAACAATATTAAATGCAAATATTTTTTTCTTGAGTTCTTTTTAACCGATTTTAAAAACCAAATAGGCGTTTTTTTCGTCTTGAAGCGTAGAATTGAAAAATATATTTTGTTTAAAAAAATTTTTATTTTTTATTGTTTTTTTAAATTATTTATTTATAATATTATAATAAAAAACAGTCTTCTTCACGCTATACTCAAAATTAAAAAACACTATTGTATTCTACATACATTTTTGAGTAAGAAACAATTTAGAAAAAAATGGCCCTCTACTAGAAATAATAATATTAAATAATTTTTATCGCCGTGTAAGCCGTTTTGATGGTGTTCACCGCATAAACAAATCATCGAAAAGCAGATAAATATTAGAAAAAACAAAAGAACCTCAAATTTAAACTTGATGTATAACGCGAAAACAGCGCAGCGGGAGCGAACACCATCAAAACGGCTTACACGGCAACAAAAATAATTTAATATTATTACTATTTTTAGTAGCGAGCCATTTTTTCTCAATTGTTTCTTACTCAAAAATGTATGCAGAATACAATAGTATTTTTTTATTTTGAGTATAGCGTGAAGAAGACTGTTTTATATTATAATATTATAGATAAATAATTTAAAAAACAGTAAAAAATAAAAATTTTTTTAAACAAAATATATTTTCAAATTCTACGCTTCAAGACGAAAAAAACGCCTATTTGGTTTTTAAAATCGGTTTAAAAGAACTCAAGAAAAAAATATTTTCATTTAATATTGTTAAAAACTTTAATTGTTAATAACTATAACAGAAAATTTTGTTTTGCTTTAAATTTTTTATGACATTATTTTTATCACATAAAGATGAGAATAAAAGATATTTCATTTTAAAAAAAATTTTTAATTTATCCAATCCGTTTGGCTAAGCCTGACCCTTTACCTTCAAATGACACAATAAAATTGTTTCCAATCAAAAATGGTTTATTAATAAGAATATCGCCTTTTTAGAAAAGGGCCCATTTTGTCGGTTTTTCGTATTTTCAAACAGAAAGGGGGAAGGTGGTTTTAAAAATTTAAAAGCTATTGGTTTTTCATCTTTATGGTGTCCTGGACTGACAATTATTATCTGAATAACTTCCCAGAAGAACCAGAGATATCACAATTAATAGGTATCAATCTTTAATTCCATTTTTCTCGAAATGAGGTATTTGTCACTATAAAATCTTAATATTTCCGAAAGTTTTCAATGAAATTTAATAAAATTTGGAAGGATTATACTTGAAATCATGTTTCTTCTGACTATCATATAACAAAAAACAAAAAAAATTTTTTTGCTCAAAAAAAGACAAAAAAATTTTTTGAAACCGTTTTGCCCGAGCGGGACGATTTTTGAGTTTTCTTGTCAATTAATAAAATATTCCTTATAATATCACCTTTCATTTAAAAAAAGAAAATCGATGGAGACTCAAATAGTTTTCGAGATATTGCAATTTTTGTGGAAGCACGACCACGTTTCAGTGTCAGCGATGTTTGAGTGCCCGGGAATCCTAATTCTTACACTTTACTGTTCAAAATTGTCTAGAACCTACAAATTTCATCCAATTTTGATGTTCTTGGTCTTAAATTAAAGGAGATAAATTTTCTAAAAGTTTCCCCGAAACTCGTTGTTTCAAATTTTAATTGTTTATATATTTATTGTTACTCAAAGTTAACAATTTGCAAGAATTTTGAGAAAAATCGTGTTAATTTTTTATTTTTCTATTCCTCATGATCGAAATCAATTTAAATTAGTCTAGTGACCACCCGATAAATAATAATGCATAATTGAATTTACTTAATTAATTTCGTTAATTAACAAATAGATAACTCTGGTCCTCCTTAAAAAAAAATTTTTTTTTGCTGACAAATTTATGTTTATTTATGAAATTTATGTCTAGTTTGTTAAAAATAATTTTATAGTTAATAATTATCATTGTTATTAACAATTATTAAAAAAAATTGTTTTTTTAAGACAAATGTATGCTAATATAAATAAATATAGGGGAGAGTCACTACGATCGGTGCACCTTTACGGTTGGGTAACCTCAGGTTTCTCAGTTGTAACAAACTGGTGCCATTTACCATTGCATGTAAATACTTCTTAGTAATGGTAGAAAACTTTTCATGTCTCTTTCATTAAGTTCCAATGAAGTACGCGAGCAGTACAAACGTAAGACGTAAATGTGTGGTGAATTTTTTAAGCAAAACTTTTACTTAGTGTCGAAAAAGATTAGTTAAACAAAATGGAAGATGCAAACAATAAATTAAATTGATGAAATTTATTCATTAGGGAGTCGTTTAATACTTTGGTATGTTATTTGGTTTTTATATCGTGCGTTTATGTCTGTGTGCTAAAAAAATAAAAACGACGCGAAACTAACGGTCGGGTCACTTTATATCGTGCATGTTGGGACGCATTATTTTCAATTATGGTGCGTTCTGACATCAGAAATTCATTTGTTTAAGGTAGAGATGTGTGAAGAACGTCATTTTACAGTGGAAAAAAAAAATATTCATGTTCGAAAAACGTTCGTAAAACATTTTAAAAAGTCTTATTTCACATCTCCTTCGATAACGTATTGTAAACGTTTCGTTTACTGAGAATGTTTTTAAATTAATTTTTATATAATTCTACGGTGAACCGACCGTAAAGTCCTGATCCGACCGTAACGACATTTTTTTTAAATGTTTATAACTTTTCCAATTTTTGTCCAAACATTTTCTGATGTACAAAAGAAACATTCCACTTTAGAAGATCTTTCCAACCATATGCCAGAAAACGTGAAATTCGGCCTAGAACGGAAGTTATGGGCACAAGTTAAAAAGTGACCCGACCGTACTGACTCTCCCCTATAAATAAGTAATAAAAAATTGATTAATTAATTTTTAATTTATTTTTTATACAAACATAATTGTTAATAACTATGATAATTATTAACTATAAAATTATTTTTTAAAAAAATGGACATAAATTTCATAAATAAACATAAATTTGTCAGCAAAAAAAAAAAAAAAATTGTTTAAGGACGACCAGAGTTATCTATTTGTTAATTAACGAAATTAATTAAATAAATTCAATTATGCATTATTATTTATCGGGTGGTCACTAGACTAATTTGAATTGATTTCCATCATGAGGAATAGAAAAATAAAAAATAAACACGATTTTTCTTAAAATTCTTGCAAATTGTTAACTTTGAGTAACAATAAATATATAAACAATTAAAATTTGAAACAAAGAAATGCGGGGAAACTTTCAGAAAATTTATCTCCTTTCATTTAAGACCAAGAACATCAAAATCGGATAAAATTTGTAGGTTCTAGACAATTTTGAACAGTAAAGTGTAAGAATTAGGATTCCCGGGCACTTACACATCGCTGGCTCTGAAACGTTGTCGCACTGTCACAAAATTCCAATATCTCGAAAACTATTTGAGTCTCCATTGATTTTCTTTTTTTAAATGAAAGGTGTAATTATAAGGAATATTTTATTAATTGACAAGAAAACTCAAAAATCGGTCCCGCTCAGGCAAAACGGTTTCAAAAAATTTTTTTTCACTTTTTTTGGGCAAAAAAAATTGTTTTTTTTTTTTTGTTATGTGATAGTCAGAAGAAACATAATTTCAAGTATAATTCTTCCAAATTTTATTAAATTTCATTGAAAACTTTCGGAAATATTAAGATTTAAAAAAATTATAACAAAAAAATTCAAAATGGCGTAACTTGAACTTTCAAAATTTCCACAAAATTTTCAGCGCACTAGTTTTTAGTATTCAATACTACAATTTCACCAAATTACAGCCTAATCCAAAGACCCCATGGAAATCGCATATTTTCTGAAGGAGTCTTACCCATATAAGATTTTTACATATTTCCCTTTTACAGATATTGAACTTTAATATATAGATAATATAGATAATAAAAGTGGAGACTACTTTTTTTTACCTTTTAAGTTATAAGGAAGTAGGAAGTTAGAGTAATTTTTTACTAACTGATAAATTAAAAAGTAGTAGGAAGTATGAAAAAGAGTTAACTTTGCTCTACATAGTAGAAAGTGAAGAACACTTTTCCTTAACTAGTAGTAAGTTAAATTTACTTTGTGCAACGCCGGTATGAAAAACATTACTTTACATGCTTACTTTGCTGCACTAGTGCGACAAAGTGCTTAAAGAATGATTAAAAGCAGGATTGTGCAGTGACGCGTTACTCGAAATCTTTAACGTGTAATATATGGTTTTTTAGAGAGGTGAAATACTATTTTACAGTTGTTGCACAAAGTACTGTGTGCAACACGTACGAAAGAAGATTTTCCGACCTCGTGCAAATTGCTGCCCTCGCTTCGCTCGGAGCAGCAAACTTCGCACTCGTCGGGAAACAGCTTCTTTCTGTACTTGTTGCACAATATACTATTTTGCTTCTTCTGTGAATTAATTTAACCTATTTTGTTTTTAATGTAAACTAAGAAATGAATGTTGTATTTAATTGCACCTATTATGTTAACACGCAGCAATAAATAGGAAGCAGAAATTTAAATACCAAAAGTAAAAAGTAAGAACCAAATTAAAACAGTCCCACACAAGAATGTAAAATATACATCTAGTTAAGAGTTAAAAGTGGCTCCCGGACTACAAGAATTACAAAGTGAAAAGTCAAAAAATTAAAAAAAACGAGAAGGTAAAAAGTAAAATGCACAACGTGAAAATTAGAATGCAAAAAGTGTCAAAGCTTACGTAATCCCAACATGTAGATGTAAAGAAAAGAGCAGATATATGCAAATTCATCTCCAAAGGATAATTAAAAAAGAAAAATTTTTTTTCTTTCCTACAAATAGATATAATTTAAAGTCTACAAAAAAATCATATCAAATATATTTTTTCTGTGACAAATAGAAGGTGGACGAAAACAAAATAAAATACAAAGAAATTACATGATAATTCCATTAGAAATCACGATATCGGATTTTCCAAGAAACATGTCACTCGACATTTAAGGTCGAGTTTGTTCGGTGATAGAGTATCTAACATTCCTGTCGGAGAAACAGGTACCTTATTAAGGGTATTATGCTAGGGCGACAATGCTCCTTCCTTGAGACACGTTCTGCTTCCGTAAGGACTCTAAGGACACGTACTTTCTCTGTACGTGTACGAGATCACTTCTGTCACACTTTCCTCATTCCATTTTCTCCCCCCCCCCTCCTTTTCTCTTCCTCTCTGTACATATACATGTATATATATGCAATGCACGTTTACACCGACGTTTCTCGTAAACAAATTAAGTTTGCTTTTACCTAACGGATTGTTTGTTGTTTCTATTTTTTTGTAACATAAATCAAAAAAACAATTTTCTCAACAAACTTCTCGTCATGAGTCGCAGGGACTTTGAGAGAAAAAAAATTAATTCTCAATTTTATTCTCTTCTCGACATTTTTAATTTCACTGTGAAATTAATCAACGTCATGTATTTTGTTTTTCCCTTTTCTTTCTATGCAATTTTTCATTTATTAAATTTCCTAAATTGTGTATTTGACAAACGACAGTATTCTGTAGTATAATTAGTTTTTTTGCTAATAAAAATTACATTCCGATAAAGAAATTAATTTTTAAAATATGAATGATTATAATCCTGCACATCAAGACAATATCATCTTGAACTCGCTTCAAATTGCTTGACGTAACAAGAATCTTGTATACCCAAGATTATTGAACATTCAATTGTTTATATATAGAAAATTCTTGGTAATTCTTGATCTGATTTGTGGGTTAAAATATGTTAGGAATTTAATTTAAATTAAAGTCGAAAAAATCCTTGAATTACAGAAAATGTGTTCTATTAAGAGAGGGAACTCATATAATATAGAAAATGGAAAATATGACAATTTTACAAATTTTAATATAATATAACATTGACTGCAATTTAAAACGAAGAAAAAACATTACGAAAATATAGCACTGCTTGTAATTTTTTATTTAAGACTAAATGCTGTAATATTGAGTCTTTCAAGATTTTCCATGGTTTAAATACCTTATATCTCATCATATTCAAAAGGAAATAATCTAATTTTAGTCTTAATATTTAAGTTTGACATTCTTTAACATCCCATAAAACTCCTGCCACGGAGAAAGAGTCACCCTTTAGTTTTATTCTGATTTCAAAAATCTGCTTTCAAAAATATATTTGTTTTTAAACCAGAATAAATAAAAACAGCTCGCCCTCCATAGCAAAAATTTGATAGGATAGACAAAGATTAAAAAAAATCATTAAAATGACCGAAAATTCAAAAAGAGTCAATATTAAAGAAAAAATTTTCCACATATTTTTACATTAGAAAATTAAAAAGTCAGCCTACAAAATTAAAGCACATTGAAAGTAGTCAATATTAAGTAGTAATAAATTTTAAAATATTCACAAACTTTAAAAAAATAATTAAAAAGTGATGGTTTTTGACATTCTATAGATAAATTTTCAAGTCAATTATTAACAAATATTTTAAGTATGTTTACTTAATAATCTATTTAAACTTTTAACAAATAAAATATTAATATTATTATCTAATAAATTATTTCCATGCTTTCTTATTCATCTTCACAGTTGTCAAATTAACCTTTTCAAGATATTTTACCCAAAACAATTTTATTAAATATTATCAAGAATTTTGTTAAAAAACAATACAAGATCAAGATTTGAATTGAAAGTCAAGATAAATTCTTAAGCTTGACGTTTTCTCGCTTGATCTCGCTTGAATGCATCTCTATTTTTTTTAAAAAAATGTGGTTACATTTTTTTTAAAATCTTTTTGTAAAATTTGTAGAATGTAGATGAAAAATACTTTAAATTCATTACAGATACATTAAAATTAATAGTTTTATAAAAGTTATATGGTTTTAAAAATGGCTGTGTTACTTAAAAAAACAATTTTTTTTATTGGAAAGCTGACATTTTTCCCAAAAAAATCATATAAGTTGAAATATTGGAGTGGTTTTCAATGTACTTTTATGCGCTGTACTCGATTTTGAACTTTAAAATGGCCTAACATGTAAAGTTTCAAGCTTTAATTTCAGACTATAATAAAGTTTTCAGCACGTCAGGTTAAGGAGAAAAAAAATACTCTAATCCCTCATAAGTACATTTTTGGGGGTCTTTACCCCCACTTTTTTCAAAATCTTTTACATTTTTTTTATCTTACGCATATAGGTCTTAAAGTGCACTAATGAAGCTTTAATTTAAAATTAAATATAAGTCTTTAGCACATTAGGTTTTTGAGAAAAAATACTGAAAACCGACAAAAATACGTTTTTTAGGTGTTTATCCCGATTTTTCTCACAATTCTGACGTGATACTCAATTTTTGAGACAGGGATCGTATTGAGCGCACAAAAATTCACGCGAAACTACTCTGATATCTTAAAAAAAACTTGTAGGCCTGTGTTATTATTGTTTAAATAATACTTCTTTAATATTAACAATTAAATTTTATAATTCTCCTGTAAATCCTCTCTCTACTTTTTCACAAAATTGATTATCGTAAAATTTATTTCTATCAATTTTTAGTGTTGAATTTCATTTAAGATTAAAAATACTTACAGAATATAAGTAGGGTCCATTAATTAATAAGGATTGTCTGGGTGTTTTTGCTCATTAAGAAGAGATCAGTTGCAATCCTATTAAATTCTGCACACAGTAAAATCCTTCCCATGAATTAAGCGTCTCATTTCTGTTTTCACGCAGAGAAATTCTGCCCCTCACTTTCTAGCACCTTCGAAAAAAGTAGGGGGAGAGAGAATCGTTTTCGTAAACGACTTAACTCGGTAAAGTAAGAGTTCTTCTGCCGGGGAAAAGTACACTCGCTTATTGGCCGTAACGCGAAAAAGATCAAACTAGCTTTTGTGTTGAAAATTCACGACAGTAAATAGCCTGCAAGGGGTTCGACTTGTCTCTCATTCTTGGTTAGTCCCTGCTTTTAGAATTCCTCTGCATACTCGTCTCTCTCTTTCTCTCTTCGACTTGCCCGAGCTTTTTTAAAGCTGACACTTCAAGCTGATACACACATACGACATTTTTCATTTAAACGTCTTGAAAAATTTCTTTTTCCAAAATCTGTTTATATCATGTGTGACGACAGAAAAAAACGGATAATTAGATTGGAATCAAACTGTTCTTTTTTGTGAATTGTTAACTTAAACTAGTTTTAATTAAATTTAAATTACATAACAACCTTTTTACCTTTGGTTAATGTAAAGAGCTTAATTGTATTTAACTATAGATAAATTCTAGGTTTTGGAAATCATTAGCAATATTTTTCTAAAATTGCAAATATAGTACACAATATATTATTCATAATAAAATTATTTACCTAATTAATTAAAAAAACAATAAGAAAAATGTAAATTTACTTTACTTATATTTTTAATTTTTCGAGAAAATGGATCAAAACTTTTATTAAAAACGTTAAGTTCATAACAAATTCTTAATGTTCCGTAAGTTTTTACCTAATTTTATAATAGGGGAAGAGGTTCGGTTGTGGACACCCACGCAGAACTTTTGACAGAAATGAGATTTGTCTTATCTGGCAAACATCACGTATATGTTATGACCTAACGTAGTTTTATATGCGAATACAAAAGTGATTAGACAACTGCGCTTTTTACTATATATAAATTATTTTTTCGACACGTTGAATATAACAAAAATGTATTTTTAAACATTGTTAAATGTTGAACAAATCGAAGTGAATTAATTAAAATAATAAGTTCAGAGCGTATTTACACAGTAAATATGCTATATTTTATGATCCAATACCAAATATCACAAAAATGTTCACAAGCAAAATTTTCTTCATGATGTTTTAAAATGATCGTCAAGTTTGGTTGTGGACATCCAAATTAATTCGGTTGTGGACACCACTCTTACTTTTGATAAATCGTGAAATATCGTTGTCGATATAATCATAAGTAATTTCTTACAACATTTAATAGTGTTTTATGTATTTTAAAAGTTTCGTGGTCCAGCCCGGAAATTAATATAATGAGACTTTGATGTCCGTACGTCGTTCGCAGTTATAGTAATTGTAGTAACTGGGCAGTTCAGGTTCAGTGTGAGAAATCTTATATGCCCTTACATGGGGAGCATGTATTGTCAAAATTAGAAGAAATCATTCTTATGTAGTTAACGAATGATTACTTACTTAATTTTTTTGCATTTTTAATAGACTTTTGAAGAGTGCCCACAACTGAACCAAAATTTTCTTTGTTAGAAAAATGACCAATTTATAGAATTTTTAATAAAATTTTTCTAGTCAACGAAATCAATTTATTTTCTTCACGAGTAGTGTTTCAATATATATATATATATATATATATATGTACATATGTTTGCTTAATGTCTGCAAGGACACAAATTATGAGTCAAAAACTATGCCCATTATCGAACCTATTGCCCTTCCATTTCTTCATTATTTGTCAATAAAAATCACAAAATTAGGTTACTTTGATGTTATTTATTATTTTATATTTTTAGATGCTTATATCAATATATAATAATAAATTTAGACATTCTTAACAAATGTCAATCATTTTTATTATAGTTTTACAGGAAATTGTATTCCATTTAAATTATTTTCTACTGGGAGAAAACTGACAGTTTCTAGCATCTCTAATATTTAAAATTCATATTTTACAAAAGATATAAAATTATTTTGAAAAAGTATTTTTATTTTGTGATATTAGTAACATCAAAATCATTTCTGTAGAATATTACCTTTTTTTAAAATCAGTCGGGGTGACCACTTTAGTTATAATAAAATGTATTGACCCAATAATTTTTCCTTTCTGCAAAAAAATGAAAAAAGAGTAAGTGAAGTTCCTGGCCCGCCTCCTTCCCTCATTAAATGATGCTTTAAATTTTATTTCAGACAAATGACTTTATGTGTTTAAGACATTAATTTTTGCCTCAAGAAACAGCATCTTAAAAGTGAATTTCTTCAATGAGAAAATAAAGCTTTACCTATACTTAAAAGCAAACTTTTTAACTACTTAAAAATAAAGTTTGTCGACATTAAAATATTTTTTTGTCTATTTAAAAATAAATTTTGCACAGAGGGTCACGGGAGAGTCAACAAAAATTCTTTAGGGAGAATAAAACATAAAAATAAAATCAGAACAAAATATAGAAAACCTCCAGTTGGAAATAATATTAAAAAAGCGAGTACTTTCAAGGAACTAAAATTATTCAGAAAAAAATTATAATTATTTTTGGTGCTTTCAAGATAAAAACGAAACGAAATATTTATAAAATAATTAGGGGAGACCGGGGCTAAACCGGACACGGGGCTAAACCGGATAAGTCAAATATTTCCGAAACCGTGAAGAATTTCAAATCGAGTAAATAACCTATGAACGCGCAATTTCGTGATGCATATGCAGCATGAGGTTTTAGGGACGTGGCATTTTTCTTGTAATAATAGTTGCCGTTAATATGTAAAAATGTCATTTTTTGAGGTAAAAGTAAACAAATTTTTTCTTCATTTTTTTGGGTTTTTATCGTTAAAATTAAAGTGCAAATATCATACGGACATTTTTCTTTTAGCTCAAGGTGTACTGAGTTTAGTAGAAAAAAAGTTCAATGGAAAACATTAAGAAGAAAAAATATATTGCAGGTTAATTATTAGATGACGGTGTGGGGCTGAATCGGACATCGTGATTAAAAACAACCAAATCTTTGAATTCTTTAATTTATTTTATATAAATTAACTATTTTATATTATATTCTTTGCTTAGAACCACTTTATAAATAAATAAATAAAGAATTTGTTTTAAAACTCGAATTCGCAAGCGAGTTGCTACAAACAGACAATCCTGAAAACTGTAATTCATTTTATATTATATTAATTACCGATTTTACATATTATATTATATTCATTGTATAGAACTATCTACAAATAAATAAAATAAGAATTGATTTGACTTTTTTACCAAAAAAAAGAAAATTTGTATCTCATTCTTTAATTAATTGGCCGTGTCCGATTTAGCCCCATGGGGTGTCCGGTTTAGCCCCACCAATTTTCGGATTTTCGTTTTTGAGGTAGTCACCTTCGAAGCAATATACCTATAAAGCTATTGTACTTTTTTTAAATCGAACAAGTGCGATTTGTAGGTGAAAGTACAAGCTTCAAAACGGTATATTACACTTTAGCAAAAAGTATGTTTTTGTATGAGTTTTCTGGTCGAAGACCAAATCCGTCCGGTTTAGCCCCGGTCTCCCCTATATTTAATTATAAAGTTGAATTTGTACATTTGTATATTTCATATTTAAAATGTAAAATACATGTTTGAATGGAAATATATGTATGGAGATTTATTTCTTTTTACAGTATACAAAAACATCTAACTTACATTTTGAAATCAGGTAAAAAACTAAACTTTAAAAATAAAAAGAGATGTTATAGGGATGAACAATTTTTAATTGGATAGAAACTAATATTTGCAGTCCAATACAAAACAGTTATGATTATAATAATTATTATCAATATTATTATTTTTATTATTATTCATGTTGCAAAATTTTTTTATGTTTAACTAGAATCTTCTGTGTCGATATTGGTCCAATATTCAAATTTGAGGCATGGCAATAGGTGAAACTGAATTTTTTCCCTCAAAATTCACTATCAGGATAGAATATTGATGACAGAATCAATGAATACGATGAATATTATTAAGATAGATGACTTTCTAACAATTGCAAAATTCTCATTAGTTGATGATGATTTATTACACCAAAATATAATGCAGCATTTTCTCTCTCTCTCTCTCTCTCTCATCTCTATATTTGGCTCTTTATCTCTAACAGGAAAATCAGTCATTCAATATATAATATATTCCAATCCATTTCTCTTGATCGTATTTTGAAAAGCTATCGACACTACATTTTGTCCTTCAAAAGAAAGAAGATATTTCGTATGCACCCTCGAGACATTGAAGGTCCATTATACTTCACTTTCGGCAAAAAGATTCACCCTCTCTCCACATCCAATCATTTTTGTACAAACACTTTTGCAGCGTAATATTTAAATCTGCTATATAGGCAATTTTCAAGATGATTCAATCCTTTCACTTTCAAACTGATGTCGATCAAAAGTTTTTTTATTCTCTCTCTCTCTCTCTTTTTATAACGAAAAAAAAAATTTTATAAACCATCTCAAAAGTATCTAAATCTACTAGTTTAGTGAAATTAATTATTGTTCATATTTGTATTAATTTTGAAAAATTTATATTTAAATATTGTTTGGATTTATATATAAATTGATTAATGAGTAAAAGTTAAAACAATAAAATATTTTGTGAGAGGAACAATAGAATAAATTACGAGAAAAACAATATTTATTCAAGTGGGTTGATATGTGAGGAAGGAAGAATAAATTAATAATGAAACTGAAAACGTTTTAGCAAACTACAAAACTCATATAGACTTTGTGAGCTCAGGTGCAATAAGCATTCATAGAGATAGTAAACTGCTACACACTTCTCAGCACTTCTGTATCGAGTTAAGTTTGTGCACTATACCACAGGAGATATTAGAACGAATTTCAACTACTGTAAATTCTACTACGCTACTGTGACATTTAAACACACTTGGAAATATTATCAAATGGAAAAAATTAAAATCTACCTTATTATCACTTTCAATCAAATTTTGTAGTTAATTTCATTTCTACATTATAAGTTTACATACAAATCACATTACGATTAGAGTATTACATTAACATATTACGTGGAGATACAGATGAAATACATTTTTTTCATCGTGTTGACAGAAAATTTAAGTTTTAGTGGAGATTTTTACCTATTCAATTTCTATCATAATTCTATTATTTATTAGAATCAAAAGTTTTTCACAGTTACTGATGATGAATTTGAAATAACAAATCAAAATAGCGGATTCAATATGCGGACAAAAAACTTATAAATCAATAAGGCTTGCTTGACATTTGATATTCACGGATTTTGAGGATGCTGATTATGAAACTAAATTTATATTTTTTTAATAGAATTTATTAAGTAGGAGAATATAGTTAACGTTGAACTTTTTTCAAGTTAAGACCTCCAGGAATTTTTAAAAATCAGTCAGAGAAGCAGGCGCAATGCGCCCACATCATAAGGTTTCGTAACCTAAAATGACAAAAAAGTAAATAAATAATAATTTATTTAGAAATTTTTTTGCACTTAGGATTGAAAATTTCTTTTATTACCATATTAACAGTTATCATGGTTACGGTTGTTATGGCTACCATTACCACATCAACTGTTTTTAATTAAATTCTTCCTAAGAATTCAATTAGTCACAATATAATTTTAGTTAAATATTAAGAAAATTCTACTTAAAAATTTAATTATTTCGCAAGGTTTCACTTGTTTTTATAAATAATAAACTTCTAGGCACGAATTTTATTTTATTTTAAATATAATTTTAATAAGATTTCCCAAGAGAATTAAAATATTTTTAAGTATTTTTAGTTCTTCTTAGATTTTTAAGTATTTCAAAAAAATGGTCTACACCATTTCATAAAATTTATTTCAAAATTTCAATAATTTTTAGAAAATTCGTGGCAGAAATTTAATTAAATTCAAAATAATATTAATGATATTGTTAAAAAAAATTCAATAGATTTTTTTAAGTTTGAAGAAAATTCTTCTTAGAAATTCAATTATTAAAAAAGAGTTGTTTGTTTCAATTTAAAAAATTTATTTTAAAATTTAATTATTTCTAGAAATAATTAAATTTTTTGATGAATTTAATTAATTTTAATACAATTTTCATAAAACTAGATTTGAGAACTCAATTATTTTTAAAAAGTATAAACTTTTAGAAAATTTCAGGTAGAAATTCATTTTTTTGCAAAATTAAATGCTTCGCCGAAATTTAATTGAATCACGAATTTCGAAAAGGGCTCAACTCTAAAAATCGTAAGTGTCATTTTTATATAACAATAGACAGTGAAAGTGACTCTTACAATTTTCAGAGTTGAGCCCTTTTCGAAATTCACAATTCAATTGATTTCAATACAATTTAAAATTAAATTTGTTGTAGGAAGTCAATTATTCTTAAAAATTGAAAGAAAATTTCAGATAGAAATTCAATTATTCCGAAAACTCGTAATTATACTCTTGGACAGAATTCAATTATTTTCAGAATAATTTTAATTAAATTCTGGGAAAGAAATTAACAATTTTCATTAGAGTAGAACGGGGTGAAAAGCTAGTTTTATAAATTTAACGCTATCAAATCTGAATTAAATTTAAAAAAAATTCCAATTGGTATTGAAAGTTTAGTTACTAAGCTTGAAATTTTTCGTTCTTTTTCTAAAAGTCCTCCTTAAGTTTGACCACAGATATTTCATTGCATCATTTATTCGTTGTTTCTTTTTTTAGTTCACTTTGAACTATTTTTTCGTCGTGTTCAATTAATTTATTATTAAATAAACACGAGAAATATTGTAAAATAAGAAGGTTATTTTAAGTAGAAGACAAATGAATTTCATACAATATTCAATGGATTTTTCTCCCTGGCTATATTACCCCCAAGACCAGTTTTGCAAAAAACTAAAATAAATTTTAAATTTAGTTCATTTTTTTAAAATTAACATTGTATACGTTTTGAGCATAGTTTTCTCCTTATGTACAAAAATTTACTGTTATTACCAGTATTAATGCAATATTTAAAAAATATTGAGTTAATATATTAATACAATATTTAGGAAATATTATGTTGCAAAATTTAAAAAAAATTGCAGAAAAAATTTATTTCTAATCGCCTATAGCAAAATTGTTCTCCACTTAAAGAAATGTAAATAAGAGTTTCATAACAAAAAAATTTCGTAACTTTACACAAACGTTTTAGAAAACATATTTTTTAATTTTTCCATTTTTTTTTAATTCTCTAAAGCACCTTTGTCCTTTATTTATTATTTTTTCTTCTTAAACCTTTTTCTTCTTATACGCTACCGACATTATTCTATTGTTACCAGCGCATTGATTTCAGTATTCCTTTACATTTTGCATATATCACTTTTCTATGTAGAGTCTCTTGGTATCTTTTCTTTGTACTATTACTATGTAGGTATTTTCTTTCTTCAAACAGATGTGTTCTCAATTTTTTTCAATTGAAAAGAATATAAATCTTTTCTTGTAATTTTCTTTTTAAATTTCTATTTCACATACAATTTTTTGACTTTGCAATATCTATTCAAGTATTTTAGTGTTTCGAGACAAAATTTTATTTTGTTTATTCTTTTGCATATTTTGTAAGTATACGTATAACAGCAAACAATGATATTTATTTTGTAGAATAATATGCATTTTGATGTCAAACTTCTGACCTGGACAATTCGTTCTGTATCTATAAATTATGACTTTCAATAAATTAAACATTAAAAGCGGTTTCTTGACCGACTGAGTACTTAATTTTGACGTAAATTTAGAATATAGATAAAGTGCACCTGACCTAGTGATTCGTTATTACTTAATTTATTTTTTAAATTTCTTTTTTTTTATTCATTTCTTACATTTATTTTTTCATTTATTATCTGGATAAAAATCTAGAAACAAAATTGTAAAATAATTTGAAGAGAAATAAAATTGTCAAGAGAGAAAAAAATTCCGAGTGTTGGGAAAAAATATTGACATTAAAGTAAAGAGAAAAAAAAGAGGTGATATTAAGTCTTAATTGCACACACATGGCTGAAAAATAAAAGATTAAGAGCTTTAAGTAGGTCAAATTTTTTTATGACAAGTTTGTATTTTCATTTTTTTTGTGTCGGCGGATAATTTTTACTCCAGAATCAAGTTAAATATTATCTTTCGTTTTACCGTGCATGAGGATAAGGAAAGTTGACAAGAAGTTTTCTTGTATAACCACCAACAATTTTTTCAACAAACGACTTTTAGATTGTAATTTTGAAAATTTGCGCGCAATGTAAAATAACAAATTTAATTGATTAAAACCAAAATAGACCATTTTGGTTGATTTGACGAATCTTTGGTATGAAAAATTAGTTGTAATTTGAAACAAAAATTTTGACATAAATTTTAAGGATTAGGAGAAAAAAATTAATTTAAACTTTCTTTGCAAATAAGTCAAAATTAATAATAATTTGATCTAGAATTAAAAGTTGTTCAAGAACTATACTTTCACCTATAATTTCAAATTAAATCTGAACTTTGACTTAATTTTCAACTTTGTAGGTCAATTTTTTATCTACCTCTTCTAATAGTAACTGTCATTTTTCAATATATTATGATATTTTATAAATTAAATAAACATAAATAAATTAAATTTTTACGTTTACAAAATAAAAAATATATTAATTATAAGCAATAAATAAAAATGAAATTAAGAATAACTAACAATTAAGTAATAAATCTTTTAAACAATTTTAATTCAATATATATAAGACTATGTTACTAACTAATTTCATTGTTTGTAATGACGACAAAATAAAACAAAAAACATAAATAAAAAAAGAAAATAAGAGAATAAAAGGAAAATTATAGTTTCCTTTTTAAAATTACTTCTGTTTCATAAATCCGTAAAGTGGAAGAGTTTCTCCCGCAAAACTTTGCATTGTGAAACGAAAAGTTTTACAGAATTTTTCCGCATTACAATTTTTAAATTTGATAAAGTTGTGAGAAATACAAAGAGCGTAAATTTCACGGTGAGAAAAATTTACAAAATAAAGAGAAATAAAGATAAAGAAAGGAAAGAAGAGAGACCACTTATTAAAATTAATTATTACTTAACACAATTAATTTGTGAATTATAGATATTTGTTTAAAAAAGAGGAGGAAGAAAAATTCAACGACTTGGAATTTAAAAGTTAAGTTACAATCTTATATCTTATCTACATTTACTCTACACTGAAAAAAATAAACGCATAACTGGGTACTGAACTCTTTAATTTCTGGACAGGAACCATTCCTGTCCAGAAAGGACTCACTAATGTCTTAGACATTAATAAAAGAGACAGTAATGAATAATGTCTGGACAGGAACTACTCCTGTCAGACATAAATGGCAACTCGCCACAATTTAAAAAATCAGGCAGAGAAGCAGGCGCAGTGCGCCTACATCATAGGGTTTTGTGGCCAAAAATGACAATAATAATAACTCGGGGGTTTTTTATGTCGCTGATTACGAATCCGATATCACTTTTCGAAAATTCAAAATGGCGGATCCATGCTGATGATGTCAAAATTTATAATTGAACGGATTCGCTTGAAAATTGTTACTCAAGGGTGTTTGAGGTCGCGGATTATAATCTGACGTGCCAGAAACTTATAAAATGTTATAATCTGCTGATTATATTCAGCGACTCTAAAAATCACATTTTTGGTAACTTCAACCCCATGTTTTGAAAAAATTTTTAATTTTTTTTTGGTTTTACGGATATGGCTCTTGTAGTGGACAATTTAAGCTTCAATTTTAGTATATGTGGAAGTTTCTGGCGCGTCAGGTTTAGGATAAAAAAAATTTTGAAAACCTTCAAAAACACGTTTTTTGGGTTTTTACCTCCACTTTTCTCAAAATCCTGACGTGATGGCCAATTTTATGACCCGGGATCGTGTTCAGCATCTTTAATGGACACTATGGTATCTCATAAAAAAGTAAGACTTTTTTTGTTGACCTGTATTATTAATAATTTTAGCTCAAAAGCCCTGTTGTTTGCTATATTATATGGTTATAAAAATTAAAAAATTCGAAATAAATAGATCCCATCGTTTGCCCACCATCAGACAACGCCTAAAAGTTGTTAATTTAGTTCTACTCTCTACATCTGAATCAGCGATAAGTATGCCACTATTTCAATTAGCGTATATGCACTGTGAATTAGTGAAATTTCACTGAATCGCTGATTCAGATTTAGAGAGTAGTTTCTTACAAAAAATATTGAAAAAAATCGATCGATACATACATTTTTAAAAATAAATTTTTTTTTTAAATTAAAAAAAAATTTCGTAAATTTAAAAAATATTTTTTTTATATTTTTATCAAAAACTACGTATAAAAACATAAATTTACATTTATATAGAACGTCAAATTTGGTCAATTTTTGACCGAGTTATAACCATTTCAAAAAAACATTTTCGTAAAAAACGTGATTTTTCAAAAACCTGTATCTCTTAAACGGCTTGATGAAAAAATTTGAAAAAAATCATGGTAGCATATTTCAATAAGCACTAAAAGAAAAAAAAATATTCGAAAAAATCTGATATGCAAAAGTCAAATACTGTCCGATTTCGCGTGGAACGCCCCATATAATAATCATTGAAAACATTTAACCTTAAATCATATTAGATTTTATTTTAATAAAAAAAGATTTTATAACTTGGTGAATGAAGCAACTTCTTTTAAGTTTAATTGGTTTAATATTATTATCAATGCCTATCTAACTTCAGCTATATAAGGAAGGGTGGGGCAAGACGGGGTACCGACTTTATTTAACAAACGAATTAACCAATCGCGATTATTTTTTACATAATACTGTACCGAGGAGGAGAAGAAAAGCATATGTTTTTTTTCTTTGTTGAATCGTAAATTGTAGTAATTAATCTTTTTCATCAATTTCGTAGGTGGGGGCAAGATGGGCTAGAGGATAGTGGGGCAAGAGAGGGTTCAGAAATTAAGCAAAAGAAATGAAAAATAAAAGAAGTTAAGGTTAAATCATGAATTAGCGATGGTAAAGTGGTTCATACACCTTGTCTCTACTGTAACGGTAATTGTTTAGACTCAAATGAAGGCTGGGCTGCTTATTCTGTCTGCAGCCAATGGGTTCACTGCAGTTGTGCTGTTGTCGATGACGAAAATTAATCTTTATTTTAATAAAATAAACCAACATTTACTTGTGAAATTTGTCGACAGAAAAAGGTTTCTTTCTTGAGATTTGCAATTTTTTCTATATTATTATTTTTTAAGCTTTTTTAAGAAACAAATAGCCTTTTTCCACCTATTTTACGAAAGACTTATTATTTTGGAATAACTTGTTATTTAAAAATTAAAAAATAATTAAATTTTGTAAAATTTTTTTTTTTTTTTTTAATAATGGAGGTGTGCAAAATTTGTTATATTTTTTAATATATATTTTATTCATTATTAAAAATAATAAGGTAAATGTCCCTATTTGTGCACGTGTACCGATTTGTGCACTTTGCGCATGTATGTGCAAATTTAAATAGAAATCAATTAAATATACGAGGCATTCCATTTCAAAACGACCCCCATCATTATTATTGCTCTTGTGAGGCAATTTTTAAATAATTAGATCTCCTATTTATTAAAGCCAAACTTTTTTTAAAATTAGTGTTTGTAAAAGAAAAATTTCTAAATTTTATTATAGTAAAAGAATTTTCAAGAAATAATATTATTTATGAAAAAAATTAAGTTTTTAAGATTACTTTTTAGATATTTCAAAGCACGTTACCTCCAATTTTCATGAAAGTTGTATCAAGATAAAGATTAAATATTCTAGTTTCATTCTCTGCAAACATTATAATGGACAATTAAAGAAAATTTATAAAATTAATTATGAACTTTGAAAGAATTTCAAAGGTTATAATGTATATGCCGAGCGGAATTTGTTTTTTTCAAGGTTTTACACAGTTTAACCTCAGTTATTTTGTAAAATTTAATTATTTCCTTGAATTCCCCTAAATTGTCCATTATAATGTTTGCAGGGAATGAAACTAGAATATTTAATCTTTATTTTGATACAACTTTCAAGAAAATAGGAGGTGACGTGTTTTGAGATATTTAAGAGGTTATCTTACAAACTTAATTACATTCTCATCAAAAATGAGAAAGTCTCGGATTTGTGCGATTTTGAGCAATATCTAATTTTGTTAAATCTTTACGTTTCATGACCCCCTGATTCCAAAAAAATGGTTTTTAGAAAATTGTCTGTCCGTCTGTCTGTAGTCTGTCTGTAGAAAAATTTGTCTCCACGATAACTCGAATAAATTTTTATGAATCGACTTGAAATTTGGCACACTTTCTTAGTCCGTAAAAATGAAGCCTAAGTTCGTTGGGCAGCCCATTTCAACAAAAAGCAACAAAAATACAAAATTTTTTATTTTTTACAATTTTCAAAAAATTATTTTTTTAATTTTTTTCTGAAATTTGGCACAAAAACAAACATTTTTTCCTTTAGTCACTTTTTTGTACAACAAAAAACAAATTTTTTTTTATAAGTTTCTGGGCCAGGTTTGTTTTTGTTCTTTTTTAAGTTTCTGGTGAATGTTTGGCCTAACCGTTGACTTTGAATTTAAATAAAAAATTTTATTTTTGAGGCATAATTTTTTTTAACTCTCAGCATGATTCAAATGTTTACCTTTAATTGTTATGCAGTTTAATTTTTTTTTATTGTTTAGTATTAATAATTTTTTAATTTGAGCAAATTAATACAAATTTTTGAAAGGACGTTTATTTCTTTATTCGTTTAATGCACATGGTCTAATTCAGTTTAAAATAATTTAATTCGACCACCAGACAAT
This sequence comes from Leptopilina drosophilae, assembly GCA_032873175.1. Taxonomy (NCBI): domain Eukaryota; kingdom Metazoa; phylum Arthropoda; class Insecta; order Hymenoptera; family Figitidae; genus Leptopilina; species Leptopilina drosophilae. Next base: position 25,206,237 of record CM065479.1, on the reverse strand, counting down.
TTATATTAAGACATAAATTATACCGATTCAAGAATAATTTCAAAAAAGTGAAGAAAATAAATTATTTCTATTGCATGAATTGTTCTTTTTGTTGTTGTACTAAGATTATGAAATGTTTATGTTGTTTGAACGGTTCATACTAGAAATGCACAGCGAAATATTTATTGGCGAGGAGTCAGTATATTTTAGCTGAATAGTTTTAAAACATATAGATAACGGAGTTTTTCACATAGAAGAAGGAATAAGAACAAGAACGCAAATAATGTACAATATTCGTAAAGTACTGCGAGCGAAGCGAGCCATTTGTGCGCGAAGCGCGACGACTGGAATTTGCGCGCCCGCGCGAAGCGCGGATGAGAATGTGTCCGCCCGGAGGGCGGGCAGATTTTTTTCACAAATAATAGTATTTTTGAAAAATATTATTTACTATTGTGAAGTTGAGAAATTTTTATTTCAAAAACATTAATAGTAAATAAAATTTGACTTTAATAAATAGGAGAAATAATTATTTAAAAATTGCCTTAAAAGGGCAATTGTTCATGAAGGGGGTCGTTTTGAAATGGCATGCCTCATATACTGTTCTAAGTACTTGCTTTTTATCCTGAAACGTATTTTATTATTATAAAACGGTATTTTATGAAGAAATGGTTTTAATAATTCTATTTTGTATTTTGACATCTGCAAGCAATCAAGTCATTTGACAGGTTCAGGTTGTAGAGAGCAAAAAAAACTAAACTTTTATAAAATAAAGTGAGAATTTATGGGATTTGATATTAATTTACTTTGTGCAACGCCTGTACGAAAAACATTACTTTACATGCTTGTAAAGAAGGCGCAAAACAGTACTTTGCTACACTAGTGCGACAAAGTGCTTAAAGAATGATTAAAAGCAGGATTGTGCAGTGACGCGTTACTCGAAATCTTTAACGTGTAATATATGGTTTCTTAGAGAGGTAAAATACTATTTTACAGTTGTTGCACAAAGTACTGTGTGCAACACGTACAAAAGAAGATTTTCCGACCTCGTGCAAATTCAAAAAAACTTCGCACTCGTCGGGAAACAGCTTCTTTCTCTACTTGTTGCACAATATACTATTTTTAAACAGCTAATGTATATAAAGATGAGTGTGTCATAGCGTGGACATTTATAAATAATAAATTGTAATATAATGCGCAGATGGATTTCTTTTTAACTAAATATTTCACTTATACATAAGTGCAGATTTCACTTATTGATAAGTGAAAACAAGTTCACACATAAAAAAGTTAATATTTTACTTTTGTATAAGTAGATTCTACTTATTAATAAGTGAGAAAAAGTTTCACACATGAAAAAAGTGAAAATTTCACTTATTCAGATTTAGAGAGTAGAAAAGGGCCCATTTTGTCGGTATTTCGTATTTTCAAACAGAAGGGGGGGGGGTGGAGTGGTTTAAGGTGCCCTGGACTAAAAACAATTATTATCTGAATAACTTCCCAGAAGAACCAAAGATATCACAATTAATGGGTATCAGAATCTTTAATTCCGTTTTTCTCGAAATGAGGTATTTGTCACTATAAACTTTGAAATTCTGTAACTCATCGAATTTTTGACCAAAAAAGTTGTATGACCACTCAAAATTTTCGTAATTTTGCAAGAAATTCGTCCATATAGGTAAGTCTAATAGTGCCAAAATGGGCCCTTTTCATGTGGACGTCCACATATTTTGTCAATAAAAAATTGATTTAAAGTTATATATTAGCTTTAAAAATTAATATATCTTCTTATCGTAAAAAAGATTTTTATATAAAAAAAAGGTAATTTTCTTACTTTTAAGTGTAGTGGAAATTTATGTAGTCCACAAATAGGGACATTTACCTTAATTAATTTATGGATGAATTTTACTTAAAACACTAAAAAAAATTAATTTTGGAAAAATTACAAATGGCAAAAACTCAATAAAATTTTTTTAATATTCTCATTGAAATTTCAATTATATTAAATTTTTGTCAAAATTCAATTATTTAAAATTTTTAAAATAAAATTCTTGGCAAAAATTCAATTACTTTTAAAAATTTTCTTCAATTTCATATGAATTCTATTATTTACAAATTTTTTATAAATTTCTTTCTTCTGAAAAATGTTATTAAAAATCGTGAAACGAAATAGATTATTTCGAATTATTAATGTGGAAAAAAATAAATGTTATTTTAAAAACCTGGAAAATTTCCATGTTTTGAGATTTTTTGAACCATTATGACGTCACAATTAGTGAAAAGCATGTGATTTACAAATGTGACGTCATAATGGTTTAAATGCCAATAAACTGAGAAAATCAGGAACATTCAAATGAACAAATGCGTGACGACCGTGATCAAGTGTTTAATAAATTTCTCAAGCAAAACAAATAATAAAATATAAATATTTCTGCCCAAAAGTCAGAATAAGAATAATCGTAATATATTTAAATTATTTGAAAATAACTGAAAATATTATTAACCCTCCGTCACACACCTTGGAAAAAATTACGACTTTACATAGGTTTAGAGGGAATCCCTCACCACATTGTAAAATAAGCGACATTACAACATAAACAAAGGAATCAACAAAAATTTAATTTTAACACAAACTTACAAATATCTAGTAAATTATTCTAAATTATAAAATTAATTTTCGGTCTCAAAGATAATAATTAATTACACGAATGCACATCTTCGAAGGAATTACACTTTACATGTAAAAATATTGTAACATTAACAAATAAGCAAAAAAATCATAAAATAGTTTATTTTAATTAAATATTTATAATATAATTTTGCCATTAACCAACAGTGGAACAAAAAATGTTTTGAAAACTTGATTTTTTTAGTCAACATAACCTCACTTTTTCGAGTTTTTTCTAGCTTTGAAGCTTCATAATTAAATATTAATTATGTTTAAACTAGATGTTTTTTTAGAAATGTGTTGAGGAATAAATTGTCGAAAGGTATAGAAACTGATTTTATTTTGCAATTAGTACTATTTGCAATGAGGAAAACGAAAGTTATTTTAAAAATACTGAAACCGTAGAGGGAATCCCTCCGTAGGTGTATGACGGAGGGTTAAAAATTGGGGTATCCAAAAATTGTTTTATAAAATAAAGATTTGTTTAATTTATTAATTTTTTATTATTATTACGATAATATATTTTTTAACACTTTTTTTCTACTTAAAACTTGTACTTTGTTTATAAATTGTCCCTGGGAAGCAGAAAATGTGCAAAAATTTTCTAATTTTAATTTTCCAACTGTTTTTTAATTTTTTTTAGAAAAAATTAAAAGATTAATTACCTAGCACTAAAATGTTTATTACAAAGTGCTAATTTTTCTGGAAAAAAGAGAAATATTGAAAAATAACATTATAAATTTTTTTAAGATTAATAAAAATAGTTATTGTATTATTTGAAAAATAAAAATAATATTTCTAAATAAAATAAATAAATACTTATTATTAAATTTGAAAAGTGAGAGTAAAAAAATAAAGAAAAATAATATTATCTATCAAAACATATAAAAAAAAAACAAAAGCATAATCATGTCTAACTTCAGGTGTGTACAGACTGAACAGAATGAATGAATGAATACGACGATTATTATAGTTAATTGTTGAAATCATTATTTCACTATTTTTAACTTAATATGGATATAGATATTAACAGTTCATGTATATAACAAAAGACGAAGTAGGGAGCTGGTGCAGGTGATAATATCCGTTGGCGTTGTTTAAATAAGAAAATCAAATTATTATTGTTTTGTACGTCAATGTCTATTCTGCGTAAAACAATTAATTTTTACCATTTATAAAGCTTTTTTTTGAAAAAACTGATTATAGACAGAAGAGAAGAATAATATTTTTATTTAATTTTATTTATTTAAAATTTTTTTTATAATTTAAAACAATTTCAGGTTATAATTTTTATATATAAATAATAATAAATATTGAAAAATTATGATCTGAATTTAGTTAGAAAAATAATCCAATAAATTGTTTTATTTGAAACTTTTTTGTTTATAATATTATATTATATTACAATACATTATATTACATTATATAAGATTGAGAGAACAGTACAATCTCTTAAAGCACCGAGTGTTTTGACGATGTCATATAATCCAACGCACTTTAGCAAACACTGAAGTGGTGAAATCAGATTAACACATTGCAGCAAAACGACCGAATTATCCTGAACGCATACCACTTTGCAAATGTCAACCGTTCAAAAGGTTGCATTGTTGTCCAGTCACTATCCTCTTCATCAAATTTGTGTATGATAAATAAATAAAAGAAAAAGAGATCACTTTCGTTATCAAAATTCGTCCATCTGTTTTTACTCCTCGTTTTATGGAAATTTGCATGTGAAAAAAATAATTTCCATTAAATTAATTATTCCTAAAAACTTTTACTTTATTTTATAATTTTCTTTTAAATTATTTTTTTTTTTATTTCAATATCTATTTTTACTAAAGCTTGTTCTCTAATATTTATATTTTTCATTGTAATAAACAAATTAAATTGTTAACAATAATTTAATTTAAAGGAATGTTACACGAAAAAATTCGAAACCTTCAAACCTATTTGGTAGTGGATCCCCTCCTTCCTACTTATTGTTCAAGTAGTGAGGTGACAATCTCTACTGTTTGGAAATAGTGGACTTTAAGGTTTTGGAAATGTTGTGTAGATGTTAATAAAGTTAAACAAATTTACAATATAATGAGAATATATCATAACTTCTAAATCCTAATACAATTATCTAAATTTCCCTTTTTTTACTTTATTTTAAATATTACAATCTTTATCTTCTTTTAAGTATGTGATTCTACACAATATCTATTTTCTGATGCGTATTGTGTTTATGTGCATGTTTTGTATTTTAGTTTGTAAAACAACTTAGCTCACCTTTGTTATATATATATATATATATATATATCTATATGTTTTCTTTAAGTTTTATTCCCCTTAGTTAATTTCCTTTGTTTTTTTAACTCACTTGCACTTTATTTAATATTTCACTTTTTATTTTTTTACTTTTGTCACTTTATTTTATAACCATTTATTTATTCACTTATTTTATCTCGTGGTCTATTATTTAGACCTTCAAATTAATTAAACTAACAAGGACTTCGTACAATAACTTTATTTGGCACTATAGCCCTAACTTACCGTCTTGGTCACGCCGAGACACACGGGCAAATGCCCAGATTTCCCTGTGTCAATCGATTTTATTAATCGACATTACAGTGGTGAAATCATACTTTAGTTTATTGCACCTGCTCGTTGCCAGGCGCTTTTCTGCAAGCTTGCAGTTTAAGGCAGTGGTGTGATCATGGTTCAATAACCTAGACACACCACTCCTTAAATTTCACAATACATTGGTATCTGAAGCCTCATTCTTTTAATTAAAGTTAAATTCTTAATCTTTTTTAATGTAAATTTCTAAAAATGTGAAATATAATAAACTGCAATGATTGAGAGAAATATTATATATTATTAATATTTAAACTCATTTTTATTAGGATTATAACGAATAGATGAACTAAGTATATTTTGTTAATATTTTCTTGTAAATATTATATTTGTATTTTGTTATAACGAAGGGATATTTAGTAACGAAGTCGGTTCGTCACATTCATATTGATATTTTACTTCTCTTGTAAATAAGATTTTGTAGAAATAAATGAAGAAGGGTAAGTGAGAGTTTATAAAATGTTGAAAAAATTATTTTGAATAATACTTGATACGATATGGTCTATAAAGATAAATATTTATAAAAAGATTACTTTAATTATAAAACTTTAAATTCTGTCTAATGCAGAAACTAAAACGCATGTCAAATGCATATGCTTCAATTAATTTTTGTAAAAATTTCATAACAGCACAAATAATAAGTTTGGTAAATTTTTTATTTAATTTCTTTGATATAAATATTTTTTTTCTATGAAAAATATTTCTTTACTTGAATGTCATAGAAACTAGTGCACTTACCCTACTAAATGAATAAAAATAAATAAACAGATTGAAAAACTAATTTTTAAAAAAATTAAGTTTTTCAACATAGAAAGAAATATTACAATGTTTAAAAAGTGGTCGCTTCTTGTATTCTTTTACATTAAATTGTATTAAATCTTTATTATAATTAATATTATTATTTGTTCACACTCGCACAAATCTAAATAACATAATATATAAATATGATTTCTTGTTGTACAAATTTATTTATTAATGAGAAGGAATTTAGGAATAAAAATTATATATATATATATATATATATATATATATATATATATATATATATATATATATATATATATGGGTGGTTCTCCATGAAACCGACAATTTTGTTATTGTTATTTTTATTATTTTTTTTTCAATAAAAATAATAATGTAAATTTTAAGAATAGTCAAGAATGAAATATCTGTTACGGGCCAGACAAATTGTTAGTAATTTTTGTATTTTTTAAACAAAGTAACTGTTCACGCATCCATGTAGCATAATTAGTTGCCATAGTTTTGTTATGTTAACAAAATTGATAGTTGAACTGATAGAAATTGTTTTTTTGTTTAATTCAGGATTTAAAAATCTACTTCAGGAAATTTATGCAGTAATTTATGGTAATTTATAGAAATTTATGGCAATTTATAGAAATTTATGGTAATTTATACAGTCATTTATAAAAATTGTGAGGTAATTCATAATATTATTACAAAACATAATTCAAGATTAAAAAGATAAATGCAGGACATTTATAGTAATTTATAAATTTTTAAGGTACTTAAATAAATTTTTTTGAGTAAATAAAAGAAAATTTTAAAAACTATTTTTTAAAATTTATGGAAATTTATTGGGTAATTTATGAAAATTTATAAAGTAATTAATGTCACAACTCACTAAAATTATAGTTTAAACAAGGTAACTTTTATTTGTTTAATTTTATTTGAAAAAAATTACAAAAATTGTTGTAATTGCACACTTGTTTAAACCACAAGTTCAATGAATTATTATTAACAATTTTCAATCCGTTTCATATTCCTATCTTTTATATTCACTGAAATAATACGACTATACATTATTTGTTAAAAAAAATTATTTTTTTTTTAATTTTTATGAAAAATGTGAAGGCTTCACCATGACGATTCTGTGATTCCCTGTACAAAGTTGACGCTTAAAACGTAAAAAAATGAAAAAAAGTATAGGAATTTTTTTCTTTCGTAGTGAAACACTATTGAGGGAACTAAATTGTTGCTTGTACTAAAGAATACCGAAATTCTGATTTCATTTTTATGAAATATTTCAATTTTTTAAAAAGGCTTCACCATGACGAACAAAACTGGGGACAAGAAATAACATCAGAAAAGAAATTAAAAAATAATTTTTTTTTTACAACCAATTTAATTTTTTCAATTTTACACACTTAAACATTAAAAAAATGTTATCAATCATTATTTTTATTGGAGAATTTGACTAAAAATATTTATTTTTGTTTTGTAATTGACCCTTGGGACAGGCTTCACCATGACGATTTGGCTCTTAAATTTGCATTAAAAAAAAAACATTTAATCTTAGAAATTAAAGTGGTTATAGGTTTTCGTTTGTAATCACCAGAGTTACTTTTTTACGTTGGATTCATTATTATATGTGCAATCTGTTTCTTAAAAAACACTAGGGACATGAAATTGTCGGTTTCGTGAAGAATCACCCATATATCAAATTCAATCAATTATATTCGGAACAAAGTAATACGTTTACAATAAAAAAATATATAATTAAAATTTATGTATTTTTACTGCACTTATTAACAAATTTCTTTAAAAAACAACGAGCTCTTTTCAAATTCGCTAAATCTTTCAAATGAATTTTCCTATTTCGTCGACAATTATCGTTTTCATTTATGCAACTCATTTGCACCTCAACTTTATTATTATTATTATAAAAATTACTAATTGAAATACAAAATTTTTTTTAAATTCTTGAATGTTAGTATTTTTAATATTTAAGGTAGTGTCTTGAGAAAAAGAATCATTTGTAAACATTCTTGACTCGAGCAAATTTCTTCGCAGTGTACAATATTTTTGAGAATATGGGTATTATATGATAAAAATTTTGTCGGGCTCTGGAGAATCATAAAAGGCAGCATGCTTTATAAATGTGAAATTTTTCGGCCGCAAGTGAATTTTTCAATTCTCAGTTACGTGTCAAGTGAAAAATAAATATATCTCAGGTCTCTTCCATATGTTCTAAAAAAATGTAATAAAACATTGCTATACAAAATTCAGAATTGAAAAAAACATAAAAATTTACAATATCGGTAGTATTATTTTAAAAATAAATGTATTTTCATTTATGGGCTTTAAAAAAAGCCTTTTTTCAACTTTTTAGATTTGGAAAAAATAGCTTTAATTTTGAAAATATTTGGGAAAATAATTTTATTACTCTGGTGGGTGAAACCAGGCCTAAAATATCAATGTTGTCCTCTAGTTATTTGATTATAATGAAACTTTGTAAAATGATAAAGGAATATATGTAAATGAAACGCCTAGAAGTAATTTTTGAAAAAATTAAAAAATTATGGATTTACGGGATTTTCAAAATTTTAAAACCGTTTCTACACGGAAAAAAAAGTTCCCCAATTATTCGGGAACTTCGTTCGTAGCTCTTGGATACGACGGGTAGTTCACAGAAAACTAAACGTTGCCTTGTTTAAATAGTGTCATTAACTATTTCACCACTTCTCGGCAAACTGTTCTTGAAAAAGTCGGGAACTGTTCAAGAAAATCGAAAAGTTAGACGAATGCAAGAAAAAAACTATTCTGCTTCTCTTCCTTGACACACGTGCGCGCGAGCACACACACACACATACACTTTTATCCTTGAAGGTCACATACAATTTATATTAAATTTCTGAAATAGAAAAAGCCATATTAGAGAAAAATCGACGGTGGTTGGAACAGAACTCTCGTATCCAAGGGTGGAAGTCCGGCGTCTTACCCAACTGAGCCAACACCCAACACCGTATCCAAGAATACATACATACATTTTAGCAGAATCACATTTCTGATAAAAATTTAATAAAATTTTTATTTGATAATAAACGGAACGCAAAATTGATTTTTATTGTTTAAACAATATTGTTATAAACAAACTATTATATATATTTAAAGAAAGTGAATTTATCATTCGGTAGTATTAATATTAAAGGTGAAAGAATTTAACAATTATTCCGAATCAAATCTCTCGAAAATAAATTTCTTGAGTAAGCACTAGATTTCGTTATGAAAATACAATATATTTTTCATATGTATCGACAGCGCAGCTGTCCTAATACAGAAACCTGGAGCGGGACTCTGAGTTAGCGCCACTATAATAGCGCTCACTATAATAGTGCCATAGTGCTCACTATAATAGCGCCACTATAATAGCACGCACTATAATAACGCCACTACAATAGCGCTCACTATAATAGTGCCATAGCGCAACTATAATAATAATACTATAATAACACTATAATAATTATAGTGGCGCTATGGCACTATTATAGTGAGCGCTATTATAGTGGCGCTATGACATTATTATAGTAAGCGCTATTATAGTGGCGCTATTATAGTGAGCACTATTATAGTGGCGCTATTATAGTGAGCACTATTATAGTGGCGCTATTATAGTGAGCACTATTATAGTGGCGCTATTATAGTGCGTGCTATTATAGTGGCGCTATTATAGTAAGCACTATGGCACTATTATAGTGAGCGCTATTTTAGTGGCGCTATTATAGTGAGATCTATGGCACTATTTTTGTGAGCGCTATTATAGTGCCGCTATTATAGTGAGCACTATTATAGTGGCGCTATGGCACTATTTAGTGAGCGCTATTATAGTGAGCGCTATTATAGTGGCGTTATTATAGTGAGCACTATTATATTGGCGCTATGGCACTATTATAGTGAGCTATTATAGTGGCGTTATTATAGTGCGTGCTTTTATAGTAACGCTATTATAGTGGCGTTATTATAATGCGTGCTATTATAGTGGCGCTATTATAGTGAGCACTATGGCACTATTATAGTGGGCGCTATTATAGTGGCGCTATGGCACTATTATAGTGGCGTTATTATTGTGGCGCTATTATAGTGCGCGCTAACTCAGAGTCCCGCTCCTGCTTTTTCTGAAAATCATTTTTTCGAAATTAATTAATAATTTCAAAATTATCAAAGAACTCAGAAAAAATTGGTTAGCATGGTGGGATACGAGCCCCCGACCTTCCTATTGCCGGTAGACTGCTCTGACCACTGAGCTACATGCAGGGAGGTATAGTATATATCAAGGAACTCGGAGGATCTTGGGGTGCATGTAGCTCAGTGGTCAGAGCAGTCTACCGGCAATAGAAAGGTCGTGGGCTCGTATCCCACCATGCTAACCAATTTTTTCTGAGTTCTTTGATAATTTTGAAATTATTAATTAATTTCGAAAAAATGATTTTCAGAAAAAGCAGGTTTCTGTATTAGGACAGCTGCGCTGTCGATACATATGAAAAATATATTGTATTTTTATAACGAAATCTAGTGCTTACTCAAGAAATTTATTTTCGAGAGATTTGATTCGGAATAATTGTTAAATTCTTTCACCTTTAATATTATATATATTATTAGTAAAATTTCATTCCTTATGTCTGAATTTTAAAATCACTAGCGCCTCGTCGATCGCTTTGTACACTGAAAGAATTTCCGCATGTCTGCTGTGCGGACGCCTCGAAAACTACATGGCATGGGATGTACGTTCATAATGCACGTGTGTTGTGCATTTTCGAGACGTGAGATGTGCTTTCTGCGCACACGCCATGTGCGCATCACCTGATCGTCTGCTATAACACAACTGTTGTCTCGACTTCTGCGCATGGGATGTGCACAAGAAGACTTGGGATGAGCGGAACTCATCCCACATACCATGCGCAGTAGGCAGCACAGCACATGTACCGACATTCTTTCAGTGTAGTCGAGTTCGTAGTCGAATCAATTATACTTTATTTTAAATTTTTCTATTAATTAATATTTTCAAATTTTTATTTTATAAATGATCTAAATTTTTTATTATGCTTGACAAGCATATTATTTTGTCTATTTTGTCATTTATTTTTTCATATCTATCCCTTCTCATTATGAAAACCTATTTTCCTGTTAATAAAACTAAAATATTAGTACTTAATAAAAAATATTTTTTTTTATTAATGTCAAATTATATTACTAGAGCGCTTTTAGTTAAATAATTAGTTTTTTATGTATATTTTTATGTATTAAATTAAAATGAAACCTAAAAAATATTAAATTTAATAAATTTTTAAAACCTAATAGTTTATAATACTTACTACCTCAACCTATATTATAAAATAATAAATGTGCAAAAAAACGTTCCATCCACGAAAAAAATGGTTTAAAAGAAAAAAAATTAACAAATATTATTTAACTACAAAATTTCGTAATAACAATATATATAATATTTTCTTTATAACAATATTGTTTAAACAGTTAGAATCAATTTTATTTTTCGTTTATTTTCAAATGAAAAGTTTATTGAATTTTTATCAGAAATGGGATTCTGCTAAAAGATATAATTAAACATTTCAAAAGATGTATATGTTTAAATGGTTACAAATGTTATTAAATTTTTGTTCCTGCACGCAATGACAAAAATTCGATATTTCCGAAAGTTCAAGACATACCATAGATTTTAACTTTTTAAGGTCTTAAAAGACTCGTGTAATCATGAGAAACCGAAAGATCAATATTAGAAACGTTCTTAAAAATTCGTAAAATATGATAAATATGATAAATAACAATATTATAGAATAGCATCTTATAAGCAAAAAACAGAGTTTGCAACCATTGATTCTGTGATTATAAGCTTAAAACAATACATTTCAAATAAAATTAACTTACAGTTAAGGAAGTGAATTTATCATTCGGAAATTATTACTAATATTAAAGTGGAAGAATTTCTCAATCATCCGAATCAATCTAAAAATAATTCTTATTAAGCTCTTGAGTTTCATATGTATCGACAGCACATCCATCCTGTATATAGAAACCTGCTTTTTCAGAAAATATTTTTTCAAATTAATTAATAATTTAAAATTATCAAAGAATTCAGAAAAAATTGGTTAGCATGGTGGGATACGAGCTCACGACCTTTCTATTGCCTGTAGACTGTAGCCTGTGACTGTAACCTGAAGGTGGGCTCGTATCCCACGATGCTAACCAATTTTTTTCTAAAATCTTTGATAATTTTATATTATTAATTAATTTCAAAAAAAATTTTCTGAAAAAGCAGGTTTCTGTATTCAGGATGGCTGTGCTGTCGATACATATGAAACTTAAGAGATTAATAAGAATTACTTTGAGATTGATTCGGATGATTTATAAATTATTTCACTTTAAAATTAAATTATATTGATTTTTTCAACTATTTTTTTAATTTGTCAGTGAATTTTTGAACGGTGGATACCTTAGGGTCACTTTTTTTAAAGCAACAATTCAGCTGTTTTCACAAAGTTCCCTAAGTTTCATTTTTCTTAGTAAAATAAAAAAAATTGTTGCCTAAAAAGTTAGCTAAGGAGATACAGTTTCAAAACGCATATATTTTTAAATATGTTATACAATACTATTTGGAAATTACAGATGTTCAAAAGATGGGTAGCCACATACCCTACCTAATTTTATTATAAATTTAAAAAATTATCTTGCATGGAAAAATACATTTTTAATTGTCGTTCTAAGTGAAAAAAAACTAGTTTTGGTATGATATAAATTCCATTCATCAGTAGCAAAAGTAAAATATGTCAAGTTAATTTTAATTTTGGTGTTAAGTTTAAAAATAGTGTTTACGTTGGCATTTTTATACTAATTTTAAACATAGTAGAAAATTTTAATGAATGAACTGTAATTATAAAACTTTTTTATGAAATTAAAGCAAATAAATTGTAAAATTATATAAAATTAAGGGAAATAAATAACAAATAAAAAAGACTCGACTGTTAAGTGAAGAAATACCTCTTTACATTAATCTTATTGATATAGCGTTTTCTTAATAAGAGAATTTTCTGCTTAGTGAAGCAAATTAAAATTGAAAATTATGAAATTTTTGATAATATAAACTTTCATAGTTACCCAGTTTTAATATTAGACGCTATTAAGGATAGGTCGTTTTTTATTAACGGTTTATTCTCTTTTCTTCTTTGCTCTTATTCCAACACACACACACCCACACACTCTAATTAAAGCTTTTTCCAGATAAAGAGTGAGATAGAGAGGGAGAGAGAATAAGAGGCGCGGCTTTCGTTTCATCTTGAAGCAACGTTATAATATCATGCGAATGTCCTTTAAATAAGGAGAAAAAGAAACCCACTTAAAAGAGGACAATCATCTAAAAAGCAGGTGCTTATTCAGATCATCTCTTATAACCTCTCTTTGAGTATTTCACTTCAATATAGTGAAATTAAAGCTTTCCTTTGGCACTTTAGTTTCCTTTTATATTTAAATTATTCGCATTTTTTATTGACTCAATGAACTGTTTATGAAAAGACTCTTCATTTAAAAATATTTTTTTTGAAAATAAAAACGTAACTTAGTATTTAATATATAATCAAAGATTATAATTTACATTTAAAAAAGTATTTTTAATATAAGAAAAATACTTTTTGCTTAATTTTATTGTTCAAATTATTGTCATTAAAGTAAAAACAAATATTTTTCATACAAAACAATTTCTACTTTTATTCATCAGATTGTAATTATATAAATGTTAATAATAATAGATTAAATATTATAAAAATTATAATAATATTAATTCTAATTTTATTAATATTAATGGTAATTTTGTCAATTTAAATTTACTCATTCCTTGGATTTTTATTTTTAGTATAGTATAATAGTTTCAGTATAACTTTACAAAATTATTAATAAAAATTCAGTAGTCAAAGAAAAGTATGAATAATTGTCAATTGTAAAAATTAAAAAAAAAATGTGAGACTTGGAAGTAAAAGTTTTAGTAATTTTGCTTCATCGTGAGGTAGCTGTGCATTCGTGACGATTTTCAAAAGAAGATTATATGGACTCATTTTTGTCTAGAACATAATTATGTATATTTAATTCTGAGCAAATATCCAGATGTATGTGTGTGTGTATGTATGTCACAAAATTTTAATGGATTGTCCTGAAATTTTGCAGGTTTATTGCAGTCATTAATACCTAAAATCTGATACAAGGAATTCCGAATATATCTACAAAAACTTTATTTATACAATTTTTTCAAAATTTGAAAAAAAAAATTTTTGTATTTTTTTAAATAACTTTTTTATATATTAATATTTTCACTAATTCTGGTCATAGTTAAGTTCCTAAAAATTGAAACAAATCGATCTATGTTTATAAAATATATGGGCAATTCTACGTGCGATTTACCTACGATCTCTTAAAATCGGGCAAAAATATTTTGTTGTATTCTGTATTGAAAATAAACAGATACGTATTTTTTTATTTTCTTTTTGGAGGACACATTTTTGAGTTATGAATTGAGCCGCCAGATCGTAGAAGGGCACATAAATTTTTCTCGTCCGAAATCGAAGTCCCCTGGGCATCCAAAATTCGACTTTCGAATTTAAATATCTCATTTGTACATATCCTTATAGGAAATTGCATTGCGCATCTTTTTTTTATGAAATTTTTTTGAATCTACTGCCGTTTTCGAAATATAAGGAAAAAATTGTTTTTTTAAGAAACGAAATTTGAATGGTTTTTTTCACTTCAACTCGCAAACTAACTTTTTTATTTATAATTAAAACATCATTTTTCTTTTTAAGTCACTCGTAGGATAAAATAACGCGTATTTTCGTTTTTGTTTTATTAAGAAATTCGAAAAATTGAATGAGTAATCGTGAGTTGAAGTGAAAAAAATAATAAAAATTTCGTTTTTTAAAAAAACAGTTTTTCCCTTATATTTCGAAAACGGTAATACATACAAAAAAATTTCATAAGAAAAAAAGATGCGCAATAAAATTTCCTATAAGGATATGTACATGAGATATTTAAATTTAAAAGTCGAATTTTGGATGTCCAGGAGACTTCTATTTCAGCCGACAAAAATTTACGTGCCCTTCTACGATACCGCGGCTCAATTTTCAAAATTTTTTATTTATAAACATAGACCTTCATAGTGGGATTTTCTTCAATTAATTTTTCAAAAATGTCTACAGCCTAGAATTTTTAATGCATCTGAATTTTTTTTGGTTTAAATTCAAAAGGAATCATTTTTCAACATTTTCCTCTATGCAAACCTAAGAATGTTCAATTATTTATAATTTTTTAAAATGAAAGTTCACAAATTAATTGTATACATGGGGCGTTTCACCCAAAATCGGACAGTATTTGACTTTTGCATCTTAGATTTTTTTCAAATATTTTTTTTCTTTTAGTGCTGATTAAAATAAGCTACCATGATCTTTTTCAAATTTTTTCATCAAGCCGTTTAAGAGATACAGATTTTTGAAAAATCACGTTTTTTACGAAAATGTTTTTTGAAATGGTTATAACTCGGTCAAAAATTGACCAAATTTGACGTTCTATATATGAAAATTTTTGTTCTTATACGTAGTTTTTGATAAAAATATAAAAAAAATTATTTTTTAAATTTACGAAATTTTTTTTTAATTTTTAAAAAAAAAATTTATTTTTAAGAATGTATGTATCGATTGATTTTTTTCATAATTTTTTATAAGAAACTAGAACTAAATTAACAACTATTAGGCGTTGTCTGATTGTGGGCAAACGAAGGGATCTATTTTTTTCGAATTTTTTAATTTTTATAACCATATAATATAGCAAAAAATAGGGCTTTTGAGCTAAAATTATTAATAACACAGGTCAACAAAAAAAGTCTTACTTTTATTATGAGATTTCATAGTGTCCATTAAAGACGCTGAACACGATCCCAGGTCACAAAATTGGCCCTCACGTCAGGATTTTGAGAAAAGTGGGGGTAAAGACTCCAAAAAACGTGTTTTTGAAGGTTTTCAAAATTTTTTTTATCCTAAACCTGATGTGTCAGAAACTTCTACATAGACTTAAATTAAAGCTTGAATTGTCCACTACCAGACCAATATCCCTAAAACCAAGAAAGATTAAAATTTTTTCAATAAATGGGGTTGACGTTACTAAAAATGTGTTTTTTGGGTTGCTTTAATGGACATTTAAAATTGTTTTGGATTCGCTTGAAAATTGTTACTCAAGGGTGTTTGAGGTCGCGGATTGTAATCTGACGTGCTAGAAACTTATAAAATGTTATAAGCTGATGATTATAATCAGCGACCCTAAAAATCACATTTTTGGTAGGGGAATAGGTTCGGTTGTGGGCATAGTTTCGTTTTTGACTCATAATTTGTATCCTTGTAGATATTCAGCAAACATATGTATATGTACTTAAAGCTAGGAACCTTAGCTAACTACTCGTGTAGAAAATAGATTGATTTCGTTGACTAAAAACATTTTATTAAAAATTCAATAAATTGGTCATTTTTCTAACAAAAAAAATTTTGGTTCGGTTGTGAGCACTCTTGAAAAATCTATTAAAAATGCAAAAAAATTAATGAAGTAACCATTCATTAACTACATAAGAATGATTTCTTCTAATTTTGACAATACATGCTCCCCATGTAAGGGCATATAAGATTTCTCACACTGAACCTGAACTGCCAAATTACTACAATTACTATAACTGCGAACGGCATACGGACATCAAAATCTCGTTATATTAATTTCCGGGCTGGACCACGAAACTTTTAAAATACATAAAACACTATTAAATGTTGTAAGGAATTACTTATGATTATATCGACAACGATATTTCACGATTTATCAAAAATAAGACTGGTGTCCACAACCGAATCAATTTAGATGCCCACAACCAAACTTGACGATCATTTTAAAATATCATGAAAAAAATTTTCCTTGTGAACATTTTTGTGATACCTGGTATTGGATCATAAAATATATCATATTTACTGTGTAAATACACTTTGAACTTATTATTTTAATTAATTCACTTCGATTTGTTGAACAATTAACAATGTTTAAAAATACATTCTTGTTATATTCAACATGTCGAAAAATTAATTTATATATAGTAAAAAGCAGAGTTGTCTAATCATTTTTGTATTCGCATAGAAAACTACGTTAGGTCATAACATATGCGTGATATATGCCAGATTAGACAAATCTCATTTCTGTCAAAAGTTCTGCGTGGGTGTCCACAACTGAACAATGCCCACAACCGAACCTCTTCCCCTAACTTCAACCCCATGTTTTGAAAAAAATTTTAATTTTTTTGGTTTTACGGATATGGGTCTTGTAGTGGACAATTCAAGCTTTAATTTAAGTCTATGTAGAAGTTTCTGACGCATCAGGTTTAGGATAAAAAAATTTTGAAAACCCTCAAAAACACGTTTTTTGGGGTCTTTACCCCCACTTTTTTCAAAATCCTAACGTGAAGGACAACTTTGTGACCCGGGATTGTGTTCAGCGTCTTTAATGGACACTATGAAATCTCATAAAAAAAGTAAGACTTTTTTTGTTGACCTGTGTTATTAACATCTTAAAAAATTATTTTATGTTAAAATGTTTTGTAATATTTCTTAATTGTCGTTTAATAAAATCCTTCAGAATATAATTTATTTGTTTTTTACACTATTTTAAACCCGTGTGGAAATAGCACGAGTTAGCCATGACAAAGATAGGTTTCTGGTCAGGGGCTAGCTTGTAGTTGGGCTCCCCGGACATAGCATGGCTAGCTCCCAGATTCGATTTCAATACGGGTATTATTGATGAATAGAACACAAAAATTGTCAATTGTTCTTTAAGAACAAATGTTTAATGCTCAAAACCTGACATACAAAAATTTTTTACAAGTAATTTTGAAAAAGATATAACAAAAAAACAAAGATTTCAAAAATTTAGTTTTAAAGGTCAAAATAATTTTTACTACCATACTTTTTGCAATAATAAATGAATAACAATGAAACTTGGTACAAACTTACAGTATGACAAGTATATTATTTTGATCAAAAACTGAAATTACTCTGATTTACCACTTTTGAATAAATTGAAGTGATCGATTACGCCCCTGTCTCTCCAACTGACTTTCCATTTCTGGTACGTAACTGACTGCCGATATAGGCGCAGTGGTGACGGAATAATGACGCAGTTCTATTAAAATATTAAGCTATAGTTTTTGATTTTTTATTCTAAAATTAGAAATTATAACTAATTAATAATGCAAAATATTTATGTATACCTATTACTGAAAATAATAATAAATAATTGAATTAATATTTAAAACTTTAAAAAACGCAAATCTAGAATATATAAATAAAAACCTACACATAGGAGGGAATCGAACCTACGACCTACGGACTTATAGTCTAAGTTTCCACACCAAAAAAAAATATTCTTGTTTTAAGAGGACAATTCCTTTTCCATAAAATCCTTCTTTTTTATTTTATACTTAAATTAAGAATATTACTCTTCATTGGAGACTATTCCTCTACTTTTAAGAGGAATTACTCTTAAGTGGAGAATAAACCTCTTAAAATAAGAGGACGTTATTTGGTCCATATACAAAAGGAAAATATGCATCGCAATAAGAGGAATCCTCTTAAAACAAGAATATTTTTTTTCGGTGTAAACACTACGCTACGCATACTTACGTACAGACAAGATTTAACTTCTAGGTATCTTATTGTCTCTCAATCATAATTCAAAGAAATGTTCTAACCAGCAATAAAGTTCAAGTTATTACATATAAAGTATTTATTTAGAATTATTTTAAAAATTTATAGTAATCTATAATATTTAAAATATTTTTATTCATATTATTGTTTTATCTTATTATATATATTTACCAATGATTTAATAAAAATACCTTAATAATTTTTTACTTATGATTTGTTATTAATTGTTAATTTCTTTGTTAATAAAAACAAATCTATGTATATTTCCATACAATTTTTTGAAATTTGGAAGAAAAATATTTACTTTGAAAAAGAAATAAATAATTAATTTTTTTAAACAATAATAATTCTATAAAATTAATTTTCTCACAAAGTACTTTTAATTTTTTCCAATCAGTATTGCGCCAATGTTGGGTCAGTACTGGACTTCCATTATTGGCACAACAGTATTGGCGCTGTACTAATAGATTGTTGCAGCTATTAACGCGCCAATACCACAAGCCAGTGTCGGAAAATAAGGTTGGTCCGGTACAGTGCCAATTGTTAGCAATGGTACTAATACGGAAATTTTTTTATGGGGTACATAAGTTTCAAATTTTTTCTGCAATTTTAAAAAATTATACAGGTGTCAAATTTGTTGATAGCTGCAATCTTTGCACAATTATTAAAATTTCCTGTTATGTTATGATTAATCGCAGAATTTAATAATCTTTTAAATGGAATATTTGTTAATTTTCTGACATTCGTATTTAAAAACAAATCGTGATTTAAGTATTGGTATGTTTTTGGGCCGTGAGTGCAGCTTTACCGATATTTCCCGACGGTAGTATATTTTCATTTTTTTGTTTCTAATATAGTTCAATTTCAACAATCTTCTTTCTAATTGAATTCAGAATTTTTCAATTTCTTAAAATTATGTTCCTGTGGTAAAAATTTTAGTTTTCGCTTTTTTTAAGTCATCTTAAATTCTTTTTGTTCATTTTTTTTATTCTAATAAAAAAATTAAAACCAAAGACTGTTTTTTTTCTAAGCCCGTTGCTAGGAAATAAATAAATTCAGCGACCTCAAAGATGTATCTTTTTTTAAAAAACAGATAAAAATATCTTCACTTTTGAAATAGGTGATAAAAATAAATTTTTTTTAAATATTTTAAAGGACAATAATTTTAAAGGAAAACATTTAAAATTTCGTTTTGATGTCTAGAGTTAGAATTGAAAATTCGGGTTAAATATTGCATAAAGGTTTTTGGGTGACGTTAAGAGCTTGGAATATACAATAGGACACAAAGGGAGATGAGGTTCAGTCTAGTCAGAGGAATTAACAGGCAATGTCTGTTGAAGGGCACGTGGACAAACCGCAACCAGCGTTACTGGTTGGTATTCACAAAGCGTCCTGAGACTAAATTAAATTCACGTGCAATAAATGGGTGGCACCGGTTGCTACTGTGTTGTTGCGAAAGCTTCGATTAAAGTAACGCTTGGTCTATATAAGTAAAGCTTTGACCACACATTCCCCTCGCCTTCCACTCTTCTTCCATCAAATACCTGCGTTTAATTAGTCAATTTTTACAAGACTTGATAATAGAAAAAAATAATTAAAATTCTTTTCATTTTTATTTTGTACAAAAACAGTTTTCAGCAAAAAAAGAATTTATTTTGTATAAAAAATTTTTTTCAACTGAAAAAAATGTATTTGACACAACAAAATTTAACAAAAAAAGAATCTATTTTTTAAAGTAAAATTTTCAAAACAATTTATTTTATATAAAAAATGTTTATAAAAAAGAATTTATATTCTTGGAATTTTTAATTTATTTTCTTACGATTTTAGTTAGTTTCCTCATTAATTCAAAAATAGAGGTGTGCCTTTAATCGAGTCGAACCGAAAATTATTCGATCGACAACAGAAAATTCGAATCGAATCGAAATAGCCAATTTGAATTATCGAATTTCGAATTGGCTGATTCGAAAATCAGAGTTTCGAATTGTACAAATAAACTCGCTTATTTAATTCGCACAATTATTTTGACAGAAATTCTTAAAAATGTCAATATAGTTTTTACTAATTCTATAATTTTAATATATAAATAATATACAAATACCAATAATGTGTTGAAAGTAAACAGGGCTCGAACCAGTTAAAGTTTTTAAAAATACGGACTTTACGGACCAATTTCTGCCAAAAATATAACCAGTCCGAGTCAAATAAGAGAACATTTTACTTTAAACTATAAATTCAATTTTTCATAACATAACCGATCACTTTTTTGACATTTCTTCTAAATTTTAGAATAAAATACCATATTATTTTAGTATAAAATGCAACTTATTTCGATTCTTATAATGTGAAAAGCATAACTATAGACAAATTAATGAAATTTTATTTTTACATAATTCGACGCCTCCCGTTCATATAATGCTTATTGAAAAACGAATGCAAGATGATTCTTATTCACTTTTTGGTGCAAGACAATGCTTATTCGATTTTCCGTGCAATAAAATGCTTATTCAAAATTCTATGCGAAAATGTACATTCTGAAATTCAATATAATTTATAACTGCAATTGCCTAAAAATATTTATTAATACGTGTAATAGGATCCGTGTTTAAAGTTTCTTATAACAATAGACACGTACTGAAATTCTCAGATATTTAATTGCAATTTAATATTAATAGGAAGATTTAAGGTTACATGTATTGTTCTGTCAGTGGCAATTGTTTTGCACACAATTTTGAATAAGCATTTTATTGCACGGAAAATCGAATAAGCATTGTTTTGCTCCAAAAAGTGAATAAGAATCATCTTGCATTCGTTTTTTTTTTTTTGCTCCAAAAAGTGAATAAGAATCATCTTGCATTCGTTTTTCATTAAGCATTGTATGATCGAAGGAGTCGAATTATTCTAATCAAATTTTTAAAATAAACAATTAAAAAGTTTTTAAATAATTGAAATTTTTTTTAAATTTAATTCAAAATAAATAATTTTTATTAGGGGAGAGTCACTACGGTCGGGTCACTTTTTGACTTGTGCCCATAACTTCCGTTCTAGGCCGAATTTCACGTTTTCTGACATATGTCAGAAAACGTGAAATTGCTTGCTGGGTGTAAAAACATGATACATCTGATTGGCGTTGAAAAACATGATACCTCGGATTTGACTTGAAAAGCATGACATATCGTCGTTTGAGTTGAAGAACATGACACGTCGAAAACGAAAATTTTTTATTCAAATTTCGGTTGGTACCACTGACCGCGAATCTTAAAATGTCTCAAATCAACATAAACTGTATACAAAATTATTTAACCTATTTCTTCTTTGAATTGGCATATTATGAAGCGAAAGCATTTGTTTCATAAAAGTTTTAAAGATTTGGCACATTTTAATATTAGCGGTCAGTGGTATCAACTGAAAATTGAAAAGAAAATTATTTTTTCGACGTGTCATGTTCTTCAACTCAAACGACGATATGTCATGTTTTTCAAGTCAAATCCGAGGTATCATGTTTTTCAATGCCAATCCGATGTATCATGTTTTACACCCAGCAAGCGATATGGTAGGAAAGATCTTCTAAAGTGGAATGTTTCTTCTGTACATCAGAAAATGTCTGGACAAAAATTGGAAATGTTATAAACATTTAAAAAAAAGTCATTAGGGTCGGGCCACCGTAGAAAATCAATGTGAAATGAAGGAATATTTCTAAAAATAGCCCGTAAATTACAGAAGAATGCTGAAATGCACTTGAAAATGGAAAAAAGGAATATAAAATTCATATAAAAATTAATCTAAAAACGTTCTCATTAGGGGAGACCGAGGAGGACGAATGCATGAATTTTCCTCAACCTCTGCATTTGTTACTTTCCTCCTAACCCCCGAGGAGGAAAGTAACAGCAGCTAGGAGAAAAGTAACATTACAGAATATGGTTAATATTATATCATTTTAAGATTATTATTAATTTAAAATATTTTTATTATCAACTTAGAAAAATACAAAAATACTCAATGTACAAATTATTCATATTTGATACTTTATTTAAGGGGGGGGTAGGGTCTAACGGCTGAAAAAAAGCATCTTTTTTGTGAATTTTTATTAAAGAAATAGTAAAAGTTTATATGCTAAAATTTTTTGCATGTTATTAGTTAGTATTTGAAGAAGATTTTGTAAAATTTTTGTTTAAAAATATTAAGAATTATGCCGCTGACAGAGCATTTTCCAAAACGCTTTCTGAAAAACATGATTTGCGGTGAACATCGTAATTAATTAACACATTAACGAAATTCAAAAACTGAAGTGAATTTGCTTAGAAGAATAATTTTGCCCGACCCCAACGTTTTCCTTTTTGAAAATTTTTGAATTTTGAATTTTTTGCGACTAAATGAAGCAAAAAACGCTATTTTCACTCAAAAAATCCGCCATTTTGTTGCTATATCTTGGAAAAAAATAAATAAATAAACAAAAGAAAAACGTTGGGGTCGGGTATTTTATGTGTTAAAAAAGTATGCCAAGTTTTGTGAAGATTGGTGCAGTAGTTTTTGAGTTATGATGTTCACCGACTTTGAAAATGGTCGTTTTGAGAAAAACGCGTTTAAAAGTATTCGCTGGACAAAATATTCACCTGCTCAAACCATGTTAATATTGTAATATCTACTAGAGTTTTGCATCAATTTAATTTTTATTTTATGTCCTTGAACAGAATCTTAATAGCTTCCGAAAAATGTAAAAACAAAATTTTTTTTATCACTTTTTATTGTTTATTTATAACTTTTGTCAATTCAGGTACGGAGACAATCAAGGGGTAAAAGCTCCATAACTTTGGCAATTTTGCTCCAAATGACTTCAAAATTTCAAGGGACATTTATGAGATGTTCTACTATAAGAGTAATAAAAGAAAAAAAAACGATTTTTTGAAAGTTGTTTGACCCTACCCCCCCCCCCCCCCTTAATACATATTCAACATATTTTGGTGCATTAATGTCTCATCGATATTATCTTCTTATCTATATTACAGATGTAGCATTTAATTTTAAAACTTACCGTATATGTAATATTAAATTATTAACATATGAAACAAAAGTACGAATTCTATATTTTAAGGTAAATTAATAATTAATAATAACGTAATAACTTTCGCCACTTAAGAAAAGTTGCCAAATTTTTCAAATGCTTCATATTTTTGGCACCTAAAAAATTAAAAATAAAACATTAATCTTTTAAAACATAAAAATAACTTTATTTAAAGGTTTAAAGCAAAAATGAACAATTATGGCAAACATGGAATAAAACAAAATAAGAACACAGAATTAAAACTTGCCTACTGGCTACTAACTGCCTACTGGTTCAATAAACCATTTTTAGGTTATGTTAATATGTCAAAACGAAAGTCAATTTACTTATAATTTATTACATTTAACGAACAAAAGTTAACCTGTAACTATAAATATGATTTCCTTGACTTATTTCATAAAGTATGCATAATATATTGAAACGAGGAGGAAAGTAAAAACGTGTTACTTTCCTCCTAACTCTCCTTCTCAACAAAAAAGTTAAAATTACACAAAAGTATTACACGTATTTTAGAAATACACTATTGCAATTTAAAGATAGATAATTAAGCTACAAAACCCCGAAAAGCACATTTTATAAAACTGTAATTACAAAAATATGAGGTTTTGAAAGTTGAAACTAGCGGACTTCACCTAACCGGAAATGCTCTTGAACACCATGGAGAAGTTGTAGGGGGTACTATTGACTAAAAAAAGTTAAGACTCTGTATTTTCGCTAATTTGTTTAAAAGATATTAGCGTTGTTACTTTCCTCCTCGGTCTCCCTTACACGAAACGTTTTCAATAAGTTATCGAAGGAGATGTGAAATGAGACTTCTTAAAATATTTTACGAACGTTTTTTGAACATGAATATATTTTTCCACTGTAAAATGACGTTCTTCACACATTTCTACTTTAAACAAATGAATTTCCGATGTCAGAGCGCATCATAATTCTAAAATTATGTGTCCCAACCTGCACGATATAAAGTTACCAGACCATAAGTTTCGCGTAGTTTTGATTTTTTTATCACACAGACATTAACGCACGATATAAAAACCAAATAACATACCAAAGTATTAAAGCACTCTCTAATGAATAAATTTTATCATCTTACTTTATTGTTTACATCTTCCATTTTGTTTAATTAATCTTTCTCGACAGTAAGTAAAAGTTTTGCTTGAAAAATTCACCACACATTTACCTTTTACGTTTGTACTGCTAGCGTAGTTCATGGGAACTTAATGAAAGTGACGTGAGAACCTACCGTAAGGGTGAGTCGTCCGTAGTGGCTCTCCCCTAAGTATTTTATCACAGTTTTTAAAAATTAACTTTTAAAGAATTTTAATCGAAAATTTTTGAAATTTTATTAAAATTGTATTAAAAATAATTAAAGGAAGTGAATTTATCATTCGGTAATCAAATATTAAATATGAAAGAATCTATCAATAATCCGAATCAATTTCTCAAATAAAAAAAAGGTCGTGGGCTCGTATCCCACCATGCTAACCAATTTTTTTTTAGATCTTTGATAATTTTGAAATTATTAATTAATTTCGAAAAAATGTCTTTCTGAAAAAGCAAATTTCTGTATTTAGGATAGCTGCGCTATCGGTACTTATGATCTTGCTTAGGAAATTTATTTGAAAAATTGATTCGGATTATTGATAGATTCTTTCATATTTAATGTATTAAAAATAATTTAATTTTAGCAAAGAATTTTACTGTTTATAAATAAAGTAAAATTATTTCAAAGGATTTATTAAAATTTTAGAAGATAACTGACTACTTATGAGATATACTTTATAGTTTATAACGAATTAAAAAATGAATTTTTTAGTGGAATTTTTTGAAGTATTTATTGAAATTTTAGTAAATCATTGTATTTATTCGTAAAAGTGTATTAAAATTTTGTTGAAAAATAATTTAATTCTTACGAAGATCGTTATTATTTATGAAGATAATTGAATTCTTGCAAAGAATTCAATTATTTTCAATATTTTCGATATTCAATATTTTCAATATTTCCGAAAATTCAAATATATCCACAAACTAATAACATTAACATTTTTTAGAATTATAATCATACCTATTCAAAATTATAAATTAAAATTTCCTAAAAAATGATTTTTTCAATTACACAACAATTCTTCAATTGTTCTTGAAGAGCCAAAATAAGTGAAACCGGCAACTTGAAAAATTTTTGTCACCAATTTTCAAGTTATCTATGATTTTTGGTAGATATTTGAGTACACTTTTTCCCCCTAAATTTTTTTTCAAAAAAAAAAAATTATTTTTTAAGTAATCAGGTGTTGAAGTTTTGGGTCATTTTATTTTCATTTTATTATTACTTTGAAACAAATAAAGATAATTAAGTGAATTTTTTTTAAATTATAGCTTAAAGTCTATTCTTTAAGGATTAAATAAAGCGATTGCTAAAAAATGAAAATTTATAATTGTTATTAACAATTCTTTTAAACAATTGCAAATTGAAGAATGTTCTCAATGTTTTTCAAAGATTAAATTACGATGTATTGATGCGTAAAACTCCAAGCATTAAAATAAAAAAAAGAAAAATCAGTAACCTCCAATATTATAGATATTGTGTAGATTTTTCTGAAAAAATGCAGGCAAAATTCGACTCGAGTTACTGGAAAAAGAGAAACTTCACGCTTTCAAGCGGATTTTTATGATTAAAAGTAGATTTTCGCCTGCATTTTGTCTGAAAAATCTACATAATTTCTATAATATTGGAGGTTACTGATTTTTCTTTTTTTTATTTTAATACTTGGAGTTTTACGCATCAATACATCGTAATTTAATCTTTGAAAAACATTGAGAACATTCTTCAATTTGCAATTGTTTAAAAGAATTGTTAATAACAATTATAAATTTTCATTTTTTAGCAATCGCTTTATTTAATCCTTAAAGTATAGACTTTAAGCTTTAATTTAAAAAAATTCACTTAATTATCTTTATTTGTTTCAAAGTAATAATAAAATGAAAATAAAATGACCCAAAACTTCAAAACCTGATTACTTAAAAAATAATTTTTTTTTTTTGAAAAAAAATTTAGGGGGAAAAAGTGTACTCAAATATCTACCAAAAATTGAAGCGTTGGGTGCAAGAAGGGCGTATAACAAAAAACGATAAACGGAGATATTTCAAGTTAAAGTTTTAAACTTTAATTGCCCAAAAACTGTACATTCAAATCAAAAAAACTTTCTTTTAATTAATTAGTCTTTTATTAAGCTATCAAATGCAATTTTAAAATTAAGAGAAAGTTGCAATTAACTATTTAATAATAATGTTTTTCAAAACTAATTTATACGCCCTTTTTGCACCCAGCCACTCGCCTAACCACACAATGTTTTAGGCGTTAGTGAAATTTGAATTTTAAATTCACGATAACTTTAACTTATAAATATTTCTAGATATACTTTGTGATTTTCTTTATTTTTAAAAAATAATTAAGCCTTAAATCATTTCCAATTCTAAAAAAATGGACATTTTTAATAAAAATTTTTTTAACCAAATTTTTTTAATGAAGTGTCGATTTTCACTTGTTTTTACATGCAAATTCTATTTAAAAACATTTTAAATTACAAAATTATGTGACATTCACGCAGATTTTTATTCATAACATCGTCAAGAAGTCTCCTATCGAAATAAATTTTTGGTAATATGAACTAGAGGATATTGTAATAATTCTCATTCAATAATATCAAAACGGGCGTTATCCGCCTAACGCCCTTCTTGCACCCAACGCTTCAATTATAGATATCTTGAAAATTGAAGACAAAAATTTTTCAAGTGACCGGTTTCATTTATTTTGGCTCTGAAACATTAAATTTATTTATTTATTAATTATTAAAAATTGTGCAAAAGATTTGCAAAATAAGTTTTTTTCCTATTGTAATACAAACAATAAACGAAATATTTCCTTCTCTTTCAACACATTTTCTAAGTACTAGATAGCTGTATTATGAATACCAGACTACTAATTTTAGGTTAGGATTTCTGTCCAAATAATTGTGCGAATTAAATAATCGAGTTAAATTGTACAATTCGAATTCTGAGTTTCGAATTAGCTAGTTCGAGTCGAATTTACTTTCGATTCGAATTGGGTAATTTGAATTCGAAGTTTCGTTTTTGAATAGAGGTGTGCAAAATTCTAATCGAACGAGCCAATTCAAATTTTGCACACCTCTATTCAAAAACGTTTATAAATTGAATTTTTGATAGCTAACAGTAAAAAATAATTTTATTTTAAATTCGTTATTGGAACTAAATAATAAATTATTATCATTATTTTAATTTGTTTTTCTGTTTTTGTTTTGTTTTAATCCAATTATTTGTTTGAATTGTACACTCCTGCATTTATTTCTTTTATATATTTATGATTTACTACAGAATTTGTTATGAATAGTTTAATTTATATTTTTATTTCTTTTGTTAATATCTATATCACTGATTATTTAATAAATATTCTTCTAATTACTTACTATTTGTCAAATAATATAAAAATATAGTAGGGGAGACCGGGGCTAAACCGGACGGATTTGGTCTTCGACCAGAAAACTCATACAAAAACATACTTTTTGCTAAAGTGTAATATACCGTTTTGAAGCTTGTACTTTCACCTACAAATCGCACTTGTTCGATTTAAAAAAAGTACAATAGCTTTATAGGTATATTGCTTCGAAGGTGACTACCTCAAAAACGAAAATCCGAAAATTGGTGGGGCTAAACCGGACACCCCATGGGGCTAAATCGGACACGGCCAATTAATTAAAGAATGAGATACAAATTTTCTTTTTTTTGGTAAAAAAGTCAAATCAATTCTTATTTTATTTATTTGTAGATAGTTCTATACAATGAATATAATATAATATGTAAAATCGGTAATTAATATAATATAAAATGAATTACAGTTTTCAGGATTGTCTGTTTGTAGCAACTCGCTTGCGAATTCGAGTTTTAAAACAAATTCTTTATTTATTTATTTATAAAGTGGTTCTAAGCAAAGAATATAATATAAAATAGTTAATTTATATAAAATAAATTAAAGAATTCAAAGATTTTATTGTTTTTAATCACGATGTCCGATTCAGCCCCACATCGTCATCTAATAATTAACCTGCAATATATTTTTTCTTCTTAATGTTTTCCATTAAACTTTTTTTCTACTAAACTCAGTACACCTTGAACTAAAAGAAAAATGTCCGTATGACATTTGCACTTTAATTTTAACGATAAAAACCCAAAAAAATGAAGAAAAAATTTTTTTACTTTTACCTCGCCACAGAAAAAAAGGGTGGTAATATTATGAAGGGTAATGGGTAAAAATGACTTAAGTAAAGGGTAAAAATTACGACGGGTAAAATTACAGAGGGTAAAACACTTACCTGAATATGTCACTAAAACAAATTAAAAGTTTTTTTTCTTCTAATTATATTAGGAAGGTTAAATATTAAATTATTTTGATAAAAACTAGTTTAAACTAATCACAACTTAATAATTTTTTTACCTAAATTAATAAACAATTACATTTTCCAATTTGAATTGTTAAATTAATCACTTTTAAACTCTTAATTTTATGTTTATGACTTTGTAAACAAACAAGAGTTATAAAACAATATAATAAAATGTCACGCAAAGCAGTACATTTTTAATATAAATTTTTATTTTATTAAAAAAATTTTTTCTTTTCTTTAAAAAATGTATAATTGTAAATCATAATACATAATTATGATAAATAAATTTTATGTCTTTCAAAATCATTATTTATAAATAATTATAATGAAAAAGCAAATATTTATTTCATTTTTTGTTTGCTTGTTCAAGTGTTGAAGTAACTTATGTTAACTAATTTATTTAAAACCAAAAAACTAAAACATCTTTAATTTATAAAATTTACTTAAAATATTATAATGGTGTAATTTACAAAAAAATATGTTTCTAAATTAAAAACAAGAATTGTTTTGAAGAAATGTGATTAATAATTACGCATTAACCAAAATTTTCTTCCTTATTAAAAAACATTTTCAAGGAAATAATTTGATATCATATTATTACAGAAATATTTTTATTATAGTTCAAAACCAAATAATTTTTAGAAACAAATATTTATTACACCATTTTCTTTCCTTTGAATATAAATGAAATATTTTTAAAAATGTATAATTCGAAAATTTCCTATGAGCAAATTTATTCTTAAAAAAAAATTATAATTTTTACAAAAAATGCGACTGGAACATAAATATTATATTTTTTCAATCTTTACTTGAAAAAATAAGAATTCTTCAGCAAGCTTATGATTAAAAATAAAATATTTAACAATCTTTTCTTTGCTTAAAAAAACATTAGAAATTGGTTTAAAAAATCATAATATTTTTACAATTATTTATGACTGAAATACAAATATTTTGCTTATATTTTTCTTAATAACAATTAAATTTTAAAAAACATTCTATTATTCAATAAATTAATTACTTTTGTAGTTAAATAATTTTGAAATGGTTTCAGATTAAAATATTGTTGAAAAATTTGAATTTTCTGTACTTTTAACTGGTAATTTGGAAAAATTATTGTTTTGAAAAAGTTTAATTTAATTTTTTTAAAATAATTTAAAGTTACGTGGAAATTTTTTAAAATTGTATTTTTCCTGTATTCCTGTTTGTTTTTCCTGTATTTTCATGAAGAAATTTTTGTAAACGTTTAAGAGATTTTTTTCAAACTTTTCGTAATTCATAGAAAGTTTTCGATAATTTTTTAGAAAATTTCTCTTATCTATGTTAATAAATTTTAAAACAAATGTATGTGGAAATTCTTAAGGAACTTTTTAAAAAATTATTGAAAATATTTATTGAAATAATAAAAATAATTTTTTGCATTTGACATATTTAAACCTTTTAATTCCTGTGGAAAAAAATAAAAATTCCTTTTTTTAAAAATATTCAATTTCTTTATAAATTAAAATTTGCAATTAACAAATAATGTTTATTTATATTTCTTTTCTTTATTTATAAAAAACTTTAAATTTTATTAGAGCAATTATAAGTAATAATAACATTTATGTGAAAAAAATCTCTTTTTAATAAAAAAAAAATAACGCAATAAGTATTTGCTTCATTATAATTATAAATTATGATTAAAAAAAAGTAAAATTTGTTTATCATATTTATGTATTATTTATTAAAATTAGACATTTTTTAAATAAAGGAAAAAACTCGTTAACTAAAATAATAATTTATATTAAAAATTTTCTGCCTTTCGTGACTTTTTGTTATATTATTACCCAACTCTTGTTTGTTTACAAAGTCATAACCATAAAATGGTGAGTTTGAAAGTGAATCAATCAATAAGTTTAATCGAAAATAAAATTATTTATTAAATTAAGTAGGGTAAACGCACCAATTGTCGAGGGTGAACCTATTTCTCGAGTCAACAAATTCTGTTTTTGACTTAAACATGGAATTTCAATTTAAATGTAAAAAATACTTAATATTATGGTTTTTAAGTATTACAAATGTTAAAGATAGTATATTAATATTATAATTACAAATAAATTAAACAATTCAGGCAATATTTTTGGTTATCACCATGGTAACATCGACAAATGGATCAGGCTCGGCAATTGGTGCACTTACCCTAGTAAAATTACTTAATTATTATTAAATCGAACTGGTTTTAATAAGAATAATTCAATATTTAAACTTTTTAATATAATTAGTAAAGAAACAGCAAAGTTGTTTTACTGACATATTTAAGTAAGTGTTTTACCCTCTGTAAAATATTACAGTTACCCGTCGTTTACCCGTCGGTTTACCCGTCGTATTTTTTACCCTTTACTTAAGTCATTTTAACCCAGTACCAAACATAATATTACCACCCTTTTTTTCTGTGTCAAAAAATGACATTTTCATATATTAACGGCAACTATTATTACAAGAAAAATGCCACGTCCCTAAAACCTTATGCTGCATATGCATCACGAAATTGCGCGTTCATAGGTTATTTACACGATTTGAAATTCTTCACGGTTTCGGAAATATTTGACTTGTCCGGTTTAGCCCCGGTCTCCCCTAATAATAATAAAAACTATAATAATAATGTAATTTTTGAAATTTATCACTCCATAAATTTGTTTATAATAATAATAATAATAATAAGTATACATATTCAAGTTTTTTTAAGTCATTTTTAATTTTTTATTTTGTTTTCATTTTTATATAATGAAAACTTTTAATGCAAGGTGGAATTAGTGAAAGAAAAAATTATGGAAAAATGATTTGATAATATCATTGCCTAATAGAGCCCAAAGCATGTTTATTTTTAAACTTTTATGTATACATTATTTGAACATTATTATTTTCATATAATAGCGTCGAATTCACATATGAGGATTTTTTTATTACTAAAGGCCATTTGTAATGCATATAGCATTTAAAGTTTAATCTTTTTGTAATTTGCTTATTTTCATATATTTATTAAATGAATAATTGCAGAAAAGGAAAATTAGTAATTTATTGTTATTTGTTTCTGAAAATGCATCAGGATATTTACAATTTAAAAATCAATATACAATTCGTAAGATTGTATTCATTTTATTATAATTCTCCTGTTTTGCATAAATTTAATTTTTCAAATGTACTCATTTATTAAATGTTTTTGTTATTAATTTAATTTGAAATAAAATGAAAATAAGTGCCACTGAAAAATAAGACACCTCTTTTTGCATTGTGAAAACGAACTACCAAATGCGTTCTTTGTTTATTAGGCTATTGACACTCAATTAATAAAAAATTAAAATTTCGTTTGAAAAAAGAAAAAAAAATGAAATCGTATTCTTTCCCCCGAAAAGGTCAAATTTATTTTTAACTAGCAATATTTTCCTCGCTCGCTGACGCTCGGTTTACATTTTATTTATTTATTTTTTAAACATTTTTATTTGTTTTTATTAATTATTTTTTTCTAATTATAATATTTTTAATTAAAAAACTAATTTTTTTTATTTTTTATAATTATAGTATAATACATAATAGAATTTTATTATATCATAATATTATATTTTTATTTTATTTTTTATGTTTATTTACAAATATTTTTATTTATGTGTAATAAAGAATATTTTAAATTATAATAATAATAAAAAACTGTCCTATCATCCCAGCTTAAAATTCCCGTACAGGATCCTCTTGGGATCCTGTACAGGTCCTGCGCAGGATCCCATACAGGATCCCGTACTGGTCCTGTAGAGGATCCCGTACGGGATTTTGGGACAGGGTTCCTGTGCAGGTTCCGATGCAGGAACCTTAGTTATCAAAGATTTCTGTAAAGGTTTCTGTACAGGAACACTTGCAGGATCCTGTACAGGAAACTTTGTAAAGGTTCCTGTACAGGAACCTTTGTAGTTTTGTAAACTGCAGGTACTTAAGTGTAAAGGATCCTGTGAGGAACCCTTAAAGGATCCTACACGGTTTTCTCAATTAATTTATTTATATTTTCAACTCCTGTGCAGTAGTTTTCTATGAGTTTCTCGAATGCGCAATACATTTTTTTGTCCAACATTGATATACGAGCCTAACATATTAAAATATGAAGTCTATGTATGTCAAATGTTGCTTAACATAAAAAATTTTTTAAAAATTTCCTGTACAGGTTCCTGCAAGTGTTCCTGTACAGGAACCTTTACAGAAATCTTTGATAACTAAGGTTCCTGCATCGGAACCTGCACAGGAACCCTGTTCCAAAATCCCGTACGGGATCCTGTACAGGACCAGCACGGGATCCTGTATGGAATCCTGCACAGGACCTGTTCAGGATCCCAGGAGGATCCTTTAAGGATCCTGTACGGGGATTTTAAGCTGGGATACGTGTCGAAATTATTGATCAAAAAATGTCGTTAGACTAACGTTAGACTAACGTTAGTTAGGCTTTTATATTATTAAATATAATATTATATTAAAATGTTTCCTTCGTCCTCAAAATTTTTCGTCAAACGTTTCTGTAAAATGTATACACAAAAAATAAATATATACATACATATATATTATCATTTATACTCACACATATGCACACAACACTCAATACATACATATGTATACTCACACATATACACTCAATACTCACACATATACACTCAATACTCACACATATACACTCAATACTCACACATATACACTCAATGCATACACATGTATACTCACATATGTAAAAATGTGAGCCCGATAGCCCGAAAATAGCCCGATCCAACAACTTGTAATTTTGACAGTGGTACACTTGAGAAAATTTGTCACTACTGTCGGGTCACTTTTTGACTTGTGCCCATAACTTCCGTTGTAGGCCGAATTTAACGTTCTCTGACATATGGTCGAAAAGATCTTCTAAAGTGGAATGCTTCTTCTGTACATCAGAAAATGTCTGGACAAAAATTGGAAATGTTATAAACATTTTTAAAAAAATGTAGTTAGGGTCAGGCCACCGTAGAAAATCAATTTACCATGCAATGGTAAATGGTAGCAGTTTGCTAAAACTAAGAAACCCGAGGTGGTCCAACCGTAAAGGTGGTCTGACCGTAGTGACTCTCCCCTATATATAATTAATACAAAAGGTTTTTTAATGATCTTAAGCTTATTTTAAAAGTCATTTTCTACAGAATAAGAATTAATTAATAAATTCTAAAAATTTGAAATAATTTTTTATACTAAAAACTATTCTAAAAAATATATAAATCATAATATAAAGTTAATTTTTCAAGAAAATTTAATAAAAAAATATGTTTAAAAATTACTTTTTTTAATAAGATTATTTCAAATTTTTTGAATTTTATTGTCTAAAGTCCTAATTATATGAAACAAAAAATTACAGGTTTACGTCTACAATTAATTCTTTTTCTATAGAAAATGACATTTAAAATAAGCTTAAGATCATTAAAAAATGTTCATTATTTTAGAAGTTATTCAAATTTGTGTAAAAAATTGAAAATGTCAATTCTTATAAATGAAAATTCAATTGTTGTTCAAATGAAAATTCAGCATTCCAACAACTCATTCAACATTTTTTTTATTCCATTGAAAATGGGTGGACTGACAATTGTAGCCGGTACTATATATATGTCGTAGGCAAATAGAAAAATCCGGCATTTAGCCCAATGCCTAGGCATTGGGCTAAATGCCGGCAAGTACATAAATGAATCGTGAAAATGGTTATTTTTCTATTTGTCTGAAATCAATTAGTCATTTAGCTTATTGACTAGGCGTTAAGGAAATTGCCTAAGTAGCACCCGGCAAATAGAAAAATGAGAATATGTGGTAATGTGAAAGATCTTTTTTCAAACCGCACTTAGAATTTTTTAAAATTGACTTCACATTTTCCAATTGATTTTCACTCCACATACTTCGATTACTACAACCTTTAATAACTTCCTTACATTTTTTTTCGAATATAACTCTATCAACACAGGCCATTTTGATAAAATACAACTGTTAGTTGACAAAATCGAAGAGAGACTAACTACGATTTTGTACAATATAAATACAATATAAATTACAATATAAATTTAATCATAGTTTTCGTTAGTGTATATTTCAAATTTTCAATTAAAAACAAAAATACTTATTTACAAACAAGCACTCAAATCTATCCCACAATTAATATTGCATTATATGTCTAAGTAATTTTATTTTGTGAATTATATTTTTCATTTTATTTCAATCATTTTATTAAATATTTTATTATTATTATTATTAATAAAATATTTGTGTTAATTAATTTAGACATATTTTTTTTAATATTTCTGTTGAGTGACACATTCACATATTCTCATTTTTCTATTTGCCGGGTGCTACTTAGGCAATTTCCTCAACACCTAGTCAATAAGCTAAATGACTAATTGATTTCAGGCAAATAGAAAAATAACCATTTTTCACGATTCATTTATGTACTTGGCGGCATTTTTCTATTTGCCTACGACATATATATATATATATATATATATATATATATATATATATATATATATATATATATATATATAATCTGTTTAGTAATACATTGTTTTTAATTGAGATTAATATTTATTTGCATAAATAAAATAATTTTTTGAAAAAACTAAATATTTGTTTGCATCAAATATTCAACTATTCATCTCTCTAAATCTGAATTAGTAAATGATATATATATATTTTTTTCATTATACATATACACAAAGAAAATACACATATGCATTTATACAAATACACATATACACACAACGTGTATTAGTTTCAAATATTCGATGATTTTAATGCGTTTATGCAAAGAGAGAAAAATCAAGCGTTTGTAGTATGAACAGTTAACCTTATTTCGTAAAATAATGCATATGTGCAATAGGCGTAAAATTTGTGTTGTATTTATATTAATTTCTACGTTATCAGCGTAAAAGTTCTATCTTTAACGCATGGGACGTCAGTATACTACGATTGCAAGAGATCCATACTTTTTTAGTATATGTTTCATGCAACTGAGGTATAAGGACATGCCTCTTCAGCAGGACGTTCATACAAAATTACAATAGAAAGTCTCCATGTTACAAATGCTTCATTTTTCTCTTCGTGTGGTATAGCATAACTATGTACCACTGAGCGTTAATTATACAACGTTCAAGCGTACGTCCTGCCGAAAGGACGTTCCGAAATAGTTATGGTAACCATTGTTTTCAAGTTTATTTTTAGTTAAACTATTTTATTATTTGATTCAACTACTTTTTTTGTTGGTCTGCCTGTTTAATTTGTTACGTTAGTAACTAAATAGCTGGAGTTACTAACTGAATAGTAACAGTAACTAATTAAAATTAGTAGCGTGTTATTGCGAACCAAATAGTAGTCACAATTATTAATTTCTCTCAGTGTAAAAGTAAAAAAAGCATTCTTTCGTAACTTTCATGTAAATTCTACAAAAATCAATATTTTTTGTCTGAACAAGTCTCCTTCTTATTACAAAAAAAATTAATAATTATTATTTAATAAAAACGATTAAAAAATATTTGGATCTAATAATTAACTAATTGATATAAAAGTAATGAGTTATTTGAAATATTGGATTTATTTATTTCATTCAATTAATTGGATATTTGATTTCAATAAAAAATTTTTGTGCAATTAAATGAGTTACATAAAACTATTAATTTATTTATTTCATTCATATAAATAAATTTTAGCGATATAAATACAAATTATTTGTTTCAATTAATTTTAGGTAATTTCTATCAGCAATTATATAGAAAAAAACTACTAAAAATTAGTAAAAAAAGGTCACTAATTCAAATTGGTGAACGCAGCCGCACTATTTCATTAGTAGAAATTTACTAATTCAGATTAAGAGAAATAAATAGTTGAATATTTAATGCAAACAAATATTTAGTTCTTTCAAAAAATTATTTTATTTATGCAATTAAATGTATTTGGTATAAATAATTATTTTTTTGGTTCTATAAAGGACAATATTTATTTTATACATGTGTATGTATTGAGTGTATATGTGTGAGCATACATGTGTACGTGTTGAGTGTATATTTGTGAGTATACATGTGTATGTGTGTTGTGCATATGTGTAGTATATATGAGTATGTGAAATGCGCATATGTATGAGTGTTCTAATATATATATATATATATATATAATGTTGGACGATGAACGATGAACGAAAATTTCGTGTTTCAACTTAATATAATAAGAGATTTTGATTTTTTTAGATCAAACAATTTTTGTTCAAAATGCTTATTTTCAATCGAGAGAGCATAAAAAAGTCTATCGATACTGAATCTTAAAAAATTTTTTAATTTTATTGCTTAAGACTATAAGAAATTATCAAAATAAACATTGTACCGTCAACCCCCAAAACTTTCACCCCCTCCTCCTCGTAAAATATTGAACTAAGTGAAAAAATATTTTTTCCAAAAATAGTTTAGGCAATAGTTTAGGCACGATTGGAGAAAAAATTTTCTTTACCTTGATCACTTGACAAGGAATCGCTCAATTGTAAATTATAATAGGGGAGGGTGGTCCCATACCGACCCCCTAAAGTGCAAAGGCTAAAAATGTGCCAAAAATGTGTTTCTTTGTTTTGGTCAAAATTTTTTTGAGTAAACGAACTATTGTCCAATGTTTTCTGACAGTTGCCAATGTTTCTGATTATCATTAATGAAAGATCTAAAGAAAACGCTAAAATTTACGTTTTTAACATTCTCAAAATGGGTGGTCTGAAACCGACCCCCATTTTTTTGAGGGGAAATCTCAAGAAAAATTAAGATATCAAATGCTGATAGTGATTAAAATAACATTCAACAGTCTGTAATGAAGAGTTAAATTATTTTGACTCAATTTAAATACATTTTTGGACCTTTTTTTGAACAAAATGGTAAATAAATAAATCATTAGTAACTTTATTCTGAAATTATTTATGTCTATAAGTTATGTTGACATAGTTAAACTTGAATACATATTATTATTTTATTTAAATAAATTTTAAGGCCTTTTTTGAAATTATAATAAATATAAATTGTTAAACAGCGGCAATGGTTTTGCCTGTTTTAATTTTTACCCTATTTTTAGTAAAATATATACGAAATTTGTTATTAATCTTTTTTCGTTTTTGTACTTAAGTGCTTCCAAACATGTCAAAAAGTACAACATTTTTTAATTCATATCGCCTTGTCAAGAACATTTTACAACTGACAATGAAATAAAATATTTAACCAAAAGAGAATTAAATTTAAGTAATAAGTGCTGTGATTGCTAGTAAAATATTTTATAAATTCCTAAAAAATAGAAGTAAATATGCAAAACCTATCCTCACTTCATGTGAACAATAAGAAAGAAGGGAATAAACAATTACATTGTAAAAATATGGGGATCGGGTTGGGACCACCCCTTGAGGGTCGGTTTCGTACCACCCCCACTATTTTCACAAAATGTTTTGCCAATTACTTATATCAAGGGAATCAATTTAATTTTAATGTTGTACGTTAAAGTTAAAGTCATACACAATCAAAATTAATTTCGTAAAAGTTTTCCTGTATTCAAAAAACACTGTTAGCTCGAATTCCGTGTAGGTCAAAAATTAATTCAACCAATGCTAAAATCTAATATTGCTTGAAACTCCAAAATAAAGTCAAACGCATTGATAAAACCTGTGGCCCAGTTGTTGGCGTCGTAAAAGTGTTCGATTGATGGTACTGACGAATTTTTTAGTGGTACCATCTTTAAGAAACATAAGGTGTATGTGAAGAACATTGTCATTGAAACGTCGTGTGTGATAAATTCGAAATATAATTTTTATTCAGTCATTTCTGAATATTATCATTAATTAAAAAATATTTCAGATATTAATTTAATTTAAAAATTAAATCGTCTGATTTCATTAACTAAAATAAATAAACTGAATGAAATAAACAAGTACTATAATTATTACATAAAAATTGTAAAATACTTTTAAAATCAGAAAAGAAAATTTTTTCTACAAAAAAGCGCAAAAATAGAAAAACTACACTTACTGCTTAATTTAGATGTTAACATGAAAATATAAGAGAGAAATTAAGTAAATTGTATTATGGAAAGATGCTGACGAACTACTATTTCTGTAATTATTTTAACTCTTTCTTCTGGACGGGCGAGGCATATCAAACACACATATTTTTCTGAATGGCTTATAACAATGCTGTAGCACAATTTTTTTAAATTCTCGTACAAAATGAAAAGAAAAACTGAAATAATAATTGCGTTTACAAAAAACTTTTTCTTTTTTTAATTTTCTTTATTCCTTTAAGCTAAACTCTGCATTAAAAACAGAATTTTCCATGAAATAAAGTTTATGAAAACACGTAAAATTGAAAGAAAACAAAATATGAAATTTTGTCCTTACACTGATTTAATGATGTAGCGTAACAATAAAGCGTTGGTGTTGGCTTTTGAAATAGTTTAAATGTAATTTTCATTGAGATAAAAGAAAAATTTTTAACATTTTTATTAATATAGATTATTATCTAATAACTCAACACAATAAAACTCGATTATAATAATAAAAGGAAGGACAATTAATTTAATTATTGTAATGTTTTACAAATTTTAAGTTTTTTATAAAATAATTTTTATGGAATTATAATTATCGTAATATTGGTGTTGTTTTAATAACTACAAAAATAATTCTTGCCTTAAACGCATTTATCTTATTTAATTGCATATTTTCATTTTAAACATGGCTAAAAAATAATTCTCTTATTTTAAGAGAAAAAAACAGAAAAAATAAGGCTCTTTTAGTATATATTATTAAAATAACTAAGACATTTGTTTATAAAATTTCTTTTACATATAATAAATAATTTATTTAAGAATTTGTAAAAAAATTTTTTTTTTACTTTAAAAGTGCGGCAATATACGCCATTTTCGAAATGACCATTTTCGGTAGCAAAATGGATTCAAAAAACAAAAAAAGTCACATTCTCTTCGTTAGATATTTCTTTAGGTGTGGAACCTCAAAAAAGTGGAATTTTCTTTCCCCCCCCTTTTTTTTAGAGTACTTTTTCCCCAAAATATGTAAAAAAGGTGTTTTTATTCAGAATTTCTCTTATAAAAAAGGGGATTTGGAAATATTCCAGTTTTTGAGGTTCCACTTATAGGCATGATGACGCTGCATCAAAAGCCGTTTGATTTTTTAAAATCGCTTCAGAAGAACTCGAGATATCACTCTTACCAGTTCAAAAAAGATTTTTTGAGAAAAACGCATTTAAAATTTTTGTTCATAAGTTTCGAAATTTTTTTTAAAAAATCATCCGATTTGCTTGGAAATCGTTACTCGGAGGTTTTTGAGGTCGCTAATTACGAATGTGGAATCAGATTTTTAAAATTCAAATTGTCGGATCCAATATGTCGGACAATTTTTTTTCAAAATCATTGGATTTGTTTGAAAATCGTGATTTTTGGGGTCGTTGATTACGAATATAATATTTTGAATTATGGAAAACTGATGTCAGTTTCGTAATCAGCGACCCCAAAAACTCCCGAATAACAATATTCAAGCAAAATTCCGACATTTTAAATTTTGAAAATTTGATATCGAATTTGTGATTAGCAACACGAAATACATTTTTGTTTGTCTTTTTTAAAAAATGCAAATAAGAAAACATTTAAACCATTCCACTGCTTATCTGCATACAAAAACATCTTTGACATGGCGACTAATGAAAATATATAACTTTTGTTTTACTTCGAATTTTGCAATAATATTTCTAATTGCAATTATCTGTTTAATTATAAGAAGCAAAATTCTCATATCCACTCATCTGTTAATGACAAAATCTTGTTAACGCGCGGGAGTCGATTTAATTCTCTCTCTTACTCACTCTTCTTGTCATCACTTTTTGGCTCTGTCTGAACTGATAAAATATGACTTCAAATTACATCGATGAACTAATGTAGCGACCGAAAATTAAGGACCAAGAGAATCAGTAACTTATCGACCATTGTCAAATTATTGCATCTAATAAAGTTTTTAAGCCGAAATTGTTAATTCACTTTCTTCTTGAATTTGAAAAAAAAAATTTTTGTGCCAAAACTAATTTTCTTTAAAAATATTATTGATTTGTTTAAAATACCTACAGATATCTCTCGATTATGAAATTTTCGATAAATTGAATTGGGCTTCTGGTTCCTTGAAAAAATGGTTAATAAATAAAGCCTTTGATAATGTTAATTTTTTGTGTCCCTTGAATTTTAGATCATCAAAAGTTGTTTGTAGTTGGTTTGTATAAAAAATATTTGAAATTTTCCGAAAGTAATTGTTTTCTAAAAACAGAACTATAATTTTTCACATAAGAAAAAGAATTTGTTTTAAAGAAATATTTATTTTTGTATTCCTTTAACTTCTGTTTATATAAAAATAATTATATATCACGCACCTTTGAAAAGTTTCACGTGCTCGTTTCTTTTAACTCTCTAGAATTTTTCAGAAACACTTGAAGAAAAAAGTTGAATTGTAATCAAAATAGTAATCCATTGAAATCAATTATATCACTTGATTAAACAATTATAAGACATGTTACACGATGTAATTAATGTAGAATCGAAATCGATATTAATTTATATTGATAGGAGTTCTGATAATAATTCAAGATGAACCACTGAAATTTAGGGATAACACATTTTTGCTTTTACCA
The DNA here is from genome assembly GCA_032873175.1 of Leptopilina drosophilae. Lineage (NCBI taxonomy): Eukaryota > Metazoa > Arthropoda > Insecta > Hymenoptera > Figitidae > Leptopilina > Leptopilina drosophilae. The sequence goes on along the minus strand of CM065479.1, from coordinate 25,164,220 downwards.
AACAACAACATTTTTAGTATTTAATTTGATTAACCAAAAAAAAAATCAAACAAAAATTTTAATAACTTTTCGAAAATAAAAATCAACTTCACTTGCACTTTTTTAAATAAACTTTCTTTTTGGTAGAAAATTGTATATTATAAAAAAGAAAAATTATTGAAGAGAAATTTTTTTAGGGTTTTCTTTCATTAATAGAGAAACTATTTAGGGAAATTTTTTTTAAAAACATGTTCGCACCGGAAAGGAATGCGTAGGGCGTCGCGACGCGATCTACACTGACTCGTGAATCGTCCGTTGCTCACAGAAGCTACGAAGCAACCCTCTTTTCAACCCTCCCCGCGTTTCTCTACGACCAATGACTTGGGACGCCTGCGCTTATGCTTTCTCAAGACCGTGCCCTATCCTAATTTTACTCTAAGTAAGTGCGGTTCCGACAAAAAAAATGCCCAAAGCAAGATCTCTTACTCTTTTTCTTCATTTCATTTTCCCGAGGGAGAAATTTTAGACACTTTTTCTTCTCTTTGCAATTAAAAAAAATTCACTTTGTGCTCAGAGGATTTTTAACCGATACAGAGAAATAGTTGAGATTTCTCTCTCGGTGTAGGTGGAAAAGTTCTTTTTTTATTTCTAACTTTTCAATGAATCGTTTAAAAAAAATTAGTAATTCTTTATTTAATTTTACTCTATTTAAATATATATGACTACCCGTGTAGAAATTCAACCGTGGCCCAAATAGGGGCCAGATCTTTTGATCATTGTGTGGGACATATCATGGCATGAAACACCTTCCCAGATCGGGCCCAAGTCTGGCCAGACTTGGGCCAGATCTGGGAAGGTGTTTCATGCCATGTTATGGCAATTTCTACACGGGTATCAGTAGTAAACTGCAGTTTTAGTGCGAATGTTTCTTCTGAAAATTTAACGTCAGTAATAATGTTCTGTTTTGGTCAGACGTGAGTTATAATTTTCCTATAGCAGAAAACGTGAGTTAGCCAGACGGAAATATTTATTTATTTACATGTATACGGGCAAGCAAGAGAAAAAAAAGAACGCCCTTTCGTACAAATTGTACTAGATTAATTATATAAAGTAAAATTAGTTATAATCTTAACACAATATATTATTAACATTAAATAACTAGGCTGCGTTGTTATTTGTATCTAGGAGTAATTTGCGTAGAGACAATGAAAAAGCTCCTATTGAAGAATTAAAAAAATCTAAGTTAGCACAGTGCAAGTTCGCCTCTTTACACAGTCTATCATAAATTGAATTCATGCCGTAATTAGATCTATGAAAATTTAATTTTAATAATGGACGATCCATGAGTGATTTATAAGGAGCATATAAATTAATTTTAGACAGAATTTGTGGACAATCAATGCGATTATTAAGAATTCGGAATAAGAAAAGTAGGTCTGCGTATACAAGGTACGATGAGATTTTAGGCACATTAAATATACATCTAAGATCCGCATAGTCATGATTAAATCTATCTCGAACAATACCATTCTGTCTAGCAGCAAAGCGCAAAAAAGCATTTTGTACTTTTTCTAATCTTACAATATTAGTGCTTTGATAAGGTGACCAGACGACGTGATTACAAACTACAATCGATCTCACAAGCGAATAAAACAATGACCTCAAGGTGGATATGTTTGTAAATCGAGAAGCATTTCTCGTGACGAAGCCAAGGACTCTAAACGCTTTACTTACAGTGACTGATATATGTTCATAAAAACAAAAGTTTTGATTCAATATAATTCCAAGGTCACAAATACTCGTTACCCTCCTTAATTTGTCACTTCCAATTTTATATTCAAAAAGAGAAGTGGTTTTCTTTTTAGTAAATGAAATAGTACTACATTTTTTTATATTAAATAATAACTGATTATTAATTGACCAATTATGCAAGCGAGACAGATCAGATTGAATTTCATTAAAGTCATTAATACCGTTGACTAACTTATAAATCTTAAGATCATCCGCAAACAATGAAAAAAAGCAATGTTCAAAAACGTTGGAAATGTCATTAATAAATAATAAAAAAAGGAGAGGACCGAGATGCGAACCCTGTGGAACACCTGAGGTTGCTAAAAATGTATGAGAATAAGCATCTTCTACTCTAACAGATAATTGTCTATCAGACAAGTAACTACTAATCCACTCAATTAAATGGCCAGAGAAACCCAGAGCCCCAAGCTTCAACACAAGAATGTTGTGATTAACCTTATCAAAGGTTCAATATTGAAAGATTAAAGAAAAATTGATATCAAGTAGTAAATGCGGAATTTAGTCAGACTGTTGTGGTCAGACATAGCTACATGGTTAGATGTGTTGTAACTACCTGATAGCAGTAAAAAAGATACAGTCAGACTGAAAAAAAATCATTTTTGAAAGATTTAATACCAAGTTGTAAAACAGGCATTAAGTCAGACAAATTTTTCGAATTATTAAATTTTCATGTCAGTAGTAAATTTCAAGTCGCGTCAAGGATTATCTAAAAAGTTATTGGTTCAGTTTCATAAAGTATGTGAAAGATTAGTTGACTGCAATGCAAAAGAAGTATCGTAATTAAAATTTTTTGGTAGTCATTTCTAAGATGTTATTGTAGTCACTTTTTAGTCATTAAAAATATCTTAATTTAAGATGTTTAAAGAATCTTCGTTCACATTTTCCAACATATTTTTTGGGGAAAAAGTTTAGAGGTTAACTATGGGCTTATATGTAAGATATTTTATGCATCTTAGGTTTTAGTAACTTAAATTTTTTTCGCATCTTACAATTCACAAGTAACTTATCGCTTATCTTATTGAGACAGAAACATTTTAATTTAAGATACATTAAAAAACTTACAGAAGCATCTTACTTTTTTAAGATAGAAAAAATATTTAAGACGTATAAAGCATCTTAAAAATCTGTAAGATACTTTCGAAAACATTTTATTTTAAGATGTAAGATACCATTTTTCCATCTTACATCTTATGTTAAGATATCAAATAAGATACTTATTTTTGCAGTGTGCGCTTGAAAATTCTGTAGAGCATGCGCAGTGTGCGTTGCGCGTTTCTATCCAAGGTAAAGACAGCTGATCGTCTGTTTCCATTTGTGTTAATTTCAGATATGAATATACTATTATTTTATGAAAAACAAATAGTGTTAATATATATTTGCCTTCAAAAATTGACTTTCAAAAAAATATTTTTTATTTTGTGTTTCTCACAAAACAGAATGGTATGTAAGTCTCAGTTTTCAGTGAAATAGCATGTCTCTCAAGTCGTGAAAAATTTTACCATGTGGTATATAGGAACAATTCGATACGTACTTTTAAGTGTTAAGTGTGTAACAAAAGCAAGGTACTAGAAATTTTCATTGACTGCTTTTTAAACTCTCATGCAAAAATACTAGACTGTTTCTAGTATTTTGTGTCGTATCCAAAAGTCAAGTACCGAGTCAATGAAAATTTCACGTACTTTTTTTTCCGTGTGAGGTATTAAAAAGCGTTACAAATAAAATTAACACTAAAAAGGATTAAAGTAATCAAGTTTGGTGTTATTAAGTAAGTTAGTTAATAAGTTAAATTCTAAGTTAATTAATAATCAAGTTTATAAGTTAGTTAGCTAGTTAGTAAGTAAGTTGTTAGTAAATTAGGCAGCATAAGTTAGCAAGCTATTTAATAAGTTAGAAAGTTAGTTAATTATTAGTAACTTAGTAAATTAATTACTAATTAAGATTGTAAGTTATTTGAAAACTTAATTAGTTAATAATTTAGGTTGTAAGTTAAAAACATAGTTAATTAGTTCGAAAGTTAGTAAGTTTGTTAATTAGGAAAGTCACTAAATAATTTTTCTGTCTAAAACTGAATCAGTGGAATTTCACTGAGAATTTTTTTACTGGAATTTTCTGTCACATATATTGAAAAATTTCAGTTATTTTTTAATTGTCCAATTAGTTAAATATGACTAAAATTTCAATTATTTTTATCTGATCGTCAATGAATTCACACCAGAATGAATTGTTTTAATCCTTTAAGGTGTTAATTTAATCCTAGAGGGATTAAACAGTTACACAGTTTATTTTAATCCATTCTAGTGTCATTTTAACATCTCACGATTTACTGTGCAGAGAAATATGATATCCGTGATTTTGATCTATTTTTTTTTATAATTGTCCAGATCGATTTTATTCAGACTTTTGGTAGTAATAAAAGTCCATTTCATTTGGACCCTACTTAAGTTGTAGAGATTATTATTAAGGTAAATGTCCCTATTTGTGCACGTGTACCGATTTGTGCACTTTGCGCATAAATGTGCAAATTTAAATAGAAATCAATTAAATATACTGTTGGGAGTACTTTTTTAAACAGCTAATGCATATAAAAATGAGTGTATCGTAGCGTATTCATAAAAAATACTAATCAGTTCACAAATTGGTACATTAACCTTCTTTCATAAAAACACAATAATTTACTATATTTTGACAATAAAAAATTGATTTAAAGTCATATTTGCTTTTAAAATTAATATATCTTTTTTTCGTAAAAAAAGATTTTTATTAAAAGAAACGTAAAGGTAATTTTTCACTTTAAAGTGTAGTGGAAATTTAAGTAGTACACAAATAGGGACATTTACCTTAATCGGGGAAATATTATCCATAATATTACTGTTTTTCAAGAGTAGAAAAGTTCGTTTTTAGTCAGACACAATGTTTTTAGAGTTTTAAAAATAAATTTCAGTAGTAGAGGCCAATTTTGGCCAGATATCTACAAATATATCACTATCTTTGGTGTACAATTAGTTTGTTTTCAGGGTTAGTACATATTTTTCTTTACTGAGCCAACTTGATAGAATGCCTTTTGTACAGAGCTTTCGATTTTTATATATAAAGTCGCTTTGTAATTTGTTTACTGTTCTGTTATCAACTATCAAACAGACAAATTTTTGAGCATGTGGGAAAAAAATTAATTTTATTGTTGAATTTAAAATTAATTAAGTGGATTAATTTATCTTCCTTACATTCCTTGAAGTCAAAATATTATTTATTGCAAACCATAAATATTTATGAAATGCAAAATAAATTTTTAAAAAATGAATGAGTTGACTACTAAAGATAATTCTCTCACTAAAAGTAACGAATACGATTATAATGAAAAAACAAAAGAATTATTGGAATCAAAGCAAAAACATTAGAAAAACTTTGAGTAAATGTCGAAGCTTAAAATCATTAGACAGATAACAATCTGTTAATATAGAAACAAGTAAATCTTTCCATGAAGTTTAAAACTGTTATATTGACTATAAGAATAAAAATTTGTTAAGATACACTACCGTCAGAAATTGTCAACACGAACAATGGGCGAAGTAAGAAAAGTTGCTGCCTTTGTTCTCGGATTGTTTCAAAGCCAATTAAATTCTGTGTCGATTGATATATAAATGAAAATTATTTTATATTTTTGAGAGACTTAAAAAAATTGATTAATTTTTCTGTTCGTGCAACAGGGCATTCCATAGCTAGAAGAACCCTTTTTTGGGAAATTGAAATTGAAATATTAATTATCAAAAATTGGGATAAATTTTTAAAATATTAAAAAATAAAATTCACCATTGAAAAGAGGACGAAAAAACCTTTCCGAAACATATTCTAAAAAATTTTTCCCATTAAAAGTATGTTAAAAAAAAATTCACAAAGTAGCCGATGTTAGCAAAATTGATCAAATTGGCCCCCCTCTACCCCCTTCAAATTTTCGAAAAAGTCAAAAATATTTTTCGGGGCACATTTCTACTTGATAGAACAACAAATTCCCTGAGTTTCAATTTTTTTCAAGAAGTTGAAATTTCAACTTAGGGGTCATCCATAAAGCATGTGATACTTTAGGGGGTGGGGGGGAGGTCAGCAAAATATCACACTCCATGTTAACTGTGTATGGAAAAAGCATCATGAGGGGGGAGGGGGGGGTCTAGATTACCGAAAATATGTATCACATGCTTTATGGACGACCCCTTAGGACATTACACGTAAAATACCTCATATACGATAAGTTTTAAAATTAAATGCTACATCTGTAATGTAGATAAGAAGATAATATCGATGAGACATTAATGTACCAAAATGTGTTGAATATGTATTAAATAAAGTATCAAATATGAACAAATTTGTACATTGAGTATTTTTGTATTTTTCTAAGTTCATAATGAAAATATTTTAAATTAATAATAGTCTTAATATTATTTAATATTAACCATATTCTATAATGTTACTTTTCTCCAAGGCTTTCCTCCTCGGGGGTTAGGAGAAAAGTAACAAATGCAGAGGTCGTGAAAAATTCATGCTGTGAATTGGTTATTTAATCTAAATGTCTAATTCAAATTTTATTTAAGAGGGCATAACCAAATTTCATAAAAAGATATTTTTATTAAAGCTTGGAATGTCCTTAAAAATTACCCGAATTTTTAAAGTAGTGTTTTTTGATGTTTTCGAGAAATTAATTTTTAAATTTTTGATTGCACGGTTCGGGTCTTACGGCTTGCGTCACCTTTTTTTAAAATAATTTTTATCTTGTAAACTATTAGTCGCAAGCAGTTCAAACGTCCTTCTATCAAAAATTCAAAAATTAATTTCTCGAAATTATTGAAAAACACATCTTTACAAATTGGGTTAATTTTAGAGGACATTCCAAGCTTTAATAAAAATATCTTTTTTTGAAAATTGGTTATATCCTTCATGAAAAAAACAACTTTAAAAATAATTGTTTAAACAAATTGGTCGAAAAGTTTAAAAAATTATTTTTTATTAAAATATTATTCAAATTCAATTCATTCTCTTCAATTTTTATCTAAAACATTTTTTTCTAGGACCATTAGTTTTCAAGATAAAAATTCCTAAAAAAAGTAACTAAAAAATTTAATTAACAATATCTTGCAAAATATTTAAAATTTTGTAAAATCCTTGAGTGTACTTTAAAAGCACCTTAAACACAACAAATTAACCAAGTATAAACAAAATCTGTGATTAAAAGTTCTTCTAGCTATGGAACGACCTAATATGTTTGTCTAGCTGTACATTCCAGAAAAATTTTAAACTCTTGCAACATAATGATTAAAGTCTCAGCTTTTATTTAAGCCTTGAAAACAGAAAATCCGTTCAACAGTTTTTGAAATATCAAATAAAAATGCAGAAGCATGTTTTTCAAAAATTTAGGTGGTGATAAACACTTATTGCACTCTCGTTGCTCACCTGGTTCGTTGGGGCGGGGCCGAATAAGCGGCATATAGAGTGGGTCATACCTGAAGCCCTTTTTAAATTTTTTTAACTTTAGATTTAATATTCATTAACAATTTAATAATTGTCAATGTTAATTATTAAATACGTAAATGAGTTATCAATTTAAAAACTTTCATGACTAAATAGCAGCTTATTTTGGAAAAAAGTTCAGTTTTCACTTTTATCCTACATACAAATGTACAAATTCAATTCCACTAATTTTATTAATAATTTCCTCATTTGAACATTATTTATTTTGAGAACTGCATATTTTAGCTTTTATTACTATTTAATTATTAGTTAATTCATTAACTAATTATTATTAAAGGTTTAACCAGTTGACTGTCGCTGACGCATATATGCGTTAAACTAAGACTGGTCAAAAGTGTTCATGACGCATATATATGCGCAACTTAAAAAATGTGATTAAAAACTTCTTAAATATTCCTCAAAACCGGTTACTCAAGGGTTTTCGAGGTCGCTGATTACGAATCTGATATTCGTTTTCCAAATTTCAAAATGGCGGATCCAATATGGCTGACTACAAAATAAAGAATTGATTAGATTGTCTTGAAACTAAATACTCAGGGGTTTCATACGTTTTAAATTACAAATTTTACATAAATATGATAATTTTTTGTAAAATCAAATGTGGTTAAATACCCTGACACCAACTAGTGAATTTAATTTTTATAGTTTATTACATTTTTTTAAATTCACGACCCCATAATGTACCAGGAGGAGGCTGCCATATGATTTTACTTTCCATATTTTACTAATTTACTTTATTTATTTTAATTTATTTTTCATATATAAACACGTCGTTGTATGCAGCTATGTAATACAAAAATCCCTAAGGAACTTTTATTTTGAATCAGCCTTTTTGAATTTTGAAAAACTAATGTCAGATTCGTAATTAGCTATCCTGAGAACCCTCAAAATAACCATCTATTTCTATTAATTTTTAGAGATCGCACTAATCGATTTTACCCAGAAAAGTGTATTTTTTTGGTTATTCAAGTATTATTTAGGTAAAAACGTTGTAAAAAAATTCGCACCTTTCACGAAATTACTCTAATGTTATCTTATGCTATCTATTAAAGCTAATTATGGTAAGCCTTTTTACCCTTTTTACACAATTTTATCGACACATGTTTTTACGTAAATAATATTAAAATCTTTTGAATCTTTTGATCTTAACTGGTTCATGTGTCCGAAAGCTACATTATCTCCTTCTAACGATGATGCAAGCTTTAACTTCGAAAGAATCAGTTGATCGCTTAGCCGTTCTTATTCCAGGAGAGGGTATTTTAAAATTGTTAGGTGTTCTAATAATTCCTAACGGTACAGGTGAATCACAAGCTGAATTGCTAATGAACTGGAATGTATTAGATCGGGTTAATGCAATGTGTTTTGACACAGCAGCATGTAATAGTGGTAAACAAAATTGGAGCTTGTACTCTGCTTGAAAATAAAATAGGAAAAACTCTTTTGGCTTTAGCTTGCAGGCACCACATAATGGAATTGCCAGTCAGTTCGGTTTTCGATTTTCTTTTTGGTCCTTCAACTGGTCCAGAAATTACACTTTTTAAGCGATTTAAGAAAATGAAGCCTGCAATTGATAAAACTAAATGTGAGTCTGCAATGGAAGATATTACTATTAATCATTTAATTACACCTGTTCGAACATATTTAATCACCTTTGTCAAATATCAACTGAATCAATTTCAACCAAGAGATGACTACAAAGAACTCCTGAATTTAACGCTGATATTTCTTGGGGATCCTGCAATCAACACCGTAAACATAAACGCCCCTGGTGCTATTCATCGTGCGAGGTGGATGGCTAAAATCATATATTGTCTAAAAATATATTTACTAAGAAAACAATGTTCTCTCTGAGCCCAAGAACTTAGTGCTTTACGACAATTTAATCTCTTTCCTGACCAACTATACTTGAAAAACTGGATCATATGTCCGAAAGCATTATCTCCTTCTAACGATTTTTAATGTATCAAAGATACTTTAAAGTATCATTCTCTTTGGAATGAAAACAGTGAGTATCTGAGAGAAAAAAAATCTTTGCGATTTAAAAGTTGTGAATGACGCAGTCGAATGTGGAGTGGCGTTAATTAAAAATTATAACACCATTTTAGTACGTCAGGAAGAACAAAAGCAATATCTTTTACAAGTTATCGAAAAAAATCATCAAGATGTACCTAATTTTAAAACAGCAAACAATTGTAAGCCATTGTTCTTAATTTCAATTCTTATCTGCATTACACTTATTTTTCTTTCATTTTATTAACAACTTTAAGTTAACAACCAGCAATAAAAAGATTTTATTTTCAAAAAATTAACAGAAAAACTCTTTTGTTAAAAAAAAGTTTTAAATAAAGAAATTAATTTTAACAAACTGACATTGGGTTTCAAAATTAAAAAGTTTTTAGGTTATCTTAAGATTTTACATTTTTAAGTCAAAGATAGTATAAATTAAAGTTAATTATGCACTCAACAAGAGCATATTAATTTTATCAGTTAAAAAAAGATTTACTAATCTTTTAAGCCCATTTTTATACTTTAAATTTAAAGTCTTAACTTTTAAAATCTATTTTAAATTATAAATCAAATAATTCTCTTTGCTTTCGATAAAGTCAACATTCCGTGATAACATTAAAGTAATTTTGTGAAATGTGCGAGTTGTTTTACGTTTTTATCTACATAATAGTTAAATAACCAAAAAATTACGATTTCGATTTTTAGGGAAAAATCGACTAGCACGACCTCTAAAATTTAATAAAAACAGATTTAAAAAATACTGATCTCTTTTTTTGGCTATAAAGAACAAAATTTTAAGGTTGCGTTATAGAAATTTAAAAGTTGAGTTTTTATGGGCAATCAACTACCTCAAAAACTACTAAGTAACCGGTTTTGAGAAATATTTAAGAAGTTTTTAATCACATTTCTTAAGTTGCGCATCTATGCGTCATAAACACTTATGGCCAGTCTTAGTTTAACGTATATATGCGTCAGCCAGTCAGTCAATTAAAAACTTGATAATTGTCAAAGTTAATTATTAAATATATAAAAAAGTTGTCAAATAAAAACTTCCATATGTAACGTCCTGATACGATGACGTCATATTTAACATTTTTATAAATTCTATATTTTATACAAAAACATATTTAAAAAAAATATCTAAACTGAAGGAAGATAGTTGTAAGCCTAAAAGTCAATACTCTAAAATTTTGAGTTTTAATCTTATAAATGTGTGGAGATCTTTGTCTGCACACACAAGTAGAGATTTCTTGTAACTATGTCCTTTTAGTCTATACCGCCAAAATAAAGATAAAATTTGATTAAGATGAACCTTATTTTATACAGCAGTCACTTTTTACACAATTTTATCGACATATGTTTTTACGTGAATAAAATTAAAATCTTTTAAAAATATTCTGTTTAAATTTAAACAAAGTTTATATGATTCAGAATGTCAAATTAAATTTTTATTATTAATTGACAATAAAAATAATTAACAAAATAATTATTTTTAACAAATTGAAAATATTTCTAACTATATAAAATTGACATAAATAAATTAATTAATTTTGATGTTCTGAATATTATAAATAAATAATTAACAATAAACAATTAACTACAATTAGAATTAATTGTTGAACAATTAAAATATTATAAACCGAAATTATTAAATAACAATTTTGATTATTTATTTTATTAATTAATAGAATGTTTAAACAAATTATTCATAGTTAATTGTCAATTAAAATGTTAATTAATAAATTATTATAATAACTATTAAATAGTAAACTAATATTCCGAATTTTCATCAAATTAGTTATAATAAATAGAAAACTATTGAAATAATTCAGATAATTGTTGTTAACTTTAATAATTATGAATGTTTAAACAAAGTATTAATTAATAAATTAATTAGATAATTATTTAATAATGTAAATTTCATCGAATCGTTTGTATTAACTAAATAATTTATAATTATATAGTTGTTAATAATAATAATTGCAATTGCTAAATTAATTATTATAAACAACCGTACATTATTATGTTCAATTTGGAAAATATGTTAAGTTTTTAATCACATTTTTTAAGTTAAAGAAAAGTGCTATTTCTGTAAATTCTAGAAATTGGAGTTAGAAAAGAAGATGAAGTTGAGAAAGGTCAAGACTCAACCCCTTTTTCAAAAGTCCTCCTACACTTAAAACTGATAAAAATGGGACAGACCCAAAATTTGCTAATCAGGCCCGTTTCTTAATACATTTTTTCTCCATTTTCTTTATCCTAAACCAATCCTAAAAATTCTCAACCTCTTTTTCCCTTTATAGGGTAAGTGAGAGTAAGTTCGGCCACCCCCCAGTGGTCGGCTACTTTCTCTTATTTTCCGTGAAATTAAAAGAAATCACTGATGTCGAAAGGTGAAAAAAAATTTTTAATTTTCCTGATAACCTAAAGTTCCGCGATAAACAAAAATATTGCATAGTAATAACTTTTAAGTGTTTTAAAATAATTTGAGAAAATAAAATTTCACGTTATGGTACATTTGACAGGTGCTTATTAAGCGACGAGACTTAGTGTATACAACTGACATAGCCTATAATGCGTGACTTTAAACACGTAATAATAAAAGAATACAATAATGTTTCTTTGAAAATAATATTTATTTTCAACGAAAGGAATCTAGATTTCAAGTTCTAATATTAAATTAAATAAAAAACTTATTAGATTAGCTAATATTTATTAATATTTATGGTGGCCGGCTATTGTATCAATGGCCGGCTATAGATGTTTTCCACTTTTTGTGAAATTATTGTTTTATTTCGTTGCATAATGACCATTCGTTAAAGAAAATTAGCAAATTTTGATCGCAAAAGTGCTACGAACTGATAACAAATATTTAAAAAATCGAAAAGTTGACCATTTTTTGGAAAAAAATAAAATGTTTCGGCCTGTCCTTAAGAGGCCGAAGACTGTATCACTTACCCTACTATATTTTCTTTCCCGAATTTTCCTCCCTTAAGAAAATCAGTAGTGGGAACTGTTACATAAATATATGTGTTCATTAACCCATTTTGTCCCAAATGTCCGTTTTTTTAAGTACAAGTTCGAACTTCCCGTTCTACGAGTTCCGGTTTTAAAAAAAATCGGGACAAAGGTTTTCTTATGGATTTGAGTGTCCTCTTTCAGAATCTAGAAAAAAATTTCAATTTCGACTTAATGATAAAAAGTTATAATTGTTTAAACAAAAAAAAACTCGTTTTTTTAGTGTTTTTTTTCTTTAAATGCAGATTATTTAATTGAAATCGGCTTGGGAAAAATCTGGAACATCAAAATATCGCGTCCAAAATGTTAGGACTATCAAATAGACATACTGCCAAAAACAATTTTTTACAAATTTCAAAATGGCGCCTCAATAATGGCCGCCAAAATATGCAAATTTGGAAAAATAATTTTAAAAAATTTTAACTCAACATTTTTTTTACTTTTATGCTTCATTTAAATAAAATAATGCTGTTTCAATAAAAAATATTGTTATTTGATGTTATTTAACAATATTATAAACAATTATTATAAACAATTTGAATACTATGAGCCAAAGTGGATGTAAAAAATTTATTTTCATCAATTCTCTTTTTTGGGGAAGGTAACAATGGATATTGAAAGTAAACAATTTAATTCAAAATTATTTTGCAATGTTTAAGAATGTTATAAACAATTTTGCAAAAAATGGAATAGAATGGTAGAAATTTTAATTTTTTTAATTTTATTATGCTCTCTGGTTATCAAAATGTTGCATAAGAATTAAACTTCCATTTAACATTATTTAACAATATTTAAAAATGTTATAAACAATTTTTATAAACAATTTTCATAGAAAAAGAAGTTTAGAGTGAAAAGAAATATTTTTTTTCACTATTCACTTGGTTTGTCTTTAGAATAGATATTTAGAAGACAAATCTTTGTCTGTAATTATTTAAATTTTTTTGCAATGTTATAAACAATTTTAAAAAAAAATTTTTATAAAAAAAGATGTTCAGAGTGGACAAAAATATTCTTTTCTTTACTACTAACTTTCCTTTGTCATTAAAAGTGGAATCTAAAGTATCTATTGTTTATAAAAAATTTGTAAACGATATATAAAAATGTTGTAAACAATTCTTATAAACAATTTGCTAAAAACGAAGTACCATAATGGAAAAAAAGCATTTTTTTTATTATATAATACCTTTTTGTTATCAAATTCTTTGTTATAGATATATTCTTTCATTTAACATTATTCAGCAATTTTTATAAACAATTGTCATAGAAAGATCAGTTTAGGGTAGAAAAAAAATTTTGATTTTCTTTATTTGTTTGTTTGTCATTAGAATTGATATTTAAAAGACAAATCTTTGTCTGTAATTATTTAAAATTTTTTTACAATGTTATAAACAATTTTTATAAAAAGAGATGTTCAGAGAAGAAACAAATTTTTTCTTTACTACTAACTTATTCTAACATGAAAATGAAAACTGATGATTCAACCGTTTATCCATAATTTATAAAAAAATTTTAAATTGTTTATAAAAATTGTTTATAACATTGTTAAAAATTGCTGAATAATGTTAAATGAAATATTATATCTATATCAAAGAATTTGATTACAAGAAGGTATTATATAATAAAAAAATGCTTTTTTTCCATGATGGTACTTCATTTTTAGCAAATTGTTTAGATGAATTGTTTACAACATTTTTATACATTGTTTACAAATTTTTTATAAACAATAGATACTTTAGATTCCACTTTTAATGACAAAGGAAAGTTAGTAGTGAAGAAAAGAATATTTTTGTCTACTCTGAACATCTTTTTTTATAAAAATTTTTTTTAAAAATTGTTTATAACATTGCAAAAGAATTTAAATAAATACAGACAAAGATTTGTCTTCTAAATATCTATTCTAAAGACAAACCAAGTGAATAGTGAAAAAAAATATTTCTTTTCACTCTAAACTTCTTTTTCTATGAAAATTGTTTATAAAAATTGTTTATAACATTTTTAAATATTGTTAAATAATGTTAAATGGAAGTTTAATCCTTATGCAACATTTTGATAACCAGAGAGCATAATAAAATTAAAAAAATAAAATTTCTACCATTCTATTCCATTTTTTGCAAAATTGTTTATAAAAATTGTTTATAACATTCTTAAACATTGCAAAATAATTTTGAATTAAATTCTTTACTTTTAATATCCATTGTTACCTTCCCCAAAAAAGAGAATTGATGAAAATAAATTTTTTACATCCACTTTGGCTCATAGTATTCAAATTGTTTATAATAATTGTTTATAATATTGTTAAATAACATCAAATAACAATATTTTTTATTGAAGCAGCATTATTTTATTTATATGAAGCATAAAAGTAAAAAAAATGTAGAGTTAAAATTTTTTAAAATTATTTTTCCAAATTTGCATATTTTGGCGGCCATTATTGAGGCGCCATTTTGAAATTTGTAAAAAATTGTTTTTGGCCGTATGTCTATTTGATAGTCCTAACATTTTGGACGCGATATTTTGATGTTCTAGATTTTTCTTAAGCCGATTTCAATTAAATAATCTGCATTTAAAGAAAAAAAAACACTAAAAAAACGAGTTTTTTTTGTTTAAACAATTATAACTTTTTATCATTAAGTCGAAATTGAAATTTTTTTCCAGATTCTGAAAGAGGACACTCAAATCCAAAAGAAAACCTTTGTCCCGATTTTTTTTAAAACCGGAACTCGTAGAACGGGAAGTTCGAACTTGTACTTAAAAAAACGGACATTTGGGCTAAATGGGTTAAGAAAACGTCAGTCACATTAATCCTTCAAGTTTTAAAAAATTCAATCCTTCAAACTTCTCAGTTGCATCAGTCAAAATCATTCCTCCATCAATTAAAGAATTTACAAACAAGTGTCCAATTTCTAAGTCTTAAAAGTTATTTTTCAAAATTTCAAGTTTTAAAAGTATCACAAGTTTTTCCAGTTTTAAAAGTTTATTGAATTTAATCAAACTTCACCGACTTCAATTTTATCTTCGATCCAGTTCCAGTTTCCACTTTTCATCTTTAAATTATATTAAAAAGTGAGTACAAATTAAATTTTGCTGTGTTCTTTCTTTTCATTTTCTTTCTCTTTAAAACATTCCCAATTCCGGAAATGCTTCATACGTCTTATTCGAATGTATAGAATTATTTCTATTAATATTTTAGTCATTTCCTTATTAGTTGAATTAATTAAAAGAAAGAATAATTTAAAGTATTCATAAGCTATTGGACGTAAAAGTTCAGGCTTAAAACAATTTGATTGAATTAAATTTTTATATTTAGATAAATGTAAAATGAGTATTGTTATTTTCCATATTTTTGGGACGTAACATGATTAAATTGTAGTAACAATTAAGTAATAATTAGTTAATGAATTTATTTGTAATTAAATAGTTGTAAAAGCTAAAATATTCAGTCTCAAAAGAAATAATGTTCATATGTCGAAAATGTTAATAAAATTAGTGGAACTGAATCTGTACATTTGTATGTAGAATAAAACTGAAAACTAAACTTTTTTCCAAAATAAGCTACTATTTATCATAAAAGTTTTTAAATTGATAACTTATTTACGTATTTTATAATTAACATTGACAATTATCAAATAGTTAATGAATATTTAAAATAAAGTTAAAAAACTTAAAAAAGGCTTCAAGTATGACCCTTTCCATATGCCGCTTATTCGGCCGCGTTGCAACGAACCAAGTTTCTATAATTTTTTTAAAAAAATGTGTTAATTTAATTTCGACAGCAACTTTTGGTAGCTCGCCCGTCGTTCGTGCCGACAATTTCTGGCGGTAGTGCATCTTAACAAATTTTTATTCTTATAGTGAATATAACAGTTTTAGACTTCATGGAAACATTTACTTGTTTCTCCATTAACAGTTGACAAGTTTAATATTTTTAAGCGTCGATATTTACTCAAAGTTCTTCTAATGTTTTTGTTTTGATTTCAATAATTCTTTTGTTGTTTCATTATAATCCTATTCGTTACTGTTAGTGAGGGAATTATCTTTAGTAGTTTATCTTCCATTCTAAAAAATGAAATTGGGTTTTATTCCAAGAAACCTATAAGGTAACTGTCCCTATTTGTGGACTACTTAAATTTCCACTACACTTAAAAGTCAAAAAATTACCTTTACGTTTCTTTTAATAAATTTTTTTTTACGATAAGAAGATATATTAATTTCAAAGCAAATATGACTTTAAATCAATTTTTTATTGTCAAAATATAGTAAATTATTGTGTTTTATGAAAAAAGGTTAATGTACCAATTTGTGAACTGATTAGTATTTTTCATGAATACACTACGATACACTCATTTTTATATGCATTAGCTGTTTAAAAAAGTAAATTAATATCAAATCTCATAAATACTCACTTTAATTTATAAAACTTCAGTTTTTTTGCTCTGATAAGCTCTAAAACGTAAACCTGTCAAATGACTTGATTGCTTGCAAATGTCAAAATACAAAATATAATTATTAAAACATTTTTTTCATAAAATACCGTTTTATAATAATAAAATATGTTTCAGGATAAAAACCAACTACTTACAATAGTATATTTAATTGATTTCTATTTAAATTTGCACATTTATGCGCAAAGTGCACAAATCGGTACACGTGCACAAATTAATAGGGACATTTACCTTACCTTCTTTTAAAACTCATAGACCCTATTTTAATACATCTGGACCCTACATTCTGAAACAGGGGTGCGTTCATGTAACTCTCACTTTCACTTTTCACTCTCACTTTCACTCAAAAAAATTTTCACGTTCAGTCTCACTTTCACTTGAAAAAATTTTCACTCTCACTTTCACTCAAAAATTGTCAATTTCACTTTTCCACTGACTTTCACTAAAAAATTCTCATTTTCACTTTCACAAAAAAATTCTCATTTTCACTTTTACTTAAAAAATTCTCAATTTTTACTGTCACTTTGACCTAAAAAATTCTCACTTCTCACCCTCACTCTAAAAATTTCCACTTTTCATTCTCACTGTCACTTTTCCTTTCATTCAAAAATTTCTCACTTTCTCTCTCACTCTCACTTAAAAAAATCTTAATTTTCACTCTCACTCAAAAAATTCTTACTTTTCACTGTAGTGCATTCTATAGAATTTGATTAGAAATAATTTATCAAATTTGTGTAGATGTTAATAAATATTCAGTTATATTCTGGTTGATTCCATTTTAATTCAGACAGGCTAAAATATGTAAGTCAAAATAATAGTTTCTTATGGAAATATATCATTTTCACACAATTTTAGACGACACATGTTTTGCCGTTTGGCCAAAAAATTTATTCAACGAAGTTAGGCGCATTTGAATTTTTAAAACTGCGAAGTCTGATTTGAAGAAAATAACGGTAATTAATATATAAATTGATGTATCTTTCTTACAACTGTCTATAATGTAATGGATTTTTTGCGCCTCATTCCGGATTAAATTTTCTTTGAAGTCCCACAAGTTTAATTAAAAAATTTTTAAATTTAACAAAATGGCGGCTATTTTTCGAAAAAAATTAAAAACGAATTTTTTTAAAAACCCCATTGTTTTTTTTCTCTGAATTTTTTTATTACTTTCTAGAAGTCTAAAGATTATTTTTCAATAAAATTTATCGGAGTCCCGCATCTTAACCTTCGAGCTACCAATAATTTTTGTATACGCGGACTTCTGGACGGCCACCCGGGGTGTCGAAACGCTTTTTTACTATTATGTTCCCAAAACGATTAAAATTCATCAAACGTTTTGAATATAATTATGTGTTAATACAAATACTATTTTATTATTAAAAAATTATTTAAACAAATTATTATTATTTACCAACTTTTTCCAGAATATACCTAGAAAGTTGAAGTTTTTTCCTAATTTTACAATTTACTAAATCTAATATGATTACAGATAAAGAATAAAAGTTAAATAAAAATTTAACTATTTTTTAAAGAAATTGTTGTTATTTATCAATTTTTTCCAGAATGCACCTAGAAAGTTACAATTTTTTCCGAATTTTGCAATTTGCTAAATCTTTTATGATTACACATAAATAATAAAAATTGAATAAAGATTTAACTATAAACAATTAAACAATTTTTGAACAAATTATTGTTATTTACCAACTTTTTCCAGAATGCACCTAGAATGTTGTAGTTTTTTCCTAATTTTGCAATTAACTATATCTTATATAATTAGTGATAAAGAATAAAAATTTAACTATTGTTTAAAAAATTTTTAAACTTTCTAAGTGCATTCTAGAAAAAGTTGGTAAATAACAACAATAATTTGTTTAAACAAATAAAAAATGTATTATAACATCATAATATATTTTATTTATTGATATAAAACAATTTTACTGTAAAAGTTTAACGATTTTATTTTTTTTCAATATACAAAAACAAATACCCGGTCAATTTTCAGTGATCTTGTACATACTTTTTTAATTGTTACAAATAAACAAGAAGAAGTGTTAAAAAATATTTTTGTTTTTTTCGAAAGTCGATAAAATTTTGTTCAGTGAGTTAAAATGGCGGTTCGATTGATACAAAATTCAAGGAGATATTCAACATTATGTATTAGTTGGCCACCTTGGTTGGACGTCCGGTAGCGCGAAGGTTAAGGGGGCAATCGCAGGTGTAACGTCAAAAAATTGACATTTTTTCAAGAATTTTTTTCTTGTAAACCATTAAAATTTTTTTAAAAATCGATTTTTTTCTAAAAGTACATCATTTAGATTTGAGTTAACAAAAAAAAGAAGTTAAAAATATTGAGAAGTTTTAAAGTTATGTACCGTTAATGATAGAACGTCCAACGTCCTTCCGGCAGGACCAAAAAGACTTAGGTGAGTCCGACGAAATCGCTGAATAAAACTAACATGGATTGACATAAACAAAAATTAATATGTATCGTTGGAAAGGTGATGAAACAAAATTTATTCATTAAATTTCGTGTTTATTGTTATAAATTATTTCCAAGAATAGATAAAAAGCATGTAATAAGAAAAAAATTATTCTATTAAAAAGGTACGTCCAGTTAATTCATCATTATATGGAAATATAAAAAGAAGAAAATCAGGTAATGTTACTAGCAACGAATATTATCAACTAAAAGTGAAAAGATCATTTAACTTTCACACTAAAATTGATTTTTATTATTTTAGAGGGTGTGTCTAAAGTGTCAAACTCCATAAATATTTATTTAATATATGATTTGAAAATATTATATATCTTAAAAATGTATTAAAATTAATACAACTTTTGTTTCAAACATTATGACCGAAAACATATTTTAAGTAATATTTAAGAGACTCGATTCTTTTGATACACCCTATATAAATTTACTATTACTATAGATTACTACTGAAAAACAAGACTGTAGTAGACTCTAAATAGGATTTATTTAGGTACTGCGTCGGTACTAAACTTGTACTAAATCGGAAATTTAAAGATCCGAAAAAATCTTGTTTAGTATACAGAGAGTAGATTTGGCATAAGCTCTGTGAAGTACTATGAAAGTAGTACATAGTAAACTGTATTCAGTCTTTAAATTTCTACTCGGGTTGTTTCATTACCTTTTCAACGATATATTTGTTTTTTTATTTATCTGCTTCCATATACATTTTATAAAGCAAATTTGAAGAGAGTTTTTATTCAATTGGACACAATTTTGCTGATTAACATTAAAAATGAAATTTTTATAAATAAAACAAATAGGTTTCATTCTTTGAACGTTTCTGAAGAAAAAGAGACAAAACCGGCCAAAATATATTGATTTTTGTGGATTTTGCATTGAATTTACGAAAAAATGCTTTTTTTTACTTTTTAGAAACAGCAAGTTTGAGGGCTTTGAAAAATGGTTTAATATTATTATTTTAAAAATTCAAATACAGTCGAACCTGGATAAGCGAGAGCTCAAGGGACCGGCAATTTTCTCTCGCTTATAGAGGTTTCTCGCTTATCCAGTTTCTTAACTACAGAAGTCTAAGTCACGGGACCAGCAAATAACTCTCGTTTATAGAGGTTTCTCGCTTATCCAGGTTCGACTGTATATTGATTGTTTCGTCTTTTCGTCTACTTTAATCCCAAGGAGTTCCTGAAAATAAAAATTGAATTCCCTTTTTTTAAAAGCCTTATTTTCAGAACATCCTTCCGGCAGGACGGGCGCTTGGACGTTCTATCATTAAAGTAAAGTCCTTCGAAATAATAGAGTTTTGCGGTGACCAACACTATGGAAATCTGATTAGTCCGAAATTAAAAATTGAAACAGATTTGCCTTTATTGAAAGATTATCTAGTCCTTAATCAAAGGATTTAAAAGGAAAAAAATATTTGAAAAAATGGCGACCTGCCAAAGTTGAAAGTTAGATTTTTTTCTTTTTTCGTCAACTTTGTAAAGTCGCCATTTTTTCAAATATTTTTTTCCTTTTAAAATTTTGATTAAGGACTAGATAATCTTTCAATAAAAGTAAATCTGTTTCGATTTTTAATTTCGGACTAATCAGATTTCCATAGTGTTGGTCACCGCAAAACTCTGCTTTTTCGAAGGACTTTACTTTAACGGTAAATAACTTTGGAACTTCTCAATATTTTTAACTTCTTTTTTTTGTTAACTCAAATCTAAATAATGCACTTATAGAAAAAAATTGATTTTTAAAAAAAGTTTAAAAGTTTACAAGAAAAAAATTTTTGAAAAAATGTCAATTTTTTGACGTTACAACTGCGATCGCCCCCTTAAATAATATAAGTTAATAATTGTTTCTACTCAATTAAAATTTAACTTGTTGGAAGAGTTCCACATTTTCGTGGACCAAGAATATGTGTTCTTGATCCAAGAAAATTCTTCTTCTCCCAAATATACTATGTCAAGAAAATCGTTTTCTTGAATGAATACTATAAGTCTTGACCGTATTAAATCTCACGATTTGCTTCAACCAAGAAAAATTTTCTTGGTTCAGTACTTTTTTTCATCGTACCTCAATTTTTTGTTTTAATGTAGGGGAGACTGGGGCTAAACCGGACATGGGGCTAAACCGGACCAATCAAATATTTCCGAAACCGTGAAGAATTTCAAATCATGTAAATAACCTATGAACGCGCAATTTCGTGATGCATGTGGTGCATGAGGTTTTAGGGACGTGTCATTTTTCTTGTAATAATAGTTGCCGTTAATATATAAAAATGTCATTTTTTGAGGTAAAAGTAAAAAAAAAATTTTTCTTATTTTTTTGGGTTTTTTCGTTACAGTTAAAGTGCAAATATCATACTGCAATTTTTCTTTTAGCTCAAGGTGTACTGAGTTTAGTAGAAAAAAAGTTTAATGGAAAACGTTAAGAAGAAAAAATATATTGCAGGTTAATTATAAGATGACGGTGTGGGGCTGAATCGGACATCGTGGTAAAAAACAACCAAATCTTTGAATACTTTAATTTATTTTATACTAATTAACTATTTTATATTATATTCTTTGCATAGAACCATTTTATAAATACATAAATATTTTATATTAAAACTCGAATTCGCAGGCGAGTTGCTACAAACAGACAACTCTGAAAACTGTAATTAATTTTATATTATATTAATTACCGATTTTACAGTTTATATTATATTCTTTGTATAGAAGTATCTGCAAGTAAATAAAAGAAGAATTGATTTGATTTTTCTAAAAAAATTAGGCAGAGAAGCAGACGCAACGCGCCTACATCATAGGGTTTCGTGGCCTAAAATGACAAAAATGATGATAATGATAATGAATGAATAAAAAAAAATAAATAATAATTTATTTAGAAATTTTTTTTTTAATTAATTGTTTAAAAATTTTTATTTACCATAGCAACGGTTGCCATGGCAACGGCTGTTATGACAACCATTACCATAGCAACGGTTGTTATGGCAAACATTAACATAGCAACGGTTGCCATGTCAACGATTGTTAAGACGTAAGACTTAAGACTTAGGACTTAAGACCTTCTTATACCGAAGTTGCCATGGCAACGGTTGTTAAGACGTAAGACTTAAGACTTAGAACTTAAGACCTTCCTATACCGAAGTTAAGTCTTAAGTCTTAGGACATAAGAACTTCTTATACCGAAGTCTCGGTATAAGACTTAAGACTGAATACTTAAGACTTAATACGTAAAAACTACGGACGGACACCGAAGTCTCGCTATAAGGGTTTTGGCCCTTGGCTACGAAACCCTAAAAAACGAAAATTTGTGTCTCATTCTTTAATTAATTAGCCGTGTTCGATTTAGCCCCATGGGATATCCGGTTTAGCCCCACCAATTTTCCTATTTTCGTTTTCGAGGTAGTCACCTTAGAAGGTGACTACCTCTTTTTTGTTGAATGTACCTATTTCATATAGTTTTTGAATTTTTGCGACATTAAAAGTGTTTTGCATTCCAATTCTGAATTAAAAGTTTAATATACTTTAAAAATGATTATGGTGGTGATATCTCCAAAGCTACTGTAGTTTTTTAAAATTAAACAAGTGTGATTTGTAGGTGAAGGTACAAGCTTTAAAACGGTATATTACTCTTTAGCAAAAAATATGTTTTTGTATGAGTTTTCTGGCCAAAGAACAAATCCGTCCGGTTTAGCCCCGGTCTCCCCTATTGTTTTACTTTGTTACTATTAGGTTTGTTCTGCTTTTATTTTTTCATTTGTTTTTTTCTAGCTAATTCTCTAAGCTTCATCAATTTATTTTCACGTCAACAATATATTACTTTCCTATGAATTCCCATAAAATTAGGATACTTCTTTCAATCTGAAGAAAACATTTTCCTATCAACATTAATTTTCGTTTTAGTTTAAAAAATAATGATAAAACAGTTAACGAAATTAAAAAAGATATTTAGTATTAAAAGAAATTTTTAAACTTTATAACAAAAATTCGATCGTTTACTAAATATTAGATTCCATGAAATTTCTACAAATATTTATTTGTGTCATTTTTTCAGCAAAGTCTATGAAGAACACAAAACACCAAAAAAAATAACAAAAAAATAAAAGCAGAGTGTTTTGCATTCAAGTTCTAAATTAAAAGTTTAATATACTTTAAAAATGCAATTTCATTGATTTAATTATATAAGGATAATAATTTAAATTCCTTGAATGCTGGAAATGTCAGTTGTAATAAATAATTTCTTATTTTTTCAAGATAAAAGTTTTTTTCTTTTTGAAATTTAGTTGTATATTGTGAAGATATTGAAAAAATTCGATTTTTCATTTTTGAAAAAAAAAAAATTGTTATTCCTCTTTAAGATGTGGGACCCCGATAAATTTCATTGGAAAATAATCTTTAGACTTCTAGAAAAGAATAAAAAAAATAAGAGAAAAATACTGCCGTAGTAAGAAAAAATTACATAAGTGCAATCCCTGTCAAACTGAGAAAATAGAGAAAAACTGTTTGCTTCAAGAACTCCGTTTTAGAAATAATAATTTAATAATTAATTAACACTTCTCTAATGAAATTGTATGCGCTGATTCTAATTTTGCAAAAAAAAATTAATTATTTAAACAAATTCTATGCAAAATGTGACTTACGATGTCTACTTTTTGAAAATATGATGGAAAAACTTACACATAGTCACTTGCGTTGTTTCTCTCGCACGGGCACTCGAGCTAGGCACGACGATCAGAATTAAAAACTTACACATTTTCTATGTCGCTTGGTATGGAGCAGTACATGGTGATGGAAATAAAATTAATAAAATGTAGCTAACATTATAGGCCTACAGTAATATTCATTTGCATAGGGAAATATTATTATTTAGGAAATATTTTTTAAACTGAAAATAATGTATTATATTTAAGTGGTTTTCATTTATTGCCTAGTTATATAGGCAATAAAAACTACTGTATAAATTTAAATTAATCATTCAATGCATTTTAAATCGTATTAGTAAATACCATTTTACTTCTCCGAACATACCCGACAAATAAAGGCGAATGTAACCGAAGTGTAGTTACGTGGTGCCTCGGCCAACTTTACGATAGAAGAACTTACACATGTTTCGGGTAATGCAGATGCGTGGTTTTCATTTCGTACGCAACCGTCGTGCTCGACCATGTGTTCGATTGAAAAAGAACATATACCACTTTGTGTATGTTTTTCCTACGTATTTGATAGTCGAGTTTGATGATTCGTACGATTTTCAGAGCACGCAAAGTACTTCGTATCACTTTTTATCTAGTATTTCTTAATTTTCTTCATATTCCTCGATTTTTAATTATCGTTTTTTGCAGTCATTAATTATTATATTTAATTTTTATTAACACAGTTAAATGCGGTTTTTCTTTCCGAGTTGATTGATACCAAAAACTAAAATTTCACAAAATTGTTAGTTATGTAAGTTTTTTCTTAGTACGGCAGAATAACGATGGGGTTTTTGAGAAAATTTGATTTTAATTTTTTTCGAAAAAAAACCGCCATTTTGTTAAATTTAAATTTTTTTTAATTAAACTTGTGGGACTTCAAAGAACATTTAATCCGGAATGAGGCGCAAAAAAATCCATTACATTATAGACAGTTGCAAGAAAGATACATCAATTTAAATATTAATTACCGTTATTTTCTTCAAATCAGACTTCGCAGTTTTAAAAATTCAAATGCGCCTAACTTCATTAAATAAATTTTTTGGCCAGACGGCAAAACATGTGTCGTCTAAAATTGTGTGAAAAATAATATATTTCCATAGAAAACTATTATTTTGACTTACATATTATAGCCTGTCTGAATGGAAATGGAATGAACCTTCTATAAAATATTTGATAGAATGTTCTATAAAGTTATTCTATATATGAGGCATTCCATGTCAAGTCATCCAGGAGTCTTACGATGTAATGCTTACTTCGATAATTTTTTACTCTTAAACTATTAAACATAGAAATTTGACAAAAAACCTTTTCAAAATGTACCTTGTTAAATTTTTATGTTTAAGAGTAAAAAATTATCGAAGTAAGCTTTACACCATAAGACCCCTGGATGACTTGACATGGATGCCTCATATATAGAATAACTTTATAGAACATTCTATTAAATATTTTATAGAATATAACTGAATATTTCTTAACATCTACAGAAATTTTATAAATTATTTCCAGTCAAATTCTATAGAATATTCTATAGAATGCACTACAATAAAAAGTGAGAATTTTTGGAGTGAGAGTGAAAAATGAGAATTTTTAAGTGAGAGTGAGAGAGAAAGTGAGAATTTTTTGAATGAAAGTGAAATTTACAGTAAGAATGAAAAGTGGAAATTTTTTGAGTGAAAGTGAGGGTGAGAATTTTTTAGGTGAAAGTGACAGTGAAAATTGAGAATTTTTTAAGTGAAAGTGAAAATGAGAATTTTTTAGTGAAAGTGAAAGTGAGAGTGAAAAATGAGAATTTTTGAGTGAAAGTGAGAGTGAAAGTTAAATTGACAATTTTTAAGTGAAAGTGAAAGAGAGAGTGAAAAGTCAAAATTTTTGAGTGAATGTGAGAATTTTTTTGAGTGAGAGTGAGAATATTTTTGAGTGAAAGTTAGAGTGAAAGTGAAAATGAGAATTTTTGAGTGAAAATGAGTGTGAAAGTGGGAATTTTTTGAGTGAAAGTGAGAGTGAGAATATTTTTGAGAGAAAGTGAGTGTGAAAGTGAAAGTGAGAATTTTTTTGAGTGAAAGTGAGAGTAATAATGAAACTGGGGGTGAGAATTTTTTGAGTGAAAGTGAAAGTGAGAGTAAAAAGTGAAAAGTGAGAGCGAAAACTGAAAGTGAGAATTACATGAACGCACCCTAGATGTTTGAATTATTTTTTAATACATTACTTGAAACACTGCAAATGTAAAAAATACTCCAAATTGATTAAATTTTATTAATTTTGACTTATTTTTGTTTCAGTTCAATATGAGTATGTTCAATGACATAGAACGGGGCACAATCTACGATGTTCATTTTTTCTGTGTAGAAAAAATAAGAAACAAAAAACAAGTAGTTTCTTGTAGTAGTAGTAGTAGTAGTAGTAAATGTTTGTTTTATACAAATTTTTATCTCCCTTGAATTTCCAAATTAATTTTATGCATATTAAAGACAATTTTTTATCGTTTTTAAAATCGCTACAAACTTTAAAAATCTTTGTTCTTCAAATTTAACCTGATATCTGCTTTATATGAAACAATTTCAAATAAAATATGAATTTTAAATCAATTTTACTCGTTATTTCGTTTTTCTTTTCTTGTACTATCCTTTATGTTATTTACTTCATATTATTTGCCGCAATCTATTTTGATTTCCCTTTTATTTACGTAATTTGATAATACTTTAGTACGTTTTTCATCCTTTCGATTATATGTGTGTACAATGTGCATTAGGGTGGTTCTTATTTGGGCGATGTTTCCAAATCGAACAATATTAACACGTGCCTCTAGTCGATGGAATTTTTAAATGGAAAATACATGTAATTTTTCGTGGAAATCACAAAAAGTTTTTTCTAGCTTATACAAATTTATTTACAATTCTCTAACTTTAAGTTCTTTTAGTATATGATAAGAGGTAAAACTTCCAATTTTTCAAAATTTTTTTGAAAGTATTTGCTCCATTTACAAGCTTGATGAATATGCCCCTATCACAATAAACAGGACTATATATTAACACTTATAGATGCATATATTTATTCATTCATTTAAATTTGACGAAACACGGTACTAAGAGGTTTTCGGGTCGCTGATTACACAGCCACACAAAAAAATAAAGTGTCTTGATCTGGGGTCAAGACATATGTATTCCGATGTATTTCGATGCGCTGAATCCGAATCCGCCATCAGAATTTGGCCAATGGGTCCTGGTTTCGCCCTAACCTCAAAAAATACCCTAAAATCGTTAAAATGGTCACTTTTGATTTATCAAAATTGAATGTAACCACATGTCGACAATTTTCTATGATCCCTTAATTTAAATAAACTATTCTATAAGCTTTTCAATTGAAAATTTATATAAAACATTAAATATATTGAAACTAACCTGAAAAACACATCTAAGATTCCAAACAAACAAATTATACCATACACAGCGCAATAAAAAAGGTAAGCTCATGAAAGTTACAACTTAGGTGTTTCTATGACTCCTGATTACGAAGCCGGTGTTAGTTTATCAAAATCCAAATTGGCGGATCCAATATGGCAAACAATATAATTAAAATTTGCTTGGATTGGCTTGAAAATTGTTACTCGGAGTTTTTCGGGGTCGCTGATGACGAATCCCATGTCGGTTTCTAAAAATTCAAAAAGGCGGATCCAATATGGCGGTCTTTATTATCAATTTTTATAATCTTAAAGTCTTAGGAAATGTTAGACAATTCGTAAGACTTTAAGATTATAAAAATTTATATGTGACGCGACACGAGAAAAGGGACCTATCGATAAAAAAATCATTTTTGAGTTTTTAGTCGTATTCCATAGATTTTGAGTTGCTCTTTCACGTAAAAAAATCAGAAGTTAAAAATCTGAAATAGTTTTAATAATATAAAGCCTGAAAGTTGAACGTGTCCTCGTAAATACACGTGTTTTCTGTTTATGCCGTCACTTTAAACGCTCCCCCTATAAAATTCTTTTTTGAGGCGATAGGTCCCTTTTCTCGTGTCGCGTCACATATACGATTTGTTATCAAAGGTCCCAAAAAAACCGCGAGTAATAAATTTAAAAAAATTGTTAAAATAATAAAGACCGACATATTGGATCCACCATTTTGAATTTTTAGAAACCGACACGGCATTCGTTATGAGCGACCCCGAAAACCCCCGAGTAACGATTTTCAAGACAATCCAAACAAATTTTAATTATATTGTTATATTTATATTTTTGGAATCTTAGATGTGTTTTTGAGGTTAGGTTCGATATATTTAATGTTATATATGAATTTTCAATTGAAAAGCTTATAGAATAGTTTATTTAAATTAAGGAATCTGAGAAAATTATCAATATGCGGTTAGATTCAATTTTTATAAATCAAAAGAGACCGTTTTAACGATTTTAAGATGTTTTTTGAGGTTAGGGCGAAACCAGGACCCATTGGCCAAATTCTGATGTCGGATTCGGATTCAGCGCATCGAAATACATCGGAATACATATGTTTCGACCCCAGATCAAGACACTTTATTTTTTTTGTGTGGCTGTGTTACGAATCTGAGGTCATTATGAAAGAAATTAAAATTGGCGGATCCAATATGGCGGACATAAAAAATAAAAAGTCATTTAATTGGACTGAAAGTCGGTCCTGGGGGGTTTCTGGGGTCGCTGATTACGAATCCGAGGTTACTTTTAAAAAATTCAAAATGGCGGATCCAATATGGCGGACATAAAAAATAAAAAGTCGTTCAATTGAACTGAAACTCGGTACTCGGAGGTTCTTGGCGTCGCTGATTACAAATCATTTTCAAAAAGGTCATTTTAAAGAAATTCAAAATGTCTGAGTCAATATCGCGGTTATTCTTACTCGTTCTGAGCTTTTCTAAGATTTTAAAAAGAAAATTTTTGAACGCCATTGAAGGCTGAGTATCTCTGCCTTTCAGAAGAGAGAAAATGTTTTCTGGAATTTCATATAAATAGTTGACTAAGAGGTCTTTCTTAGTTTTGATATGTGCCATAAAATAGTGACTACAAACAAGCAAAAAATTAAAAAACGAAAAAAATAAAAACAAAAGAATACGAAAAAATAAAAACAAAAAAATGGAACTAAAATCACTTTTCGTCCTCGCCGCCAGTTCCGGGTAACGCTAAGAACAAGTAGGAATAACCGCGATATTGACTCAGACATTTCGAAATTTTTAAAAATGACCTTTTCAAAAATGATTCGTAATCAGCGACCCCAGAAACCTCCCAGGACCGACTTTCAGTCCAATTAAATGACTTTTTATTTTTTATGTCCGCCATATTGGATCCGCCAATTTTAATTTCTTTCATAGAGTGTTTTCGGCATGTCTACGGATCATGATCCGGATCACTCAGTAACTAATCACAGCATACGAAAAGTGATCCGGATTACTAAGTAACCAATCATAGCATACGAAAAGTGATCCGGATCATGATCCTTGAGCATACCGAAAACGACCATAATGACCTCAGATTCGTAATCAGCGACCCGAAAACCTCTTAGTACCGTGTTTCGTCAAATTTAAATGAATGAATATTATGTATGCATCTATAAGTGTTAATATATAGTCCTGTTTACTGTGATAGGGGCATATTCATCAAGCTTGTAAATGGAGCAAATACTTTCAAAAAAATTTTGAAAAATTGGAAGTTTTACCTCTTATCATGTACTAAAAGAACTTAAAGTTAGAGAATTGTAAATAAATTTGTATAAGCTAGAAAAAACTTTTTGTGATTTCCACGAAAAATTACATGTATTTTCCATTTAAAATTTCAATCGACTAGAGGCTCGTGTTAATATTTTTCTATTTGCTTCAAACTTTCAGGAAAATTTTTTTTTATACCTTGAATTACTTTTTGGGATGAGACCGAAGATTTGGAAACATCGCCCAAATAAGAACCACCCTGATGTGGATATATGTTTCCTCAAAGATCATTATTTTTAGAAACAAGAAAAATATCAATTTTAAATTCGATCAAATTTGGTATAAAGTCAATTTTACTTAGAATATTATAATTTGCAATTTTGTTTGCTAAGAAATATTTCTTGTTTCTTTCTATTTCAGATTATTAAAATAATTCTGATGTCAAATTATTAGATTCATCTTTGTAGTCAAACTATTAGAATAATTTTTACACTCAAATTATTAGAGTAATATTTGTAGTCAAATGATTAGAGTAATATTTTTCATAGTTAAATTACTAAAGTAATATTTATCGTGAAATTAATAAAATAATTGAGGGTCCCGATCAAATAACTCGACCGACGCTCGGAAACACGCGCTAATGCCAGTCAGGTAGCAGTGGACGCCTTTGGGCCTGTCATTGCTACTCAACTGGCATTAACGCTTGTGTCCGAGCGTCGGTCAAGATATTTGATCGGGACTCTCAATTCTAGTTTGCTGTAGTAATAATTGTATTTAAACAAGATGTAGTTTTTAGAATATTCTATTAATTGCATTAGACTCATGAAATAATTAGACAATATTTGAAAATGAGGAAAATCGCGAAAAATTAAAACTAAAGTAATTTACAATGACGGGTTTAATCCCCATAGCGTTTTCAACAGTTGAGCCGGGACACTGTTCTGCGTACGCGTAATCTCTAGGGTAATCTTAATTTTCACACGTTCAACCGTACTTTCTATATGCACGCACACAGATATATATATATATATATATACATATATACTTTAATACTGTATACATATTAGTAAGGTTCTACTTTTATGCAGAAAAATCGGTATTTTTACATTTTTACACATTTTCATTCATTATCATAAAAATTAAATACTGTTCCTGGTATGAAAATGAATCGGATTATGTATATAAAGTATATATTATATCAATTTTTATAAAATTTATCGATATTTTTATTTTTCACAAAAAATTTTAATTTTACACTTTTTTTAATTTTACTTCAAAATAATTACTCTAAACTACCGGCAGAAATTGTCGGTACGAACGACGGGCGAGCTGAGAAAGTTGCTGCCGAAATTAAATTAACATATTTTATTAGTGAAAAATGATAGAAACTTTGTTCTTGGATTGTTCGAAAGCTAATTAAATTCTGCGTCGTTTGGCATATAAATGAAAATTATTTTATATTTTTGAGAGATTTTATCACCTAAGAGATTTTGAAAAAAAAATTGATTAATTCATCTATAATTTTGGCGGTGATACATACTTATTGCACTCTCGCTGCTCACCTGGTTCGTTGCGGCAGGGCCAAATAAGCAGCACATAGAGTCTCATACCTGAAACCCTTTTTAAATTTTTTTAAGTTTAGATTTAATATTCATCACAAATTTGATAATTGTTAAAGTAAATTATTATATATTTATATAAATAAGTTATCATTTTACAAACTTTTATGATAGAATAAGTATATAATTTACAGTAATAAAATAATTGATTATTGCAATTAAATAAATATTTTTATTGTAGAAAAAAGTAATGGAAAAACACTATGATATTTAATGTTTTTTATGATAATAAAATTGAAAATAATTTTTAGAGTTTATAAATTAATTAATTTTATTAATATCTTCTTTTCAGAAAATTAATGTTATTAGAGAAGTGAAAATTTGTACGTAGAAAAAAACTGAAAACTAAACGTTTTTCCCAAAATAAGCAACTATTTGACCATGAAAATTTGTAAAACGATAACTTATTTATATAAATATATAATAATTAACTTTGAAAATTATCAAATTTTTAATGAATATTAATTCTAAAGTTAGAAAAATTTTAAAAAAAGGCTTTAAGTATAACCCTCTCTATATGCCGCTTATTCGGCCCCGCTGAACGAACCAGGTGAGTAACGAGAGTGCAGCAATAAGTGTTTATCACCGCCTAAATTTTTGAAAAACATGCTTGGATATTTTTCTAGATATTTCAAAAAATGTTTAACGGATTTTTATTTTTCAAGGCTTAAATAAAAGCTGAGACTTTAAAGATTATGTTGCGAACATGGTGCACAAAAATAGATAAATTAATCAATTTTTTTTCAAAATCTCTTAGGTGATAAAATCTTTCAAAAATATAAAATAATTTTCATTTATATATTAAACGACGCAGAATTTAATTGGCTTTCGAACAATCCAAGAACCAAGTTTCTATCATTTTTCATTAATAAAATATGTTAGGGGGACATTCTAGTTCAAAGTGTTATAAAAATCGATTTTTTTTTGTATTTATTTTCGGATTTCTTATATTGTCAAGAATTCACACAAAAAACCCAGTCTCATTTTTGTTGCATCTCAAAATGAGACTATCTTAAACGCCATAAAACGTGGCGCCACCTAAGAGTCTCATTTTTGTTGCAACTCAAAATGAGTAGCGTACCCTACTCATTCTGAGACTAGGTTTTTTCAGTGAACAAAAAACAAAAAAACATTTTTGCAAATTCTTAAAGAATTTATTTATTACATGTAAAGAAATTTTTTAAATAAATGTCATGGTTATTTTAATAATATATCTTAAAAAAGCTTTCTTTTTGCCTGTTTTGAACTGGAATGACCCCTTAATTTAATTTCGGCAGCAACCTTTCTTAGCTCGATCGTCGTTCGTACCGACAATTTCTGACGGTAGTGTATAATAAAAGATTAAGCAATTGGTATAATTATGTTATATTAAGAAAGCTAAATGTTAATGGAACTTGTTTCAGTAATTAAATATACCCATAATACTTTTACATTTAGTGAAGATTATTAATTAGTTTGAATTTTTTTCACTTTACAAAAATATTTTCTACATAATTTATCTGATACTGTTATATCGCACTTAGAAAAAAGTAATCTTATATTTAGAACTCATTTCTTCTAATATTCTTCTCAATTGAGCCGTTGGATCAACTAACTCGCACGACGCTAAGAGCCACGCGCTAATGCCAGTCGGGTAGCAGTGACATGCCTAGAGGTTCTCACTGCTACCCGACTGGCATTAGCGCGTGTCTTCGAGCGTCTGGCAAGTTATTCGATCCAAGGCCGCAATTTTATCCTCTTAAAACACATCTATTCCACATAAATGTAGAAAATTTTTATTCTTTTGTGGTTAATAATAAAACAAAACAATGTTTTTGAAACTCTAATGTCAAAAGAATTGAATTTAAATGAAAAAAATAAATGCATCTTCTTAAATAAAGTTTAGTCTTTTTAGAGTGCTTATTATAAAATTAATAATTATTCTCATTTAAAAAAATTGTTTAAACTATTTACTTGTGCTGCGTGAATATATATTTTTTAACGTAACTACATTTCAAGAAAAGAAAAACAATTTAGGAAAATTTATAAGGAAAATTGTAACATATTGCTGAGCAATTATTTTCGATTAGATCAAATGAAGATAAGAATAGTGTAAGAGAAAGCTTTTGGAGGAGGAGAAAGAGGAGGGAAAAAGGGAGACTTTAAAATACGATCGCCATTACTTTGCGAGCACCCAAGACCCCTAGGTAAAACGGACAGGAGAAAATTAATGCGAAAAGACAAAGCGCAGAGGTGCGATGAAGCGTCTTTCCTTTTCGATTTCCCCATGAGATCTTCTTACGTTTTCCATCTCTGATCCTCGTTACGGTCTTAGAAAAGCTCCTTAATCAGTTGGCTGAATTTTTCCCTTAAGTGGTGATTCTTTTGTCTTACCTCTCTCTCCCCCTTTCTTTAATCTTTTCTTATTTCTATAATACTTCAAATAAGGAAATATTCTGTCAGAATTCAACTTTTTTACAGACGTTTCGATCAAACGAAAATTTTGAATTTGTCTTCAATTGTTTAACAATTAACTTTCTATTACTGAAGGACGAAATTCGCAAGAATTTTGATAAAATTGAAAATCATGTTCTTTTATTAAAGTCTTTTTTTTACTACCGAGTATTGTCTGACTGCAATCTAGATTTCACTACTTGTTTATTATTTGTGCAGAATGAAGAATTCAGTTTGATCGTAAATGACCTATATTACTGAAAAACATTTCAGTTCTATTAACTTACAATACAAAAACGAGTAGGGGAGAGTGGTTAAATGAAAAGTGACAAGTTATATTTTAAAAAAAGATTCAATTTACCTAAAACTCGTTACTCTGGGGTTTTTGGGGTTGCTGATCACGAATCCGATGTCAATTTTTAAAAATTCAAAATGGCGTATCCAATATGTCGGGCAAATTTAAAAAAAAAATGATTTGATTTGCCTGAAACTCGTTGCTTGGGTTTTTTAGTCGCTGATTACGAATATCATGTCAGTTTTTCAAAAATTAAAATGGCGGATCCAATATGGTGGACAACTTTTTAAAAAAATGATTTATTTTGCCCGAAACTCGTTGCTTGGGGGTTTTCGGGGTGGCTGATTACGATCTCATGTCAGTTTTTCAAAATTCTGAAGTGAAAATATCAACCATTAAGATTTGTTATATATGAGGGACAAAATAAATGAAATCGGCCACTTGAAAATATTTTGTCTTCAATTTTTAAGTAATTTATGATTTTCGGTAGATGTACGAGAACATTTTTACCCCCAACAATATTTTTCAAAAAAAAAAAAATTATTTTGGAAGTAATCACGTGTAAAAGTTTTGGATCATTTTATTTTCGTTTTCTTATTACTTTAAAACAAATAGAGATAATTAAGTAAACTTTTTTTAAAAAATGAAGCCTAAAGTTTATATTTTGAAGATAAAATAAAGCGATTACTAAAAAATAAATTACTATATGATACTATCACTCGGTTGTTTTTAATAGTTACTAAACACTGAATTTAACGATCATTCTGAGTCAGGTGTTTGAAAAGAAACAAAAAATATTGTTTAACGTTTCGACAGCGCGGCTGCCCTCTTCAGAAACTATAACTTGTTTAACAAAAAATAATAATTAAATTAAATTACATTATTAAAAAAAAACAGAAAACTAATAATTATAAAAACAGTTTTTTTACCGAAAAATACAATAAAATTTGAAAAACGTTCCAAAGGAACGTTAAACAACATTTGTTGTTTCTTTTCAAACACCGGACTCGGAATGATCGTAAAATTCAGTGTTTAGTAACTAAAAAATAAATTTTTTTAACTGTTATAAATTTGCAAATTGAAGATTGTTCTAAATGTTTTTGAAAGATTAAATTACTATGTATTAAAGCGCAATTTTCCAAAGATTAATTTTAATAAAAGAAAAATGATTAACCTTCAATTTTATAGAAATTGTGTAAAGTTTTCTGTCAAAATGCAGACAAAAGTAGAATCTTGTTTCTGGAAACAGATAAAATGCCTAGTTTCGAGAGGCATCCACTAGAACAACCTACTAAAAAAACTAAGGTCAAGCATAGTCAAAGTGACTAGAAAATTAGTTAATGTGGATGAGAAAAATAGTCAAAATGACTAGGATTCTTAATCGAATTTCTATTATCCGATAACAAACAAAAAGTAGAGTTTAAACAAAAATTAGTAATATTTAGAACACATTCACAATTCATCTTATATAAATACGTCTTAGAATTAACACAAACTTATGAAATAAATATTTAACACGTAGGGGCGCGAACACCTAACACTAACGCATACGCACATTGAAAACCCGGAACGCTAACCACTACACTACACACGCACGTGTTGTTTATTAGAATTTCCAGTCAAAATGTAATATTTAGCCAGATATTTTATTTATTTAAAAATACAATTTTACTTGCTCGTCAAGAACTATTCACTTTTCTTTATTTATGACATTTATATGTTATTAGTAATTAATAAAAAATTAACTAACAATAAATTATCACATTAAAATGCAAGCATTATTATAACGTTACAACACTTAAGCACACTTATTAAAATACTAAAAAAATTTTGATTCCACTTGTGTGGAATTTCAGACTTTTTAGGTTAACTATAAAGTTTGAACAAATTAAATTATTAAATATATAATAGCTTAATTTTAATTATCTGTTTCGATTTACTCGACGAAAGCGGCAAATTTGAAATAAGTAGAAAATATATTTTTTGCTCAAAAAATAACTACAATTATCAATTATAAAAATCGTTTTACGAAATAATAAACATGAATCACAAAAGACACAGAGATGAATAGTGTCAAAAAATAAATAGACGCATGTGCAGTTCAAAAAATTTTCAAAATAACTAATTATCCTAGTTGATTTGACTAGGGAATACAGAGTTACTTTTATAAAGTTTGAATTTATGGAATATATCAGGGGAACTGGTTGAATTTACTGGGAATCCTAATGAACTTTACTAGGTTAATATTAACCCTAGGTTTATAGTTAATAATACCATAAAGATTTTTTTCAGAGTATAAAATTGAAGGTTACTCATTTTTCTTTTTTTTTAATTAACCTTTGGAAAATTGCGCATTAATACATGGTAATTTAATCTTTCAAAAACATTGAGAACCATCTTCAATTTGCAATTGTTTAGAAGAATTGTTAGTAACAATTTAAAAAATTTATTTTTTAGTAATTGCTTTATTTCATCTTCAAAATATACTTCAGGCTTCATTTTTAAAAAAAGTTTATTTAATTATCTTTATTCGTTTTAGAGTAATAAGAAAACGAAAATAAAATGATCCAAAACTTTTACACGTGATCAGGGGAGGGTGGAGCAAGATGGAGTACTTTAGGTTTAAAGATTAAAAAACGAAAATTATTAAATATAGGGGAGGATGGTCCCATACCGACCCCCTAAAGTGCGAAGGCTAAAAATGTGCCAAAAATGTGTTTCTTTGTTTTCCTCAAAATTTTTTTTAATAAAGGAACTATTTTTCAATGTTTTCTGGCGATTGCCGAGGTTTCTAATTGTTATAAAAGATCTAAAGAAAAAGCAAAAATTTGCGTTTTTAACTTTCTCAAAACGGGTGGTCTGAAACCGACCCCAAGTTTTTTGGGGAGAAATCTCAAGAAAAATTAAGCTATTAAATTCTAATTGGAATTAAAATAAACTTCAACAGTCTGTAATGAACTATTAAATTATTTTGACTCAATTTAAATACGTTTTTGGACCTTTTTCTGAACAAAAAGGTAAATAAATGAATCATTAGTAACTTTACTCTGAAATTATTTATGTCTATAAGTTATGTTGACATAGTTAAACTTGAATTAATATTATTATACTTTATTTGAATAAATTTTAAGGCCGTCTTTAAAATGATAATAAATATAAATTGTTAAACAGTGTCTAAATTTCCAATATAATAACAGCAATGTTTTTGCCTGTTTTAATTTTCGCCCTATTTTTAGTAAAATATATACACTACCGTCGGGAATTATCGGTACGATTGACTTGCTGGCAGTGAAAAGTCAGCGCTGACTTTAAATCAAGATATTTAATTGTAGGGAAAAGATAGAGATTTCAGACCTAGACTGTTTTAAAGCATATTAAATTCTGCGTCTAATGACAATTAATTTGAATTTTTCTAAACATTTGAACAAATAATATGATATGAAAAGTTACGGAAAAAATTTCAATAATTTTTCCATTTTCGTACATCAAGTTTGAACCCCTGCACATTTTTTAATAATGTATTGAAAATTTTGAAATTTTAGCAGCATAATCCTTCAATCCTCAGCTTCAATTTAAGCTTTTGAAAGTTAAAAAATATTAACTGATTCATGAAATATCTTAAAAAATGTGAGAGCATGTTTTTCTATTAGTCAATCATTGATGAACATCTCTCGTTCTCTCACCTCCCTACTCTTTCGTTTCCCCAGGGCCGAAATGTCAGTTGAGCAGGGCCTTTTTTGAAACTTGAAATAATATTAAAGATTTATTATTATTATTATTGTTATTATTATTTTCATTATTATTATTCTTATTGATATTATTTTTATTATTATTATTATTAATATTATTTTTGTTATTATTAAATTAAAAGTGAATATACAACATTAAAGAATTATTATTAGGGAAATAATTATTGAGGATTTCATTTTTTAAATAATCTTTCTTCTCAAATATTTTCAATTTTAAAATTAATTTATTGAAAATTATTAAATTATTTTATTACTTATGAAAATAATTGAATTCTTTTGAAATTTTTTTTTAAATACAATAGAGTTTCTTTCTTAATTTTTGTTAAAAAAAATTAAAAGTAATTGGATTTTAGGAACAATGAATTTAATTAATTACTATTTATAAAAATAAATAATTTTCTTGAAGAATGTTATTAGTAATGAAAATAATTTAACTCTTGCGAACAATTATAATAGACATAAAAATAATAATAATAATAAAAATAATAACAATAATAATAATAAAAATAATAAGGTGTCTACTCAGCGATCATGGCCCGAAGTTTACTTCTGGTCCATGGGAGAGATACACCGACCTCCGAGGTCCGAGTAATGCTTCGGCTGAATCTCTCACTGGTTCCGATCATCAAGCGCTTTCGAGCGTGAGGATGATGGCCAGTGGCCCAAGGATGCAGGAGGGCAACAACGCGTTGGCAGTTCCACAGATCATCGTGGAGAAGGTGGAGAGACGAGGTAGTACCAGCAGTGTGACAAGTCAGGCTAGCTGCATTTCTGTTTTCAGTAATGCTTCAGCGAATGACATTGCAAGCTGCAACAAGGACCGAGATGAATGCATAAAGCTGCGGGAGGAAGAGGCGACATGCATTCTAGCAATGGAAGAAGAGATCAGTAAGATGATAAAGTCCTGCGAAGTCCAGAGAAATGTCAATATGACAATCAAGGATGGACTTAAAAGCATGACATCGCTCATACAGGAGATCAAGATGAAGCACGCAGCGGCTACAAAAAAGGACGAGTGTTTCTACCAGGGATTGACCTGGTCGGAAGAAGCTAGACAAGATCGTAGAGTTAGAAGAGATCGTTGTAACGCAATTGTGCTAAGAAACGTTGTCTTGGATGCTCAGAAGCGGAAGAGAAGCGATCCTGAGCTTACGAAGGATCCAAAAAGGAAGAAGGAGGAGAGACCTCCCAAAAAGACTGCAGGCAGGGGGACCAAAACGGTACCAAAGCCAGTTCCAGAAAAGAAGGGAAGAGCCACAGTCATCGTCAAAGTGTCCGAAGGAAATACTTTCGCTGACGTGCTGGCGAAAGTTCGAAGAGAAGCTGACCTGGAGGCCAGCCAGACAAGGGTTGTGGGAGCTTTACCCACAAAAAAGGGAGACCTTCTCATTAAAATTGGAAGGTCTTCAAACAAGAAGCTGTTCACCGAGGAGGTGACTAAGGTGATCGGTGACCTGGGTAAGGTGCAGATGGCGGACCGGCAAGCTACGCTGGAGGTCCGCGATATGGATGCCCTTACCGAACAGAAGGATGTCAAGGAGGCCCTGGACAAACTATCTACGGTTCCAGCAGGAAGCAGGAAGGTGACGGTCCTCGGACCAAATAAGCGAGGCATGAAGCTCGCTGTCGTGGTCACCACCCAGGAGGACGCTGCCAGATTGGAGAAGATGGGGCACATTAAAATCGGTTTTGTGTCCTGCAGAATCAGTAAGAGAGTTATGGTCACAAGGTGTCACAAGTGCCTTGACTATGGCCATATAGGCAGAAACTGCCAAGCAGTAGATAGGTCGGCTGCGTGCTTCAAGTGCGGAGAAGCTGGCCACAAGGCAGCAGATTGTAAGAAGAGCCCATGCTGCTTCTTATGCAAGGCGAAGTTCGGCGAGGAGGAGAGTATCCAACATGTCGCCGGATCAGGAGGATGCAAGGTCTTCAGATCTGCCCTAGAGGAAGCCAAGAAGACTTTGTCAAGGACAAGAAGAAAATAAGGCCAGAAGAAGAGCGGCACGGAAGAGTCGCGTATGCGACTAAGTGGGACCATTCATCTACGAAGTCTGAAGCCACTGGGTAGTTCCGTAGGTGAATAATGGGTCTAATATAAATGGGTTTTTAACATGGTATGGTCGATGTCAGTCCTGATGTTTAAACAGCAGGCAATCGACTGAGTCCTGTATGATTCAATTTGTAACAAATTGTTTCTCTATAAAAGATTTTACTGTTTTCATAACCTTTCCAATTGGATTTATTCGGTTGTAAAGTTTATGTTAACTACCCTGCAGAAAGCTAAAAAAAATAAATAAAAATAATAAATCTTTAATATTATTTCAAGTTTCAAAAAAGGCCCTGCTCAACTGACATTTCGGCCCTGGGGAAACGAAAGAGTAGGGAGGTGAGAGAACGAGAGATGTTCATCAATGATTGACTAATAGAAAAACATGCTCTCACATTTTTTAAGATATTTCATGAATCAGTTAATATTTTTTAACTTTCAAAAGCTTAAATTGAAGCTGAGGATTGAAGGATTATGCTGCTAAAATTTCCAAATTTTCAATACATTATTAAAAAATGTGCAGGGGTTCAAACTTGATGTACGAAAATGGAAAAATTATTGAAATTTTTTCCGTAACTTTTCATATCATATTATTTGTTCAAATGTTTAGAAAAATTCAAATTAAATGTCATTAGACGCAGAATTTAATAAGCTTTAAAACAGTCTAGGTCTGAAATCTCTATCTTTTCCCTACAATTAAATATCTTGATTTAAAGTCAGCGCTGACTTTTCACTGCCAGCAAGTCAATCGTACCGATAATTCCTGACGGTAGTGTATGTAGTTTCTATTTGAACTAAAAAAATTCCAAAGAAATAGTGAAATTCGATAATTTTGAGTGATAAAAACAGAAAAATCATTTTTTTGAAAAAAATTAATGACTTTAACTGGTTCTCAAAATTGTTAAAAAAAATGTTTAAAAATTTTTTTTTTAGTTCAAATAGAAGAGAGATTAATACTGAGTAAAACAAGACATCATTCATTAAAATCGGTCCAGGCGTTTTCTGTCAATCCTGCCCACGAGTTAGTAAATTTCGTAAAAAGTGAAATTCGAGAAATCGCGCTTTAACTTTCGCGCTACCGACGGGCCACCCGGTAGGTGGCCAAGCAATTATTAATGTTATAAATCTGCTCGAATTTTGCATAAAAAATCGCGATTTTAAGTCACTGAACAAAATTTTATCTACTTTCGAAAAAAAAAATTTTTTTTTACATTTCCTCTAGTTTATTTATAACAATTCAACAATTGGTTGTAACTTTCAATGTTTTTTAACTTAACTTTTTACACTCGACAAAAATCAACGAAAAACTTGAAAAATAATTTAGATTGGCCTCTAAAATTTTAGGTACATAATCTTGGATGTATTTTCTAAAGATTTAAGCAAAAAAAAATCGATTTTTTTTACCATGTAAAGTAGGCTCCCCCCTTAAGAAACATAAGGGGGTCAGTATGGTACGAGGAGTCGGTATGGGACCACACTCCCCTATACTTTATTATTTTTTTAATAACCATCTTCGGTAATCAGTCGTTCGTAAAATAGGCGAACACACGCAAAAAAAATGGTTTGGTCAAATTGACTAAACTAGGTTTGGTTGAAGAAACTTTGGTTAATTGAAACAAAGGACAGGTTGTCTAAACCGAACTAGTTCAGTTGTGTTAATCAAATTGTTCCGGTTATATGAAAACCAAACACATTCATTTGTTACTTCATAAACATTACTTCATATATGTTTTTAAATTCTAAACTGTCACTGCAGTTAACAGAAAAATCACTAATTTCAGTCAAGAATATACTCTTGACAGTTTACCTTTCTCAGTTTATAAACCTAAAATATTTAAATAAATAAATTTTCTTATTTATTCGACTTAAGTTAGGTTTCTTTTATTACTAAAATTATTTGATTATTATGCTTTATTATTATCTAACTGCTTCTGAAAAGCTAAGTATAAAAAATTATAATTTATAACTTTTTCAACATTATAATTTTTTAACCTTTTATTATACTTATTTATGTTTCTTGTCATTCACAAAAACCTCTTAATATTAGAATCTTTCAAAATTTTTATAATGTAAAAAAGAAAAACAGGCTTTTAATATTATTTGTAGTTTTAATAACCAAGATTCTTTAACCTATTTTTAAATTAATGCCTAATTCAAAGAAAAAATTAAAACATAAAAATTGAATTTGGTTTTAGAATAACAGTTAGTTTACTTAATGAAACCAAAATAAATGGAACCGAATTTGTTTGGTTGCTAGAAACCAAGTGTTCGGTCAGTCCTATTTTAACGAGAGAGTTCGGTTGTGACAAACAAATTTTCTGTTAAACCAAAAAAAAAAATTTTTTTGCGTGCAAAGGCCATTTGTTTCTTAAAAAGCTTATAATTAATAAAATAGAAATAATTGCAAATA
Organism: Leptopilina drosophilae; assembly: GCA_032873175.1. Lineage (NCBI taxonomy): Eukaryota > Metazoa > Arthropoda > Insecta > Hymenoptera > Figitidae > Leptopilina > Leptopilina drosophilae. The sequence continues at coordinate 25,122,047 of CM065479.1, read as the reverse complement.
TCAAGAAAGTAACCTATTTCTGTCGACAAATTTCGTCATCGACACCCCAGTGTGCAAAGTTACAGAGTAATTCGACGCCTCCCGTCAATATAATGCTTTTTGAAAAACTAATGCAAGATCATCCTTATTCAACTTTAGTGCAATAAAATGCTTATTCAAAATTCTATGCGAAACAATTGCCACTGACAGAACCATAAATGTAACCCTAAAATTTTTTTTCTAATATTAAATTACAATTATATATCTGAGAATAAAAAATACTTTTAAATAATAGATAGTCACTGAAATTCTTAGATATATAATTTTAATTTAATATTAGAAGAAAGATTGATGGTTACATTTATAATTCTATCAGTGGCAATTGTTTTGCGTAGAATTTTGAGTAGGCATTTTATTGCACGAAAACTCCAAAAGGCATTTTATTGCACTAAAGTTGAATAAGGATGATCTTGCATTAGTTGTTCAAAAAGCATTATATTGACGGGAGGCGTCGAATTCAATAACTATTCCAGATCAAAAAGAACAAGTTCTGTATCTGGTGAGGAACAGGCAGATCAAAATGTAGTCCCCCTGGAGGCACAAAATAGGAACAAAAGTCTGTAACAATTCTAGAACATTGTTTTAGAACAAATATATAACAATTCCATAACAAAAACGATTAATCATAAATAATACCCAAGCAGAAATTTAATAGTTGCATAGAACAAATAAATGTTTATGAGTATGAATAAAAATATGAATAATTAATAGAATATCTTTTTTGCAATAAGTTTATAATAATATATCATTAATAATTAATTCATTAATAATAATATCATTGTTAATAATTAGTTGAACTTATACTTTATGTAACAATATTCAGAATTATACACAGAACACTTAAAACTAAGAATGAAAAATTTCAAACGCACGGGGGATCGAAACCTAGACCTAGAGGACACAAGTCGTTTACGTATCCGCATAGCCACTCAAGCTTGGAAGTGATTTTACTTCAACTTCTTTTTGAATTGAGGAACCGTTATGTGCAGCGCTAAAATTATAAATTGAAATGTAACATACTTATTAAAAAAATAACTATAATATATGGGACACTCCAGGCCAAATCAGAAATTATTTTGCTTTAGCATCTCAAATTTTTTTTAAACATTTTTTTTCTTTTAGCACTCTTTGAAATGAGCTACTTTGAATTTTTTCAAATTTTTTCATAAAGTGGTTCAGGAGATACAGATTTATGAAAAATGACGTTTTTTAAGTAAATTTTTTTTATATGCTTATAACTCGGTCAAAAATTGATCAAATTAGACGTTTTTATAATTTTTTGTAAGAATCTTCCACTAAATTAACAATTTTTAAACCTTGTCCGATTATATATATATAAATTTTTTTATTACAAAGAATAATATATAATTATGCTACAAATAATAACAAATTTTAATTAATTAGTTAATAATAATACTTTATTATTATATTTTTATGATATACCTATTAATTAATAATTGATAATAAATTAATTAAATATTTGATGTTATTGTTGGTGAATAATGTTTTTAAAAATTTTGAACATTTATGCAAGCTGACAGTGAAAAATTATTTAGTTTTTCACGAAACATCGATAAGAGTCTTTCTAAGTATCTAAATTCAAAAGATTTTTTGTAATTCATGCAAAAACGCGGCTGCACTCTTAAATTAAGATACAAGATTTTTGTATCCTTTAACATTATAACAGACAGTGCTGAATTTAAGACCGATCTTAAATTAAGATTTACTGTGTTAGTTTTGTTGATAGCAAAATTTTCTCTTGTCGCATTTTGTCCTACACTTGTAAAAAACTTTTATAAAATTTAATAATAACATCTTTCCGTGTAGTGAAAATAAACACGAGTTTATAGTGAAAGAACAGTTATATTAAATTTTTGTATCAGTGTTCTAGAACACTGTAGGAACAATGTTACTTCAAAATTCTATAACTAATTTAGAACAAATGTTACATGTCTGTTATAAAACAGATACAGAACAACTGTTCCAGATCAAATTTAGAACAAAGCTCTAGAACTGTTCTATAATAAAATTGTTACACTTATTCTAGAACACTGTTCTTTTTTTGATGTAGAACAGTTATAGTATGTGCACACTGGGACTAAAGCACAACTGCAGTGAACCCATTGGCTGCAGACAGAACAAGCAGCCCAGCCTTCATTTGAGTCTAAATAATAACCAATACAGTAGAGACAAGGTGTATGAACCACTTTACCATCGCTAATTCATGATTTAACCTTACAAGCTTTCTTCTTTTTGGTTATTCTTATTTTATTCAGTCTTGATTTAAGTATTTTTCTTAACCTCTTCTATTTCTCTTTTCTTTTGCTTCATTTGTGAACCTCGTCTTTCCCCATTTTCTCCTCCCCCATCTTGCCCCCACCTACGAAATTGAAGAAAAAGATTAATTACTATACCAAAAAAAAGTAAACTGGAACTAAGTACAAAATATTCTAGACTATTTTATTTAGTATATATTCTAAAACTTTTAGTATATTTCCAAATCAAATTTTTAATATTAGTAGATATTCTTAAAATTAAGTAAAGCATTCTATTCTTCATACTAAAATATTTTCATCAATAGGGAAAGAATATAATACACTTCACATTAGAATATATAGGGGAGAGTGGGTCAAACCGGGCCCCCTAACGGTGTTTTGACTCTTGTGACATCTATACTTTATCTTTTATTGTTTAGTAGCTGTGTTTACTTTAAAAAATTTTGCAAACGGTCCGGTTTGCCCCACCCCCTGGGGTAAACCGGACCCCCCCATGGGGCGAACCGGACCGTTTGGTTTTTTATTTATAATATTGCATTTACATAATCTACAATAATAAAAAACATAATGAATCATGTAAACAATAGTTGTAGTAATGAATATAATAATTCGGGATTGAATTTTAATTAAATAAAATTTTTTTTTAATAAAGAAATAAAAATGTTTGTCATTATCAGAGAAATAATATTGAAGGGTCCAATTCTCATTAAAAGACAATTATTGTTCATTGTAAGTAAATATTTTAATGAAAAAAACATTTTATTTAAAAATAATTTTTATGAAACTTTTATTCAATGGAAATATCCTATGACCGGTTTGCCCCACAGGCTCATTTTGAGAATAAATATTTGTCAAAAAGAAGCGCTTTGCAAATTCATCAAAGTTTTTGTGGTGAATATTCCTGATCTGTATACCTTCAAAACCCAAGACCTAATATTTGGTTATATTACACGATTTCCTCAAAATTTCCTTAAGAAAAAATTCGGAAAAGTGTAGAAAAAAACTAAAAAAAAACTTTTGCTCCCAGCGTTGCATAAACAAAAATAAAAAATGTCAAATTGAAAAAATAAGGTATACAACACAAGGTTGTTTCAAATTTCTAAATAGCACTTTTGACAATTTCGCCATTTTGGAAATATTGAAATATTGACCCACCGGTCCGGTTTGCCCCACTCTCCCCTATACTTGATGATTAGGTGAATCCCCTCTAATGTGTAGAATATATCCTTGGCACCTATTTTAGGGATATGTATTCTTCATGTTAGTGGGAGTTACTATGTTTCAGTATATTATTTTTTTGGTGTACAATTTACGATTCAACAAAGAAAAAATACATATTCTTCCCTTCTCCTGTAACTCTTTCCAGTTAGAAAAAAATTTATGCAGTTCATTAACCGCTATTATTAAGTAATAAACACCTATTAAAAAATGTGAAAAATGATAAGAAAATCGTCAAAAACAGTTTTTTTAGTAAAAAAACTAAAAGATTTGTTCTCATGGCTTTTAAATTTTGTAAACAAGAAACTATCGTCTCGATGTAGTATTATGCAAACAAAATCGCGATTGGTTAATTCGTTTGTTAAATAAGGCCAGCACCCCGTCTTGCCCCACCCTCATCTACTTCCAAAATAAAATATTTTTTAAAAAATATTATAAGGGGTCAAAATGTACTCGTATATCTACCGAAAATCATAAATTACTTGAAAATTGGAGACAAAATTTTTTCAAGTGGCCGGTTTCACTTATTTTATCCTATGAAAAAGTTTGTAGTTTAAAAATCGTTTAAAATAAATTAATAATATTCAATCGCAGAAAAAACTACTTCTTGTTTGTATTTGTAGTCTCATACAACAAGAATTAAATAAATTTTGACATAATATTCCATATGTTATGTATAGTTATTTGATATTTATTAAGTATTAAGTAATAAGTATCAATGGGCTTACAAGAAAAACGCCCTTCCGTACAAAGCACTAATACTACAATACGCTTGTTCTTTAACATTTAAGTATATCCACAAGTGGAGGTCGGTCAAAGACTGTCGAAAGTATACATATACAAACTATACAAACTAAACGGAATAAAACAAAAGGGAATACATACACATACACCTAATTCATCGAGATCGCATCGTTTTCATCAGCAGGTAAAATTGATAGCAACAATTTAATAAAACGTTTAATATTATATACACTAGTAGATGACAAAAAATTCAACCAATCCGAAAATTGAATATTATCCATGCTCTGAGAAAATACCGGGAAGGCGTTCACCCACAAATGGACACAACCAGGACACTCAACCAAAATATGGAAATGGCTTCCCCTCTCCCCGCGACAAACCCTACACAATTCGTCAACCCGAAATGTATAACACGACTTACCCAAAAACAATCTGCAAACATATTTATTTAACAATCTAATTTGAGCCTTTATAAAATAGAGGGAGTCTAGAAATCAAATAACCCTGAGCTCCACGAGAAACGGTCAAATTAGGATATATCAAAAGGCTTTTTGATAACAAAAGCCTCGCTCTATCACGCTTTACAAGAAACCGTTCATATTTCACAAGAGTTGAGACCCTTAGTGTACCAATAGTATCCAAAGAAAGGGAGGACCACATCTCGTTCAAATCGCTATTCACGAAGAAATTCCGAATATGCGAAAACCAGTTAAACCTTGAGTCGGGAACCCTCAAAGCCCGCACCCTCAATCCTTCGAAGCACAATCTGGGGTACCTTGAATTATTCATTAACGAAATTTTATAAATCCAGTTAAGTGTGATCGATAAGATTTTGTGTGCAATGTGAAGAGTCCCAGATTCCCATCTAACATCATAATTCGGGGTGTTGATAGGTAAAAATAAAAGTTTCTTCAGAAACGCGAGCCGGACACCCTCCAGATCCTCCAAAAATTTAAATCCATAAATAATTACTCCGTATAACAAAACACTTAGGGACAAAGAATCAAACAATTTTAAGTAGGTGTTCCACGTGTCTGCTCCCAATGAATTTACTGTTCTCAGAACACCCCCCGCAGCCGAAATAGCCATCTCCGATGCTCGATTTGCAGCCGGGAGAAAGGAACCAGATCCCGAAAAAAGCACACCCAGATAACAGTACTCACTCACAACTTCAATGCGATCAGTTACTCCATATTTAAAAGATTTAAATCTGTTTGCTTTGGCGTTTCCAGATTTAGTAAAAATAACAATATTAGTTTTGCGCGTATTGACCGTGAGTTCGTTCTCTGAACAATAGGCATAAAGTGTCTCTAGTTTTTTGTTTAATTCTGTAGGAGAGTCCGCCAGAAGGACGTAATCGTCCGCATACCCCAACATCAATAACTCAGTGGAATTATTAATAGAAAGCCCCTTGCATCCTTTAGTTAAAAAATATTTTTCGATATCACAAATGAATAAAAGAAAAAGGTAGGGACTCAAAACCTCCCCCTGTAGGACTCCCCGATTAATTTTAACATAATTAGTACTACCCTCATTTGTTTTAATACAAGTAAAAGCATTTTCGTAGAAGTCTTGCAAAATATTTATCATTTTTGCACTCAAACCCAACTTTCTCAACTTACGCCAAAGAAGCTGGTGCGAAACAGATGGAAAGGCTCCCTTGAAGTCGATGAAAGCCGCGTATACAACCGCCCCCGGGTTATTCAGGTGTATGTGAATGATTGACAGGAGAGTGAAGAGATTGTCAAGACAACCTCTGCCCCTCCTGAAACCGGACTGGTAGTTATTTGATATGATATTTAGCACTCTCTCAAAAAATACGATATATAGTCCAGTCGCCCTGTGTTTTTACGTGCCAAAATTGATACTTGAAGTCTGATTGTGGATTCATATAGTGTGGGGTAAGTAGTATGAAGATGTATATGTTCCCCACTCGAGATTTTTTAAGCTGCGCGTTATAAACAATTTTGAAGGTGCCGAAAAACAGTTTTCTGATGACCGTTCTTTCCCCTATAATTTGATGGGAAAGAACGGTTATCAAAAAAGTGTTTTTCGGCGCCTTCAAACTTGTTTATAACGCACAGCTTAAAAAATCTCGAGTGGGAAACATATACATCCTCATACTACCACCCCACACTATATGAATCCACAATCAGACTTCATGTATGAATTTTGGCAAAAAATGACCACTTTTTTCACAGGGCGACTGGACTAATAAGTTCTTTCAATAATTTGTTTCTTCGCTATTATAATAATTTTTTCAAACCTAAGTGTACGAAAAAGAATTCTGATGCTCAGTTGAATCAATTTATTCGTTTCGTTCTCTGCAAACGGCTAATTACAAAAAGGTACCTTATTTTGCCCCACTCTCCCCTATATTTAAATTATTTGATAAATGAAAAATTTAAATATTTTTTTAATTGTTTATTTTAATTTTACCAATTACTAATGAATGTTGCAAGTACTGTTTTAATATTTGAAATATTTAATAGGGTCAGATGGGGTAAATCGAAACAGTAGTTATTTCAGTTAAATAAAAAATTTAAAAAATAAATACGGCCTTAAACCTCGAATATTATCCCTAACGGGTACTAAGTATTTTTCCATTTTCTGTTTGTCAATTAAGGGGTTGCACCACTGTAAATGCCTCAAAAACAACGTTTTTTAAGGAATATTTTTTGAATGGAAGGAAAGAATATATATTTTTCATATAATATTAAAATAATTCTAAATGCAAATAAGAAAATTCATTTTTATTTTGGAAGTCTAATTTATTGCCCATTTTTATTATTTCTGTTTGCTAATTATTTATTTAAATATTTTTATTTATTTATTATATTAGTTAAGCATCGTTACTTCGAACACAGTCAAAAATATTGTATTTGTACTAAAATTTTTTGTGAATTTGTAAAACATGATTATTTTGAGACAAGGTAATATAGGTGAACATTCGATTGTAATTTATTTAATATAATATTCGTTAATAAAAAGTATTTAAATATATTAATCGGAATTAAATGATTATAATTAATAACATGTATTTCGAGAGGGAATCATATTTAACGTTATACCTTTAGTTGTCATTTTGTTGCACTGGATCTTGAGATAGCATTATCTTGAATTGAAGAATGAAATAAAATTGTCTCGCTTTTCATCTTGCATTTGTTTTTGAGATAGATTTATACTGACTGACGTTTGAAATAAAATTATCTCGTCAGGAGGCGTCGAATTATTTAATTATCATTTAAATTATACCAATTACATGAGTGTGGAAAAGTGTGATTTTTTTCAAAATGGCACAGAACCTGAATGTCAACGTCTTCGTGGCGTACCTTAGATAAACGGGAATAGTTTGCGGCACAACTGAGTCAGCAGTGACCTTTACTTTTTTAAAATTTTATCCGAAAATTAATGAACATATAATATAAACTTTTTTAGAAATTTAATTAAAAATAAATTTAAAAAATTTTGGCTCCTCGTTTATGTAGAAAACTGTATTAGTTAGAAGCCAAAAATGGGTTTTTTATTTTTTTTAATTATAAAGTATCTTTTCAATCATCTTTTCAAAAATATTTTTTATTTTTAATATAACAACTATTTTGTAGAAAAAAATGTCAGTGGTGCAGAATAATTGTTTAAAAAATTTTTGTTTTTACTGACTTCCTGTTGTTTTAATTTTCTGAAGTTTAAAAAAAATTATTGAACTCAAAAAAAAAAATTTTCTAGTTAAAACTTGGTGTAAGTAAAATTCATAGTAGGTCAAAATTATTCTCTAAATATGGACCCAATCCATTAGGGGGAACATTTTACATGGTAATACTGCTACTGTCTTTATGTAGTTAAAGCTGACCTGATTAATTTTTTCTAATTGCAAGTAGGTACTTTTTAGACAACTTTAATTAATACTTGTCGTAATTTACTCTTATTACTTACTTTTTAATCTCAAATCTATTTCCTACTTACTTTGTACTACATTCAGAACTTTTTCTTCTAATTTCCAATACATTTGGTTATCTTTATTCTGAAAGTTTGTTAGAATATCAACATTAATACGATAATATGTTAAGATGCTTATATATTTAGCAACCTTGGATTTACAAAACTTAGTATCTGCATTAGAAATAATCTTATTTTTCTTTAGAAAAGAATAAGATGCCAGTTTTTGATTTGAAATCATACGATAATTCTAACCTTTTTGCCACGTATGGATAGAAATATATAACAGCTATTCTAATTTTTGTTAGTCTCCTGAGGAAGAACTGTAAAATATATATACTAAATGCAAGTATTTAATAGTCTCAATAGTATTTTCCATAACCTATGTCGTTTTTCCATAGAATCTAACATAACATACAAAAATGACTGATCAGTTTTAAGAAATAGTGCACTCAGAAAAAGAGTTGGCTGCTATAGCCAATTAAATAGTTGCTATAGCGCGATCCAATTATTTGAATAGGGCAACTATTTCTTGGTTGACACATCCAACTTTTTAGCTGCATTACCTTAGCTGCATTACATACATAGCTGGGGTACCTTTTCGCATGGAAACAGTATCCAATAGTTTAATGTGCTAACCAATTAATTGGATAGCGCTATAGCAACTATTTAATTGGTTATGGCAGCCAACTCTTTTTCTGAGTGTGGTACACCCTAAAAAAAGTAATCTTATAGTTAGAGGAAAAATGTTCTTCTAATATCCTCTCATTTTTTCCTCTCAAAACAAAAGTATTCAACTTGAATGTATATTATTTTTATTCTTTGGTGGTTATTAATAAAACAAAACAGTTTTTCGGGGTTCAAACGTCAAAAACATTGAATTTAAATGAAATAAACAAGAGGACAAATACATTAATCAATGTAAGTAATTAACTATTAATAACTAATTTTATTTATTTATTTAAAAACGCTTAATTCAGTGCATAAAAATATATTTTCCTTATTATCTCATAACCATAATTAGCAAATAATATTGGATCTGTACGTTAATAATAATTCATATTAATTATTGAATTACAACATGGAATTTTGATTAAGAACAAAGAAATAATTCGATATTTTCAATTAATGTTTCATAACTAATTTATATTTCTGTTAATTAATACTGTTCAATAATTAAAGAAGAATAAGTAAACTTTTCCCTAAAAATTAATATAATAATAATTACACAGGCCAACAAAATTTTGTGGCCTAATCAATAGAAGCTGATTTTTATAGCCAATTAAACAGTTGCTATAGCGCGATCCAATTAATTGGATAGGGCAACTATTTCTTGGTTGATATTTAGCTGCATTACCTGCATAGCATATTACTGCATTTCATACATAGCTAGGGCACCTTTTCGCATGGAAACAGTATCCAATAGTTGGATGTGCTAACCAATTAATTGGATCGCACTATAGCAACTATTTAATTGGTTATGGCAGCCAACTCTTTTTCTGAGTGCATTTTTGTCAGTTTTTGAATGAATGTACAACAATACATAGAAACAGTAAATTTGTCCGCATAGCACCAAATAAAAGCTTAAACACTGCTCTTGAATATCCAAATATAAAAAATGTAATTTATGTACACTTTAACCTGTAATGTTCAAAGAAACATACGCTGTTCCATAAACGTATTAAAATTAACATTACTTTTGACCATGTAAGGTAATTCAATTAAAAATTAGTGTCTCTGGGGTTTTTTTATAATTGCTGCTTACAAATCTGCTATGAAATATAAAAATTACAAGTGACGGACCAAATTTTTAAAGATAATTTACGCCTTTTATGATAAAAATGTAAAATTTTTAAAAAATTCTGCCATATTGGATCCGCTATTTTGAATATTAAAATCTGAATGCAGATTTGTAAGCAGCGATTATAAAAAACCCCAGAGACACTAATTTTTACATGAATTACCTAACATTGTCAAAAGTAATGTTAATTTTAATACGTTTATGGAACAGCGTATGTTTCTTTGAACATTACAGGTTAAAGTGTACATAAATTACATTTTTTATTTTTGGATATTCAAGAGCAGTGTTTAAGCTTTTATTTGGTGCTATGTGGAAAAATTTACTGTTTCTATGTATTGTTGTACATTCATTCAAAAACTGACAAAAATGCGTATTTTGTATATTGAAACGTAAATTGATTAAAAACTAAAGCCAATCCAATATTTTCAAGGTCAGATTCGTATTCTACGGACAAAATCCTGTAACAAAAGGCTGTAACATTTTAGGCAACATGCAGTTGATAAAATTTTGTCGGCCTGTGTTATAATAAAAATTGAAAATTACAATTTGGAAGGTATTCATAATAATTAGTGAATCAATATTCAGAAAAATTTTATTTAAAATCTGTGAAATCAATTGGGAAATAGAGTAAAACCAACTTTTTTGGAAACATGATTGATATACTAGTTTTGAAGGACCATTAGGAACTATTGTTCCTAATGGTCCTTCAAAACTAGTGGAAAACACGTGGAAGAAATTTTAATTGTAATTTTCAAACAGTATTCATTAAAAAGATTTTCTTAAGTGGTCAACTACTGTCTCGTTTACCCTATATTATATTAAAACAGAACGAAAAGGTAAAAAAATATTTATGTCCCTTTTAAGGGGCACACCTAGTGTGAGTGATTGAAAAAAACGGTGATTTTCAGGAATTTTTTTCAGAGAAATTATTGCATCTAATTTTTTTAAAAAGTTTTTTACATGTATATTTATATAAATAGAGAACATTTTGTAATTTTTTCAAAGAAAAATATTAATATAAATATAAATATACTATATGAAAATATAATATTTTTTTAAAGAGTTATTTGACATATATAAAAAAAACAGTTTTCCCACTGCTGCAGTGATTGCGACCTTCTGAGTGATTGACATCAAAAAAACCAAAAAGATTATTAAACAATTCCCTCTTGGAAAAGTTCCGGGAGTCTCTTGGAGTCGTTTCCGGGAGTAACTCCCGGAAATTTTTTCAGAAGATTCCCAGGAACAATTCGGGGAGATTTCCGGGGATTTTTCGAAAGATTCCCAGCAACATTTCCGAGAGTAATTTTGTGAATTTTTGTAAAAATTCACTTAAGAATGCCAAAAATTGTATAAATACGTTATATTTACATACCTTTCTTATTTATTTAATAAAATAATATCTTGTAACGTTTCAACAAGTTTAAGAAATAAACTTACATTTAAATTTGAAGGGTAGAAAAATTGTTTTTGTAGACGAAAAAACGTGTTACCTGGAACAGCGAAAGTATTAACCACTTCACTGGCAGGGGGTTCCAAATGGCGTTCGACGCGCTAAGGCCCAAACTGGCAAAAACATATACGTTTAATATTACCATTCATAATAACCAATAATAGTTATTTATATATATATATATATATATATATATATATATATATATATATATAATGAAAAGTTATTAATTAAATAGTCTTTAACGTCCGAGATACTTCATAAATAAGTCAAAAAATGAAAACGAAAATATTCGGACAAAGTAACAAATTTTATTTACTTCAACGTTTCGAAATCAAATCGATTTCCTCTTCAGGGAGTCTATTCAAAAAAATATACATAAAATTAAAAAATAATAAAACTATTTTAACAATAAATAAAAAAAGTACATATTCAAAAATTATCTTACCAAAAAATAATAATTAGATAAACGAAGACTTAAAATTTAAACCCTGACGATGGAGTAGAGTCTGGAGTCAGAAAATTATAAAAATTGAATTAGAAAAAATAAAAATAGAATATAAATACAAATTAGAAAAATTAGAAATAAAATAAGTAAATAATAAACTCAAAGAAGAAACGATAATCAATAAATAAATTTTGAAAAATCAATAAAAAATTTTAATAAACAGAATAAGTAAAAAGAAATAAAAAATAAAATTAACATACCATAAATAAATAAATAATCCATCTTAGAAACACATAAACAATAATAAATAAATATTAAATCACTAGACAAAAAATAAAAATCACAAAATAAAATAAAATGTATTGGAAACTGCAAAGTCAAATTTAAAACTGAGCTCGAAACTCTAACGACACTTTACAATAAACATTAATTGAAGAGAGACAAACAAAAACAAATAAAAACAATAAGATGAATAAGAACAGAGAATGAAACACAATGAGTATTATCACGTTAATTACTTGAAATAAAATTTAGAATCATTTCGTAAGATTTATCAAAATTGTCTAAATCGGTCATTTTATTTAAACTATTATTACATTATTACTGATTGGTACAGAAAGGATACTTATTCAGGAAGACTATTAAACTATTACTCGAATCATCCAATACAACATAAAATTGCAATTGTTAAGAATCTAGTTGATACTGCTTTTGTGCTTTCCGATAAGAAATTTCATAATAAAAACCTTAACTTAGTAAAACTAAACTTAAAACTTAATAATTATCCGGATGAATTTATTAACAAACATGCGAATAAAAGAATTATTGAAATTAATAATAGAAAATTTTCAAATAACATTAGTAATAACAACAATAATAATACACTAGTTAAGAAGCTAGTTTTTCCTTATTATGGATCAATATCGGAAAATATCAAAAGATTACTTAAAACATTTAATATTCAAACTGTTTTTAGCGTTAATTCAAAATTCAATAAATTCATTAAACTTGGTAAGGATAGGCTCGAGAGACAGAATCAATGTAATTGTGTTTATAGATTCTAATGTAACTGTCGTAAATCATATATAGGGCAGACAAAAAGACCGCTACATATTCGTAAAAAGGAACATATGAGTAATTCTAATTTAAATGACAAATATCATAATGCCATTACTAACCATTTGACAAATTCTAATAGTGACACTTCTCCACATTTTATAAAATGGGATGATTTTGATATTTTAGATATTGAACTAAGTCTTAACAAAAGATTATTGTCAGAAATGTTTTTCATAAATAAAGAAGGAGAAAATAGTTTAAATAAAATGACCGATTTAGACAATTTTGATAAATCTTACGAAATGATTCTAAATTTTATTTCAAGTAATTAACGTGATAATACTCATTGTGTTTCATTCTCTGTTCTTATTCATCTTATTGTTTTTATTTGTTTTTGTTTGTCTCTCTTCAATTAATGTTTATTGTAAAGTGTCGTTAGAGATTCGAGCTCAGTTTTAAATTTGACTTTGCAGTTTGCAATACATTTTATTTTATTTTGTGATTTTTATTTTTTGTCTAGTAATTAAATATTTATTTATTATTGTTTATGTGTTTCTAAGATGGATTATTTATTTATTTATGGTATGTTAATTTTGTTTTTTATTTCTTTTTACTTATTCTGTTTATTAAAATTTTTTATTGATTTTTCAAAATTTATTTATTGATTATTCTTTCTTCTTTGAGTTTATTATTTACTTATTTTATTTCTAATTTTTCTAATTTGTATTTATATTCTATTTTTATTTTTTCTAATTCAATTTTTATAATTTTCTGACTCCAGACTCTACTCCATCGTCAGGGTTTAAATTTTAAGTCTTCGTTTATCTAATTATTATTTTTTGGTAAGATAATTTTTGAATATGTACTTTTTTTTATTTATTGTTAAAATAGTTTTATTATTTTTTAATTTTATGTATATTTTTTTAAATAGACTCCCTGAAGAGGAAATCGATTTGATTTCGAAACGCTGAAGTAAATAAAATTTGTTACTTTGTCCGAATGTTTTCGTTTTCATTTTTTGACTTCTTTATGAAAAGTTATATTATTATATTATAATATTGTATGTGAATATCTTTTTTCAATAACAATACAAGTTTTATTGTGTAAAAATTGAAAGAAAGTGTAACGCCATTTGTCAAAAAATATTAAAAATAGCCGATTTGAACGTTCGGAAAGACGTTGAAAAGCACAAAAACTTAAATTTTTATTGTGATAATCTTGTTCTCTGATGTCTAAACTATAGAAATATTCCCTAGTAGAAAAATTTGGTGGCGCTAGCATGGTGCCACTCTCGCGTTCCATTGTGCAAGAGTGGCGCTAAGAGCATTTGAAACACTTTTGTACTCTAGCGTCTTCCTCGCATTCAACTCGCGCATTAGAATGGACATAACCTCACCTGCCAAAACTTTATCTCATGAATCAAAAGTTATTCTTCATGAAGGAGGATAAGGAGATGAAACGCCTGCAGTATATAGCAGAAAAAGTTGACACCTAAATGGGGGGTCAGAGTAGTGCGGATTTTCTCTCCCTACTGGTTACAGCGCTCAAAGTGGTAATTTTTTAAACTATTTTTACATTCTCATCAAAAATGAGAAAGTCTTTGATTTGTGCGATTTTGAGCATTGTCTAATTTTGCTAAATCTTTACGTTTCATGACCCCCTGATTCCAAAAAAATGGTTTTTAGAAAAGTGTATGTCTGTAGAAAAATTTGTCTCCACGATAACTCGAATAAATTTTTATGAATCGACTTGAAATTTGGCACACTTTCTTAGTCCGTAAAAATGAAGCCTAAGTTCGTTGGGCAGCCCATTTCGTCAAAAAACAACAAAAATACAAAATTTTGAAATTTTCAAAATTTTGTTTTTTTGACATTTTTCAAAAAAATATTTTTTTTTATTTTTTTCCTTAAAATATGCGCAAAAACAAACAACTTTTCCTTTCAACACTTTTTTGTATAACAAAAAACAAAAAGTTATGATTTTTTGAAAAATTTGCAAATTTTCAAAAAAAAATTTTTTTGTGACAATTTTCAAAAAAAATTTTTTTTTTTATTTTTATCCTTAAAATATGAGCAAAAACAAACAACTTTTCTGTTGAAAACTTTTTTGTACAACAAAAAAGTTATTCTCAAAAAAGTACAAAAAATTGAGATTTATAGTGAGTGAAGCATTAGCCGAAACATGAAGAAACATTAGAAATATATAAAAACACTCGGTTTTTTCTTTTAGATGCCAAAGTTAGGTAAATATACGAAACTAGGAACAAAAACGAACTCATAATTTGCAAAAATGTTGCTCTTTTTAAATTTTTCCGTAAAATTTGCTTTTTACATTCTCATCAAAAATGAGAAAGTCTTGGATTTGTGCGATTTTGAGCATTGTCTAATTTTGCTAAATCTTTACGTTTCATGACCCCCTGATTCCAAAAAAATGGTTTTTAGAAAAGTGTCTGTCTGTCTGTCGTCTGTCTGTAGAAAAATTTGTCTCGACGATAACTCGAATGAATTTTAATGAATCGACTTGAAATTTGGCACACTTTCTTAGTCTGTAAAAATGAAGCCTAAGTTCGTTGGGCAGCCCATTTCGTCAAAAAACAACAAAAATACAAAATTTTGAAATTTTCAAAATTTTGTTTTTTTGACATTTTTCAAAATTTTGTTTTTTTGAACATTTTTCAAAAAATTTTTTTTTTTATTTTTTTCCTTAAAATATGCGCAAAAACAAACAACTTTTCCATTCGACACTTTTTTGTACAACAAAAAACAAAAAAGTTATGATTTTTTGAAAAATTTGCAAATTTTCAAAAAAAAATTTTTTTTGACAATTTTCAAAAAAAAAAATTTTTTATTTTTTTCCTTAAAAAATCGAAATCAGTGTGAAAACGTTGGGCGCACAACTATTTTGCATGGTGCATTTTGCTCGTGTCGTTGAAAAAAACCTGTTGTAGAAAGCCTCTTAAGGAGAGTCCAGAATAGAGAAGCTTTAAATTAAAACATATTTGATGAGAATGTAAACTTTAAAGTCGTAGTAACTTTAAGACAAGCAAATATTTTAGCGACTTGATAAATATATTTTGTTTCTAACACGTCTCTTAGTTGACTGAATTTAGGAAAGACCACAATATCCTACTAAAAATCCCCGTACAATATCTTGTACAGGAAATTGTACAAGATCTTGAACAAGAAATATACCATTCTCAGCATAAGAAATTGAAACAAGTTCTTGTACAAGATATTGTACTCATACCATAGCGAAATATTATTTTGCGAGAAATCAATATATGTTATCTTAATTTCTTTAAATGACATTGCTAATAGGATTTTCCATACACAAGGAGAAGTTCATTATAACCCGATTCATTCAGCTGTCATCTCATAAACAACCGTGTAGCAGACGATACATTATAATTCTGTATTTTCCCTCAAGGGGCGCTCGAGATAGTAGGGAGATGAAAACTTCACTACTCTAACCCCCCTATTTGGGGGCCAATAAATATAGGCCGTTTCATCTCCTTATCCTACTTCATGTTATTCTTATATGAAGGGTGGAAAGACAAAATGAGTTAAGTCACAATTTCATGATTTTACAGGATACAAAACAACAAAGGATACAGGAATAATATATTTAAAAACTTTCCTAGTCATTAAGAAAAAATCTAAAAAAAAACCATGTATTATTTCGCTTTATCGCTTTTAAAATAAGTAAAAGTTGATCATTTTAGGTTATGTCAAAACAATAAATTAATGTTTACTTAACAGATGAAAATATACGTAATTAAAAAACGTTAATTCTTACTTAAATATAAAAAATATTTAAGTTAAAAAATGGTTAACCTAAACTCTAATTTAATTTTTACAACATACTTGTTAAACTTGTGGAATTATATTTATGCATATTATTAGTTTATAAAAATTATCTCTCTAAATCTAAATTATAAGTAAAAAAATCACTAATAATTTAATTGCAAAAGTTAATTTCCTATTTAAAATTAATAAAACTCTTCTATCAGGTTAATTAAAAATAAAGAAATCAATAATCCAGTTTAAGGTTATGTTTTCTTTTTCGAATGTAGAAATTAATAGTATGCTTGATTCATGAAAAGTATTTATTGTTATTCTTGGTGATAAATCATCAAATTCATATCTTAAATATATTTAAAAATTTTCATAGAGGTTAAAAAAGACATTCACATATTAAGAATTCTTTTATAAATAAGTACATAAATTAACGAATGATCAAGATATAAAGGAGGAGGGTCAATAAGGCCTGTTTTTGGCCCCCTTGCAATTTTTATTTAAATGCTTGAAATAAATTTTCCGTCAAAGAAAAATGATAATTATGATGATTTAAGGATAAATGAGGGTGTTTGAAAAATATTAACCCCTAAATAATAAGGGTTTTGAATAAAAAATTGGTAAAAAATAAGGGTAAAAAAATGTTTAATTATGGATTAATTGGATCGAAACTCGTTACTCAGGGGTTTTTGGGGTCGCTGATTATGAATTTGGTGTTAGTTTTTCAAAATTCAAAATGGTGTTCGACTTTTTGGAAAAATGAATCAACTGTCATACTCGGGGTAATGATTTTGAAGCGAATTAATTTATTTTTTAAAAAAGGCGTCTACCATATTGGATCCGCCATTTTGAATTTTGGAAAACTAACACCAGATTCATAATCAGCGCCCCCAAAAACCCCTGAGTAACGAGTTTCGATCCAATTAATCCATAATTAAACATTTTTTTACCCTTATTTTTTACCAATTTTTTATTCAAAACCCTTATTATTTAGGGGTTAATATTTTTCAAACACCCTCATTTATCCTTAAATCATCATAATTATCATTTTTCTTTGACGGAAAATTTATTTCAAGCATTTAAATAAAAATTTGCTAGGGGGCCGAAAACAGGCCTTATTGACCCTCCTACTTTATATTACACTATTAATTTATATTTAAATTTAATAAAAATTACAAATATATAAATACTTAGGATTCCTTACTATTATTGTTTTCAAGTACCACATCAGTATAAAGCACACAGTACATACACCGTTGACAGTTTATGCAACAGAAATTTGAGGTTATGTTGCATTCTAGCGGGAAGTGCTTGCGCCATGCAAGGCGCTAGAAGACGTCAGCGCGATATACTGCCATGCAAATTCCACTGGCGGCGCTAGCATGTATCTAGATTTCCATTAAATTTTTCTCCTAGGGTTCCTTTACAAAAGCTACATGTGGTCTACACTCTTTAAAAACAGAGTTTTTTTAGGAACGCCATTTCGGTGTTTTTGCCAGTCTGAGCCTCGGCGTGTGGAACGCCATTTGAAACGCCCTGCCAGTGAAGTGGTTAATTGAAATAACTAAAAATTTTGCTTATTTAATAGAGTTATAATTGTGCCATGAAAAGCTTTTTTTGTTTAGGAAAACATTTTTATTATATCCTTTTTGATAATACTTTTTTACACAGTAGGGGAAATTGGTCAGTGTTGGATAGGTGGTCAAAGTTGGATAATCGTATTTATTTCGTTTAATCACACTTTTGATTCAACTTTTTTACAATGTTCAGCAAGAAATGCAATGTTTTTACTAAACATTGTAAAAAAGTTAAATTAGATACATAATGTTAATTATTAATATAATTAAATAAAATTAAATTTAAATAAAATGTTTTTATAAAATATATACAGATATAATACTCGAGTAACAAATCCATGTTGTTGTTGTTTGAAAACACATATTATATCTCCTCTATTGTGTCTAAAACTATTATCAAAAAGGATATAATAAAAATGTTTATCTAAACAAAAAAAGCTTTTCATGGCACAATTATAACTCTATTAAATAAGCAACATTTTTAGTTATTTCAATTAATACTTTCGTTGTTCCAGGTAACACGTTTTCGTATAGAAACACGTGTAGAAATAAATTTTCTACCCTTTAAATTTAAATGTAAGTTTATTTCTTAAACTTGTTGAAACGTTACAAGATATTATTTTATTAAATAAATATGAAAGGTGTGTAAATATAATATATTTATACAATTTTTGGCATTCTTAAGTGAATTTTTACAAAAATTCACAAAATTACTCCCGGAAATATTTCTAGGAATCGTCAAAAAAAATCCCCGGGAATCTCCCCGAATTGTTCCTGGGAATCTTCTGAAAAAATTCCCGGGAGACTCCCAGGAGTTACTCCCGGAAACGACTCCACGAGACTCCCGGGAGTTGCTCCCGAGAATCTCCCGGGAGACTCCGGGAACTTTTCCACTTGGGAAGAAGATATTTGCCGTACCATAGTACGGCAAATATATATATATATATATATATATAATAATATTATAATATATATAAATTTATTTATTTATATGTATTTATATTTATTTTTTAATTTTGGGATGCCAAGAACCCTCGGATTTTTTGGCGAAATTTAGAAGCTTTTTTCAAAACTCCGCCATTTTGTTGCAATTTAATATCTTTTGACATCCGAGATCATAGTACGACAAATATCTTCTAGTTTAATAATCTTTTGGTTTTTTTGATTTCAGTCACTGAGAAGGTCGCAATCACTGCAGCAGTGAGAGACCTTTTTTTAGATATTAAGGAGATAGCGAATAACTGTTTAAAAAAAAGATATTTTTCTTTGAAAAAATTACAAAATGTTTACTACCTATACAAATATACATGTAAAAAACCTTAAAAAAATTAGATGCAATAATTTCCCTGAAAAAAATTCCTGAAAATCACCGTTTTTTTCAATCACTCACACTAGGTGTGCCCCTTAAAGAATTGAAAATCGACAGAGAAAAATCGCGATAATAAAAATGAGAATGAAAGTACATGGTACGTGTGTCGGAAAAGATAGGAAGTGGAACAGATGGGGATGCGGATTATTTACTTGAACGAGCACACCCAAGAGAGAGAGAGAGAGAAGGAGAGGAGAGAATGAGTGAGTCTTCGATTTGAGACAATTTCTAGGCTTTAAGAACCATAAAGACTTTTTTTCCTAGAACGTTGAAAAATTTTGTTTGAAAAAAAGAAAATGAATGAAAGAAGAAAGGAAGAAAAGTAACATTTCCCTTTGCTAACTTTATTGTGATCTGTGTTTCTTCCTGAGTAATTTCAACTAGATTTCTGTAAATCGTTACTCAGAATCTCGCTCTCTCACTTTCTAAGCCCAACTGTTGTTTGTCAAATGGACGAACGGAATGACGTTTACTCAGGAAACTCGAGAAATTACTTCACTGGAGATAAAAAGTCGTCAAAACTTTGTTAAAAAAATGATTAAATAAAAAAAATCCATTTGACCAGTTCGAAAACATGAATTTTAATTACTTCGACTTTTCTCAAATTCTTTTCAAATTGCTTTCACTTGACAGAATCTAAAATTACACAAAGGAAAGGAAAATTCATTAAAAGTAGATAACAGAATGGAAAAATTTATTAAAAAAGCAAAAATTAAATGAAACGTAGAAAATAACACAAACTATGTAAATTAATTTGTAAATGAAGAAAAAATATATTTGTAATGATCTGTATTTAATTGCCAACACAAGTATTTTAAAAAATAAAGATAAGAAAAGTAATTAAAAACAGAATGTAGATTAAAAGTAAAAACGTAGAGATGTTATTAAGACAGAGAAAAAACGCAGTCAAATCAGTAAAAAAGTAATTTAAAGTAGAAAATTAATTATAATTATTTGCAATAAGGTAAATGTCCCTATTTGTGGACTACTTAAATTTCCACTGCACTTAAAAATGAAAAAATTACCTTTACGTTTCTTTTAATACAAATCTTTTTTTACGATAAGAAAATATATTAATTTAGAAAGAAAATATGACTTTAAATCAATTTTCTATTGTCAAAATCGCTGGGTTAGTGGAAAAAAAGGACACCTTGGATTTTGGTTGAAAAAAGGGACACCTCGCGTTTTCCTTGAAAAAAAGTACACCTCGAAAATATACATTTTTTTGTAAATTTTTAGTTGGCAGCACTGATACTGAAGTTAGCGTTTAAATAAATATATTTGTTTTTTTTATTTATCAGTCAATTCGAATAAATTACATTAGACATAGTGATTAAATTTTGAAATGAAAGTATTTAAAAAATGAAAATATGATTTTACAGCTATATCTTATCTAAATTAATACATATTCTTTCACTCGACTTATATTTTATAAGTTTATGTTGCATTTAAATTTTTCCAAAATCGAAAAAATCATTCTGTAGACATAATTAAAATAATTTCTATTTAATAAACACTTCAGTTTTCACCAAGTTATGTTAATCACTAAATTAGATTAAAATTATTTTTTAATGGTTAAAAAGAATGTATAATCAAAAAAAAATATACGACTTTAAAAACTTCTCCCTTGTCCGTGTATAATGGAATTGAAAGAATTGTTTTCAGTTATAACAATATAATTTATTTAAATGATAAATACTTATATCATAAAATTAGTTAACATTCATAATTAAAAATTAACGCCTTTACAAAAACAGCTTAATTTATCAAACTCTGGTAAAATTCGTAATATTTTTCTGGAATTAATCTTTTATGAAGAAGGTCTAGAATATCATTTATTTTATTTTTGTCGATAGGTAGCTTTGAATCATAAGCAAAGACTAATTCTCTATTATTTTTCGGAATCTGGGCTGTTTTAATATCTCCATTGTATCCATATTTGTAATTTATAGTTCCATTCGAAAGAAACTGAATTTCGCAAAATTGTGAAATTTTTATGCCTTTCTAAAATGTTTTTTCTGATAGATCGGCAAAGTTGAAGATATCATTCTGCTGTAATTGATAAACATTGTACTTTGGATCTTTCGCTTTAGCATTTTTTATAATTTCACACCAATCATCTTTATCATAGATAAAATTATCACTCTAAAAGTGAAACTTTTTTGTCCTTTTTTTGCTTTATCATTTATATGAGACCATAGACAGCTGCTTATTTCGTTTGCTCCTCTTTTCCCTATAGTCTCATCCCAAACAAAACAAAAGCCTTCACGAGTTACCAGATCATAAATGATAAAATTGTATAAAGATACTTTTCTCTTGTAAAAAAAACTAGATGATTCCGATCTTGGCATCGTCAAAACTTTCTTCAAGTCAAATGTAGCTGCATAGATTTCAAGATTCTTTTCAGCTTCTTCTCTATCATTATTCATCAATTGTCTTGCAGTGTTTTTATTGTTAATGTGTTCATTATAAGCATCTCTAGCATTCTCCTTTTCATGGTCATGTAAATTATTAAAGACAACACAGTCATCGCACTGATCCTTTTTTGGCATATAAAAATCAAGATTGTAACAAGAAGTAAATATATGTCGGTAATAACTCTCAGAACAGATATTTTGATGACTTATTCCCTTCATCCAATCGAGAAAAAGAGAATACATTGTCCTGATATTTAGTCCTTCTTCTAGGTATTCTTTTGTTGTGGTTTGTCGACAGTAATGTGATTCAACTTTTTGGAAAGATTCAATATGTTGACGAACTCGCTGTGTAACACTTTCCGGAATTCTTTTTGGTCTTGTATTATGCTTTCCCCTTAAATCGTTTTCTATAAACCCATTTGTTGATTTTTGTTTGACTTGCACTGTTACCAACCATTGTTTTGAAATGTCTAAAAAATTTAATTTTAAATTAGAACGTATAAAACTCTAAAATATCTAAAAAAAATTATTTCCAACAAAATAAATTAATTTTTATAATAAAATTAATAATGAGTTTATCACTTGGCCTTAATAAAAGAATTTATTTTTTTAAATTCATAAATTACTAATTAATTACTGTTTTTTGAAAAGATTCATGACAAAAATAATTTTAGGAATTTGTTAATCAGAAAAAATAATCGAAACCAAATTATGAATTAATTATTATTAATTAGAGGAAACTTCTTAGTGAATACCTAACGTATTTAAAAACATAGTTCGACAAACTCGAACTTCATTGGTGCTTGGTTTTAGAACATATGAATGGGAATTCATTTTGCGTGAATTCACAGTGATAGGAACTGTTCTTTCTTTAGGTTCGCTGCTCGTAACCATTCTAGCTACATAATCCCATTGACGATTATGATCTTTTAAATTCCAGAAATTAGTGAATATCTGCTGTCTTCCTTCATCAGTTATCTTTTCTCCACATTTCATTCTACACCCACATGTTGGACGCATTTTCTTTTGTTTAATTAATTTTCCACCTTTTGATGTACCAGCTGATCCAGAATTTAAAGCTCTTTTTGCAGCAGCTGCTTTCCAGTTGCAAGTATTTCTTTTACGTTTCCTCGTATTTGCATTTCCAAATAATGCATTTCCAACATTATTAGTGACAGATGAAGTGCCTTCTAAATTGATGTTTCCATTCCGGACTTGATTATATAAATTTTTAGAATAATATCTATTTTAGAGATATTTGCATGGAAAAACAAAATTTAAAAAATTGCAACACTATATATATATTTATCATTGAAAAGGAATTTTTATACAAAATCCTTTAAATTAAATAAACTTATATAAATTACATCCAACATAATTTCTAAATTAATAAGTTTTATAATAAGTATAAAACTTCTTTCTTAATAGACTTTAAAAAAGTAATTAGTTTAAAAGAATTAATTGTCTTACAAAGAAAAATAAAAAATATATACAAATATATCAGAATTTCTCAAATAAAAAATGTATTATTATTAAATTGAATATTATTACCGGATGAATCATGAGGATTTTCAAGAGTAAAATCATTTGAGTGATTTTGATGGTTAGGAAAAAGAGTAATATCGATTGTATTATTTTCGTGGTTTTCACGATCGGGAGAAAGAGATACATTGCAGTTTTTAGTATAAGAATTAACCTCAGTTGTATCGAACGCAGTATTTTCAATTTGTTCTCGGATTGACATATTTGACTTTTGAAAGGCTGAAAATAAAAAATGGATTTATAATGAATAGAATGTAATGTTAAAAATAAATTTAGGAATTGACCATTATTTACCAGACGGTAAAGTTGCCAGGTTATTATTTTCGAATGTTACACGAGAATTCTTTGATGTTAACTCATTTTTGCGGTTTTCCAGATTGGAAAAATAAATAACATCCATTTGATCATTTTCAGTTTGAATATTTTCAGTTTTATCGAACGCAGAATTTTCATTTTGTCCAGGGATTACAATATTTGATTCTTGAAAAGTTAAAAATAAAAAAATGGACTCGCAATGAATTCAATTTAATGTTATGAATAAAATAAATAATTGACAATTTCTCTTACTAGACGATAAAATTGCCAGGTTATTAAT
The DNA here is from genome assembly GCA_032873175.1 of Leptopilina drosophilae. NCBI lineage: Eukaryota > Metazoa > Arthropoda > Insecta > Hymenoptera > Figitidae > Leptopilina > Leptopilina drosophilae. The sequence continues at coordinate 25,097,779 of CM065479.1, read as the reverse complement.
TCCGGATGATTCTTGAGAATTTTCTGAACTGAAATCATTTTTGCGTTTTTCATGGTTAGGAAGGTAAGGAACATCAATTGCATGATTTTCAGTTCGTTCACGAAAAATCGAATTTGACAATGTAAAAGTCATAAAGTTAGTATTAACTTGTTATAAATGAAATTAAATGCTAACATTTAATAGATTATAATTGAAAATTCTATTCACACTCATAGGCTAGTTCAGAGTTAAGTATTCTTACGTTATTTATTTAGGGTTTATTAAAAACTCACTAGTCACTTCTGCACCTCCGTTATTTGGTAAAATACAAAAAATCTTGTAAGATTCATCTCTATTTAAAAGTTCAATTTGTAAATTTTCCACATAGTCTATTTTTCTTGCGATTATTGGTGCTGTCATTGGTGGCAAATCTAAATAATCATTTAAGGAGACTGGGAAAAGATTAATAAATAATAATCTTAAATATATTTATAAGTTGGATTTAAAAATATGTTTTAAAAACTTACGATCCATATTCATTTCAATTTTATCAATTGTTCAGTATTAAAATTCTATTATTACTTAACTAACAAAATATTTATGTCATTCTTTCATCTTGTAAAACTTTTATCTACGAAACTCAATAGTGTGAAGTTATGAATTTAAAAATTTTAATGTATTACCAACTAAAAATTTGCAAAAAAATATATATTTTCGAGGTGTACTTTTTTTCAACGAAAACGCGAGGTGTCCTTTTTTTCACCCAAAATCCGAGGTGTCCTTTTTTTCCACTAACCCAGCGATATCATTCTTTCGAATATAGAAAATAAAATTTTGGCATTCACTTTTTCTATATCTACTTTCTTTCGTATATCAAAGGCGAGTTTCTCATAACTTGACTACTAAATATTGCAAAAAAAGAGATCATATAGTATTATAAAAACTTCTATTAAATTATAAATCTCGTCTAGTGACCACTTTTTCTTCACTTTAGTAGTCAGTTTACTAAAAATACATTGTGAGTTTAACAGGAACTAGTATACAAAGTTTTTCCGTGTATGAAAAGTTTGCAGCAAAGTTTATAGATGTATAAAAATGTTCGCCCGATTTAAAGTTTGCAATACTTCGATTAAGAGGATTCCTCTTGATTCAAGATGAGGATTTTTGCAAGAGGAATTTTCCTCTCAAAAAAAGAAAATTTTTTTAGTGTGTGTATGTTACTAATTCTTGTGGATATGGAGGAAGCTTAATGGTCATGAAATGAACAACTTGTTTTGAAAATTCTTGAGCGGCGTAACCTCTTAAATCAACCTAAAAACATAGTAAAAAATAATTTGATCAAATTTTTTTTTATTTTTTTCTCAAATCTACATGCATTAATGTACATTTTTTGTCTTAAACTTATTCTAAAAAAATGATCCGTTTTCTAAACAATAATTATTTGAAAAAGGGCTGTTTTAAACAAATAATAATAATTCTGAAAAAATTTTGTACGAAATTTTATGAAAAAGCATTTTAAATGTGATAAAGTAAGCTTTAAAATGCTTTATATAAAATTAATTTGCGACGACTCGTTAAAAAACAACAATAATTTGAAATCGTCTAAAAAAATTGAAAATTTGTTGTTCCTAACACCTACGGTGTATCGACGGAACCCTATTGGTGAGACTCTTATGTCAGTAGCCAAATCGGGTCCCCCCTAGCGGCTAAACTATTTGACCTAGAGACCTCAAATTTGGTACAGATATGTATTTTCAAACGTAAATTACAGGAATAATATAAAAAACTAGCTGCAGGACCCGTCTTTGACGGGTTTTAGTTTCTGCTAATATATTTGATAGGGTGTCTACCCACCGGGAATTAAATTTTACTGGGAAAAACTAATAAATAGTAACCATTAACTATTTATTAGCTATTATTATTATTTATTATTTGTATTATTTATTAACTATTATTTATTTATTAGCTAGGAAAATATTACAATTTGAATCGGTGACAGACTTTTTCTATCAAATTTGTTATTCAGGAACAGTATTTGTCATCTTTTAGTACTTTATGTATTTGTAGTATTGCAATTAATGTATTAAAATTTAATCCTAAATTTACACCAGCATTAGGAGTCAAAGTAGAGTCTAATTATAATGAATTGTGTCGCAATTAGACCCTACGCTACAATTGGTAAAACCTAAATAAAATCTATATGTTTAAGCTACAATTAGGGCTTATATTTTGACTCGGGTCTGTTGTCATAAATATTACATAAAAAAATTATATTTTAAAGCAGTTTTTAAAAACAAATTAATATAATAGAACTTTCTTAATTTGGTAAGAAAATTACCAATTTTTTCTGGTCAAATTAAATTTCGCGGCTATTTATCGGTTCCCCGCGCAATTGGTAGGCACTGTGTTAAATGTATTATAGTATAAAATAAATCCCGTCAAAGACTGATACTGGTATATAACATATTTTTTATAACCTATTTTCTTTAAAAGGAGTATTTTCATAAAATAAATCAATTTTTGTAGCCATCTGCAGATTTATTTATGGCTAAAACTAAAAATAAAGTATATTTAAATTAAAAAAAAATAAACCAGTTAAAATTTAAGAAGGCACATTTTTGACGTTAGTAATGATGAAAGTAACAATGAAAATTAAAAAATTTTTAAAATCTAACGCCCTTGATTTATTTTCTATTGTTAATTTAGTTTTAATTAGAATCATGTTTTTTGTTAACCCCTTGACTGTGGATGATGTGTATACACGTCATGAATAAAACTGTCCCAAACTGTGGATATCGTGTATACACGTCATAGCCAAAATAAGAAAACATCTTATTATATATTCGCAAAAATTGTTACTCGGAGGTTTCTGGGGTCGCTGATCACGATTATGAAGTCAGATTTTCTAAATGCCTTATTTTCGATCCGATATTTCCGTCAAAAATTTTGAAAAATTTTAAAAGTGGATGTATTTTCCTAAAAATTTTTACTCGTGGGTGTTTGGGGTCGCTGATTACGATGCTAATGTCACAGGGTGTCTACTCGTCCTGGAATTCCTGGAAATGTCCTGGATTTTAAAAAAATGTCCTGGAATGTCCTGAATTTTCAACTTTTGTCCTTGAATTTTTTATATTTTGTTTTTTAATATTCAATAATTTTAAAATTTAATAAATTAAATTTCATAACTGGAAGAAAAATAGTGATATCTCTCTTGCACTTATGAAATTCTGTTTACACTATATGCTTTGATAGCATAAAAAGCAAAATCTAAATATTTGCATATCTGAATATGTTACATAAAAACTATCAGTTAAAATCTATTCTTTTGTCTATTAAAAAGTAAATTCAAATTCGTCACTTTATTGAAGAAATAAGGGTTTCTACAAAGTAGATTGTTGATGGGTCAGTCCACTGACTTTCGTCTGAAAGTCGTTGCGACCATATTTTAAAAAAATCTAATTTTCATATATGTAAAACTCGATGACTTGCTGAGTTCATTAACCATAATATAATGGTACAAATTTTGTTTCGATAAATAATATTAATTATCAAAAGTAAATGGTTCACGATATGATTTCGAAACCTTAAATTTTTCAACTGTTTAAAAGTCGTTATTATTCAAAAACTATTAAATATTAGGTGTTGGTACTTACCACAAATATAAATATTTCCATTCTGCACGTTCTAACGACCAAAATAAACTAAAAATTTTATTATTTGTGGACAAAAATTGATTTTAAAAATTTTTTCTCCAAAAAAATTACACTTTTTGTTTCACGTACAACTTTTTTGTCGGACCTCTACAAAATTTGGGGTTTTGCAAATATTTTTTTAAGAACATAATTTATCTTCTATTGAAATTTGACGAAGGTGTTTTTCTTCGTTCTCGAAATAATAATTATAAAAATTTTGTGTATAAAGAGGTTAATTCAACGACTTGAAGTTGATATTGACTCTAAAATACCAATGCTTATTGTTCATTTCAAGCAATACAATACTTTTTACATACAAAATTTTTATAATTATTATTTCGAGAACGAAGAAAAACACCTTCGTCAAATTTCAATAGAAGATAAATTATGTTCTTAAAAAAATATTTGCAAAACCCCAAATTTTTTAGAGGCCCGACAAAAAAGTTGTACGTGAAACAAAAAGTGTAATTTTTTTGGAGAAAAAATTTTTAAAATCAATTTTTGTCCACAATTAATAAAATTTTTAGTTTATCTTGGTCGTAAAAACGTGCAGAATGGAAATATTTATATTTGTGGTAAGTACCAACACCTAATATTTAATAGTTTTTGAATAATAACGTCTTTTAAAAAGTTGAAAAATTTAAGGTTACGAAATCACATCGTGAACCATTTACTTTTGATAATTAATATTATTTAACGAAATAAAATTTGTACCATTATATTATGGTTAATGAACTCAGCAAGTCATCGAGTTTTACATATATGAAAATTAGATTTTTTAAAAATATGGTCGCTACGACTCTCAGAAGAAAGTCAGTAGACTGACCCTTACGTACACTTAGATGCATTAATGCTGTCCTTCCGGTTTAAAGGAATTTTGAAAAGTCGTGTCATTTCTATCAAGTATTCTTAGTTCGTGACATACGAATGTTCTCATATGTCATGAACTAAAAACATTTTGATAGAAATCATACGACTTTGCAAAATAACGTCAAACCGGAAGGACAGCATTAATGCATCTGAGTGTAATTTATAAAGAAAGTAATTTTGATAGTCCTTTGTCTTTTATCAATTATTCTAACTATTGTACAAAATATATTTATCCATTTTAATGTCCTGGAAAAATAAGAAATTTGTCCTGGAATGTCCTGAGAAAGTCCTGGTATTTTCAATCTCATTTACAGTAGACACTCTGATGTCAGATTTTTAAAATAATTCATTTTTAATCCAACATGGCCGCCAAAAATTTTTGAAAATTTCAAAAGTGGATCTTTTTTCCTAAAACTTCTTACTCGGGGGTTTTTGGGGCCGCTGACCATGATTCTGAAGTCAGATTTTCAAAGTACTTAATTTTTGAACCGACATGGACGCCAAACATTTTTCCTAAAATGTAATCCGTAATTATTTAAATATTTTATAATAATCGTCCGCCATATTGGATCCTTCATTTTGTTATTTTAAAATCTATTATTTGATTCGTAATCAGCGACCATGAGAAACCGTGAGTAACGAGTCTTAAGCGAATCCAATAAATTTTTCAAAAACGTGTCCGCCATATTGGATCCACCATTTTGAATTTTTAAAAACTAATACCGGATTCGTAATCGGCGACCCCAAAAACCCCTTAGTTCTAATTGCCATGAAAATTTATTCACAAGAAGGTCTTACACATTTTGGGACCATTTTTTTATATTTTATATTTATTTCTTATAATTAAAGAATATTGAATAAGATAAACAATTATGAAATGCATTATTTTGACGTCAAAATCTTAATCAAAAACCCCAAAAATATTACTAAATTAAGCTTGATAGTAATTAATAATAATTATAATTTTTTCGATTTTTTGATATTGAAAATTGTTTTATACTTACATCTTAGTCATACTGTTTTTTGTGTAAAATTATGCTGAAATGTGACTAAATAACGTGTATTATTCAAGTATACAGAGTTTAAAAACAATTCCTTAAAAAATGTAAACTTTGAAAATTTGAAATTTTTTAAATTTTTTGAAAACATTTTTATACTTAAATTTTAGTTATAGGACACTATTTTTTGCAAAATTATGCTAAAACTAGCTGTCGTACTTATCTTCGACGGGGTTTAGTTTCTACAGATACATTGCTACAATGCTCAAAACATCCCTAATATTTAAATCTATAGAATTAAAATAACAAAACTTTTTATTACCCGCATAAAAAAATGTTGGCTACCTCAAAGATACCTCAAAGCTGCATCAAGGCTACCTCAAGGCTACCTCAAAGCTACCTCAAGGCTACCACAAGGCTACCACAAGGCTACCACAAGGTTCAAGGCTTATTTGAAGTTCAAAACTCCTCTAAATTAGGACATAAGGCTCGCCAAAGGCTCACTTATAGCGCAAGACGAGTTTTAAGTTTCAAACAAGTCTTGAGCTTAAGTAAGCATGGAAATGAGTTTATAGCTGCAAAGAATTATCGAGCCATAAGCGAGCCTTGAGGTAGTGTTGTGGTAGACTTGAGGTAGCCAACATTTTTTACGCAGGATGTTTAAATTTTTAGGGTGCCTTAAACATATAATAAATAAATCAGAGACTTGAGACATGGGTTAGTCTTAAGATCTAAATAAAGTATAAGCTAATTGAGCTAGGACTTACAAGCTTTAAGTAAGTCACCTGCTTAAACAAATGTTGGCTACCTCAAGGCTGCATCAAGACTACCTCAGGGCCACCTTAAAGCTCAAGGCTCATTTAAGGCTCGACACTAAGTTGAAATTAAAAATAATCCTAAAGCTTAAGATTCGCTCAAGGCTTACTTAAGGCTTGACATTTGGTTGAAACTAAGAATAATCCTAAAGCTTATGACTCGTTCAAGGCTCACTTAAGGCTGAAAACAGATTGAGCCTGAAAACAGTCCTAAAACTCAAGGCTCAATTAAAGCTCGAGACTTGGTTGATGCTTGAGGTTTAGGATTGTTTTGGATTCAACCAAGTCTCGAGCTTTAATTGAGCCTTGAGTTTTAGGACTGTTTTCAGGCTCAATCTAGTCACTTAAGTGAGCCTTGAACGAGTCATAAGCTTTAGGATTATTTTTAGTTTCAACCAAGTATCAAGCCTTAAGTAAACCTTGAGTGAATTTTAAGCTTTAGGATTGTTTTTAACTTCAACTTAGTGTCGAGCCTTAAATGAGCCTTGAGCTTTAAGGTAGCCCTGAGGTAGTCTTGATGCAGCCTTGAGGTAGCCAACATTTGTTTAAGCAGGTGACTTACTTAAAGCTTGTAAGTCAATTAGCTTAATTAGCTCAATTAGCTTATACTTTATTTAGATCTTAAGACTAACTCATGTCTCAAGTCTCTGATTTATTTATTATATGTTTAAGGCACCCTCAAAATTTAAACATCCTGCGTAAAAAATGTTGGCTACCTCAAGTCTAACACAACACTACCTCAAGGCTCGCTTATGGCTCGATAATTCTTTGCAGCTATAAACTCATTTCCATGCTTACTTAAGCTCAAGACTTGTTTGAAACTTAAAACTTGTCTTTAGCTTTAAGTGAGCCTTGAGCCTTTGGCGAGACTTATGTCCTGATTTAGAGGAGTTTTGGACTTCAAATAAGCCTTGAACCTTGAGGTAGCCTTAAGGTAGTTTTGAGGTAGCCTTGAGGTAGCTTTGATGTAGCCTGGAGGTAACCTTAACGTAGCTTTGAGATAGCTTTGAGGTAGCCAACATTTTTTTACGCAGGTATCTATGTTTTTCCCCATTAGCATAATGCAAGTATCGTTTCACAGGTATTCTTGAATTTCTGAAGTATCAATTTTATTATAAAAAATCTCTATTTTCAATAATTGAAAAATAATTATAAAGCTATGAATTAATACTGTTTAATATCGTTTACCATTTTAAAAATTTCGATTTGTTGAAAACATTTTTATCTTTACATCTTAGTTATAGGACTTAATTTTTGGAAAGATTATGCCAAAATTGGACTAAATGACATGTAAAAATCAATTATAGATAATTTAGAAGCAATTCATTAAAAAATATAAAATTTGGATATTTGTGATTTTTTTAAAAATCATGTTCATACTTACATCTTAGTTATAGCACATTTTTTAACATATGTGACGTGCCGCGACAAAAGGGACCTTAGCTCCCAATAGTGAATTTTGCAGGAAAGGCGATTGAAGTAGAGCGTCTCTGATTGGTGGAGACGTTCCACTAGAATTCAGCCCCACTACTCACTACACATTGATATTTGTCCGCGTTACACGAAGCGCACGAATTATATGTATATGACCAGTGTAGTTGTATTGGAGAGTGGAATGGGTGCTTTTCTGAACAACCACGTGTAAACACTCAACAAGCTCATTTTTAAACATTAATAACAAAAAAATCTATAAGTAAAAAGTATTTTTGACGCTTGTATGTGAAAGAGCAACTCAATAAATATTGAATGATATACATAACTCGAAATTAATTTTTTCAGAGCTAAGGTTCCTTTTGTCGCGGCACATTATTATACTCAATTATACATAGTTTGAAAGTTGTTTGGAAATCATAATTTAGAGTAGTATTTAATTAATCACGCAATTACATGTATGTAAAATCGGTTGCCTTATTTAGGGATTTCGTTCGTCTTAACTCTGAATAGAGCCAGTCTATCGCTCAATGCGAATACGACACACCACATTTCGACTACTCAGAACTTTATCATTCTGTATAAATTCCGGTGTACAAGTGATGTAAGATTTTTCTAACTTGAACATTTATTAATAAACTATTTTATATCAATTTGAGAAAAGAACATTTTTTTGTCTAATTTATTACGAAAACACGCCATCCCGGAACATTTGGTCCTTCGAGCCGGATTTGTGGTACAGTTCAAAGTGTTTTGCAGTGAACTTTAGTGCAGTGGAAAGTGCAGTGCAGTTATAAATAAAATTAAAAAAAACTTGTATCAAACTGTTAATCAGGATAACTCTATCTCGTTCGAAATTACACCATCTGAAAGGGAAAATTATCCTGAGTGGAAAACATTGTTTTATTAAATTTTTGCAATATTTGTTAATTTTTAATAAACAATTCAATTCTGGATTTTATTTCTTGTAATTTTAAAGTGTATCAAAATTATCTTTAAATCGATAATTGTCGTCACCAAGATGTGTTGATGTTTTTCCATCGCCTAACCTCAACACAGGTGTCCAAATATACGAGGATTCTTTGGTGAATCACACTGTGCCTGTGAGTTACTACATCTCTATACGAACACCAGTATCCTCTCTGTACACTGATAAAGGATGGCAATATGGCTCTTATACACCTGTGGAGCCGCCTGACTACTGCCACTGATAGCCTACCTGCATGCACAGTTCCACCTGCACATATATCTATACAAGCAATACCACACATAAGCGATAGACTCTATAGCCTTTACAATAATCACAAGGATTATTATTAATTAAAAATCATCTAGAATTATTGAACATGGGTCAGAATTTGTGAAATTTTCACAGAAAACAAAAAGTATTTTTTTTAAATCAAAATGGTGAAAAAACATTTCTATTTGGTCTTAGGAATGTGTCCACTAAAGAACAGAAAAAATATTATTTTTTATAAAAGTTATTGCAAAATTAATTTTTTTTGCAACTTTTTAAACAAAATGTTATTTCTCCTAAATAAATGAACCGATTTAAGTGAACCAAGTGGGTATATAAAGTGAATAAAAAATATTTTCGTTTAAAATTATAAAATTTAAAAAATGTTAATATTCTAATAATTATTTAATAAATTTTTTATAAACAATTAATTTTTTAAAATGTTCTACACCTTTAAAATTTTTTTTAAAAATATCTACATATACTTAAAACTATAAGAAATCAAAATCCGGTGAGAAAATTTTGGAACGACAATTATTTTAAAAGTTATAATGGAAATTATATTGTCGCGGTGTTGTGCATCAACAATGAACTTAGTTTTTGATAATTTTTATGGTTATATAACTGAATAAAAATGTTAAATCGACAGTGTTTTGTTCATTTCATAGTTAAAAATAATGTTTTAATTCTGAATATTCTGATATAATTACCATTATAACTTTTAAAATAATTGTTGCTCCAAAATTTTCTCAACGGATTTTAATTTCTTATAGTTTAAAGTTTATGTAGATATTTAAAAAAAATTTTAAAGGCGTAGAACATTTAAAAAAATTAATTGTTTATAAAAAATTTATTAAATAATTATTAAAATATTAACTTTTTTAAAATTTTCTAATTCTAAACGAAAGTATTTTTTATTCCCTTTATATTCCCGCTTGGTTCACTTAAATCGGTTCATTCATTTAGGAGAAATAACATTTTGTTTAAAAAGTTGCAAAAAAATTAATTTTGCAATAACTTTTATAAATAATAATATTTTTTCTGTTCTTTAGTTTACACATTCCTAAGACCAAATAGAAATGTTTTTTCACCATTTTGATTTAAAAAAAATACTTTTTGTTTTCTGTGAAAATTTCACGAATTCTGACCCATATCGATTTCTTGGAATTTAATTTCCTTTGGATTCCTGCTAGAACTCAATACATATCATTAGATTTGGCCAGAAAATGATCTTATTCTAAATCAAGGAGTACATCGAATTAATATGAAGTTGCTGCTCTGGACTGCTGTCTTCTCTCATCAGTATACCTCAACACTCTAATCATCAGTATCTACGATCATTACACTGGTTGAGATTCATCTTACTATTATGTGAGTTCGTTCCAAACCATTTGACATGTCAGTTTTGTTTACTATTTCGACATAATATATGTAATGCATATCATGGAATTAAAAATTAAAACTTAAATGTAGAATTTAGCCATTTGAATTTGCATTAAATGCAATTTCGTTAAAGGGATCCGAGAACTTAATTTTCTAAATTTGAAATAGAATATGCATTTATTTAAAATTTAAATTAATTTTCGAATCACTGTTTAACGAAAATTTCTTGAGATACTTTATTCTCTTTGATGTTATACCATTTCAATTAAACCTTCAATGTTAGAGAGTACGCCATACGCCTTTTAGACTAATGATAAAACTTGTGATAATAATCTTATAATTTTAGTATATTGTCAAACTTGAGTTGATGTTTCTTATTGAAATTAAATAAGTTTCGGGTTACCTACTTTGCTGACAAGATGGCACCTCTTAGAATTAGTAGTCTATTCGAATATCAACTCAAAATTGCCGGTCACATTTCTAGACCATTTTAAAATTTTTAAAAACTCGGGGCTGCTGGTATGATTGTGGGGGCATGCGAAGAGAGATTAGAAAATTTAGAAAAAAATGGATCAAATTTCAGGAACAGCATGACACAATCTTGACTCTTGATACGGCCGAGAATCTAGAAGATCAAGATTATTTTCAAAATGATTATATCTCGATAACAGAGAAACAATATTTAACACAAAAGGGTATTTTTAACGATAAAATAAGGTCCTACCATCAAATACCAGTTCCTGGTATCTCAAACAATCAAGGTCCTAATCAGAACCAAGCAATCCCAATTGAAGTTCGGAATCGAAACCATTTACCTCGTATTGACATTACTAAATTTTGAGGCGACTATCACGAGTGGGCTAATTTTAGTGATTTATTTACATCCATGGTCCATGAGGATCGTACCTTAACCGACACTGAACGTATGCATTATCTAAAAAACGCGTTAACCGGTGAAGCAGCATTATTATTACAGAATATTACTCCCACCGGTACTAATTTCGGTCGCGCATGGGAACTTCTGACAGAACAGTACCAAAACTTACGGACTTTGGTAAAGGTTCAAATTACCACTTTTTGTAAATTAAAGTCCATGACAAGGAAATCAGTAAATGAACTAAAGGCTCTCCTTAACGCCACTAATGATGCAATTGGTAACCTTAGAACCCTTGAACGCGCTGTTGATCAGTGGAATGACTGGTTGGTTTATATCACTGTTCAAAGATTAGATCCTATTACCCGTTGAGACTGGGAATTGACTGGGATTTGAACTTACACGATCTAGTAAGCTTTGTTTTAATTGCCTCGGGACTCACATGACAAAGGACTGTAAGTCTTAGAAAGTATGCCGCATCTGTTTTCAAAGGCATCACTTTCTTCTCCATGACCCAAACAAAGTAAAAACTTAGTTCGAATTCTTCTGCATTTCGAGGCAATTCGGATAACTCATCACATCTGGAATTAGAACCTCCTGTAAGTTCGGTTACTGGACACATTATTGACACCCCGGTAACCAAACATACTCCTATGCTCTTGGGCACTGCTTTAGTTCGAAGCTCATCAAAGGATGGGACTTCTACCTTAGCTAGAGCCCTATTGGATCCATGCGCGAAATGCAATTTCATCTCCGAGTCTCTTACTCAGCGTTTGAAGCTACATAAAAAATCCTCAAATTTAAGCATTTCAGGGATAGGAGCAACTCCCTTTGAAAATCCGAAAAGTTCTTACGAATTTATAATTTCGCCTCGTCAGCCTAGTTCATCCTTTAAACTTCAAACTACTGCCCTAGTGTTGACACGGTTGACCGAATATCTTCCAACAACCTGTTCTCTCTCTAATAGTTGGCATCAACTTTGTGAAGTTGAACTGGCTGATCCGAATTTGAATTCGGAGCAACCAGTTGAGTTATTGCTTGGATGTGAAGCTTATGCCATTATGTAACGTCTAGGACATAAAACTGGTACTCACGCTCCGATGATTGCTCAACAGACCACTCTGGGTTGGATTTTAACTGGTTCCACCAAGACAACCTCCAATCAGTCTAGTGAAACTGGAATCCCTACCCATGGTGTCGTAAGCTTGCCTTGTGTTTCAAAAAAAAAGTCGCGCAACCTTCCAAATTTTTCTTAACAGAGGAAGAAGAAGACTGTGAAAAATCTTCTGTGATACACATTCCTGCACAGAGGAAGGAAGGTATATGGTTCGTCAACCATTTAAAGGTAACCGTAAATCTGTAGGGGATTCTGAATTACAAGCTTTACGTACCCTGAAAAGCATGGAACGTAGATTTGAAAAAAAATCCTTCATTTTTTGAAACTTATAAGAAGTTTTTTGAAATTTATTCCTATCTTAAGCATATGGAACTATCTCAATATGATGACGATGACAAAATTTGCTACTACTTACATTATCATGGCATATTTAAAGAGAGCAGCACATCTACCAAAATTCGCGCGGTGTTTAATGGCTCTAAACCTTCTTCCACTGGAGTTTCATTAAATGAATACCTACATGTAGGACAAAAACTCAAAACCGATATGTCTGAAATACTTCTTCGTTGGCGTAAATTTCGAAATGTTTTCACAGCGGACATAGAGAAAATGTTTCGCCAAATCCTAATTCATCCCGATGATAGGGGTTTTCAAAAAATCCTTTGAAGAACATCCCCCTCAGACGCCCCCCTTACCTTCAAGCTCACAACTGTCACTTATAGTTTGGCAATTTCACCGTTTTTGGCCAATCGTGTATTAAAACAATTAGCCAATGATGAAGCTAACCGTTTCCCAAAAACAGCAGCGTCGTTAATAGATTAAATTTATGTCGATGATCTGTTTGATGGTTCTGATGACATTGATAGTGCACTTGAGTTACAAAAGAAATACATTGATCTCCTCATGGCGGGCGGACTTCCTCTTCGTAAATTGACCGCTAATGATCTATTTTTGTTGAAACATCTTCCTACTGAATGGGTAGAAACTACACAGACGCTGAGTTGGAATTCTGATGAAGAAAATATATTATTAGGACTACATTGGAGACCCGAATCCGACACATTTGTTTTTTCTTCTAACCTACTCGAAATACCTGAGTCTAATACTAAAAGAAGTGTACTTTCAAGCAAATCAAAATTGTGTGATCCTCTATGGTGGCTGGCACCCTTGACAATAACCTACAAGATCTTTATGAGGACCTTGTGGGAAAAGGGTATCGATTGGGATACGGTTTGACCTGCTGATCTTCTAAGTAAATGGGTTGAAATGTATAGTTTGTTAAAAAAGGTACATATCATTAAAGTTCCACGTTGGATAGAAACTTCAAATGATGTGATGTTCTTCGAAATCCATGGATTTTCTGATTCATCCATTTCTGCCTACTCAGCTGCTGTCTATGCAAGACTCTGCTTCTCAACCTCTGAAATGACTTGTAAACTTATCTGTGCCAAGACCAAGGTTGCTCCAGTCAAACAACTAAGTATTCCGAGGCTTGAGTTATGGGGAGCTCAACTCCTAGTTCGTTTGACGAATTATGTTTATGAAGCTTTACGTTTAAGTAATGTTGTAGTTCACTTGCGGAGTGATAGTACGAATGTATTGTATAGGATTCAAGCACAACCTTCCAAATGGAAAACCTTCGTAGTTAATAGAGTAAGCTACATTCAAACCACTTTACCGACCGCTACTTGGCATCATATTGAAGGTGTTGAGAATCCCGCTGATTGTGCAACCCGTTGTCTATCACCTGAACAACTGAAGGAACATGTTCTATGGTGGTTTGGACCCCCACGTCTAACTCTTTCTAGTGAAAGAAAGAGTTCATATCGTTATAAGATCGCAAAATTGTCAAGCCTAGAGCATACACTCCCAAAGAAAAGTTCATTAGTCTCACTAAATCCATTTCTTAATGAGAAAACCATGTTGCGTGTTAGAGGAAGACTCAAGCATTCCGTTCTAGATCATGATGAGAAACACCTATTGATTTTACCGCGAAAATCTTCTATCACAGATCTAGTTATTGATCAATGTCATAAGTAAGTGTTGCATAGAGACATTAGCTACCCTAAGACGTCAGTATTGGATCCCTCAAGGTCGTCAGGCTGTCAAGGCTAGAATTTCAAACTGCGTAATTTGTATACGCTATAAAACCACATCTGCTGTACAACAGATGGCGAATCTTCCAGCTCATCGCGTACAACAAAATAGAGCCTTTTTAAACTCAGGCGTCGACTATTTTGGACCCTTTCCAATTCGAATTAGCTTAGGTCGAGGACGACAATCCCAAAAGGGATTCATTGCAGTATTTGTCTGCCTTTCTACGCGAGCCGTCCATTTAGAAGCAATGTCAAACTATACCACTGTTCAATTCTAAGCAGCATTTAGACGTTTTTCCGGTCACAGAGGTATTCCCTTGACTTTGCGCAGCGATTGTGCCACAAATTTTGTAGGTGCGAATTCCGAATTGCGTTAGCTATTTACTTCTTCTTCCAAGTTCTCAAAAGTTATTGCTGAAACTCTTGACAATGATGGTACTACCTGGCTATTTAATCCTCCTAGTGCTCCTCATCAAGGTGGTATTTGGGAAGCAGCGGTCAAGTCCGTTAAACACCATCTTAAACGCGTTATTGGAGATTCTACATTGACTTTTGAAGAGCTTTCGACTTTATTAATTCAAATTGTGGCTTGTTTAAATTTGAGGCCTCTACAAGCGCTCTCGGACGATCCTATTGATCTTTCTGCTTTGACACCGGGGCACTTTCTCGTTGGAGTTCCTCTAACAACAGTTCCCAAACCCTATCTTTTGGGCGATAACATTAATAGGTTGAATCGATGGACCCTAGTACAAAAAATGTACCAAGATTTTTCGGACCGTTGGTCGCAGGAATGGCGAACTACACAGTTTACGAGTACATTGATTAGAATACACTTTTGTTTGTAATTACAAACAAATAAAACAATAAAACAATTCTTCATAAATTTCGTTTTACCTTCTTTTATAAAATGAGACGAGCGGAATGTTTGGAAATCATAATTTAGATTAGTATTTAATTAATCACCCAATTTCATGTAGGGGAGGGTAGGCTACATTGAACCGGGTATTTTCTAAAGTCCAAGAACTAATTAAATTTTACAAATTTTGATCAGGTTTTTGTATCAACATTAAGCTGAAGTACTCCTTTAGTTAATATACACGTTACAAACACAAATTATTATGATTAAATAATTAAATTTAATTTTTTTCTAACAAGTTACACTTTTCTTATTTTGAAGAATCTGTGTCTACATTGAACCACCTTTAATAAAACACTACAATTTACTTCAAAAATAATATTTCCCCTTACACATTGTAAAAAATATTATTTTTCACTCAAAAAAAATAGAAAATTGTTGTTAAAGAGTTATTATTTGTTAATATAGGAGATTTTATTTATTTTGATGTCAGGTTAGGTAGGTAAAGTGACAGTTTGAGTTTATTTCGTTCACAATTGTGATGAAAGCATGTCTTCTAGTATTTTTCTTACTAATTAGTAGAGCAGACAACTTTACCACTCTTAAAATTGAAAATTCTTTGCTTTTTCGGGTGGTTCAATGATGCCGCACTCACTGCATTCACATGACATTCACAACAAAAATTGTTTATAATAAATTTATGTAAGGCTTAAAATTCTTTATCACATCAGAATATTCAAGTTGACACCCTAAGCGACATAAATCACAAGTTTACTAATTTTTAAAACTTCTTATTTGAATAAAAAAAAATCATTATATTTCCACAAATTTTTTTGTTCTGTACGTGAAAAACAGTTTTTTTTCGTTTTTCTTTGTAAATAATAAACCTACGTGCTCGAAATTTTTGGACGTAGTCGCTTTCGGAAATACTAATTTATATATTAAATAAGAAAAAATTCCACTCAGTCATTTCTTAGAAAACTAAAGTGGTTCACTGTTGACGCTGGTTCAATGTAGCCTACTCTCCCCTATGTAAAATCGGTTGCCTAATTTAGGGATTTCGCTCGTCTCAACTCTGAATAGAGTCAGTCTATCGCTCAATGCGAATACCGACACACCACATTTCGACTACTCAGAACTTTATTACTCTGTATAAATTCCGGTGTACAAGTGATGTAAGATTTTTCTAACTTGAACATTTATTAATAAACTATTTTATATCAATTTGAGAAAAGTGTTACAAACGAGAATTTATTGATTTAAATATTGAGCTTTTGAGATGGCTCTAAATTCTTATTTGGGGAGGCTCCAAGCTGCCAAGGTCTGAAGGACCTTGTTTATTTTGTGGGGACGTTATCCTACTTTTAAAAGTTGCCTTCTGATTCGTTAATTGCACTATTTTTGAAATGATTTTGAATTTCAGGTTTAGTTAGGTAAGTAAAGAAATTGATTTTACGAATACATGATTTATTCTTTTAAACAGCAAAATACCTTTTGAATACAGAATGGTTATAGTGTGTTACAAATAGAAGGTGTGTGTGTTAGAATATGTGATTGAAACGATACTTATTTACTTACAAACTACCGTCGGGGCTGCTTCTCCTTTGGATCACAAACCTCCGTCGGGCGAAAATTCTTTTTGTTTTTATGAAATCGCGACGCAAGATTCGCGCAATTTCTTTTGTTTGCGAGGTTGCACCTGTGGTGAGTGGACGCGGGCAATATCTATGCAACCGGCCGTCTCACACAACTGTATAAAACTCACTGCGGATCTACCTTTTACCGAATTAGTCCGGGCAATATCTATGCAACCGATAATTCAATAATTAGTTTGATCGCGCTCGTGGGCCACCGATATTTGAGACGGACGCGGGCAATATCTATGCAACCGGCCGGTTATAAATAACAAGATTTCAGAATAATTAATTATATTAATTATTCCAGAATCTCTCAAAAATCAGCCCGTGAGAACGGAAATAGTCTGTTAATATGATACTTTTCGAGACATTATTTTCGAAATAACTTAGAATTTAAATAATAATTATATTGTTTAATTAATAAAATTATTATTTATCTTAGTTATTACAGTTCATATAATTTATTTATTGTAATTATATTGTTCCTACTCTTTATAAGTTGCTTGTATATGTATTATACATATTGAGTTATGAATATACACATATACATGCAACTTAATGTCCTCCGGCATTTTGTTGTGACGAAAATGTTTACAACAAAATGTTTAGCTATTGTCAATTTGTTGTATCTGCATCTAGCTTGGTGCATAGGTTTAAGTTCAAATAACACAAGACACAAGACACAAGAGTTGAATAACTCTTGTAGCTTTGAGTCAGCTGTAACGCACGTGCGTTTGTTTTGATGCTGTATGCCACAGCTTATGGGCCCTGAGGGGAAAGGAAGGTACCACGCACAACAAGGTAGTGATCAGAGGCAAGTATAGCGCGCTTGTGTTAGTGCTGTAGCCGAGGGAGCCAGTGAGTGTATTGGTGCCCATAACTAGCGGCTGCTTAGGTGTGTGTGTGTATGTTGCCGCCGACCATCCCCACACATGCGCAACCTCACAGCGTATTTTGTTATTTTTAAATAGCAATGGCAAATAGGATATTTATATATATGTATATATATTGGCTGCAATATTGCGCCTCCTATTATGGTTTACAGAATTGAATTTTGGATGCGAAGTTCACAATTGCTGTTCGGGTTTGTTTAATAAAATTGTCGTAATTTTCGGTGAAGGCAGCATTGATTGCGCCGGTACAATTACTAATAACTAGTGATTATCTTCGCTATTTAGTTGAGGAAGAAAGAAATAATTATTTCTTTGTCCCTCTAATTTTATTTTCTTATAAGCTTCTCTTAGTTGAAGGCATCTCATGATGTGATATTTGGTGTTATCAGGGTGTCAGATATCCTCAGGCATAGCGTTCCTGAGTCGCGGCGTTGCTAATTTAGAATTAAAATTTGTTCTACATGGTTGCCAAATGACCAATAAAAAACTAATATTCTAACAATCCACCGTGAAAATTCCGGTTTTCGCCCCCGAAAACTTTGATGCCTTGAACTTAGGGATGCGTTTAATAATACAACATACCAATGCAATTTCCTTAATATTAAAATGTCAATTTCACAATTTAGTGTAGATTTTACATTCTAGCTTATTCTAGTGAAAATAGCAGTAGTTCTGGTGACAGCATTAATTGACGTAATTAATTGTTAAAGTCGTAATTACAATTCCTTACTTTCATATTGAAGATTGAGTTAATAAAATTTAAAATTAATTATGTAGGCCTCTGTTAGAATTAATTCAACTCAAGAACTAATTTTAATTGACAAATTGGAAATTTTAATTACTGCAAAATGTAATATAATACAAAAATTATAAAAGAGAATATATATATATATATATAAATATATATATATTACACTGAAGACAGCTAAATTTTGTCGAATGTTGTTAAATTTAGAAATTCATAAACGTTACTATTATGTTATTTATTTCTGTCCATTTATTATTAATTAATAACTGTTAATAGTAGTAATAATAAAACCTTAATATTAATATATTCGCTAGAGACAATATATTCATAATAGTAATTTTGCTTAAAAGAAAAAGGAATTTCTTCATTTATATCTCCTCTTTTCATTTATTTATTAAAAAAAAATTTTTTTTAATTGATCATAAGCTAGAGGAAAACTTGGTAAAATTTCAAATTCACGTCTAGGACAGTGGTTTCGCTAATCATTGACAGCGTAGACCGTAGTATTATGCGTGCATGATCAGTGGTGCTTGACCCGCCTTGGTGTTTGTACCCCTTAACATTACACTAATACGTCTCCAAATAGTGTGAACGCAATAGGGAACCGTCAAGTTGGTGACGTAATGTCAACGTTAGTACGTCTCTATATTTCCGACTTCTTTGTTACGTGCCTGCGCTGGTTATCGCTACGGTAAACTGGACCTAGTGATTAGTCAGATTACGTCCTTCGTTAAGAGCGGTTGTAGTTTGTGCGCGGAAAAAAAATCTTTTTAAATGAGTGATGAACCTGAAATCAGTGAAGGAGTTAGGCGACTACTGGAGAAGGTGAAGTCGCAAATGGCGCATTTTTCGCGGATTAGGAAACTTCGCGAAGAACTACTCACGGAAAGGAGTCAGTCCATAGTGGAGCTTCTGCAGGAGAAGAAAATAGAATCTCTTCTGGAGAATGACTTGGAATTCAGACGGACGTCCCAGGATTCAAAAGGGTAAGGAAGTATATAATTTATACAGTTTCCTCGGAGTTCTCTTAAGAGCTCGAAATGAGCAGAAGCTTTGCTTGAGAGTAATTGACATGACATTTTATTGAAAATATGTGTGTAATAAATAAACGTTCATAAACAAAAATTTGATTTCTAAATTGTTTGTTTTATATATATTTGTAGGCTTAACCATGTTTAAAGTAAACGAGGAGCAATTATTCAAAGTTGATAAATCCATTTTTTTTAATTAAGATAAACGCATATTTAAAAATATTAGAATCCTTAAAAATTCATTATCACTGCTCAATTTAAAAACTTGTTAATAAAGAACTTCAGTAATATATATTCTGGCCTAACCTTGACGACTTTTCGTTTCTATCTTTTACAAAAATTACCAAAACCTCTAAATTCCTATTACGATAGAATTTAGTTACGAACATAGCATTTTAAATAAAGTATTATTATGAATAATTTATTACAGTTTTCTATATTAAAGATAGTTTTAATGGTTATGCGAGAATTTTCGTTTGTTTAAACTTCTTGAAATGACGAAATTTGGATTTGTCAGGTTCTGACAACTTAATTCTCAAATATGTTTAATTCGCAAGAAATTCAATTTAGACATAGATACTGTATGTCAATAATTAATTACTGACAAAGTTTCTGGTAATCAAGTATTTTGATCATTCTTTCTTTTCTAAGATTCGTTGTTAACTTTGGTAGCTGGGCCCCTGCTCCTGTACGGGCCAACAAAAAAGAGTTTTGGGAGTTCGACAAAGACCTAGCCCAAGGCCGAGAAAAGGTGCATCCTGCACAATCCTGGTTCCAGGAATACTTTTGGGATGAAGAGGATCAGAATTATATAAGGCGTAGCTTCTGGGCTCCGGTAATGGGTTCAAACCTATTGCAGTAAAAATGAGTAATCTAGTTTTTTTCTTGTTTATCGTTTAATTTTCAATGATATATTTTTTTTAGAAAAGTTTCCGCAATCCGGTGGTCATCGAGACCCATCTGCCTGGCATCAAGATGGTAGTGGGGGAAATTCCCAAAAAGGGGGTCCCAGAAATTTGGTAAGTATACTTAACTACAATTAAATGCTGTCCAGTCCTTATAATTTGTAAATATGCTTAGCATTCTTTTGTTTAGTTTGTTGAAGGATTTGCCGAAGGTTCCCCAAAACGTCGGCGTACAACCATTACGTGGGGGCCTTAAAATTAGTTTCCTGCACTGCCATGATTGGTTGGGGCCGAATCAGCCGTGAATTAGAGGCTGGTGGCGACTGGTAAGTTTTAATTTATATCGATGTTCTATGCACGTGTCTAGAAATAATAGTGACAGGAACTTTATGCTTTTCAACAGGGCGATTTATGCTCAAAAACTTATAATTATGCTACAATTATGCTTTGTCTGTAAAGAATTTTAACTCAAACTTAACATTACTAAATAAATCTCGTAAATTATACAAGGAGTTATGAAGTAACAAAATATAAAAATTTTTACGACAGAAGTTTCCAAATTATGCCGCATAAATGCTCTGAATGGATTATGCTGCTTTGAAGACTAAATTTTATTTTTCAATATTTTTGCAAATTGCAATCCCTTTTGTTAGATAACACTTGTTAATGCGAATCTTAACAATACATAGCATTTTTTTTTATTTATGCTTTTATGCTCAAGCATAAAGTTCCTATCTCTAAGGAATAATAACCTGTCATGAGTTGTTTAACGAGAAATAAAATTATTACCTCTCTTCCTTTTTTAGAGATTCAATGTAGACAACAAGGCGGCTTGGTTTGAATTTCCCCAAGTCCGTCCTTTTCTCGTGTTAGAACCACAGATTCAAGGAGAAGTAAGGGAAGGTGTGGGAAGGAGAACCCAGGCTTTGGAGGGGAGTCGTCAGGAAGAGGAGGAGAGTGAGGAATCGAGAGAGAATTGGGAAGAAGAAGAGTCAGGAGACAGTTGGGATTGGTCAGAGTGGGATGTAGATAGAGATTGGGATTCAATAGGGGAGACAGGGAGTTCGGACCCTTCTGATTTGTTTGGTCGAAATAGCCTGAGTCCGTAGGTCCGACTTGAATAATAAGTGTTTTTTTATATATATATATTTTTTTTTTTTATTAAAGTAAAATATTATTCTTCTTAAGGCATTTTAAAATAGTAAAATTTTTTTCTTTTATAATTAATGAGTAGAGTGCCCAAGGGAATTCCAATTAAAATAAATTTATAATTTAATTCAAACGATCCCTTAGAATTCTCTTTTCTCCTCAAAAGATATAAGTAAAAGAAAACTATGTTTTTGTACTGTGCAGATTAAAATACTAATTTTTATTGTTCCATGGAGAAACATGGATTACATTAGACTGCATAACCAGTAAAAGTAATATTGTTTGAAGTTTAAACTGTATTTAGTGAAATAAACTGCTAAAAGATGATCTATCTTTACTGAAGAATATTAAATTTTAAACAGGAATTACAAAATGGTTAATTAAGCCAAAACATTTTTATTATCATCTGTCTCAAAAATCGAAACTTGTTGAAGATTATGTAAAAAAAAATAAAGAAATTATTCCATTTTTAATCTCTTTTCTCCTTTTTTTTAGAACACTTAACACCTTGTTAAATAAATTTCAAATTCTGTTAGTATAAAATAAAAGAAACCATCAAAATTCGATTTGTCCGACAAAAGATTTTTGACAACACCTAATTTTCTTTAAATAGAATAGAATAAAAGAAATTTTCATGATTTTTACTTGTCATCGGCTTCAGCTTAAAAAAATTTTCTTTTAATTAAATTTGAAGTTAAGCATTTTTAATTTAAATCCAATTCAAAATTGGTACAGCAAAGCAAAAACTAAATAAAATCAATACAATTTTGGCTTAATAATATTTTTTTTTCTTAATATACATTTCATTCATTACTAAAATAATAATGGATTTATGGATGAATTTTACTTAAAATACTACAAAAATTGAATTTTGGAAAAATTATAAATGATTGCAAATACTTAATTATATATAATAATATTATTTATGTTCAATAATAAAAACAAAATAATTAAATTTTGATAAAACTCTTTATGAAAATTAAATTTTAAGAAACATCCAATCATTGTTTAACAAATTGTTCATTTTTATAGTCAAATAATTGATCTCCTGTAGAATTTTCCAATAAATATTGATTGAAAACTTAATTTCAATTTTAGACAAAAATTGATTATCATATTCAAAAATATGTATTTATAAGAAAATTCCAAGAGAACTCATTCACTTTTGGAATATAATTGGATTTTTGCGAAGAATTACGTTATCTTTAAAAACGTAATTGAATACTTAAAACAAGAAAATTAAAAAAAAATTAAAATTTTTTTTTTAAATAATTGAATTGTTTTGTGAAATTTTATTGAAATAGTACATATTCCATTTTTTAAATATTCTCGTCAAAATTTCAATTTTCAAAAATTATTATTACAATTATTATTATTACTAGCTAAAATAACGGGCGCTGAAGCGTGCGTGAAGTTTCTTATTTCATTGACTTTAAAATTTTCAATTATTCAGAAGAATGCTACTCAAAATCACTGTTTTTCAAAATATATTCAGGAACGTCGTGAAAAGTCAGAAAATTTTGTCAAAAGTACTGAGACAATATTCAATTTCGAAAATTCGAAAGAAAATTCTGAATGTTATATTCCTCATCATTGAAAAGATTTTATTTATTTCAAACTTTTTCTATTTTTAACAATAATTGAACTTTTCAGAATTTAAAGATAATTTAGGTTTATGACAAAATAATAATTCAAATTCTTATAAAATTCGTTATATTTTTTAATATACATTTCATTGACTATTAAAAATAATAATGGATTTATGAATGAATTTTACTTAAAACACAAAAAAATTAAATTTTGGAAAAATTCTAAATGATTGCAAGAACTTAATTATGTTCAAAAGTTTTTTAACATTCTCGTGGAAATTTCAATTATTTTAAAATTGTTAACAAAACTATTTTCAAAAATTTTCATTAATTTCATATGAATTCTATGATTTTCAAATTATTTATAAATTTCGTTCTTCTTAAAATATTATTAAAAATCGTCAAACGAAATCAATTATTTCGTATTATTAATGTGGTAAAAATAATGTTATTTTAAAAACCTGGAAAATTTCCATTTTTTTTTAAACAAAGAAAATCAGGAACTTTTAAATAAACAAATAAGTGACAACCCTAATCACGTGTTCAATAAATTTCTCAAGCAAAACAAATAATAAAATAAAATATTTCTGCCTAAAAGTCAGAATAAGAATAATCGTAATATATTTAAATTATTTGAAAATAACTGAAAGTATTAAAAAAATGGGGCATCCAAAAATTGTTTTATTTATTCATTTTTTTATTATAATTTCGATAAAAAAATTTTTTTTTAACAAACAGAAATTCTGTAAATATATATTTTTGTTTGATGCCTGATACGCAGAAAATTAAAATGAAATTAAAATATTTTCCTTTTCTCAGTCATTTCCTTTCCTTAAGTATTGTTTTATGGCGCCTTGAGAGGGTAACTTAACACCACAGATACGGTCGTCGCCGACCCAACCATCGGATTTTCACAGCGGTACATTTTCAAATTTGGTGACTCACGCTATGACGTGTTGACTAGAGAAACAGAATGCGCCATTGTCAAGCTCATGACTCAAGGATCATTAGTGAAATTTTGACCGTCGTAGTGTGTAGTTGTGAGCGGTTTTGAACTTGTTCTGTGTGCGGCGTCGATACGGGATTTTCTTCTTGTGAGTTTTAAAGGTAAGGAAAATTTTTATAAAAATATATTTCTTTTTTTTTGTACATACATTTTGGTATGCCTTATGTTTATGTTTATCAGGGTTGCCACAAATATTCAATTTTATTTTCCGGACTCCCTGATTTCTAAACAAAATTCTCTCTCCATCTTTTTTTTACCATAAAATATTCCGATTCACTCTAAAATCATCA
This sequence comes from Leptopilina drosophilae, assembly GCA_032873175.1. Lineage (NCBI taxonomy): Eukaryota > Metazoa > Arthropoda > Insecta > Hymenoptera > Figitidae > Leptopilina > Leptopilina drosophilae. The sequence continues at coordinate 25,073,183 of CM065479.1, read as the reverse complement.
GATACAAAAAAATGTTTTATTAAATTTATTTACAAATTTCATTAATTATGAAATTATTCAAAATCATGAATAACTAAATATTTTTTTATTAAGCATTTAATTATTACCTTTCCATAGGAATTAAAATTCTTTAAAACATTTAAATTCAAACCCTTTCTTCTTTTTTTTTACTCAACAATTCATAAGAATGTTATTACTACAAAACATAAAGAAGACAATCACCTTTTTCATGTCTTGTTATAAGCTAAATAATCACGAGACTCTTTAACAAATTCCTCGGACATAATCGAATCCTGGAGAAAATTGTTTTATTTTTAAAGATACTAGCGCCTCCGTCGACCGCTTCGCGGTCGACTACGTTGCTTCCGTTTTCCATTCAACACGTCATTTTCCTATAAACATTTTAACATGTAATTTTGCATATCTACGTTATTCTTCCCTTTAAATTAATTGAATCTTTTCAATTTAATATAAACTAAAATTAAATTTTCAAGCACATGAATATGTTTTAAATGATAGTTCCACTGAGTTGCTTCGCCATATTCGTTTAACACGTGAAATTTTCTATGAAAGTTTCTTTTTTTATTGTAAATAACTACTCCACATTTACATCTGTAAATTAATTTCATTTACTCTCTGAAGATTAAGTAAATAAATCATTAATGAAGCTTTAAAAGTCAGATTAACTTCAACTTTTTATTCAAATTTCATTGTATATTCAATGTCGATATATGAAGAAGATATCATTATTAAGTTTTGAAGGTAATTACAAAAGATAATTTATCTATTTTTAATTGAATAAATATATCATTTAATTATATCAATTTTAAAAGAATAAAACTTATTGCTTTTTAATCATCTAACATTTAAACAATATATAACCAGAAATACTACACAACCTACACAACATATTCTTCAACACATGATTTTTTTTATTGTAAGATTATTAATTGGAAACTTTCACGAATCTTTTTTTTACGTTTAATAGTGTTTTATATATATATTTTTTAATTTTGTTTGTAACAAATTAATATTCTTGTTTCTTGAAAATACTTCTTTTATTTTTCACACATAATGAATATTTTAAATTTACATTAACTCCACTTTTTCTAAGAGTCAATATTGTTGTTTTTTTTTTATATTATTAAATTTTGTAAAAATTTATGATTTTGTTGTGATAAAAAAATGTAAAAACAACGAATTTCATTTGTCTAAACTAAATTTTGAAACAAAATGTTTGTGACAAAATTCAAAATTATATTTGTTCAGAAATAACAAAACATTAAAATATCACTTCGAACGAAAACTTGTTTTAGAATAATAAAAAAACTATAACCGTATGTTTTTCTTATAATTTTTATTCATTCTTCAGCAAATAAATGTTTATTTATTATTTATACATATAATATATATGGTTATTTTGTTGTATTTTTAGTCTATCACAACAAAAACAGAAATTTGTTTTGTTCCGATTAAGTAACTACGTTAGTGAGGTTAGGAACAATTGTTTACAAAGTGCATACCTTGCACAATTAGCACTAACCAAAAATACTACAACATAACAACACATTATTTTTCTATTGAAGACGCAGCCTACAAATATAAAATTAAAAAAACATTTAGTTTACTTTTATTTATATTATACTATAATAAAAAAAATTATTTGACGAAAATAAAATAAGTTTTCAAAAGAAAACAAACAGTGGCCATCTTTCTAACTTGGTTTTAAGCGTTCACGTCATTTCACGCGTGCGTAAAAGCAATGTCCATTTTTCGAGTTCGATTTCCTTTCATTCGATTTCCATGCTATGTTTTTTTTAGAAAGAAAAAAAATAATTAAATTTGTTTTATCGAAAGAATCCTTTAAATTGAAATTAAATATTTTTTTTTATTAATAAAAATATAATTAAATAATTAAATTAAATAGAAATGGAACCTTCTGTCTGTTTTTGTGAGTGGGTAAAATAAATTAATCTGTTCCGGAAAGGTTAATTATTATTATTTTGTAATATAATTATTAAAATAAAATTAGTTTCTTATTTGTTTTCTCTATTAAAAAAATATGAATTAATTTTTTTTTTTAGTTTAAATGTAAAAGGATTAATAATTTTTTTTGATTTAAAACTTTAAATAAATAATTGATTAATAATATATAATTATATTTATTATTCATAAATTTTTTTTATTGATTTGAAAAGGATGTAAAAAGCAACAAAGGAAAAGTAATTCAAGTTCTTTATTTTGAAATTTTGAATATAATTGATTTTCTGTGACAGGGTGTCTACTATTTTCATTCAACAAAATTCCGGTTATTGCCTAAATTTTTTTTTAATTCAAATTTGCTTAAGAAATAAATTATATCATTTATTTGAACATTCAGAAATTTGATATTATAAAAGTTAAAGAGAAGTTCAATAATTATAACTATCGAATAATAATAGAATAATATAAATTTTTTTTTTTTGAAGCAAAAAGTTATTTAAAACTTTAAGAGGAACTTTTATATTTAAATTAAAATTCTAATTACAGTGACTAGTATTAGTTTCGAAAGTTTAAACCAAAATTCTTTTAAGCAATTAAACTATTAAGAAAGGTAAAGAAACTTCAATCATTAAAAATTCTTTTTTTTTCTTTTTTTTTTTGTTTAGAAAATTAATTATCTTGAAACAATGGAATTGAAGAATTTTAACAATTTTTATTTTCCTTTCCTTTGAGAATTTAAAAACTCCCGGGAATTTGATTTTAATAAAATTTGAAGTGCAGATCTCTTTTTTTTACTAAAAACCTTTTTTTTTATTTTGGTGAAAAGATTTCCGGTTTCACATAAAAACTCCAGTTAATTCCGGTTTTTCACGGTTAAATTAAAGTCCCGTTTTTTTCAGATTTCCTGGTATAATTATTTGTAACTTTTCCAAAATTACATTTTTCTTTTTAACTAAAATTCCTTTATCAATCTGGTATTTATGAAAATTGTAAGTTATTTATTACATAATTCATAAGTCATAACTTTATCATAATTCTTTAAAAGAATTTTGGTCCAAAATAGGAAAATTCGAGGTTTTGTATTAAAATTCGTGATTATTTTATAATTTACAAGACAAGCAAAATTCAAATTTAGAGTTTTCCTTTTTCATAAAAATTTCTTTTGAGATTCGATTTTTCCCTTTTAGTACCTTTACTAAAATTCCTTACTTTCCTTGGATTTGTGGCAATCCTGTTTATGTATTGTTTATTTTGTATTTTCTGAGGCATCATTTAATAACTTATAGTAAATGTAAAAAAAAATATCTAAAACCTTATCAAATGGCAATTTTAAATGAATGAATTAAAATAATAAACTTTCAAAAGGGACTCAATCATCAAACTCCTTTCTCCTTCAAAGGAATTCAATTATAAAAATTATATCAAAATTTCTTGCAAATATTCGACCACTCTCCAGAATAATTAAGACTTTACAAGGAATTTAACCGTTTTCGCAAACAACTAAATTCTTCCTTGTGGAGTTCAATTATTATTTTCATAAAAGAATTTATAGGCGTTTTCGGTCATAATTGAAGTTTACACGGCAATTCATGGAACCTCTAAGGTACTTTGTAAATATTTTAACAGAGCTTACAAAGTATGTGAATTGCAATTAGAAATAAAAGTTTAGCATCGGTAGTTTATGGTTATTTTATTGGAATTTATTTGGCAGTTTACGGTAAATTGGACATGATGTAGTTTAAACGAGATTTGATATTTGTCTTTATGTAGCATAACAATATTCTTGCAGCAGTTTCTTAATAATCCAATGCCGGTATTTAATATTTCGCCCGAGCAGTAATATAGTGCCGTAGATACACCAGCCTGAACGTGCCTAATCAAGCCTTCAAGACAAAACAATTAACGTGAAACCAGTCCCTCCTTTTAACTTCATCTATATTTACCAATTTTAAATTCTAACCCTTTAAAATTAATCATTTTATTTTCAACATTTAAAGACAATTCCCGTCAGAATTCACTTTTAAATCAAACCCCTTTTTTTAAGTTGAATTAAATTCTACGAGGGTCTCATTTTATATTACCATCAAGATATTCTGTTAACCTTACTTCCACATCCAGTTATTTATTAAAGGAAGGCTTCGGAGATTAGAGTGTTACGTAATTAAGTTACACAAATGTCTAATTCTCTCTTTACATGATAAATAAGTGCTACGTTTTCATCATGGAAATAGATAATAATTATTAAAGGGTAGATTTTGTAATCACTAAAGTTACCCTTTTACATTGGATTCATTACCATATGTGCAATCTGTTTCTTAATTTTATTGGGAATGTCCCAAAACTAACTATGGATAGGGCGGTTGCGATCGGCGGCATCTACGTGGTCGGCGGCGTTCGCTCGGTCGACGGCGACTGTGCACCGACGAGTACTTCGCGCGCGTGGGTGTGAAGCTTGTTTGAGAAAATTGTTGACGATTCTCGGAATAAAAAAAATATTTCTCAATACTTGTCCCATTGTGTTCGGGACCGTAGTTCCGACTTCATTTCCTACTCTCACGTGTCGCGATTTCTCAACGGAAATGGCCCAAAAACGGCTCTAAAGCGAGGCGTTACGGAAATTGTTAATAACTTTTACAAAAGTTGACCAATCTTTGTTTAGGGTATACCGAAGTATTCCTCAGATCCCTAGCTTCAACATTTTTCCTTCTCTCACGTGTTGCGATTTCTCAACGGAAATGGCCCAAAAACGGCTCTAAAGCGGGGCGTTACGGAAATTGTTAATAACTTTTACAAAAGTTGACCAATCTTTGTTTAGGGTATACCGAAGTATTCCTCAGATCCCTAGCTTCAACATTTTTCCTTCTCTCACGTGTCGCGATTTCTCAACGGAAATGGCCAAAAAACGGCTCTAAAGCGAGGCGTTACGGAAATTGTTATTAACTTTTACAAAAGTTGACCAATCTTTGTTTAGGGTATACCGAAGTATTCCTCAGATCCCTAGCTTAAACATTTTTCCTTCTCTCACGTGTTGCGATTTCTCAACGGAAATGGCCCAAAAACGGCTCTAAAGCGAGGTGTTACGGAAATTGTTGTTTTGGATATTTTAATGGCAAAAATTTGTTTTTCTCGGTTTTCTTTTCTCTCGGCAACTTACAACTCTTACTTTAACACATTTCTCTCGTATTATATAGATTTTCAACATGAGTGGAAGGGCAACACGATCGCAGCAACAACCCTTAGAAGCAGGGTTGCGTTTCGCTGAGCGCAGGCCAACTACCGACGGGAGGCCAGATTTGAGGGGATTATACGACAGGCTGGACGCAATTTATTTTAACGGCGAACTCGCGGCTGCGGGTTATACGGTGCAATGGGGACGGAAAATGACGTCGACCTCAGGATGCACAGACGTAAGTCTGTGCATCCTGAGGTAAGTTATTTGCACCTCACGCGAGGTGCGGATAAGCTGGGAAATTCATCGACTTCTCGATGAGGAGGAATTGATCGGGACCATGTTGCATGAGATGATTCATGTGAAGCTGTTCCAGCAGAGGAAGGACGCGGACAGCTTCAATCACACGCAGGTCTTCCTTGACGAAGTGGACCGTATTAACGCGATGGGGCCTTATCGGGTATGGTATTAATTACTTATTTATCTTATTTTATTTATTTTATTTTTATTTATTTTTTATTTATTTATTTATTTTTTTTGGGTATCTAATCATTATGATATTTTTGTTTTAAGGCGGATGTTTATCACGACCTTCCACGACAGGTAGTGGAACAGTTGCGTCCGTACGTTTGGAGGTGTACAAAGTGTGGATATGTCTTGCGGCTACCTGACTCCAGGACACCGGGTCCATTGAACCTTCATCTTGTGGAAAGGCAAGAAGTTTGCGATAAACCTCGGTGGGTCAGATTAGAAGGATAAAAAATAAGTGGATTCCCTTTTCTTTACAATCATATCATCTAATATCACACTGCCTTCTAATGATTGCATATTTGTAAATAAAGCAAACTTACTTACAACTAATTCTTATTATTTAGATACCCTGTTAAGAAATCCCTTGAGTTTATATTTTATGAATGATTAATCCATCTTAAATGATTAAACTGTTAATATTTTGAATATAATAACGAATAAATTTTGAGTTAGAATCTTATGGATATATCCGCGTAAGATAAATTGTATTCTTTTGTAAAAAAAAATTTTATGATAGATTTTCGAAGTCTATCTTAATGGAAAACGTCCTTTAAGGTTGCTGGGAGCACTAACCTCTTCAAGTTGAGGATCTTCATCGTTGTCTTGAGGAGTTGATTCTGATAGAGACTACTGGCGTGAAGGTAGTTGTCGATTTATTCTCAGTGAAGTCTCTTCTACCTGGACTCGACGTAGCTTAGAATCTAACCCTTCGGTTAGTCATCTGATCTTCGTTGATGACTTATCTTCAACCGTTGCAGACTTTTTCTCCCCCTTTTGAGTGGTTGTTGGCTCAAATGAGGATGCCCTTGATTGTGTAGTCGTTTCCTTATTGGCAGCGGTTTTACATGTGGAAGGAACATCCTCGTATAGTTCCGTGGTACTCTTGGGTGGTGGAATCTCAGTCATTGGTCCCCTTCGTCGTGGCATTGGGATGTTCTCGTCTCTTGGCCTTGAGAAAATTGATTGAGATAGTTTGTATGTCCCAGTTTTCAGCGGTGATCGGCACAAGTACATAAGCAGAAGTGCACATAAGAGAATAATTCCTCCATAGGATCCGTAAATCAAGGTCGAGTGTCTTCCTTGATTATGTTGTTGTAAGGCGAACTCTTGAAGCTGTTGTTCTAGTTCATCTAGGGTTTTGGAATTCAACTCGAATGCTGATAATTTCGGGTTAATCTCGAGGATGGACTTCGTTCGGACTCTGGTGTTCTCAAGCAGGTGATTATATTTTAGTAGTGTTGGGGATAGTTTTGTTAAGTTTAAATGTAGGTCTGATTCAAAAATAAATTCTGATTGACCAGCTTGTGAGGTGGTCGCTGGAATTATAGCGTCCTTGGTTTTGAGTGAGCATCCTGGACCCAATTTGAGGATGCCAACTTCGCTCAGCATGATCTTTACTGGGCTCATGGAATGGCAGGCAATTGTTGCCTTTTCTGGTACAGCAAAAGAATAGATCCACCCGCTTATGGTGGTTAAGGGTTTCCAGTAGGACCTGGGTTCGCTGGTTACTCTGACGTCACAAAACCTTAGGGCTTCCACGTTGGGCTTGATCGATAATAATGCTTCACAGGACATTCGTTCACGGAGATCGTAGATTGGAGCACCTTGAAGGCAAGCGTGAAAAGATGTTGTTGTTTTACACAAATTCCATTCCTGCTCCTTTAACAAGAGGTATGTTCGATGATCCTCGTCGATAATAAGGTAATCGCATTCAGTTTTTATGTATGCTCTTCCGGTACCATTCTCGAGCACTTCTTGAGTGGTCGGGAGTGAGTGTAATTTGAAAGCTTGATAATTGTACTTTTCTAGGAGTGGTATGTCAATGAGAACCTTGATTTGATGGTTCTCACTCAGAATGGTGATGGTGGAAATGCGCATCAATTCATCGATGCTGATTCTTGGTCCAGTCAATGGAAACTGAACATCCTTGAGGTTATCCTGTACTTCTCGAAGGATCGGTTCCAGTTGCTCGGATGTTATGAGTCCTGGATGGAGTTGTCCCTTCCTGGCTTCATGAACTGCATCAAGCATGGTGGAAGTCGCTTGGATACTGTGATCGAGTTCTAACCTGAGTGCTTTGAAAATTGCATATGTTAGATTTCTCCTCTCCATTTCTGCTTTCGACTTGGTACTCCCTACGGCGATCAAGACTTGAAGTTGTTCCTGCAGTTCTTGTAGCAAGGATCCATGTTGTTGTACCTGAGAGTGCAGCGAGTCGAGTTGTGATCTCACTACGTGGGTCTGTTTTCCGACAAGGTGTGACAAATTGGCTTGCGCTTCATTGAGGTCTTGAATGGCAGCATTGAACTTTTCGCCGTCGTCGTAGGTTAATACTCCAACGATTGGTCCTGCAATCTTTCCCAAGAAACCCAGTAGTGGAACCGAACGCCTTGCTCGTAGCTGCGTAGTCATTGTGGATGGTAAGGTCTTTTTAGTATTTTCTAACTCTTCGATCTGGACTCGAAACTGTTTTTAAAGTTCTGAGGCCATTTCCCATCTATCTTCCCAATCATAATACCCAACTAACTCGTTGCACCATTCTTCGTCAGGTTTGCAGTGTTGTTTCGTTCGTTCCAGTCTGGTCCTCAAATCATCGAAGAATCGAGTCTGCTTGCCCACGTCCAGGAATACGGCAATCCTCTAGTTGCTGACTGACCTTCTGACTTCTCCAATGTATTCGAAATATATTCCAGCGCTGGACTTAAAAGTGGTGATCTGGTAACGATCACTGGGAACAGTCATCTCTGCATCGTGGGAATACAGCTGCTTGGTCGTCATTGCTAGGATCGAGAATAGGCATAGCAGGGTTATAGCAATAGTCGTCATCTTTCCTTTGGTTATTCTAAAAATAAAAAAAAATAGGTTAATAAGGGATCTAGAGCTGGGGTTTAGGTCTCATAATTTGGTGGCTCTGATCACATTGTTATTTTCCGTGAATCCCTACAAGGGTGTATGGTCCTTCTGCTCGCTTGTCGAACTTATTGGACCGGACTTCTTTAAAGACATACACCTGATCGCCTAATTCGGCATTCAGAGGTCGTGCCTTACGATCGTAGATTTCTTTTGACCGTTGTTTTGATCGAACTAAATATTTAGCAGCTAAATTTTGTAGTTCGTTCATCCGTGTAATTAAGTCCTTCAGATAGGATCCATATGTTTCGACCTCTGGCCCTTGGGGTAACGAACTGGGTGCTTTAGCCAAGTGCCCGAACACGAGTTCATACGGGGTGAAGTTGGTTGCCTCATGAACGGATGTATTATAATTAAACATCGCGAATGGGAGCAGACGATCCCAGTCGTCGAAATCCTTTGCGTAATGTTTAATATAATCAGTCAGTTCGATGTGACTCCTTTCCAGTGCCCCATTAGTTTGTGGACGGTAACCGGATGTCGTAAGCTGTTTGACGCCAAAGATCTTTTCCAACTTACGCATTAGGGTGCTAACGAAACTTGCTCTCCTATCCGTAAGAATGCAACGAGGTGCTCCAAACACGGAGAACAAGTTCATGGCTACCGCATGGGCAATTGATTTTGTTTCGATATTCGGAATGGGGACCGCGATACAGTACTTAGAGAAATTATCCTGCATTGTCAGGATGTGCCGATTCCCGTTTGGGGTGGTTCGCAATTTTCCGACCGTGTCTAAAGACACTTTATCGAAGGGCATCGCCGGAGTATCAGTGATTATCATCGGCTCTCTAGTGCGGGCCCTGGCGAGTTTGTTTTCGAAACAACTCGTACATTTCCGAATAAATTGGGTGACTTCGTCACGCATCCGAGGCCAATAGTATCTTTCCCTTATTCGTCGGTAAGTCTTGCTTATACCTTTGTGCCCGCCTATCAAGCTCGAATGGAATTCGGAAATAATTCTACCGCGTAGTTCGACAGGTGGTACTTCAATTTTTCCGTGGCACAGGGTGATGGTTGCGTCGCCGGAAAATTCCTGCGACAAGTTCCGACATTTTATTTTGGGGGAGAGTACCTAGTAAGTCCCCGGAATTGGCCATTCGACAAGAATTTTAATTGTTGGATGCTAGGGCTTTTCTTAAATTTTTTAGTCCGATTATAACATCCTTCCAACAAATTTCGTCGAAATGACATCTTTTCACAATGATCGAAAAGACCTTGTATTTACCATTAGGGGAAATAAAAATCTGTCCCTTGACGGGTCTACTGTCCCTAATGTCTTGTAGGTCAATGTTTTCTGTAGCGACTAATAACTTCGAGATTGGGTCGACCGGTTCGCAATCTTCGGAGAGGAAGTGCGCATAGTTGTCTCGTCTGTACGTCAAAGGTTCTGTCCACTGATTTGTTACATTAACAAGAAGGTTACTGTTAGTCGGTTTCGATTCTTGGGGCTCACTATCACCATCACTTTCACTAGACGTCTCAGGAGGTGATGGAGGATCGACATAAGAATCCTTGAACTTCAGGAACGACGAGCTAAGAGGCGCGCACTTCTTTACTACGTCATTGTCTGTATCCTGTATTCGCCTAGGTTTCATGCCTTGGTTCCTTGCGATGATCTCCTGGTTAGAGTTGACACTTTCGTCCTTGAATCTCGTGAACGGGGTGGATTGTGCACGTGGGATAGTTGATGGCCCTGGAGTAGATAGTTCCGTTTCCATCTGGATCGTTCGATCATCCATAGAATGTTCAAAGACTTCTGGGATATCCTTGAATATTACCGTACTTTGTCTCCTTGGTTTGGTGGATTTACTAGTTGGTGTAGTTTCCTTTTGTGATCCTTTCACCGTGGTGGGCAACTCAGGTTGCTCACTTGAAGGCTCTTCCGATTCAGTTAATTTTTTCGCTCTACTCCGGTTGAAGTCGTCCAAGAACTTCTTTACTCTTCTGGGGAGGTCGTCCTCAGTTCCAACTGCAGGATCAAGGCTTTCTAAATAATTTAGATGATCTTGATCTTCTTCGCCGTCGGATATATATTGCCTCCGTGGATTATGATTTAGTCCCTCGTAATCCCAGAGTAGAGTGCTGTTTGTTGGATTGGAGAGATTTAATCCGGTGTTCGCAATCGATTGGTCGAATTTATTGACGGACTCCGACACTTCATGGATCAGCTGCTTAGCGTTGAGTGATGATTGTCGTTCCGGGTTCTGAACATCTGATTCGCTAGATTCATCCTCACTGTTATCAATTCTGCGTTGACCTGCAATGATCACCTCTTCTAGAGGTAATTCCTCAGGTTCCGATTCCGTGGATGGCGACGAGTCTGGTTCAGGGTCCTTTAAGGCTCCTTCTCTAGCAAGGCGATCCGCGTTTTCGTTGCCGATGATTCCCTCATGTCCGGGGACATGTTCCCAAACAACGTCAAGAGGTTCAATGGCCTTGATTAGTCGTTCATAGGGCTTCCTATTCTTGACCGGTTTATTTTCCTTTGTCCTCCAATCATTCTGTCGCCATTTTGGTAACCATTCCTCAACACTTTGCACTAAGTATCGGGAATCGGTTTTGATTCTGAGTTTCTTAATGCCGGCCTTCCTGGCTTGTCGAGCTGCCATTGTGGCTGCTTCGATTTCTGAGGCATTATTTGTTTGTCGTCCATTGTAACGTTTGGAGAGGTTCAGGGGATTGTCTGGTCCAAACCATACGCCAATTCCTGCTTTTGGACTGGATCCTCCATTTTCGCAACAGGCTCCGTCAACGAAAACGTCCGTGTACGAATCGGGGCCTTGACTCTGAGGACTCTGAGCTTAGGTGATTTAGGTGGAATAATATGGACAGGAAGATGAGGGAAGGCACTGTAGTCTTCCCGGAACACCGGGGGATCCGAATCTTCATCTGTTCCTTCCTCCGATTCTTCTTTAGCACGTTCATCACTTGATGATGAATAGGACGATTCCTTAGTTGTTTCCTCCCTTGGGGATGTGGTTCCTCGGGGTCGTAGTCTGTTGGCGATGCAGCTTTCATCCGCTTCACTAACGGGAATATCCTGCGAGGGTCGATAGGTCTCATCACTATCAGCCATTGCAGATTTGGTACTTCCAACAGGTCGTCCTCGACGAGGAGGTACCTTGGCAGCCGTCTTAGCAGGATTTAAATTAGATTTAATAAGGGGACCCTTTGAACGGCTTGGTTGTCCCGAGCTGGTACTTGGTTCCGGATCCTTGGGACGCTTTAGGATTGTTTTTCTTAGTTCTGTTACCCCTTTCGCCTTTGAGGTAACAGAGAATCTACTAGGCAAGGTTGACTTTTCTGTATTCTTAGGATTTAGAATCTTTGGTACAGTTCCAGTTCTGGATGAAGGTCCAGATTGCGATCTTGCTTGGTTTGGGTTTAAGCCCTCCTGTAGACTGCTGATTCGTTGTCGGGTCATTGACGCACTAGGTTTTTCAGACCTTCCGGAATTTTCTTTTCTTTCTTTCGGGTTTACTCGCGCACCTTTTTCCGTTTCGCTGGTTGAGGAACGCGTAATGGGTAGTGCACGACATGTTTTCACTTTCTCGCTAGAATTGGAATCACTCGGTTCCGTTTTACCGGACACTACTTTCTTGCTAGGTGCAGGCTTTTCGAGATCCGATGAGAATGATTCTGACCAACTGGAATCTGAGTTCGACCCGTTTCCTTCATCAACAGGATTTTTGGATAGCGCTTCCACAATCCTGTTGATTTTTCCGGGCTTATATTTAAACTTATATTGATAATTCTGAAGACGAATTCTCCATCTTTGAATTCGTGGTCCCGGATTATCAATATAGGTCATCCAGTGCACCGGCTCAAAATCACAGGCAAGAACAAACTCGCGACCATATAAATAGGGTTTAAAATGTTCGGTCGCGTACAGTATGTCTAAGCACTCCTTTTCGGCTTTGGGGTAGGATTGTTCCGCACTGTTCAACACTTTTGAATAGTAAGCCACAGGCAAATCAATACTGTCCTTTGTTTGCGTTAGAATTGCGCCAACAGCGTGTTCCGAAGCGTCGCACGTTAGTTTAAAGGTCTCGCTAAAGTTCGGATACTGTAAGATAGGTTCACGACACAAATATTGTCGTAGATAACGAAAACTTTTCTTCTGGGGTTTTCCCATTTCCACTCGGTGTCCTTTTTTAAGAGTTCAGTCAAAGGTTTAGCCCACTTCGCATAGTTTTCGATAAACCGTCTATAGTATCCAGAAAGACCAAGAAAACTTTTAATGTCCCTAGGGGTTTTTGGGAGAGGGAATTTTCGAATTGCGGTGATTTTATTTGGATTCGGCTTTATTCCTTCTTCACTAATTATAATTATGTCCAAGATACGCGACTTCGGTTTTTAAGAACTCGCATTTATCTGGCTGGAGTTTCAAATTAGCATCCCTAAGTCGATTGAAAAGTCTACGTGCTCGTCTGTCGTGTTCTTCAAGCGTGTCAGAGTAAATTATAATGTCATCTAAGTACACAAATGCTTCATCATCGAGCATAGTACTTAAAACACTATTTAGCAGTCGTTGGAATGTAGGCGGGGCGTTCTTTATGCCCATGGGCATTCGCTTGTACTCATAGTGACCGTTGCGACATGAAAAGGCAGTTTTGTGCCTATCATCTGGGTGAGTTTCTACCTGATGGAAACCACTGACAAGGTCAAAGACGGTAAAATAGCGTGCAGTTCCCAATCTATCAAATATTGAGGTTATGTTGGGCAGTGGAAAGGCGTCTCCTATGATGTTTTCGTTTAGGACTCTGTAGTCTACTACAACACGCCACTTTTTCTCACCCGACGCGTCAAGCTTCTTTGGGACGATCAACAATGGCGAGTTGAATGGGGAATTAGAATGTCCTATGATTCCACTATTAAACTGTTTCAATAATTGAACGTCAATTTGTTCTAGGGCCTCTACGGGGGACCTATATTGTTTCTTGTGAATGATTTTGTCGTCAATGGTCGGAATTCTATGCTGGATAAGGTGAGTGCACGAAAGTTGTTCACCATTTAAATGGAATATATCAGCATAGTCTTCCGCCCATCCTAATACGACCTTTCTCTCATCTGGAGCCAAGTGAGCCAAGTATAACGCATTCTTGACCTTGATGACTCTCTCAGAATAGGTTTGTCTCGAATTAAATTGAAAGTCTTCTGCCTCAGAATCTGTAAATTCTTCACCGGGGAATTTACAGAAATCGAACGGGATTAACTCCTGAGGTTTAAGGGTTATGTCAATGTCATTTTCGGTAGTGTTGATTGCCATCGCATGGCATACACCATCCTTATTTGTGACAATGGCCTCACCCAGGTAAAGTCCTTCAGGGGTTTCGATTCGAGGAAGATATCCTTCTTTTAACCCTGTGTTTATTATGTCTATCGCGACTGGGGTTTTTGTGCGAGATTTGATGCGTAGGACCCGAGCAAACGGTTTGATTTCAGATCTTAAGGTTCTTTTAGCCTCCAGTGATTCCTTATCAACAAAATTGATAGGGGTCACTGGGGAAGAGATGGTCACTAAGGTGTTATGCCTGAAAGAAATCTGGGCTTGGACCTGTCGTAGATATGGTCTTCCAAGGATACCATGGGTCGAAATGGGAAAACAGTTTTTGATAACGTGAAATTCTACCTGAACATTATCGATAGTTAACTTAATAGTTCCCATTGTTCTAACAGCGTGATTAGTTATTCCCGTGATCTCAAGACACTTGTCTGGGTCAAGTGTGAGCACGGGATTTAATGCACACATCTTTACGAGGTTAGTGTCTGACCCAGGATCTACGAGGAACCTTATTTTGTCATGTCTGAATTCAGGGGCGCTTAATTGGACTACTGGGGAGTCCTCGGCCTCTGATTTTGCTCTAAGGATCCTATGGAGTGTTCCGCGAAGTGCACGTTCTTCGGACGCTGCGGAAGGGGACTCGCTGGTGCGTCCGGACGGCGAGTCTGTTGATAGTTTAAATTACTAGCAGGTGCTGGAGATACAGCCCGGGGTGGCGTTGTACTAGTCCGATAGTTCTGATTTGATCTTGGATATTGATTCGGCATAGGTGTAGGATTGTGAGGAACTTGGGCATCATTTGCGGGTATGCATAAGGTGCTGGATATTGCGGGTTTTGAGGTTGGATCATGTGGGAAGGCATAGGATATGAAAGGGGAGGGGGATATTGGGGCATGATGGATCTATAGAAATTCCCAAACTGTTCTAAGGATCCTATGGAGTGTTCCGCGAAGTGCACGTTCTTCGGACGCTGCGGAAGGGGACTCGCTGGTGCGTCCGGACGGCGAGTCTGTTGATAGTTTAAATTACTAGTAAGATGTAACATTTCAGAGGAAGCATGATTAAAGGAATGGTTGGAATGATTTATCTCTCTGTCAGAGTCAGTACTGCGTCTCGTTGTAGTGTTAGGTTTCTCAATTTGTCGTGAATATGGGCTTGGAGATCTTGTTCGCTCCTCGCTTTTGGATATATGGTAAGATGACGAACGCGATCTTTCGCTGTAGCTTTCCCGATCTTCAGCATGTTTTGCGAACTCTAGGGCTTCGTCTAGGTCACGTGGGTTTCGGGCATCAACGAATTTTGATACTTCCGTGGAAAGTCCCCTGACAATCGAGTCTAGAGCACATTCACGAATAGGTTGCAAGATTATATTGAACTCTCTGAGTTCTGGGCCATCGTCACCTTCCCTAACTTCCCTGAACGTCCTATTATATTTCGGTTCTAAGGCATGACGAGCACCTGCGATTAGGCCCTGCAAACGATCATAGTAATCACTTGCAGTTTCTGTTTGTTTTTGTCTAAGGGTTATTATGTTTTCGAAATACCATTGGTACTTTTTATTCGGGGCAAATCGCTTCCTTAGGTGATCAAGTAGGTCGTCTAATTGATCAAAATCTTTATTTTTACAGCTGTCCCATGCTGCTCCCTGTAATCTACTTAAAACGGCTCTAAGGAATTCGGGTTCGGTGGTATCCGTAAGAGAAATTCCTGCACGTTGCACGGCTTGTAGGAATTCCTTTAGCGAAGGGTTCCGACCGTCGAACAGGGGGATGTCACTTGCGCTTGTTCGTAAATTTAATCGATCTATGGCGTTAGCTACACTAGCGTCAAGGTTTTGCGGGGGTTGAGCCATGATTATGCAAGAATATTTCAAATGCATAAAAGTGTTACCAGTAAACTTATATATATATAGAAAATTTATACTTACGGCTTTATATTTGTACGAAAAGTGTAAGTGGTTGCAGTTATGTGAGAGTAGAAAATAACTAAGTGATTGCAACTTTTAAAAGGGCAGGAGATTCGCCACCGCAGAAAATCCCTGCAACTTGGGCCAGAAGGTGGTGTAACCGTCTACTGTTTTGCCTGTTTTATTAGTGATGGTTCCTGGGGTTTAAAGGTTTGATTTAACTTAGAGAAACAGATATTGAATCTTTTTCCCTACTGTCTTTTAACAATAATAACTGGGGTGGAATATGGAGAGCGCGCCTTCAACTCTATGGTGGGATTCATATTAAAGATTCAATCTACAATTTTCAATTCTTGCATTAATTGTTCTAATTCTTTTATAGATTTAGTAAGAATTACATTCCGTCGTTTTTCCTGTGCAACTAAAGATTGCAACAGTTCTACTCTAGTTTCTAATGCTTCTATTTTCCTTCTTAAACTGGAATTAGATCTTATTAGATTTCTACTTTCGCGGAAATAAAATACTAATAATCTTCCCACCTGTTGTACGTGTTCTTCGGAATTATTGAAGAGTATATTCTTCCACTCTGGGGTCATTACTCAATTTTTAAGTTTTCTAATCTTTTAGACAAAGCATCCATAGCCGCCTTCAATTTACCTGCTCTTTTCTCAATGCTGGCAACTAATAGGGAATGGGCAAAAGTGGCTTGTGCAAGTGTGCCTAACGAACTATTCAGGAGGGTTAGTTGTGAGTCTAGGTCTGACACTCGTTTAGATAATTCCGAATTTTCTTCCATAAGATAACTATATCTTTCCCCTACCGCTTCTACTCCTTCTGCCAATTCAGACCATTGGTCTTGGGAAAACCCATTGACGAGTAAGCTTCTTCGAGGAAACATAGAGATTTCATGCAATGATCTTAATCTTCGTAGTTTCAATCTTTGAGATTATCGGTTTAATGTTAGGAATTACCGAAACAAGATGGGCAGAAGAAATGAGTGCAAGTGGAAGGCCTTTCAGTTCGTTTAGTGTAAGCAACTCTGGTCCTGATATTGGAAATTTATTACTGTAGGTCGCAAAATAGTATACGTCAGTCATCTAGTTTGATGTTAGATTACCGTAAGGTTGAATTTGTCTTCTATTTTGAATTCTATTCCGATGTCTTCGTCTTAAGGCGTCAGTGATCTGAACGACTCCAGGAGGGGGAGGAATGAATTCTGGTTGAATAGGAAGTTGAAATATTAAAAGGGGAACGATGTCCGGTATCGGGTGTTGATAGCACATTTAACTAATTTTAGTCAATAATCATAACGTCACTGTCATACTCAAGTGTACTGTCTAAGTCACCGTCAGGTTGATTGATGTTTTGTCGTTTTACAGGCACTAATCTGGCATGATTTTCTTGCGCACGAGCTATCTGCCGCTGTGCTAAGGCCTCCTCGATATCGAGGTCGATTTCATTAATTTGAACTTGTGGTTGTACCGGAAGTGGTTGGACAGGTTCTAATTGTCTACGGATAGGTGTGACCTTACAAATAGGTCTGAACTTTACCAAAGGTTTTATAAGGCTATAATAAAGCTCGGATTCTGGTTTCACAGCTGATTCCTGTGTGATCAAGATGCGTCGTTTTCCGGCGCGTTTTCCTCTTTTTGGTTTCTTTGGATCAGAGGACATTTTTGGGTAACATGTTGAGAAAAAAAATGCCTTTTTTTTTTTTTTTTATAACAGTGCGATAAATACAAGTTCAGCCAGAGATGCTCTCCTAGGCGGGACGATCAGTACTCACAACGGCGCACAGTGGCCTATTTCCCGAAAAACCTGGCCAAAAATCGAAAAATGATACGATTTCAACCAAACTTGGTATACCCATGTTTTTTGGGTCTCTGAATTCATATTTTACATTGGTTTTGTCAAATTCAAAATGGCGGATCCAAAATGGCCGTTTAGATTTTGAAAAACCTTATTAAAAATCAATGAATGATACGGTTTCAACCAAACTTGGTACACCCATGTTCACTGGGTTCCTGAAATCAAATTTTACATTGGTTTTATCAAATTCAAAATGGCGGATCCAAAATGTCTGTTCAGTTTTTGGAAAACCTTACTAAAAATAAAAAAATGATACGATTTCTACCAAACTTGATATATTTATGTTTTCGAGGTTTCTGAAAACAAATTTTACATTGGTTTTGTCAAATTTAAAATGGCAGATCCAAAATGTCTGCTGGTATTATAAAATTGCGTATATGGGTTATAGTTTATTTTTTTTAATTACAGACAGATCTTAAGTTTAAGTTTAAAGCGAAAAAAGAAAACGTCAGTCTTTCACGTTTGTTTAAGATATTATTAAATAAAAAATGTTTATGGGATAGCAGATTTTTCTAGTGAATTAATAAACTAAACATATTTGTAGTCAGGTACATTTATCTTTAAAAGAACAATCTTATTCGCCTGTAGAATCGCAATCGTCCGAAGTATCCGAAGCCAAATCTGACTTTTCTGATGTCAACTCGGCATTCACAACCACAGTAGTGGATAACAATTTAATGGCATCTGCGGACAGCTTATTATTCTTTTTCGGTGGGTCTAAACGTAAACTAGAAATGAGAGGATCCGAAGATACGAGCAGCCAGTGAAAAATATCTGTCATTGTGTTTATCCTGGAAGATTTTCGTGAAAAGTTTTCTCGATATCTTTTGATATCTTTGTTTCTGGACTCTTGAGCCTCTTCAGAAAGTTGACCAATCGGCAGTGGTGCCCATTCAATAATAAGAAACCCGTGGATAAGTACTTCATGAATCGATGTAGGCATATAGTACCACGGATAAGTTTCAATTAACAGTTTCGCAGTATCTAAGCAATATTTCTTAAAAAGATTTACGTCTACTGCGAAACCACAAGATAAAACTTGCATTATCACGTGAGCTCGATTAAGGCACTCGACCTCTAAACCTAAAATTTCAGCAGATTTTGCAGAGTCAGAAAAGAACCTTCGGGCAGTGTTACCGTCATTACTATTTCCGAATCCTCCGACTTTTGGAGTGTCAACAATGAGCCCCGTTTCCCGTTTAAATCTCTCTTGTATTTCTTTTTTTCTTGCTTCTACCCTACTTTTGTCCTCTTTTGAACGCGCTTGCCAGCTCTTATTTTCTAATTTATACGCTACATGCAGAAAGTATTCCATAAAATGAATCCAAGCATGCAATATCGCTAAACCAAATCGTAAATTTTCTTCTTCTATCGGCAAAGCTAGAATCATATCAAGATTGTTGAATTGCGATGACGTAGCTTTACACAAATAGCAGCGCATGTTTGATTTTGTAACTGTAACATTATTACGAATTTTCCCATCAATCATCGTAAAATTCATTTTGTATGTAACTATTATTTCTTTCCCGTGCATGACAGTTCGAAATGGAACAAGTGCTGCTATTTGATCTTCGATATATTTTTGCTCTTGTATAATCGAAGTTTTGTCTTCGCGTATGTATTGCACCTTTATTGGACTGCAAAATCGAGGAGACGAAGGCTTTGGATTTTGCCAAATTATTGAATTTTTGTCTTCATATCCGGATAATCGTAATGGTACAAGTGATGTCAAAAGCATACTAGCATCCGACGCGTTTTCGTCTTCAAATTTTTGCTTGTATTGACTTTGACCAGAGGAACCATCATAGCCATATTTTACAATCAGTAATAAGTTTTGAACGTTTTCTGTACCTAATGTAAGAATGACATCGTTTTGCAAAGTCAAAATTCTGCTTGTAATGTGGTCCAATAAAGACTGCAAGGGGACTTCTGCTTTGGTTTCTGTCACTTTAATTCCTGGTGGATAACAGCCCGTTTTAGCTTCCTCGACTTTTGCGTATGGAGGATAAACATGTGCACCGTTTTGCGATTCTCTTCTTCTAATAATCCTATATGTATTTCTGGTCATTTTACCTTGTACAATATCGCTCAGTGCAAGGTTGCCAGAAATTTCTGTTCGGTTCTGAAGAGGTGCAGATTTAAAAGCTGACTGATATTTGGAAGCCCGAGTTGGTGATGTGGTCGTGATTTCCTTTAGAACACTTGCAGCTTTGGAGGCGCCAGTAGCGCGTAAGCTCATCCCAGCAGAAAATACTAGTTCAGCTGTACTATGTGATTCACGCAAACCTTGGGTGATCCTACGCTTCGTTCTTTCGCTCGCGTTTTCAAATTCTTTAGAAGGTCGACCCTTCTTTATTGAGCTTTTAGAGATATTCTGATCATCCCATTCCATCAGATTTGAGATAACTGCGGGCTTAATCTACAAGTAAATAGTAAATTGTGTCAAATATTGAAAATTTATGTAACTAAAATAATTTCGTCTCAGTCATACAAACCTGAAATTTTATTATATACTTCAACCATTCTTCGTTTTTAGCCAAAAAACGTTCAATTGTTCGATTACTTTCATCCCATTTTTTTTCATTTTGATGAATAAATTTATTACAACATTTCTTTGATCCGGAAGTAAGGTGAAAGTCTCTCTTACTTTTGTGGATAAATGGTCCTCCAGATTTTTTATTTTTTCATCTGTTTCCAAATGCAATTTTTTATACAGTACATCGAAAATTTCACGCCTACTGCATTCTATGCTGTTTTCTGACATCATGTATATCCTTTAAATTCATTAAAAAACTAATAAATTCAATTTATTCAGTAATTAACATTCAAAGCTACTAGGGTAAAAATAAAATTTATATTTTGTTGCTACTGAAATGTATTAAATTTGTTGTAGACGTATAAGTGCACGACTATATTTGTACAGTAACTACAATGTAATTTATAATAATTTCGATAGCACAAAATATAAATGAAAAATCTTGCATCGGAAATTTATGAGGTAATTTATGGAAATTTATGCGATCACTTATGGTAATTTATGTTAATTTAGAAAACACAAGTTTTAATTTGAAAATCTTACTTAAAAATTCGTGCAGTTATTTAATGTAATTTATGCAGTAATCTGTAGATATTAATAATAAATTTGATTAAATACTTACTAGGGAGATATGTGATTCTTTAAATAATCTGCATTGTTTACTTTTTACATTTATCACATAAACACATTAAATAAACTAGACGGAGTGCGGTGACATTTAGATAAAACAATTGCTAGATGACCAGGCGGCCGCCGGCCGGTGCAAAGCGCTGCTCTACCAGTAAACCGCGCAGGGCGAAATAAAAAGTGATACCAAGACTGCAGTGGCAGCTTGTGGCAGCTGATTTCAATTAAAATTAATCAAAAATATATTCAAGTTTATGCCAATACCAGGTAGAGTGCGAATATCGGTGGATTTCACAACTATTTTCATAATTTACTTTGACTAAACAATACAAAAATCATAGTCATGGATAGCTATGTTTAATGTCATTTTTTTAAAACTGTACGTTTTAAATGTGAAGATAAGTACATTCAACATATTTCAAACACCTCTGTTAATAATTCCCAAAAAGAGATATTTAAAAGTCTGATGTTTATTAGTATATTTTCACTATTTTAACTGTGACGAAAATTTATAGTTATGAAACGTTCTGAGAAAATCTCTGGCAAAGATTACTTTCACTTGCTTACATGCTAAATTGGTGATAAAAAAAGTGTTATTTTTTTTCGCAAAATTATGCAGCGAACCCCTCTTTATAATATTCGATAGTAAAAAGTATAAATATCAACAAAAAAAAATTGACTTTTGGCCAGGTTTTTCGGGAAATCGGCCACTGTGCGGCGCTTCCTAGTGTAAGGGAAAGAAGAAAATAAATTTTCTGCTTTCCGAATTTCAACCGGAACTCACCAGGATTCGACCAGAAGTTTTTCCAATCCTGCGGCCTTGTACCCACAAAACGGCGAGGTTGTATTACTAGTCGTTAAGGTTAGTCGAAACTAGTCCCAACGATTACGTTTTTAAAGCACTATTAATAGTTGACCTTAAAGGATATTTTAGGAAATAAGTTGTAGTAGGTGGTGAACTCTTTTATGGATTATTTAGAAGAAACCCAACCCTTCGCAACTTGTTCGCCCAAGGATAGCAGGAGCTAGTGCCCAAGTATGAGAGTAGAAGGAATCTACCACATGAAAACACACCATTTGGTTCTCAACCTTGAGATATATTGTTCCAAGAACATCCACATAGATATTATTTAGGTAGGCCCCAGTTGGATGTTCTACAATGGGGTAATCTGGCTTTAGAGCAGTTTCACAAATGTAATTATGTTTGTAACTCAAATCTATGGAAACCGTAACTATTCCACCTTGCAAAATTGGCGAAGTAGCAAAGGTATTACTAAAGATGTGGGAATTATCGGAAATAGTCATTGAAGCAATGAAATAGAGAATTGATATGGTTATTCCTTCGCTTCCCGTTCCTTCGACGCTAATCTTACACGCCTTTCTATTTCTCGACGTTTATTATTTTTATTAATTTCGGCCTCAGCCTTGTTTAAAAGGTGTTCAAAGAAATCCGAAAATTCTTTCCAACCGTTTAAGGGTTGTTTCTCTTTAATAGGGGGTGTTAAAGGTCTTTTGAAAATTACCGGCGATGAAATTTCTTTTGTTGGTTCAGAAATTTCTCCAGGTTGGGTTTGATTGCGAACTCGTTTTTTTGAACGTTTTCCGCGCAATCTCGGTTTATTAGGCATGGTTTAAATTCATCCTGATAAATAACAGAACCTTTCAGGGTCAAAAACAAATCTTATTTATGATCCACTTGAAATCAATTTCTCACAGTCGATCGAGTCGTCATCAACGACCGTAGTCGGAGAGCCAATATCAAGACTAGGAATAAGTCATCATCAACGACCGCAGTCGGAGAGCCAAATTCCCAATCAACCGGAGTCCTAGATGTTCAAATCTTTCTTTTATAAGATTCCTAAAACCCAATAAATTCTAGAAGGCAAGTGTTCTGATAGATTGAGTCGTCATCAACGACCGAAGTCGGAGAGCCAAAATCCACTAAGAATCAGTTGTCATCTACAACAGAAATTGGAGAGCCAAATTCTTAGTCTTTCAAAACAAAATTCTTCTATGAATTTAAAATACTCCGTTATTAAATCACTGGATACTTAGGGCAAGAGAAATGCCCTCTTATTTACACTAATAGAGTTAAAGAAAGTGATTCTAGAATTTTGATGTTGCCACTGGTAACAATTGTTACCAGGTAACGAAGCGGGGCGGTAACGCGTAGGAAAATCCCACCGCTGACACCATCAGCTTGTTACAAACGAGAATTTATTGATTTAAATATTGAGCTTTTGAGATGGCTCTAAATTCTTATTTGGGGAGGCTCCAAGCTGTCAAGGTCTGAAGGACCTTGTTTATTTTGTGGGGACGATATCCTACTTTTAAAAGTTGCCTTCTGATTCGTTAATTGCACTATTTTTGAAATGATTTTGAATTTCAGGTTTAGTTAGGTAAGTAAAGAAATTGATTTTACGAATACATGATTTATTCTTTTAAACAGCAAAATACCTTTTGAATACAGAATGGTTATAGTGTGTTACAAATAGAAGGTGTGTGTGTTAGAATATGTGATTGAAACGATACTTATTTACTTACACACTACCGTCGGGGCTGCTTCTCCTTTGGATCACAAACCTCCGTCGGGCGAAAATTCTTTTTGTTTTTATGAAATCGCGACGCAAGATTCGCGCAATTTCTTTTGTTTGCGAGGTTGCACCTGTGGTAAGTGGACGCGGGCAATATCTATGCAACCAGCCGTCTCACACAACTGTATAAAACTCACTGCGGATCTACCTTTTACCGAATTAGTCCGGGCAATATCTATGCAACCGATAATTCGATAATTAGTTTGATCGCGCTCGTGGGCCACCGATATTTGAGACGGACGCGGGCAATATCTATGCAACCGGCCGGTTATAAATAACAAGATTTCAGAATAATTAATTATATTAATTATTCCAGAATCTCTCCAAAATCAGCCCGCACTGGACTCCACCGGCTCAGAGAATTTGACAATTTTAACGTCTGCCCTAATTCATGCAAATCGGGTTCCGGGTCGCGGACGGGCTTTTTGTCGCGAAATTTCTCTGTCCCAAAACACTTTCTAGGTTAGACCCAGGAGAGGTGTCTTCGAGAAGAAGCGAGAATTCGTACTGCCATGATTAATATTTCGCGACAGGCGTCTAACCCTTACCTTCAGTGCGAAAAGTGGGGAAGACGGAAAATTTGGGTAGTAGGAGTAAGGAGTAGGAGAAAATCGTGGGCCCATTGGTCTATGCATTTTGCTGACGTTTTCGATCTCACGGTAGGTCCGTGAGAACGGAAATAGTCTGTTAATATGATACTTTTCGAGACATTATTTTCGAAATAACTTAGAATTTAAATAATAATTATATTGTTTAATTAATAAAATTATTATTTATCTTAGTTATTACAGTTCATATAATTTATTTATTGTAATTATATTGTTCCTACTCTTTATAAGTTGCTTGTATATGTATTATACATATTGAGTTATGAATATACACATATACATGCAACTTAATGTCCTCCGGCATTTTGTTGTGACGAAAATGTTTACAACAAAATGTTTAGCTATTGTCAATTTGTTGTATCTGCATCTAGCTTGGTGCATAGGTTTAAGTTCAAATAACACAAGACATTCAACTCTTGTAGCTTTGAGTCAGCTTTAACGCACGTGCGTTTGTTTTGATGCTGTATGCTACAGCTTATGGGCCCTGAGGGGAAAGGAAGGTACCACGCACAACAAGGTAGTGATCAGAGGCAAGTATAGCGCGCTTGTGTTAGTGCTGTATCCGAGGAAGCCAGTGAGTGTGTTGGTGCCTATAACTAGCGGCTGCTTAGGTGTGTGTGTATGTTGCCGCCGACCATCCCCACACATGCGCAACCTCACAGCGTATTTTGTTATTTTTAAATAGCAATGACAAATAGGATATTTATATATATGTATATATATTGGCTGCAATATTGCGCCTCCTATTATGGTTTACAGAATTGAATTTTGGATGCGAAGTTCACAATTGCTGTTTGGGTTTGTTTAATAAAATTGCCGTAATTTTCGGTGAAGGCAGCATTGATTGCGCCGGTACAATTACTAATAACTAGTGATTATCTTCGCTATTTAGTTGAGGAAGAAAGAAATAATTATTTCTTTGTCCCTCTAATTTTATTTTCTTATAAGCTTCTCTTAGTTGAAGGCATCTCATGATGTGATATTTGGTGTTATCAGGGTGTCAGATATCCTCAGGCATAGCGTTCCTGAGTCGCGGCGTTGCTAATTTAGAATTAAAATTTGTTCTACATGGTTGCTAAATGACCAATAAAAAACTAATATTCTAACAAAAAGAACATTTTTTAGTCTAATTTATTACCAAAAAACACGCCATCCCGGAACAAAAGTATTTTTGAAAAAATGTAAAATTTGAAAATGTTTGATTTTTTTGAAAAAATTAAACATCTCCTATTTTAATTAAAATTTTTCAAATCTTTAATTTTACAAACCTTCCTTGGCCCAAGGTCAAACATTCTGCCTAATTTGGTTTTAAACGGTTTAGTTGTCTTTAATTGGCATTTTTGGAATCCTAGATGCTCAAAACGAATAATTATGTGTAAAATTTTAGGTTCTGAGCAATGTACAGACAAAAGTGCACTGTGAACTGTGCAGCGTGACGGACAGGACCTGGATACCACCCGAAACGCCTAACCAAATGCCATGTACCCTTCCCCAGATACACATAATAATAAACCACTTATATTTCTAATAGAAATAATAATAACATAATATTATAATATTGTAATATAATAATATTATAATAAGACCAATATGGTAATACAAAGAATAATATAAAACCATAAATTTAAAAATACAGAAATAATAATAAATTAAAATAATATAGAGCAATTCCAAGCCAAGTGATCATTAGGATTTTGGATGATTTTAGCAATTTTAAAAATATTTTGTGAATTTGTTCCTTTATATGCATAGAATAAGAATGTATAAAAATTTTTTCAAAATTTTCAAAATTTTTTGAGTTATGTCTTTTTCAAAATTTTGATCGTTTTTTAAAAAAAGGCACGTAACTTTTTTTCTTGTTGGCCGATTAAGACAAACTTTTTTGGAAAATATTCATAATAAGAAGTGCTTTCATGAAAAAAATTAAAGAAAAAAAAAATTTTTTTTGCCCAAAAAAAATTTCAAAAAAATTTTTTAATTAAAATTTAAAAAAAAATATACCTTCGATTTCAAATTTTTTTTTTGTAAATATTGTCAATAAAGTAAAGAATACTACCTATAAATTCAATTATGGGACAACAATAACTTTTGGAGAAAAAAAATAAAATGTCCAGCGCGACGTACCGGGACGTGTGCAGTATTTGCTTATAGCGGCGCAAGTTTTGTGTTAAATCTTTTAAGAGGTCATATTTTCTTGCTAAAATGATTTTTCTTTTTTTCTAAATTTTGTAATAATATTAAAATAAAAAATTGATCTCTCGAGCGCTATTTTTGAATTTTTGTTTAAAAAATTTTTTAAATAATAAGTATTAAAATAATCATAAAACATATTTTTTTGGCTTTATTGATTAAGAAAATTAATCAAAAATCTTATTAAAATAGTATTGGATTGATAAAGAAATAGAGAATTATTTAGTTAAATATGATTTAAACAATTAAAAGTAATTATTATGATCATGAAGTGTACTTAGAGCTAGAAATTTATAGTTTTTGCTATATTTTGCATTAAATTGTATTTTGAACATTGAAGTATAAAAGAAAAACTAAAAATTTATTAGTTATACATTATTTACACAATTTATTTTAGTTTTTTAATTTACTGCAATTAAAACAAGAAATTCTTAGTTTTTCTTAATTGTGAAAAAATCAATTGCAATTCCTATTTTTTAATAGGGATATTTTTAAAAATTAGGGATTGCAATTGATTTTTTCACAATTAAGAAAAACTAAGAATTTCTTGTTTTAATTGCAGTAAATTAAAAAACTAAAATAAATTGTGTAAATAATGTTTAACTAATAAATTTTTAGTTTTTCTTTTATACTTCAATGTTCAAAATACAATTTAATGCAAAATATAGCAAAAACTATAAATTTCTAGCTCTAAGTACACTTCATGATGATAATAATTACTTTTAATTGTTTAAATCATATTTAACTAAATAATTCTTTATTTCTTTATCAATCCAATACTATTTTAATAAGATTTTTGATTAATTTTCTTAATCAATAAAGCCAAAAAAATATGTTTTATGATTATTTTAATACTTATTATTTAAAAAATTTTTTAAACAAAAATTCAAAAATAGCGCTCGAGAGATCAATTTTTTATTTTAATATTATTACAAAATTTAGAAAAAAAGAAAAATCATTTTAGCAAGAAAATATGACCTCTTAAAAGATTTAACACAAAACTTGCGCCGCTATAAGCAAATACTGCACACGTCCCGGTACGTCGCGCTGGACATTTTATTTTTTTTCTCCAAAAGTTATTGTTGTCCCATAATTAAATTTATAGGTAGTATTCTTTACTTTATTGACAATATTTACAAAAAAAAAATTTGAAATCGAAGGTATATTTTTTTTTAAAATTTTAATTAAAAAATTTTTTTGAAATTTTTTTTGGGCAAAAAAATTTTTTTTTTTTCTTTAATTTTTTTCATGAAAGTACTTCTTATTATGAATATTTTCCAAAAAAGTTTGTCTTAATCGGCCAACAAGAAAAAAAGTTACGTGCCTTTTTTTAAAAAACGATCAAAATTTTGAAAAAGACATAACTCAAAAAATTTTGAAAATTTTGAAAAAATTTTTATACATTCTTATTCTATGCATATAAAGGAACAAATTCACAAAATATTTTTAAAATTGCTAAAATCATCCAAAATCCTAATGATCACTTGGCTTGGAATTGCTCTATATTGGATATTATAACAGGATAGTACTATGTTAAAATCATAATATAATAAAATAATATAAGTTATAAAAAAAGAAAAAAACGTTAAAGAAATTGTGCAGTTCGCGTGGCCGTGCGAGTGACGTCTCGGGTTTTTCCTCTACCCGAGCCAAACGCTTTTTGGGTTTTTCCCACAGCGTTGTCGCCGCTCGGGACAATAGGGATTTTAGACCTCTCTAAATGTCTCATTCTTCGGTTTAGGATGTTTGTGTAAATTGCATTACCTTTGCAGGTAATGTTTGCAAACACCAACATCCCCAACGCCAAAAAGATAAATATAACTATATATATATATATATATAGATGTGATTGAAGGTGATACACTGAGAAAATGTTTTGTACAAACATTAGTCAAAAGTTGAGTAAAATGGCTACACATGCGCTTTTGAATAAGGTTTAACCAACTGTAGTTCAAAATAAATTTTTCGTAGGTAAAAATAAAATTGGTCAGTTTTTAAATTAAATTTCATAGAATTTCAACAATGCTTTGTAAAGAAAAGAAAAGTGTTAGAATAAAGCCTAGTCTACGTTTGAACACAATAAACAAAAAAATGAGAGAACGTATTCATCACATTTCAGAGAGTGACCTATGGAAACTTAAATTTCAGTCAAAAGTTGAGTAAAATGTGAACAAGCTATTGGTAAAATGTGGGGAAGGAAATGTGGTGGGGAGACTAGCAAAATCATCATTCCTACATACCGACGATTGATTCCTAGGACTAATTCCTGTATTACCAACATTTTTAAAACGATAAAAAAAAATTAATTGTCGATTGTTGATTTTTATATGTTGTACGAATTTCTGCATTACCTACACATTTTGCGTTAAACAATATCTCTATTTCACTCATACACCTTATAAATACTCAAACACAAATAACACACACACACTCTTGACATATAACATAACCTAACCTAATACACACGTATAACGTAAGACTAAGTTCGCGCACATTTACATATAAATGAATGATTAAATAAAACAATTCGTGATCAATTAATGAAGTGTTATTATTTATAAATTAAAAATTTTTTTGGATTTTTAAACTTATCTTTACAAATATAAATAAAACATGAATATATTTAAAAAGTTAAAATAAAAATAAATTAAAATAAATATTTATCCGAATAAATCTTATTTTATTTTAAAATAAATAACTAATTAAAAGATAAAATAATTTAAAAATTTATTAACAGATTTTTTCACGTATATATATTTCTATATTTATACATATTTTTCTTTTTAAATAACATGCAAGAGAATTTTAAACATTATTAAAATGCCTATGTGTAGTCATTTTAACCAACTTTTGTCTAAACTTTATACAAAATATTTTCTCAGTGTAGGCATAGCGATGTCAAGGGAAAATTTTAAAAATGGGTTTATTATATATATTTTTACAGTCTGATCACAAAAATATTTTAAAAAATCTAAAAAAAATTTTTGTTTAATTTTTTTTAATTAAAAAAAATAATAAAATTAAGAAAACTGGACAAATGCGAGTTGCACTCGCACTGAATTGGCGGGTTCTGTACACAAATATAAGAATAATACTTGTGATATTGTAACAACAATTGGTAGGATTTTTTTCACTTTTGCAGCATAAAATAACTGAACTAAACCAATCAGTGTAAGTTACGCATTCAGGGTTAGTTACGTAACTTGTGAGAGTATCAACGTAACTAATGTAACTTATACAATTAGAGTAAGTTACGCAACATACATGATGAATATAAGTTACGCAACTCGTGTAAATTTACGTAACTTACGTAAATGATGTAACTTACATAACCTAAATGACGTAAATAACAAATTTACAAAAAAATAAAAGTGTCCTGTTTATTAAACCAGATCTATATGTCTTTCTGTATTTTTGCACGCTGAAAACGAATATAAAGTCAGAATATCTTTATCACCCTTTGATTTTGTTTAAATCGGAAAAACTACTTCTTCTACTTCTTACTGTTCTGATTCAAAAATTTTTTTTTTCCTACTAATATCTGGGTTTTTCTTTTTATGAGGAGTTTAAGGAAAAGGTGATAAAGAAATTCTGAAATTGTTTTGGAGTTGCTGAAGGAGAAATGTATAAATATATATTTTCACATTGAAAAGCAATTTGTTCTTTTTTGAAATCTTGTTCTTTTTCGATTTAATAAAAACACATTAAGATATTTTATAATTCTGGCAATATTTCTGAGTTGTTGGTGAGAAATTCGTAAGTTAATTATTTAGTTCTGCAACACAATCAGTAATTCAATTTTTTTAATTTAAACTTTTAATTTGTACATTTAAGGGTAAAGCTTTTTAGAATTAAAACAACAGAGGATGATGTTTTATATTTCTGACATTGGTTTTGAGTTGTTAAAAAAGAAGTAAATAGATTTAATCTTTTGTTTTGCAACAAATTTTGTTATTACATTTTTCTTACTTTTAATTTTAAATTTGTAGGGGAGAGAGGGATATATTTATATTTTATTTTCTAAGAAAGAGCTAAAAGTAGTATTAAATAACTATACAAAAAGGAATATTTCTCAAAATTTATTAAATTCTTGTTATATGATATAATGAAAAACAAGTAGGAAAGAGTGGGGCAAACCGGACCAAAAACTTTGAAGAATTTGCAAAGCGTTTCTTTTTGACAAACATTTATTCTCAAAATGGGCCTCCCAGGCAGAAATCAACGACCGGCTTGGTACCGGGCCGGTACCAAGGGGGGACTTGCTGGTGCCGGCGTGAGACCGGCATTACCGCCGGCCCGGAGCCGGTCCAGTCAACAATGATTACCCGGGAAATATTCGCCCCGGTGCCGGTAAACCACCGCCCGGCACCTTGCCGGTAAACCATCGGCCCGGTACCGGGCTGGTTCTTGTTTTCAGTGTTTTCGTACCGGTTTATTGCCGGCACACCACCGGCGACGTACCGTGCCAGTGAAATTTAGACACCGGCCCGGTGCCGGTATTTCTGCCGGCTTGGAGCCGGCCGGTCAACAATGATAACCCGGGAAATATCCGCCCCGGTGCCGGTAAACCACCGGCTTGATACCGGACCGGTAGTAAAAAAGAAATTATTTTGTTACTTTTCTGCCGGCTTTATGCTGGCGCGGTGTCAGATTAGTATATTTTATTAACAACACATTTGTACATATATTAAACGTTGAACAATATTATTTATTAATTAATTTAATTGTAAACACTAAATAGAATGCTGAAACATATGAATTATTATTAATTGTTAACGAAAAATTTGAAGACATGAGGAATTGAACTCCGGACCCTCAGGCTGCAAAGTCGACGCCGCATCCGCTAACCTAAACCTGCTTATGAAAAGTGAATGGAAAGTTTATATATGAAGTGTGACACCAGGACTAATTACAAAATGTTCTAAATTAATAGAAAAAACCTTTTCTAAAAGACAGTTTAAATAATGTAATGTCAAAGTTAATAATTATGATAACATTTGTTAATGTCATTATACGTTGGGACTAAGGCTAAAGAAAAAACGCTGTCATGGTACCGGCCCGGTACCGGCTTTATAGAAACAACTTGCAGAAACTTAGTATAGTAAAAATAATATAATACCTTGTTAGAATATCAAAATTTTATAACAATAAATCAAATAAAACCTGACCAAAATTATTTTAAACGAACAAAGTTATTATAGGGTGTCTAGTAATTCAGCAGTAAAAAATTCCCTGATTTTTGAGTGATTTTCCCAGAAAATTTAAAGCTGAATTAATAGAGTTTAATGAAATGTAATTTTTCCAACTATATAAAAAAAGATTTTAAAAAACATTTGATTTCGAGAGATTTGATTTTCCTATTCTTCCGAATAGTGTAAAAAAATTTCAAAAAATTAAAAATTTAGACTTTTTAAGACACAAAAATATTATGCCGGCAAAACTCTATCGCCGGTGTAAAAACGGTATCAAGTAGTGGTACCGGGCCGGTACTAATTTTGATGCCGGCAAAAGTTCATCGCCGGTGTAAAAACGGTATCGAATGCCAGAACCGGGCCAGAAACGGTCCGGTTTGCCTCATGGGAGGTCCGGTTTACCCCAGGTGGTGGGGCAAACCGGACCGTTTGCAAATTTTTTTAAAGTTAACACAGCAACTAAACAATAAAAGATGAAGTATAGGTGATTCTAGGAAAAAGTTGCGCAATTAAGTGATCTTTCAAACAAGCCCTCAAAAAATGAAATCGGTTGATTCGTTTAGTCACAAGAGTCAAAAAACCGTTGGGGGGTCCGGTTTGCCCCACTCTCCCCTAATATTTGGGGCGTTCCACGCGAAATCGGACAGTATTAGACTTTTACATCTCAGATTTTTTTAAATATTTGTTTTCTTTTAGTGCTCATTGAAATAAGCTACCATAATTTTTTAAATTTTTTCATCAAGCCGTTTAAAAGATACAGGTTTTTTGAAAAATCACGTTTTTTACAAAAATGTTTTTTTGAAATGGTTATAACTCGGTCAAAAATTGACCAAATTTGACGATCTATAAATGAAATTTTTTGTTTTCACACGTAGTTTTTGATAAAAATATTAAAAAAATTATTTTTTAAATTGACGAAAAAATTTTTTAATTTTTAAAATAAAATTTTATTTTTAAGAATGTACGTATTGATCGATTTTTTTCAAAATTTTTTGTAAGAAACTAGAACTAAATTAACAACTGTTAGGCGTTGTCTGATTGTGGGCAAACGATGGGATTTATTAATTTCGAATTTTTTAATTTTTAAATCCATATAATATAGCAAACAATAGGGCTTTTGAGCTAAAATTATCAATAACACTGGTCAACAAAAAAAGACTTACTTTTTTATGAGATTTCATAGTGTCCATTAAAGACGCTGAACACGATCCCGGGTCACAAAATTGGCCATCACGTCAGAATTTTGAAAAAAGTGGGGGTAAAGACCCCAAAAACGTGTTTTTGGAGGTTTTCAAAATTTTTTTATCCTAAAACTGACGCGCCAGAATCTTCTACATAGACTTAAATTAAAGCTTGAATTGTCTACTACAAGACCCATATCTGTAATACCAAAAAAGAATTAAAAATTTTTTCAAAACATGAGGTTGAAGTTGCAAAAAATGTTATTTGTGGGGTCGCTGATTATAACTATCAGATTATAACAATTTATAAGTTTCTGCACGTCAGATTATAATCCGCGACCTTAAAAACCCTTAAGTAACAATTTTCAAGCGAATCCGATCAATTATTAAAAATTTTGACATCCCCCATCTTGGATCCGTCATTTTGAATTTTTAAAAACTAATATCGGAGTCGTAATCAGCGACCCCAAAAACCCCCGAGTAACAATTTTCAAGCGAATCCGATCAATTATAAATTTTGATATCCGTCATTTTGGATCCGACATTTTGAATTTTCGAAAACTGATATCGGATTCGTAATCAGCGACCTCAAAAACCTTCGAGTAACAATTTTCAAGCGAATCCAAAACAATTTTAAAAGTCCATTAAAGCAACCCAAAAATCACATTTTTGGTAACTTCAACCTCATGTTTTGAAAAAAATTTTATTTTTTTTTTGGTTTTACGGATATGGGTCTTGTAGTGGACAATTCAAAAACACGTTTTTTGGGGTTTTCACCCCCACTTTTCTTAAAATCCTGATGTGATGGCCAATTTTGTGACCCAGGATCGTGTTCAACGTCTTTAATGGACACTATGAAATCTCATAAAAAAAGTAAGTTTTTTTTTTACCTGTGTTATTAATAATTTTAGCTCAAAAGCCCTATTTTTTGCTATATTATATGGATATAAAATTAAAAAATTCGAAATTAATAGTTCCCATCGTTTGCCTACAATCAGACAACGCCTTAAAGTTGTTAATTTAGTTCTAGTTTCTTACAAAAAATTTTGAAAAAAATCGATGGATACATACATTTTTACAAGTAAAATATTATTTTAAAAGTTTATAGCATCAAATCGCTAGTGAGCGGGTTTACCCTGTGCGCGGGATTACCCCAGTCTTCCCTACTTATTTTCAAATTTGTAAACTTGGCTGAAACATCTGCTGTTTACATTAACCCCAAATAACCCTACATGTATATTTATTTTTTTTATTATTATTATAATATTTTAATTTTTATTATTTATTTTATTTAATAGCATCTTTATTGTTTATATATGCATATAAATAGTAAATGCACATTAATATGAATTTTCTACAAAATGAATATATGAGCTATTACACGTGAGATTTCAGTCGACCTCTAAAAATGGGCCAAAAATTTTTTTTCTATTCTGTATTGAAATTTTTTTTGAAGGTCAAATTTTTGAGTTATAAATTTTAGACTTATAGAGTCCTATTCTTTTCCAGACGTCCAGTATCTCTTCAGTCGATAGGTTGTTTACCTGTTTAGGGTCAATAATTGCCTGACCCTAACAAAATAACCTGATCCTAACTGACGCTGGGCATTCAGATAATATGCGAGTCGATGTTCTATTACCCTGCCCACACAGTCTGCACATAGATGGGACTTGTCTACCTATTTTATGCTGATAGTAGTTCAAAAGTCCATGACCAGTAAGCAAACTTACCACGGTTTAAACTCTGATCTTATCGAGTTTTTGGATATCGCTTGCTTACCTCTTATTGAGTGATAGCCCTAAAGAGTTTTCTCCTGCCTTCCCTCCCTGAACATCCGCCCAATACTTCTCGTGCTCCCTTTAAGCTCATGTTTCTATGGTCCTTTTAACTGAACACGACATTATTGCCAATGCCATGCCGTAAGAAACATGTTATTTCTTCGAAGGCTAGAAGGTAAGAGAGCGAGTCAAGAAAAATGCGGCATATTATATTATATCAGCGGTTCTCCCTTCCACCTTGGCAAGAGCCAATCAGCGTGAGAGTAGCCTCCACCCGTCCTGCTCATGCGCGGTACGGTTGAGGTCTCGAGAGCGAGAGTTAATCGAGTGGGAGGCACAGAGCTAGTCAGTCGTGTCCTTAGAACCTCTCGTAATGATGCGCCGTGCCACTTTGCCCTAACCATCACCTTTGTACCGTACCTCCGGTACAAAATTCTAACTTTTAATACTAAAATAAAATGAATGAATTTACTAATAATGTTCTTGAATGTTATATTCGGTATTCTATCTAATATATTGTAAAAATATATTAGGCAGAACTATAATATACATTTGTAATTTTTGTTTTTGTTTGACCGTAATAATTAATTTGTTGAAAAATGAGAAGCTATAGATACGGTTTGTTTTTTAAGATAATTTTATTAAACTCCCAACTAGTTTCGAACTATATAGTTCCTCATCAGGGGATGAACAATTTTATAAACATTTTATTATCCAAACATGGAACACAGTTTATAAGATTTCAAAAAGGATTAAAAATTAAAAGATCTTTTAAAAGAACATTATAAATATATGATAAAATTGTGTTTTTTATTATTATTAAAGAACTTTTAAAAAACACAATTTTATCATATATTTATAATGTTCTTTTAAAAGATCTTTTAATTTTTAATCCTTTTTGAAATCTTATAAACTGTGTTCCATGTTTGGATAATAAAATGTTTATAAAATTGTTCATCCCCTGATGAGGAACTATATAGTTCGAAAATAGTTGGGAGTTTAATAAAATTATCTTAAAAAACAAACCCTATCTAGGCTTTCTCATTTTTCAACAAATATAATGTAGGGGAGACCGGGGCTAACCGGACAAGTCAAATATTTCCGAAAACGTGAAGAATTTTAAATCATGTAAATAACCTATGAACGCGCAATTTCGTGATGCATGAGGTTTTAGGGACGTGTCATTTTTCTTGTAATAATAGTTGCCGTTAATATATGAAAATGTCATTTTTTGAGTTAAAAGTAAAAAAAAATTTTCTCATTTTTTTTGGGTTTTTATCGTTAAAGTTAAAGTGCAAATATTATACTGCAATTTTTCTTTTAGCTGAAGGTGTACTGAGTTTAGTAGAAAAAAAAGTTTAATGAAAAACGTTAAGAAGAAAAAATATATTGCAGGTTAATTATAAGATGACGGTGTGGGGCTCAATCGGACATCGTGGTAAAAAACAACCAAATCTTTGAATTTTTTAATTTATTTTATACTAATTAACTATTTTATATTATATTCTTTGCATAGAACCATTTTATAAATAAATAATTTATATTAAAACTCGAATTCGCAAGCGAGTTGCTATAAACAGACAAGTCTGAAAACTGTAATTCTTTTTATGTTATATTAATTACCGATTTTAGAGTTTATATTATATTCTTTGTATAGAAGTATCTGCAAATAAATAAAAGAAAAATTGATTTGAATTTTCTACAAAAAAATGAAAATTTGTTTCTCATTCTTTAATTAATTAGCCGTGTGCGATTTAGCCCCATGGGGTGTCCGGTTTAGCCCTACCAATTTTCGTACTCTCGTTTTCGAGGTAGTCACCTTCGAAGCAATATATCTCCAAAGCTACTGTAGTTATTTAAAATCGAACAAGTGCGATTTGTAGGTGAAGGTACAAGCTTCAAAACGGTATATTACTCTTTAGCAAAAAATGTGTTTTTGTATAAGTTTTCTGGTCAAAGACCAAATCCGTCCGGTTTAGCCCCGGTCTCCCCTACATTAAATAATATTATGTGAGATAAGAACAAAATTCGTCATTTCCTCACACACATGACGTGAGTGAAAAAATGACACTTTAAAGGAATTTTCAAAGTTTATTATTATTTGATTAATTTTGCAATGAATGGTAAAAATTTTTCAAATATTAAAAATTGGAAAGAAACCAACTATAATAAAGCTTCAGTTATAAATACTTGGTAAACTTTTATTTCATTAATTGTTTAAAGAATTATAAAAAATTGTAATTGACGAAATTTTTTGTATTAAACATGTTTTTGTTGTGATTTTAATACTTTTTGCGTCATCTTAACTTTTCCATAAATACACCGAACAGTGTAACTATATAATAAAACTGAATTATAGTCAGACAACAATTGCATTGTGTTGTTAAACACAATCCTTTCGAAAACGTATTTTCCGAATTTCAATTTTTTTCAAGAATTTCAAATTTTAACT
Organism: Leptopilina drosophilae; assembly: GCA_032873175.1. Lineage (NCBI taxonomy): Eukaryota > Metazoa > Arthropoda > Insecta > Hymenoptera > Figitidae > Leptopilina > Leptopilina drosophilae. Next base: position 25,036,373 of record CM065479.1, on the reverse strand, counting down.
TGGACATTACACGTAAAATGCCTCATAAGTGAATGAGGCGAAATTTCACACTACTAATTATTTTCTATTTCATTTAAAATTAATTTAACAATTACTACACCTATGTTTTCTATTAAATTTAATTACATAATTTTACATTCGATTACATACACATAAGTGTTTATAGGAATGTATTTTGTTTTCCTCATTTAGAATTTAAGCAGCTCAACATGGCGAGCATTAGCATCGAAATTCTTGAATCAATAATTTCGGTTAATTAAATTAATTATGCATGAAGCCAAGTTAGTGTCGGTGTTAGTCGATGCAATTTCTCTCCCTTCGATTGAAATACGGCCCTCTCTCTCCGAATCTGTGGGGAATTTACGAAGCAGATAACAAGACTTCTCGATTGCTGTGATTTATCGATTATATAAAGGTCTATTTGCGGGATTATAAATTAATTCGACATCTTTTTCCAATCAATTCAGGTCACAAAAAATTTTGTCATAATATAACTTCTTTTTTCAAACCAAACACGAAAATAAAATATGTGTGTTTGTATAATAACCTTTGCTCTTTTGAACTGAAAGGACATATTCGCCACGATTATTATTAATTTAAGATTTTTATTATTAACTAAATGACTAAGGAATCAATAAAATAATCTACTTTTGTTTTATATTTATTTTTAGTTCTTGTCATTTAATTAACGTTTACTGCATTTTATACATTTTCTTTTCCTTATCGAGATAATTTCTTTAAAATTTTTATTTTCTAATTCAATTAGCTGGTTTCTTTTTTTTGTATTTTATACTCTCTTTGAAATTTATAATTTACATTTTACTTCATTAATATTTTTATCGTCTAATATTATTGAATTACTTTTTATAGTTTAAATTAAATATTTTTCTGTTGTAAGCAGTAGATTTTTCTGTTAAATTTACAATTTTTAAAATAAGTTCGACGTAAATATTTTCAGCTCAGTTCACCAGGACGATGTTCTGAGTATTGCCACTATTTTATTTTGACAATTGACAATGCCATAGTGTGAGTTATCTTTTAATGCAAAAAGATTTAAAATTAAAGTTTTATTATTTCAGTATTTTATCTTGCATTTGCATAAAAATAAATTAAAAAATCAAACTGTTAAAGTAGAAATTAATTAATATTATTAATTTATAAAGAGATGTTAATTCGACTCTAACTAAACGTGTCCTTCGGACGAAATACGTAAAAGTAGTGGATTCCCCTCTCTTCTTGGTTATTAGTTTAACCAAGGGGTGAGAATCCTATTTTTTGAAATTGGAGAAGATAGGTAAATTAATCAGAATGTATAAATTAAAATGCAAAATTAAGATATAAACAATTAATTGTATATTTAACCCAAAAATCCCTAATACAAATATTCTAATTTTTCAAGTGGTGTAAAGAGAGTACTTGTGTATATGTGTGTGAATGAGTTTAAGAAAATATGTTAAGAAATGCTATACTTTTTACTCACTACTTGAAATTCTACCTTGAAATGTTAATCCAAGTTGCGGAATGTCTCTTTTTTCTGTATTTTCTGACACAGGCTTCCCAAAATTGATGAAATACCAAATCTAGGGTCACTAGATTAATATTACTTAATTCACCTTATTATTCCTTTAGAAAGTACACAAAATTCGAAGATCGAACCTCAAAAAGGAAGGTTGTCTTTAAAAATATATTTAAATTGATAACCTTTTAATTCTTTTAATAAAAATTACTTTTATTTTATTCTGCTGACTTTTTCAATACACTCTTTTAATTCTTTTATTTCTTTTATTTTTCTTTCAATATATTTATTTCTTTCAATTCACTTTATTTTTTTAATATTCTCATTTAATTATTCTATTATTTTTCTCTTTCGTTTTTATTATTTTTAATACAACTTTTAAATCCAACCTTTCTTTAACCTTTATTCTTTATATTTTTATTCTCAATTGAAATTCACTTATTTTTCACAAACTTTTATTGACTCTTTTGATTTTTTATTTAAAAAAAGGGTTATCTTTTTCCCGAACTTCGCTTTTTAAAACACGGCTCATCGGCCGGACTTGGAAATTTTTCCAGGCTAAAGATTGCCAGCTTAAAACAACAGGTATCGACGACCTGTGACTAATTACTGCGGGCCTAAACTGCCCGGGCTAACTGCCGGCTACAACGGCCTGGCTTAAACTGCCCAGATTTCCCAGTGTCAATCAATTTTATTGAAAGACGATTTAGTGGGGAAATCGTATGTTAAGTTCATTGTACTCGACTGTTGTCAAGTCAATTTCTGCAACCTTGCAGATTTAAGCAGTGGTGTGATCCGAGTTCAGTGACTTGGATGCACCACTCCTTATATTGAGCAATTTAACTTTGATATTTTCTAACTAATTTTCAAAAGGGTCAATAAACTGTTTGTCCAAGAAAAGGAATCTATTGAGAAATACCGTGTTTTATTCTTAGGCTTTTCATTTCAAATTGTGAAACTTAAAGGAATGTTAAATCTATTAAAATATATATTATTTATATAAAATGAGATCTTTTTCCAATTTGAATATTCTGGAATAAGATATTCAAAGAGAAGAATATCCCTTTTGTGAAATTTGTTGTTGTTTTTGTGTAAATGTTTTGTGGTGTTTAACAAAATCTCATGTTGTGTGTGATTGTTGTATGTAATTTTAGTTTAAATATCATTAAAAAGGTATTAACAATATAAAACATTACGGAGTTCGGCCGTAACAAATGCCCCCCTTTTATTAGGCTGACGTCCCTTGTCAGCTGCTATGAATGCGTTATCGAAGATCCTCTTTTGAAATTTGTAGATATAACTCATTTGAGTTTTACAAAAAATCGTATTTTAAAAAAAAGTCTTGCGAAATGGGATTTTTTTGTGGATTCCATCACTGGAGACCCCCCTGAGTATTTTGCAAGAAAAATTAAAATAATCCATCGGGAGATTTTTGAAAAAATCAATTTTCAGTATTTTCATCGTGAACTCAATATACAAACACCTCCAAAAACGTGCCAAATTAAATTTAATTCCAACTTTCATGAATGTACTATAGCATTATTAATCGCAGAATCTGAATTTGATGCTGGATTGAAAAATTTCAAAATGGCGGATCCAATATGGCGACCAAAAAGTTTAAAAATTGTTTTGATCCGTTTGAAACTCAATACTTGGGGGTTTTCGGGATCGCTGAATCTTAATGCGAATGTCCGTATTTGAAAGAATTAATTTTTTTTTTAAAAAGGAAATAGGCAAATAAATTGTATAAATAATAACGTCACTTCAAATTGAAATTAACTTTTATTTACACATTATATAACTGTAATAATTAATAAAGTAAAACTACTTTGATAAAAAAGATTTCAACAATGAAGACCATTAAATTCACATACTGCTTGTAACAAATGCTTTTCGTAATCTACATGTGTTGCATGGACCTTGTGTTTATTCCAAATCGTTTTAAATTCAAAGTGTACGGATTCAAACGCTTGTTCACTGAAGACGCCTAGTCCTACTTGTCGTTTATCGCAAAATTCCTTGATGTGTACAAAAATACAGTGAACCTTTGGCGTTACCGATATTCCCAATTCACAAAGCATATTAATAATTTTAAAATTAGTTATTTGGATTTGGGAATATCGGTAATGCCAAAGGTTCACTGTATTTTTGTACACATCAAGGAATTTTGCGAAAAACGACAAGTAGGACTAGGCGTCTTCAGTGAACAAGCGTTTGAATCAGTACACTTTGAATTTAAAACGATTTGGAATAAACACAAGGTTCATGCAACACATGTAGATTACGAAAAGCATTTGTTACAAGCAGTATGTGAATTTAATGGTCTTCATTGTTGAAATCTTTTTTATCAAAGTAGTTTTACTTTATTAATTATTACAGTTCTATAATGTGTAAATAAAAGTTAATTTCAATTTGAAGTGACGTTATTATTTATACAATTTATTTGCCTATTTCCTTTTTTTTAAAAAAAATAATTCTTTCAAATACGGACATTCGCATTAAGATTCAGCGATCCCGAAAACCCCCAAGTATTGAGTTTCAAACGGATCAAAACAATTTTTAAACTTTTTGGTCGCCATATTGGATCCGCCATTTTGAAATTTTTCAATCTAGCATCAAATTCAGATTCTGCGATTAATAATGCTATAGTACATTAATGAAAGTTGGAATTAAATTTTGGAGTTTTTGGAGGTGTTTGTATATAGAGTTCACGATGAAAATACTGAAAATTGATTTTTTCAAAAATCTCCCGATGGATTATTTTAATTTTTCTTGCAAAATACTCAAGGGGGTCTCCAGTGATGGAATCCACAAAAAAATCCCATTTCGCAATACTTTTTTTTAAAAGTTGGTTCAAGCCCACCGTGAATAGTTTATGTTGGAGAGTGATTATGTTAATCGTTCTTAAAAATTAGCCTTACAAATTTTTATATATTTTTATAGAATATATATATATATATATATATATATATATATATATATATTTGATATATTTTTATAGAACACGTTCAAAATGAAATGCGATTTAACATGCCGTATGCCTAAGTTCTTTGATTAAAGTATTTTTTCTACAATGTTTTTACTTTATCGTTGGTAAAAATGGTTATACAGGTCATTGTGTTTTTAGTATAATTATATAATTTTAAAAGAATTTTGTCGAATATGACTTTAAACGCTGACAACGTCTTTCACTAGTATCATATGAATAAACTTAACCATGTCTACCTAAGTTGTATTGTATGTGATTGTCAAAATGAAAAAAATTTTTTTTTGGAAAGAGAAGAAAAAAAAATTGTGACGACAATTCTGTTGTCATGCTCTCCTTTTAATTAGGCTGACGTCCCTTGGCAGCCGCTATGGATGCGTGTTGTTTGTATGGTGGTCCAGTGTTGTGTCCTTGACATATTGTGATGTTGAATAACTCTTTCGAGTTTTACAAAAATTTTTGTCCTCTTTTTGTTTTACATAAATGGTTTTCTGTAAGGTAGGTATGATTGTTAAAGATAATAAAATTAAAAAAAACAAAAATAAAATACATTCCCTTATTTAATGAAAATTTGAAATTAAATAATAATAACGAATATAAACTGACAAAATAGAAAAAAGATGAGCTGTCGTTTATTTGTAGAATTGTGGAGTTAGCAAGTTTAATTTTCTGTGTCAGTATAATACCAAGGTAAGTAAAAAAAAATAATAAAATAAAAATCTTACGGTAATTTGATATTTTCGTATTCGACTGAAGTAATGAAGAAAATATGTAAATTATACAATTGTGTTATTTCATTGCAATTTATTAAAATTTATAATATATTAAATTTATTATATGTAGCTCGTAATTGCCTAAAAAAATATGAAAAAAAAAATTTTATAGAGATGTGACAACAAAGTTATTGTTATTGCCCCCTTTTTTATGGACTGTCGTCTCTTGGCAGTTCATAGTGATGTTGGAATTGTGTTGGCTGTTGTTTTTAGGAAAAACGGGAAGAGTTTAGAATTTACTTAAAATTTTTTTTTAACTCAAAATTTATTTTTATTATATAGTAATTTATTTTTATTGTCTTAGATCTTATCGGTAAAGAGAAAAAAGGGGAAAAATTTTTAAATTTCGTTATTCAAAATTTATTCTTGTAAAAATTTTATTCCTTTTTTTTGTCTATAAAAATGTTAAGGATTTTTTAAAGTTGATTAAACATTAAATTTTATTAATGCATAAGGAATAGAAAAAAAATATGTTAAATGTTTTCTAGTCAATAATTATGGGTACTTTAGATACTTAATTTTTTGTCTTTTTATATTTCATTAAAAAATATTTTTTTTAATTTAAAATAAAATTTTACTTTGTTATTAAACAAGAATTTTATTTTTGATGAACTGTATTTTAGTTGGAACTTGTTTTAGTAAATATGTTTTTTATAATTAAAAAAAACTAATTATAAATTCGGTAATTTTAAGTGTTTGAAAAGAATAATTTAAAAATTTATTCTCAAATTTTTTAAATAATTTCCTTGTTACTTGGTGCAAATATTTTTTTATGTCTAGAATTCAACTTCAAAAAAATTTTTTTAAACATAATGGAATGTAGAATTTCTAATTATACAAGGAAATTTTATTAAGATGATTTAAAATCTGAATTTTATTTTTTTGTAGTATTTAATTATTCGTTTAATTACTTTTCATATCATATTTATACATTCGCGTTTCCTCAGATTTTTCTAAAATAACCTTTTTTGCAACGGAGTTTACTAAAAAAATTTATTATTTCAGTTTTCTTTTCTTGAAATTATATTCAAATAATTATTTACATAGATATTTTGAATAATCTTGAAATCCCTTTTTTAAATTAAAAAAGTTTATTTTTATTTATTCTAAAAATTTTATTACATTTTATTTTAATTAATTGAAACAAATTATTTTGGATTTATATATAATAAATTATCAAAAGTAAAGAACTTATTAGAAAAATTTTCGATAGAAATGCTTTAAGAAATGTCTTTGAGAGTAGTCGAAAAATAAAATAAATACTGCTTATTTCTTTACACACGAGGCTCTATGCCAGTATATTTATATATGTATACAAAGTACTATATGGATATACTCGATGCATGGCTCTCCTCGGTTTTTCTCCGCTTCCTCACCTTCGTAGGCGCTCCGCATGCACCGCGACTATCACGAAGCCATGCGTTGCTCCATACGTTTCTTCCTTGCCTCTTTACTTTTGTTAGCTCCCCGGCGTTTCACCGCTACCTCGAGCGTCTACAAGCTTCCTTACCGTGGATAAGCGTACAAAGCTGAGCAATAGACTTAGCAAGCAAAGCAAGAACCACTATATTTTTTTTAAATGTTTATGTATTAGATAGAACTGTTAATAATGGTTCTATAATTTATAATTTTATGTATATTGTATAATTATAAATACTAAGTTATTCAATACTATTTAATTTAATATTTTAAAGTATTTTTCAAAACAAAATTCTGTTGTGCAGAAATTCGAGTTTATCATAGTAAATAAATTTAAAAGAAATTTATAATCAGCATTTTTAATTGGAAATCATTATTTAAAATATTTTTTAAATAGAATTTTTGTTTAAATCATGTCTCAACTTATTAATGTATTTTTTATAGTTTTTATATACAAAAACAATAAAATACATTTTCCTTTTTTTTAAGATAAGTTTTTTTTCGTCTTCTAAAATTATTCTTATGGTGATTTTTATAACATAATAGTGTTAACATTTTTTTTAAATTTGTGTTAGAGTTGTTAGTGTTCTAATAGTTTCTTTAATGCTCGAACTTTTAAAGCGTTCCTTTTAATTTTATCCAGTATATCATGCTTTTTTTAAACAAGTAAACCAAAAATAGTTATGGATTTTGGAAGTGTTTAATGCGTATTTTAACTTAAAATTTAACAGTCTGCTGTCAGAACATAAATGAATCGCGATTTTTTGTATTTTTACTAATAATATTTGTTTGACCTTTATGATACTACTTTTCTTAGATTTTATCCGTTTATCAATGTAATTAATTTGGTTAATATTGATACCAGTCACTGTAGGGTGACGAGCGACTAGCTCAAAGGCGATGAGAAAAGTTGACAGAACTAGTGAAATTCCGTTTACGCAAAAATATTTGGTGGCCCTGAGAAGGGCCGATGGTTGAATTGGTTGGTGTGAAAATAAGGAGCGGGGTGGGCGTGATAGCCTCGCTCTCGAGCTACTCGATCCACCCGAGGGTAGAGTCTATCACACGCACGCGTAGAAATATACGTTGGGACAGCGGTCCTCTTTACACGGAGTGTCTGAGACACTGGAGAGAGCTTGGGCCACTAGTGCCTTACACTCGTGAACCCAGTTAATATGGTGGTGCGCGGCAGGATGGGTTCGGTATAACACGACTTCCTCGAGAGGTTTTCTGGTGGCCACCGAGGTCTAATTCCAGAGTCAAGACTGTGGCCCGTTTCTGGTTGTCTTCCAGGGGAAACAAGGTGCGTCGCGCTCTGCTAAACTTGGCACGGAGGCGGCGACGCAAGTGTTGTACTCTGCGAATTGGGACGGACCCTGCGGGAAGAGGGGCACAGCGGCCGTAAGGAGTGTTGGCGACGAGTACTTCGTCGGTGCGGGTGACTCCTTTGGCCGGTCCGAGAGGCACGTGGTCGACTGGGAAATTGTCAACCGGAGGGACGGCCTTCTGCAGATCGGAATCCCGAGCTGCTTCCTCCAAAAGGGCGGCTTCTCGGAGGCAATCCTCCCTTACCCGACGTTGACGGCGGCGTTGGCGCTGGTTCTTGGCCATCCACGGGTCAGACTTCCGTTGAGGAACTAGTTTGGTCCAGAAGGTCGCCTTTACGGGCCTTAAGTTACTTCGCTAGCCCCCTAAGAAGCCGTCCCCTGACCTGATGTCGAGTGACGTCGTCTGGCCTCCGAAGAGAAGCGATGGCGTGCACCGACCTGAGGGAAACTGGGTAAGACTCGGAAGGTCCCGATTATGGGCCTTAGGTAGTCCTTACCAGCACCTTCTGCAGGAGTCGGTTCACGATTGTCCGTAAGCCGGCGGTGGAGCGTCCCAGGTGGCGGTGGTCCCTTTCGTAGGTTTCCGGAGTGATGACAGGATAGCTGTTTGCAAGATGTGCCTTGACTTCTTAACGTATAGAATTGCCCTGAAAAGGGCAGTTTGTCGACAACAAAATCGTTAGGTCTGTCCTGAAAAGGACAGATTGTTTATAGGAAGTCCGGTAGGACAGAAACGAGACGTCTTCTTCTTGAAATGTTTCTCTTTATTTCTACTCCGGGTGAAGTAGAGCACGGCGCTTCGACTGGTCGTTCGGCAGGTAGTGATCGTGGTGGTCAGAGCTCCTCGGCGGTGCGGTCCTCCTGAAGGTCGATGGCCCGGCAAGTCCGTTACGTTAATTCCGTGAGTGTCGAAGCAGAGACGACCTGTCTCCTTCGAGTCCAAGAGAGTTCTGAGAGCGAGTCAGGGAAATTGAGCGGTATTTATGCGCCTCGAGCGAGTCGCATCCGCCGTTTCCCTTTCTCACAGAGCAGGAGCAAATCGGTGCGCGAGATGCCCTCACTTGGGCGCGTGCATGCGCGGTACGTTGCAACGAGAGTTAGTCGAGCGGGAGCGACATAATGAGCCGGACGTGCCGAGTTGCTCTCTTGACGCATTATTTACCTTGTCGACCAGTCTTCACACCATGCTCCGATACAATATACACAATAATTTAATAATAATTAAACAATTAGTGTTTATTAAAATCTATTAAAGTTCACACGAGATATTAATACATAAACGTTTGTTTATTAAATATCATTAATTAATAATATTTATTAATTAATGATTAAATAATTAATCTAGTTATGTTCATTTATTAATACGGAAAAACTTTGCCGTAGTGGTATTAATAATGGAATAAAAGAAATTACAATACGAAACAATATATGAATACTAAAAAAAATGTCGAGACAATAGTAATAAAATAATAGCAAAAATAATAATAATACCAGAATAATAATATTAAAATAATAATAGTAAAATACTAATAATAATAATAAAAAATAGAAGAGAAAGTTCGCATAGACTGCTTCTGTAGCCTAGCAGATGTTTCCGTGCTGACGTCATGGGTTGTTTCGGCCCGCGCGCCAGACGCATTTGGGTTTTCCCTGCGGCGTTGTCGCCGCTCGGGACAATGGGGCTTAGGTCTGACTGAATGTTTTCACGCCTTAGCTTAAGATGTTTATGCGTTTTGCTTTCCCTTTGCAGGTATTGTTTGCAAACATAAACATCTTAAGCGGAGGTAAGTGATTATAGCAATATTAATAAAATTATGTGCAGTTGCTGTTTCATAAATAAATTAAAATGTTAAAATTTTTATTAATTTTTGAAATTTGATTAAAAAAATATTTTTTGTTTGACAATTTAATTTTTTTCATTAATTATTTTAATTTTAATTTATTATTACAGCATATCCCATTTTATTAAATTTGCCATACCACTAGAAGCCTTTACTACACTTATATTTTTGTGTTAGTATTCGAGACATTAAGAAATGTATTTAGAAAAAAACTTATACTTTTTACTAAATTAGTAAGCGATATTTTTTTAGTATTTTATGTCATATTTTAATCTGATAATTCTATTTGTACGTGTTGATTTAGTTATCATATTACTTTATTTATCATTTTATTTTTATTGTTGTAAATATTTTTGACCTTTTTTTTACTCATTGAAGCATTACTATTTTTGAAGTAGTTTACGTTTATTAATATAGTTGGTTTGGAATTTTCTTAGTTTTATTTTTGTAATTCCTTAGGCAGAAATATTATGGTTTGACATTTTAATGCGTCCCTTCATTACGTTATTTTAATCCATTATAATAACATATATCATTCTGCTAATTTTAGTACAACCATTTACTAAGCTTATATTTTCTTTACATGTTAGTATTTTACTGTTTATTTAATATATTATTAGAGAAATGTTTTTTTTTAATTGAGTAAGCGATACTTTTTATATTGTATGTAATTTTTAGTAATTATTTTATCCCATATTTTCTTAATTTTTCATTCGTGTATTTACTTAATTATTAATTCCTTATAATGAGCAGATAAATAGACTATTATATGTTTTTTAGACAAAGATCAAGTAAAATATAACATTTTGTTTTTAGATTTTCGTTTAAAATATTTAAAGATTCTTTTAAAGCATATTCAAGCATTTGTCTTTGACATTATTTTTCAATTTTTTAATGTATTTTTGAATGGTTTTAGCAAAAAAAAAACTAAAAATAGTTTTACGTCTTCTTGATTAAAAGTTCGTTTTGTTTTAATCTTTTGTAAGTGTCTTTATGTTGGTGTATATATTTTGATGGCGTTGACTTTATTAATTTCATGTTAGTGTTATTTTTTTATTATTAATATTTTTCTTTGATATCAATGTAACGAGATTCTTATGTATTTCTGCGAAGTGTCTATGTTTTAAGTCATTGCAGTACTTTTATTTTGGAAATATAATTTGTTTATAGATTTAGTTAATTTGGTTAATAACAATAAACTATATACAATAGCATTATTTTTAGAAACTAGAATATTATGATGTTCTTGATTTAGTTTTTGCGATTTGTTTAATAATTAAACATTTTTTTTAGTTTGGTATTCTAACGTTCTCATTAGTTATTAAAATTTTAAATTACAATTAAAACATTTCACTTCTTATTAAATTTGCTATCCCATTAGAAGCATTTACCAAGATTATATTTTTTTTGTATGTTAGTATTTGAGTCTTTATTAAATATATTATGAAGACTTATCTTTACTAAATTTAGTAAACTATTTTTTACCCCAAATGCGTACGAAGTATAATATAGAATTTAATATATAGTACAATAGAGATATAATGATAAACCCATTTAAATAATATTTATATTACAATTAAGTTCTTGAGACTTGTAAAGTTCGAGTAAATTAACTATTTTACTCGAAAGAATTGTTGAAGATATTTTGTGCTTTCACTGTTTTTATTTCTGTCTCCTGCTTGATTTTACATACGTCTAACCTATTCATAACCTCTCTGAGTAGACTTTTGTTACTACTATTTTAGGTATTATACTTTGTAGTAGTGTGTTCCCATCGAATTTGTAGATAACTTCATTTTTCTCATTTGTCCCGAGTAAAAATGTATCCCAAAAATATTTTTGATGTGTTTCTGATAATCCGTTATGCAATGAGATACAATATTCTACCATTTCTAAAATTTCTTGCTTTAGGCTTTTTTTAGATGACACGTGATCGTCTAATGCTCTTTTTCCTTCTTCATTTGTAACGCTTAGTTGATCTTGAGTTCCTGATTTGATTTTACCAGGAGGTTTTCCTTTTCTTAGTTTTTTTATAGGGCTGTCTGGATTCATATGTTGTGTTAATGAATTTGAATCGTCCATGATTGTGACATTTTCATTGTTTGCTAGTTTAATATCGAAGAATTCTTCACTTTTCTCAATATTTTTTTCTTCACCTTTTTGACCTGATTTTGTTTCATTCAATTCATGGCTAATTTCAGATGGTTTTGAATTGTTTTTTCGCTGTGGAGTTTCGTGATGATAACAACTATAATTCTTTAAGTCATTATCTTCTTCTAATTTGATTATATTTTTAATTTTCTCCAAACTTGGCATTTGTAGTGTTTCCTATTTATTCTTTTCCTCTTTTTCCAGCATTTTGTTGTCCAAAATACAAGTTTGGTTTTCTTCTAACGATAAACTGATTTTTCTGTCTAAATCTCCATGCATGTACATCTTTTTCTTGTTTGGTGGTTTTTCATTGATGTTGGTATCTTCTTTGTCGTCGTCGAAAGTACTTATAATAGGATCCATATACACTGCTGTTTGTTCTTCTTCTTCCACAGGTATTTGTATTTTTTGAATGGTCTTTTTGTTAATTGATTCTTCGCTTTTGCTTACAACTTGTGGCTCATTCGCTGGGGTTAAGACACTATAATTTAATTGATTTTCAACCCTAAAGGAGTTTTGGTTTGTGAGTGAGTTCTGCAAACACATTGAATTATAAATATTAGAATATATTTCGTTAAAGCTCATTGTATAAGACTCTTCGTAGTTGTCATATCTGTGGTCCTTTCTATCATCTCTAATGTAACCATCCTGGACGTCCTTGTGTCTTCTATATTCGTTTCTAAATCTGTGTTGTGAATTTCCGTATTCGACATTGTACTCGTCGAAATTCTGATCATAGTTATAAAACTTTTCTCTTTCATAATCTTGCGAATTGTTCCTATTTTGACTATTTTTTCTAAAACTCGTGTCCATATTCTAATTGTTAAATTTATTGTAGCCTCTATTTTTTCTTCTATGTTGTTGACCCCATTTTTGTCGTTGGTTCCTTGGTTGATACGTGTTGTAATGATCAATGGCATTGTAATTTGTTCTTGAAAAATCTTAGTTAGAGAGAGAGGAGTTGTCGAATAGAACATTCGGAGAAAAATTTTCTTTTAGATGATCTAATAAGTCTATCAAAATTTTAAATTGAATGCCAACAGTGCTAGCTTTTGCGGTACCTTCTAATTTATCCAGTATTATTGTTATTATAAGGGCTTCACAAGTAATTGGCATTTGTGACGCTACAAATGTTATTTGTTCTATGAATTCTTCAACTGGTATGTTGTATCCATCAAAAAATTTTAATTGTTTTTCGAATAGTGTTAATGACAATGCAAGATTTAATCTTTGATTGACTATCCGAGAATCTTTTCCACGGTTTACTTCCGACATTTTTTATTTCTTTAGCGTTAATCCTCTGTTTGCGTCTTTCTGTTAATTCAGCATGATTTATTTATTGTTTTTTCCAACTGATGAAGCTTTACTTTTAATATGTTACTTTTCATTCTTCTATTTCGTAGGCTGTTTTCACAAAAGTCATGATCTTCAAAAATTTTTATTTTTTTGCTATAAAAATTTTAAATAAAACGCTTAAGTTTTCTTAATTTTCGAAGTTTAATAAAATACTGAAATTTCCTCCATTTTTCTGTGCGTTTTAACTAGGATTTTTATTCAATTTGTATTTTTTAGGTTTATTTTAATTTCGTTAAAATTTTATTTGCTATTTGTGAAATATGAATTTTATTGAAAAAGTAACAATAAAAAAGTATATATTTATTTAAATTATACAGAAGTAAATGAGTTTTTTTTAATTGTCTATATAAGCATTTCTTTCGATGTCTACTTCCTACTGACCTACACACTTGAAGTGTAACCTGACACAGTGTCGCGTAACCGAGTTCGTATACCTATCTAATTTAGCACATTGTTTCTCTATATTTTATTTCCAATTATTCTTTTTATTCATTCAAAAATAAATTTAATTAATTTCGCAAATAATTTCTGTCATTTCCTGAATTTTATCTTCATGTTTGCTCTTCAAGACGGAGGATTCTTTTCGGGGTTTCTTCGAACTTTGAACCTCGTTTCGCTTCTTGGGTTTTTATTGTTTACGTCAATTCTCGTTTATCAATTTTTTAGTTTATATTACTTATATTAAAACAATAATTTTTAAAATAATATATACCCGCGATTTTATTTCTACTATACCCGTATATTTTCGATTTCTTTTTATTTTAATCATAAAAAATTGTATAATTTATATTTCTAGTAAAAGTTTTTATTTAACCGAATAAGGTAATTTTTATTTTAAATTGTTGTTTTACGCGATTGTATTTTCGGGTTTTTTTTAATTCCTTCACTTGCCCAAGTGGCAAGTGTAAAACTTCCAGCAAGGTTGTAAGATTCTATATGTTTAGCAGTAGCAGGATAAATCCTTTTTTGTTCTTTTTTTATCTTTTACTTTTTACAATTCACTTTTGAATTTAAAATAAATGCTTCCTGTTTAGGCATAGGTAGTACGAAAATCAAACTCTACCAACAACAGTACGGGGAGACTGTGGTCTGTTGTGAGATGTATGATTAAATTCGATATTAATTAAAATTTTGTATTTAATTAATATTGTATTGTTTCGTTTTTTGAACAAAATTGCTGAATATTCACTGCTAACGAAACTTTCGTTTTTGCTTGAAGAAATAAATTCTAAGCGTCCGTGAAAGTCGAGCGTATGAATAGTACAATATGCTTTTTTTAAAGAAATTAAAAATACATATAACTCACTTCAGTAACTTTGAGGATTTGGTTAAATAAAATAAGATGGATAGATGATGATTTGGAGCATTTATTTACTTTATTTATTTTTATTATTATTTTTTTTATTAATTACGTATTTCTACACCTTGTTAAAATTCGCAAAGTAAGCTCTAAATTCTTTATTATTTATTTTTTATAATTTTTTTCATAAAAACTCTTCGATTTTTTTTAAAAACTCTTCGATTTTTTTTAAAAACTTTATTTAAACTTGTATTTTAGTACCCGTAACTAATGGGGAATTTGAATTTTTGTAATTTAAAACAAAGAATTTAATTTTAATCCTCTCCCTTGCCCAAGTGTCTACGCACTTCCGGCAAGGTTAAGTCAAGGAACTGGGCGCGTTTTGTTGAAGAAACCAGAGCTTGCCGTCGCAAGGGTAGTTACTGTTCCCTGTGTTCGACATTAGCGAACAAAATAAAATTTCTTTTCCCGCACTTAAAATTCATATATATTTTTCTCCTGTGAAGAAACAGATAGATAATTTTTACAAAAATAGACAATCAATGTATATCAATATATATATATATATATATATATATATATATATATATATATATATATATATATATATATATATATATATATATATATATATATATATATTATATATATATATATATATATATATATATATATATATATATATAAATTTCCCATAAAATATATCAACCATTTGTATTAGTGTGTATAGTGTAACCCTGTATGTAAAAATTTAACTTTAAATATGTCTTTAAAAAAAATTTTTTTTTAATTGTTAATTTTTTTTTTACTTTTTCTATCCTCTCTTTCCTTCAAAGAATCTAACTAAACGTGTCCTTCGGACGAAAAACGTAAAAGTAGTGGATTCCCCTCTCTTCTTGGTTATTAGTTCAACCAAGGGGTGACAATCCTATTTTTTGAAATTGGAGAAGATAGGTAAATTAATCAGGATGTATAAATTAAAATGCAAAATTAAGATATAAACAATTAATTGTATATTTAACCCAAAAATCCCTAATACAAATATTCTAATTTTTCAAGTGGTGTAAAGAGAGTACTTGTGTATATGTGTGTGAATGAGTTTAAGAAAATGTGTTAAGAAATGCTATACTTTTTACTCACTACTTGAAATTCTACCTTGAAATGTTAATCCAAGTTGCGGAATGTCTCTTCTCTCTGTATTTTCTGACACAGGCCTCCCAAAATTGATGAAATACCAAATCTAGGGTCACTAGATTGATATTACTTAATTCACCTTATTTTTCCTTTAGAAAGTACACAAAATTCGAAGACCGAACCTCAAAAAGGAAGGTTTTGTGGTGTTTAACAAAATCTCATGTTGTGTGTGATTGTTGTATGTAATTTTAGTTTAAATATCATTAAAAAGGTATTAACAATATAAAACATTACGGAGTTCGGCCGTAACACAAACTAAAATTTGTTATTCTTTCTGATTAACAAAAATTGACTTTGGTTTTATATTTTCGTCAATTTAGTTAATAAATAACACAGGCCAACAAAATTTGATTCAATTTACTTTCTAAGAATTAGACAATACTTTTTCAAAGGATTTCAACGTGCTGAATCCGAATCTGACCTCAAAAAGTGCCATCACGTCAGGTTTTCGAGATATTTTAACCTGAAAGTGCAAAAAACTGTTTTTAGTTATATTTGATGTCATGTAACATCATGAGATAATTTTTTTCTCTTAAAGGTCAATCTTGCTACTAAAAGTGCTACTCTTCTTCTTTAATATGCGTTTTGAAAATTTAAAACATCTTGATTTTTCTTTGAGTAATCGTTCATTGAATTTTCTGAGTTTGGCGAATTCTTCGAAAACTGAGTAGAAACAATAAAATTTTGATAATAATGCAGAATTTATCTACAAACATATAAATTTTATATAGTTCTGAGGATTTTCGATATAACTGAATAGGAATTCAATATCAGATTCACAAAATTAAAAATGACGTATACAATATGACAGACGATTTATTTCAAATTGATTGTATTTCCCTAAAATATTCCATTTTTAATTCTGTTAAACTGATATCAAATTCGCATTCAGTTATATTAAAAATCTTCAGAACTATTTAAAATTTAGATGTCTGTAGTTAAATTCTGCTTTATTATCAAAGTTTCTTTGTTTCTACTCAGTTTTCGAAGAATTCGACAAACTCAGAAAATTCAATAAACGATTACTCAGAGACAAAAGAAGATTTTTTTAATTTTCAAAATGTATATTAAAGGGGTGTTACATGATATCAAATATAACTACAAACAGGTTTTTTGCACTTTTAGGTTAAAATATCTCGAAAACCTGACGTGATGGGTCCTTTTTGAGGCCTTATTCAGGTTCAGCACGTCGAAATCCTTCGGAAAAGTATTGTCTGATCCTTGGGAAGTAAATCTTGTCGGCCTGTGTAATTAAGTGTTTACATTTATTCCGAGGATTCAAAAACTTAAGGTAAATGAAAACAGAACTTAAACTGCATTTTATAAGAAAATAATTGAATAAATTTGTTTCTTTTTCACAATTTAATTACTTTGGTAATGTAAAATTAAATCTCCCTAGGAGTTTCAGGACCTTGTTGTTGGTGGGAGGGCTTAAGGGTCTCTTTTCCCATCAGGACACTACTTTTCGATGTCTCTCGTGGCGATTGAGGGGGCGAACCCTTCAGAATGGGTCGGCCGCTCAAGAACTTCGAGAGGTTATCGGGAAAGACGGGATGAACAGAGGCTTAACCGCGGGTTCATTCTAAAGATTTCCTGTTGGAGGGAGTCTGACCAAGAAGAAACCCTTCCATGGCTTGTTTGGCTGTACCATGGTGATTGAGGCGCGAGTCTCGCCACCCAATCCGTGATGAACACGTGTCCATGGATGAATCAAATCCAGGGTAATCAAATTCTTCGAGTTCCTCTGGGGGGCGGGGTGGACGGTGGATGACCATCGCTGGGCATAACTTAGATCTCGTAAAGCTCGGGAGCGGTTGTGTTACAGGAGGACGTCTTCTGGTCGCAACACAGTGCGTGATTCGCTTGTTGCTGGTGAGAGGATCATAGGGGACTCAACCGTGCAACAGGTGGACAGGGTTCGGCAACACTTGGGAGATCTTGCCCTTGGGGGTGAGAGACCAAGTGGAGCTGAAAAGAGAAGAAGAAGGCGAGCTTGAGCCAGGGACTCTCAGAGGACCGGAATGAACCTCGTTGGCACTTCTCAGAGTGCTTCTGGGAGCGGAGGGGTTTCGTCTGGGGCTTTGACGTCTAGAAGGCGGCAGGACTCGGAGGAGGCTTCCCCTAACCAGTTCATGCCAAAGAAAAGGATGAGGGGACCACATGTGGGGACCGCATCTTTTTCGCAGATTGCAAGATCGTCACTTTCTGGGGCGATCATTGCGGATGGCTATCCCAGGGTTGTGATGACAACAGAGCATCTTGACCAGCTGAGGATAGCTATTCATGGGGAGATTGAAGGGGACGAAGCAGGACCCTATCCTCGTTTTGGGGAAGTTCGGCTCACCAGAGGAGCTGTCTTCGTGGAGTGCCTGGATTCTGATTCTAGGCAATGGCTGAATAGCCGTATACCGAGACTTGGACAGGCGGTGGGGGGCCTCACCCTAAAAGTGGTGGCACCGTCCCAGCTAATCAAGCTGGTGAGAGTTGTTGCCTGGGTACCCGGTCCAAGGGTGAACCAGGCCTCAATTCTTAGAAACCTTGGAAGACAAAATACCGGGGTGGATACATCCAATTAGAGGATGTATTCGTGTGGCGAGGGAATGTTCGGCTGGGGGCTGGACTCTCTCATTAAGAGTACCGCAGAGCGACATAGGGGTTTTTCAGGCTCGGCAGTGTAAACTGTGCTTTGGACTTGGTCAAATCACTCTAAGAGTGCCGAGGCCAGGAACAGACGCAGCTGCTGAGCAAAGTGCTCAGGGTAGGGACGCGGCTGAGGAGACCGTGAATCAGCCTTAAAATGGCTGCTTCCGGGATTGAATGTACGCAGATCAATTTGCATCATTGTAAAGGCGCTTCGGCGATTTTAGCCAAGAGCTTGACAATGATGCAGACAGATTTAGCCTTTGTTCAAGAACCTTGGGTTTTCAAGGGGAGAATCAGAGGTCTAAATGGATGCGGAGAGCTAGTTTGCTTACCACATGAACCGGTTCCAAGGGTGTGTCTGATCTATAAAGGTTTAGACGCTTTCCCTTTGTTGGAATTGACAACTAAGGACTTGGCTGTTGTAAAGGCTAAGTATTCAGAGACGAATGGAATTAAAAGGGACATTATAGTAGCTTCCGCTTATTTTCCGGATTCGAAGGGAGAACCTGCGCCACCAAAAGAGGTGGAAAAGTTGGTAGAATTCTGACAACAGCAACGTCTCCCTTTGATAATAGGTTGTGATGCCAATGCGCACCATGTAGTTTGGGGTAGCACTGACATTAACGACAGGGGCAGAAATTTACTAGATTTTCTGATAGATACAGATTTAGAAATTTTAAATCAGGGAAATGAGGCAACCGTCGTTACTGTTAAAAGGAGGGAGGTATTGGAATCTAACGAAGATTTACTATGGGACCACAGACTTATCACATTCAGACTGGAATCGAAAGATCGGGAACATGAGTGGAGACGTGACCCTAGGAGTACTAATTGGGACTCATTTACTGAGGACCTTAAGGTCTCCATGGGTCACTTCCCTACCTCGTACGGAACGTACGAAGAGATAGGACTCGCAGCGGAATATCTGCGAGATTCGGTTGTCTGCTCCTTTGAGAGAAACTGTGTAGTCAAGAAGGTGGACACCAACAGGAGTAACACGTGGTGGAGCTCCTGTTTAGAGGGTCACAGGCAAACAGTAAGAAAGCTTTTTAATAAAGCCAAGAAACGTAAGAATCAGCAAGCATGGGATAATTATCATACAGCTCGTAATTCTTATAAGAAAGAGGTAAATAAAGCACGGGGTGTAGGCTGGGGGAGTTTTTGCGAAGGAATCGAAAGAGTACCTGAAGCATCAAGACTTCATAAAGTTCTGGCTAAAGACCCTTTGGCAAAACTATCTACCATTAAGTTATCTAATAGGCAATATGCTCAGGATAAAAAAGACTGCTTAAAGTATCTGATGGAAGCTAACTTCCTGGACTTTGAGGAGAGAATGTTACATGACTTTGGTGGGGGTCCACGTAGAGCTCGAAGAAACCAGGAACACTGGTAACTTGCAGCCAGAGTTGTGACTCCAGAAGGTATTGATTGGGCAATAGGTTCTTTTAAACCTTTGAAGGCCTCAGGGGGGACGGTATATATCCGGTCCTTTTACAAAGAGGATTGGATTGTATTAGATTACCCCTGTGTAAAATCATGAGAGCATGTATTGCCTTGGTTATACACCTGAGTCCTGGAAATGACGAGGGTGGTATTTATCCCGAAGGCCGGTCGCACAGGGTATACTGCTGTAAATGACTTCAGACCAATTAGTCTAACCTCCTTTATATGAAAGACGTTAGAAAAACTGGTGGATAATTTTATCAGACAGGAATGTCTAAGAGATTACCCCTTGAACTCGGGACAACATGCGTATAGGGCAGGTTTCTCAGTAGAATCAGCCCACCACTCTGCAGTAGGTAGAATAGAGAAGCAAATTGATAGGGGGTTATGCGGTGAGTACCTTTCTTGATATTGAAGGTGCCTTCCCTAACACTTCTAGCGAAGCTATCTGCAGGGCAGCCAGAAAGCAAGGCGTGCCCGAGCCATTAATTAAATGGATCGACAGCATGCTTCGCGAGAGAGCTCTCAAAGCAGAATATGATTAGGCCAGGCTAACAGGCGTCGTCTCAAAAGGATGCCCACAAGGAGTTCTCTCTCCTGTAATGTGGTGCTAAGTGGCAGATGAGTTGATTAGGAAACTCAATAACCAGGGATATTATACGCAAAGATATGCGGATGATTTCCTTATAATTATAAGAGGGCACTCAATTGAGACCCTTTTAGAGCTTACGGAAAGTGCACTCAAGATTGTCAAGAATTGGTGCAGTCAGACTGGACTTTCTGTGAATCCAGAGAAAACGAATATAGTAGTTTTCATTAGGAAATACAAGATACCGAGTTTAAAGAAGCCGGTATTTTATGGACAAGAGATTTCGTTTTCCGAATCGGCTAAATTCTAAGAAGTAATCCTAGATAAAAAGCTGAGTAGGGAAGAACATTTCGATTATCAGTATAGGAAATTCTGTACTGCGTTCTGGGCGTGTAGAAGGGCGATAGGGTCATCATGGGGACTAAGATCCAATATGATCAATTGGCTCTATCAGATGATTCTAAAACCCAGGTTTCTTCACGCGGTGGTGGATTGGTGGTCTTGGACTCAATTGATCACGGTCAAAGAGAAACTGGACCAACTCCAAGCAATGGTTTTTAGGGGTATTACAGGCGCCATGAGGACCACGCTTACAGCGGCGTTGGTATTCATACTGGCCGAAGTACCTCTATATATTACTGAGGTGGAAAAGGCGGCCCTTACTATGAGCAGGCTAAACGCGCAGGGAAAGTGAAAGTCAAGTGGTAAACACACCAAGCTCCCACGTTCAATCCTATCAATTCCAGAATTAAGTATGGTGCAAGATAGGATGATCAAAAGGGTGAAATTTGAACCTCGCTTCAAGATAATAATACCTTCTAGATTAGACTGGAAGAAGGGGTTTACACTTGGGGACGAGGTGTGGTACACGGACGGCTCCGAGATGGATTGCGGTGCAGGCCTCGAAATATATCGAAAAACTGACTGCATTAAAGTGGCTGAGTCACTAGGACAATATGCTACGGTTTGGCGGACCGAGGTCTGCGCGATTTTAACTTGTCCCCAAATATCCATTCAAAAAGGAACAAGGGGCAAAAGAATTAGTATTTGTGTGGATAGTCAGGCGGCCCTAAGGGCTCTAAAAAATCCCACAATAGAATCGAAACTTGTCTGGCAATGCCGTAGCGTACTAGATGAGTTAGGTTCAGTAAATAAACTTTCGTTGATCTGTGAATCAGGGCCAATGAAAGGGTGGACGTTTTGTTAAAATTAGGTTCTGAAACGGTATTTTTAGGTCCTGAACAAGCAGTGGCATTATTGCCGTGTCTGGTTAAGGGAGCCATTGAAAGATGGGATCAAAAGGAACATGAAAAGTATTGGGCTGGCATTAGGGTGGGAAGGCAAGCGAAGGCTCTGTTGGGTTTAGTGCCCAACAAGAGGCGAGCGAGCGATCTCCTAAAAGTCGATAAGATCAGAGTTAAAACCATTGTTCGCCTCTTTACAGGACATGGGCTTTTGAATTATCATCAGCATATAATAGGAAACAAAGTCTCACCTATATGCAGACTGTGTGAGACGAATGACGAGACGTCGTCTTACATATTATCTCAATGCCCGGCATTAGCTAGGATCAGACTTTCTAGTTGGGGTCAAGCAATTATAGACCCTATGCAGGTGAGCAACCTATCTATAGAGGAAATACTGGACTTCTGGAGAAGAACAGGACTCTAATGGGTTGTTGTAAACGAGCAAGCTGAAGCTTGATACAATGGATTCTCTAATCTAAGTGCCAACTTTCCCTTTTGGGAATATCAAGCTTGATCTCGGTAATTGATTAGATTAGAATGTAAAATTGCACAGAAAATGAAATTATGTCTTCTTTCATACCTACTTCGTGTTAGTCAGTTGCGGGTATAGACCTGCATAGTATTGCATAGTGCTTAGAAAATAGGAAAACAGTTCATTAAGATTGGTAAACAAAACTCAGGTACGCCAGAATCGAGCGAATTTAATCAATTTTTAAAATTATTTTTAGGTTCATTTGCCATATTGGATCCACCATTTTAAAATTTAAAAATTCGATTTTAGATTCTTATTCACAAAACTTAAAAACTTCTTTTTACCAAGTTGAATGAAAATTTATTAAAATTTGTTGAAATTATTCAAGTTTTTACATAACTAATTTTGTAATGGTTGATTGCTTATTTTATATGATACATTATAAGTCAACTCAATTCAATTTTTACATACCTTAAAACTGTAATATACTTGAAATAACTTGTTTCTTAAACCTCGCTTAACTACAGTTGTGTTTACATTGACCCTGAATTTTAGGACACTTTCAAAATCTCGGGGTAAATGTAAACAGTAAGTTTTAGGCGATTCAGGTGCATCAATATTTTTTTGTATCTCATAAAATGTTTCTAAGGACGTAGAGTAACAAGTTCATGCAAAAGAAATGCGTCTGTTTTACCTTTTAACAAAAAACTAATGTTTTTGATGAAAAATAGATATTACTGTTTGACACTATTATTTACACACAAAAAAATAAAACATTTTTGGAAACTACACGAAGAAAAATTCGATTGAAAATTTTAGAATTCAGTAGTAGTAATTCAGATTTCATTCCCAAACTTGTCTACCTTTGCGGCTCCAGGATAAAAAACGGGGAAATAAATGGTAAAAAATTTAAGGCAAGTCAGTAGGCTTAATATGTTTTCGTTCTTATGCACACTTATACGCGGAACAAAGCAGACTGAACACATTGATAGGCGTTTCTAAGCGTAGTCCAAGGCAAGTCTAGTGCCAAGTCCCATACTGACAATAGCAGATCTTCTAGTGACCTACATTATTATTTTTATTTGTCAAATTATTTACTTTTATTGGAATATTTAATTTAAAAGTAATTTTTTATATTTTTTTATTTTTATTTTTTTTTCAAAAATAACTTTTTAACTTTAATAAGATGTTAACTGAAATTAAAAATTTGTATGGTGTTGAAGCAAAAAAACTGTTAAGTTGTTTCTTAATCTGCGAATTGGATTGCATGATTGTGAAGAGCAAAGATTGTTTTTAATTAATTGTAGAAAAAATAGAATTTATCCAAAAAACATTTTAAATGCTGTTAAAGGTATTAAGAATTTGCATTTTTACAATAAAAAAATCATTAATGATATTAATAATGTAGTCTCTAAATTAAAAGTCAGAATTCTTAATGATGAAATTAAAGATATTCATAAACATTTTGATTTTTTACGCAAGAAATTAATTACTACGGAATCCAAATTAAAAAATGTTATTCCATCACAGATATTTGAAAAAATTGTTAATTCTTCGAAAAATGATAATCATAATAAAAAAATTGTTTTAGAAAATAAATTCATGAATTTAAAGGAGTCACAAGGTATTATAGAAAATAGTAAAATTTTAAATTTACACAAAGCATTTAACATAGAAGATAATTGGATTATTAATTTGTCAAAAACTAATATTCCTGATAATGTAAATGATATTTTGAGATTGGGTAGAGATTTTAGTTCATCGCATATTTTAAGGAATAAAGATATTATTTTCGAAATTGTAAAGGATATTGAATCCAACATAGAAAAAATTCCAGATGTAGATAGAGAAGATTTTAGAAATCAAATTATTAATATTTCTGAAAGGTTTTTAAAGAATAATAATAATATTTCAGATTTTGATAGAAATTTAGCTAAACAAATTAAACAGACAAAAGTTTTTTTGAATAATAATAAACATATTTTAGTTACTAAGGCAGATAAAAGTAATACTACAGTTGTATTAGATAAATTAGATTATATTACCAAAGTTAATGATATAGTAAATAATAATGATTCATATAAGAAATTGGATTATAATCCGGAACAAAAATTAAGAAATAATACATTTAAATTAATGGACAATTGGAGAAAAAGTAATTATTTAGGTGATAATATTAGAAGAAGAGATATTTCGAATGAAAATACTCTCTTACCACGTTTTTATGGACTTCCAAAAACACACAAAATTAATTGTCCAGTTAGACCAGTGGTTTCCCTGATTAATTCTCCTACTTACTTTATGGCAAAATTCTTTAATAACATTCTAAAAAATGCTCTTACAGTGCCAATTTCAAATGTTAAAAATTCTATAGAGTTCCAAAAATTGATTGTACAAACTGTTATTCCTAAAAACTATGTGATGATATCATTGGATGTTGTTTCTATGTTTACTAATATTCCTACTGAATTGGTTATGAATGGTATTGAAAAAAGATGGAACCTAATTGAAAAATGTACAAATCTTCCTAAACAAGAGTTTAAAAGGGGTATAGTATATTTAATGAATTCTACTTATTTTAAATTTAATGATAATTTTTATAAACAAGTATTTGGTACACCAATGGGTTCACCTATATCTCCTATGTTGGCTGATATTGTTTTACAAGATCTAGAACAATCTATATTTGAAAAAATTGGTGACATTATATTTGCATACTATAGATATGTAGATGATACTTTTTTAATAGTTCCACAAACTCATACACAGCTTATTTTAGATATGTTTAATTCGGTTCATGAAAGATTAAAATTTACAATGGAAATTGAAAATAATAACACTTTACCCTTTTTAAATATAAATGTTATAAAAAATATTGATGGTTCTGTTATAACGGATTTGTATAAAAAAGAGACATCATCGGGAAGATGTTTAGATTTCCTTTCAAACCACCCTATTTCTCAAAAAATAGCAGTGGTAAAAAACTTTGTGGACACTGTGTTTTTATCGGATCCTATTTTTCATAATAAAAATATAACACAAATTAAGGAAATATTGTTTTTTAACCATTATCCTATAGAATTTGTTGAAAAACATATTAAAATTAGATTTTTTCAAAATTTTAATAAAATAAAAAATAATAATAATAAGAGTAGTTTTGAATTTGATAATACAAGATTTTTTTCGATTCCATATTTTGATAGATTATCATTAAAAATTAAAAGTATATTAAATAATTATAATATAAGAACTGTTTTTCGAAACACTTCTTCTTTTAAGTCATTAGTAAAACTAGGGAAAGATCCGTTAAAAACATTTGAAAATTCTGATGTTGTATATAAATTAAATTGTTTGGATTGTGATAGCTCATATGTTGGTCAAACTGGCAGACTATTAAGTACTAGATGTATTGAGCATGAAAAAAACATAAATTTGAAAAATAAACAATACCATGGAGTTATTACTAAGCATAGAATTGACAATGTTAATGATCAGGGTTTAAATCATAATTTTGATTGGAGTGGGGTTAGGATTTTGCATAGAGAATCAAATTTAAATAGAAGATGTTTTGCTGAAATGTTTTATATAAAGAAAGAAGGTAGTAATAGTATAAATAAAAAAACTGATTTAAATAGTTTGGATTTGTCTTATAATAGATTGTTTAAATTGCTTTAGAATTGTTCTATGTTGGATTTTTATCTTTTTGCGTAAGACAGGTGTAATTGGCTTTAAGATTCTCATATGTAATGACCTTTATATTTGAATATACTCTCTCTATACATATAAGTAAAACTATAGCTTAGGTACACTATAGTTCACTCGTTGCCATGTGGAGATTGATGGCAATTTTTTGCCATCAATCATGGCTTTATATTAAATTTATTATATTTAATAACTTTTTATTTTAAAAAAATAAATTCACAAAAAAAGAATAAAGTTTTCAGTTTATAAATTCAGTAAAACAAAATTAAAAATTGTTTTACAACATGAAACTTAATGACCATAACCTTAAGTAAATTTTTTTTTAATTTGGAAAAAAATCAATTTTTAAATAAAATGAGTGAGTATATAGAATTTTTTACTTTTTTATTGTTTGAATTTAAATTTAATTTGTAATTTGTAATTTGAATTAACTTCGACTAATGTTGTATTTTGTTATTTTTCTTTGCGAACCAAAAACCATGTACATTCATTTTTCAGTATAATAAATTATAATAAATTCTGAAGAGGGAACTGGATCCAGTTCCGAAACGTCAATTGAGAAGTTTTTATTGACATGTCCTTTTGGAGATCGTTTTTCCAACATTTTAAATATTTAATAAAGAAGGACGTTACGAAGATCATCTTATGATCTATACTATTGAAAATATTAGAATACTTTAAATTATATAAAAATTCTCACTGGGATTTTTATTATTCTTTAGATATTTAAACGTCGAATCTCTTTAAAAATTAAACTTTACATTGTAACGATGTGAATTATCATTCGATTCATTTCTGCTGAAAATTCTAAATCGTTGCACCATCCATCGGAAAAGCCCCGAATTGACAGGCCCAATTATCATGGTAATTGAGGAAAAGCTAGCACCGACGGCTGACACACTAGTAGTAGCGAAAGTAGGTCGCGCGGCTAGCCAGCGAGAGAAAGTGGTAGATGGTGGAGCCAGTACCACTTTGAGGAACGAGATGAAGAAGATGAGCCACGAGGAAATTTTTCGAGACGATACAGGTGGGCCTTGTATTCGCCACCATAGTTGAAAATTTATCATCTGTCGCGCCGGTACGCCAGCACCTTGCTACAAGCAATTTTCGAGTTTTCGACGTAAATTTGGATGATAGTGAAAATAACACAGGCACACAAAAAAAATTGTTTGTTCATTGAACCAGACTTACATATCTTATAGTAATTTTTCCCGCTAAAAACTAATATGAAGTCAGAATTGCTCCATTACCCTCAGTTTGTTTAAATCGACAAAACTACCCTTAAATTTAAATTTTGAAGTAAAAAAAATGAATAACAGATTTCTCTCTAAAACAAAACAATAAATTTATCTACTTTTGCTACAACAACTCAGAAACAACGTTAATATTGCTTAAACACCCTTTGTTTTTTATTAAATCGAAAAACTAGCCTTAAAATGTAAAAAATAAAAATTATAATATCAAAACCCACATTGGTTTTCAAAACAACAAAATAAATTTATGTACTTCTTTTTCAAAATTTCTAAAGCAATACCAACATTACTTTATCACCCCCTGTGTTTTTAAATTAAAAAAAAACCACCCCTAATATGTAAAAATTCAAAATGTATAATAAAAAAATTAAAAACCACATTGTTTTTAAAATAGAACATTAAATTTATGTACTTCTCTTTCGACAACTCAAAAGCAATGTCAAAATTACTCCATTCCTCTCTATTTTTTTATTTGAAAAACCTATTCTTAAGTTCACAAAATAAAACTTTAAACTAAAAAAAAGAAAAACCACATTGTTTTCCAAAATAGAACAATAAATTTATGTACTTCTTTTTTAACAACTCAAAAACATTATCAAAATTGCTCCATCACCCTTTGTTATTTCAAATTGAAATAACCACCCCTAATATGTACACTGAAAGAAAATATATATAAAATTTTGTAAAAGTATTTTACAATTTGGGGAAAAAGTGCAACAAACCGAAATTGTAATATAAAAATATTAAACTTTAAAAAGATTATATCGAATTTAGTATAATCATATCAAATATGAAGAATTTAAATCCAATTTTAAATGTTTTAATTAACCCTTTAACGACGACATGTGCTGCTTTTCAACATGAATTTCAAACGCCTACAATTAGTAGAAAGAAGCTATAAAAATGTTTAAAAGTCCATATCCTAATATTTTTGGGGTCGCTCTTTCGAATAAAGTGGTCAAAATTTTCAAACAATGATATTGAACCCTTCTTTTTTTCAAAAATACTTAAAAATGTCAGTTTTTTAATGCAATTTAAAAAAAAAATTTCTCCGCCATAACATTTTTTAAATAGAACAAAAAGTATCAGAAACTTGTTCCCAATAGTTGTTCTTGAAAAATATCCATTTCTAATTTTAATTTTTTTCGATTTTGAATTAAAAATGGCGCTTGAAGGACAAAAAATTTCCTAATTTTACGTAAGGATACAAACTTTTTCGAAATTGCTCAAATCAAATTAAAATTTATTACTCACTCACAAAATTCGACCGCCATATTGGATCCGCCATTTTGAATTTTTTGAATCTGACATCAGATTCGTATTCAGCGACCCCCGAAACCCCCGAGTAACAAATTTCAATTTAATTTGAGCAATTTTGAAAAAGTCTGTAACCTTACGCAAAATTAGGAAATTTTTTGTCCTTCAAGCGCCATTTTAAATTTAAAATTGAAAAAAATTAAATATAAAAAAGGATATTTTTCAAGAACAACTATTGGGAACAAGTTTCTGATACTTTTTGTTCTATTTAAAAAATGTTATGGCGGAGAAAATTTCTTTTTTAAATTGCATTCAAAATAACTGAGATTTTTTAGAATTTAAAAAAAAGAAGGGTTTAATATCATTGTTTGAAATTTTTGACCACGCCATTCGAAAGAGCGACCCCAAAAATATTAGGATGTGAACTTTTGAACAATTTTATGGCTTCTTTCTACTAATTGTAGGCGTTTGAAATTCATATTGAAAAGCAGCACATCTCGTCGTTAAAGGGTTAAACTTTAATAAATTCTACGTATATTTTTTTAAAGTTTAGTATTCTTTATATCAAAATTTCGGTTTGTTGCACTTTTTCCCCAAATTGTAAAACACTTTAACAAAATTTAATATACATTTTTCTTCAGTGTACAAATTACGGGTAGTTATTTCAATTTGAAAAAATAAAGGGTGATGGAGCAATTTTGAAAATGCTTTTGAGTTGCTAAAAAAGAAGTACATAAAATTGTTCTATTTTAAAATGCAATGTGGTTTTTTATTTTTTCTTTGTTTAAAGTTCTATTTTGTGAATTTAAGGGTAGGTTTTTCAAATAAAAAAGAGAGGGATATAAAAAACAAAGGGTGTTTAAGCAATGTTGACATTGTTTCTGAGTTGTTGTAGCAAAAGTAGATAAATTTATTGTTTTGTTTTAGAGAGAAATCTGTTATTCAATTTTTTTACTTTAAAATTTGAATTTAAGGGTAGTTTTGTCGATTTAAAAAAACTGAGGGTGACGGAGTAATTCTGATTTCAGATTCGTTTTTAGCGGGCAAAATTACTATAAGATATGTATGTCTGGTTCAATGAACAGACAACTTTTTTTGTGTGCCTGTGTAATAAGTGCTTTAGTTTGTTTTCCTCTTTTGCCTTTCCTTTTGGATTATCACCGCACCATTGCCACGAGAAAGCCTAGCCGAGGAGAACAATCGATGTCGTCGGAAAGCCGAGTCGTCGTGGGTAAGTCGTTTGCCGATATTGTGCCAGTCGTGTCTCGCCGTTGGCTTTTCTGCTGCCAATTTTGTTTGGGCAGAATCTCCTCTGAGTGAGAAAGAAACTCAGTGGTTGAGAGTTTTTAGTTTGATTGGTCCGAGTCGAGTTAAAGTTTATTAATTCTCTTTAAAATTAATTGGCGACTGACGGCGAAATTTATGAACTAAAATTTCTGATTTATTGATTGTTGAAAGCGTCAGATTTTGCTTGATGTAAGCAGAAATTTTTAACAAAAATTCTAATTATTCAAAATCATACGTCACGAAATTTGGCGCCCAACATGGGGCCAAGCTCAAACCGAGACACGACTATAATTTATTGGTTGCCAGATTTTTTGTGATTGCTGTGTTTAGATTGTCAGAAATTTGAATTTTCAAAATTGACATAGCCAGACAAGTTTGTTTGTTGCCAAGAAAATTAAAAATTTTCGTTGCCAAATTGTTTATTGATTTATTTTGCCAATGCCAGAACTTAGTTATTCACAAAGTATGAATAAATTAATGCCAAATATTGTGTAAAATAAAATTGTAGACTGCCTTTGCTATTAATTTAAAAATTTAATTTCTTTTGAAACTGTAAAAATTTTCTGCCGTTATAAAAATTAAATGCAACCATTAAAATTTTTTGTTTGTTGAAAGCCAGTTTTGTGAGAAAAGTCCGAGTAAAATTCCCTATAAACTTGTACAAAATTAAAAATTTCTCCAAAAATTTATGCCGAGCACATGTTAGACCGGAAATAAAAGTCGAATTAGTCACATGACTGTGCGCACATGAGTGCGCCAGACGGTCAAGAGAAACGACGGGCCGGGATATTTGAAATTTCGAAAGCCGAGAGAAAGTTCGCGCGCGCCAGGAAAAGTGTCTTAGTAGTAGTAGTAATAGCGACTACAGAGAGTGAGAGAGAGAACGAGAAGGAGAAATAGAGGGAGGGAAGAGTGACCAGTCAGCCAGAAAAAAAATTTTAAAAGGGGGCCCCCGTCGAGTGAGTACGTTCTTGCATTTGAGACTGTACAACGCCGTATATAATAATCGCGCACCCCCCTTGAAAATTAAAATTTTTTTACTTAGAAAATTTTATTTAGATCTTTAAAAAAAGGCAATCGTTGAGATGAAAGACTACAAGAGACGCATACGCAAGTTAATTAAAATTTTCAACGTTAGCCAAGCATGGGAAATTATTAACGGCATGCAAGTAGGACAGATCGTGACAAGTCTACTACGGTACCAACAGTGTATTAGTGGGTCGGCACAAGTCCTAAAAGAGAGACTATTTCGAGCCGAAATGAGATTAGCCGTGACGGACGAAACTGAACTGTCATGTCGACAGCAAGCATGACTACTACTTCCCCCATTACCACAAGTGCTCAAATGAGCATGACAACGAGCACTATAATGACAGCCCCGCACACCATCTAGTCGGCAACAATGGCGCCGAATGCGCAAAGCATGCGCGACGCGATGGCGCATTTTAACGTGACCCCCGAAATAGAACGATTAGTGGGGTACGCCAATAGACTATAAAGTCTGTGTAGAGGGGGGATGGAATTGGCAACAAAGGCAGAGTCCCTGGCGAATGTGTTTCATACGAATATACGACGAATTCGTCGTCACTTCGTCGTCAGTTCGTATTACGTTAGAATATTTGAATAATTAGGCAAAAACAATTAAAGAAAACTATTGAAATGAATAAAGGAATACCTAAGGAGAAAATTGACATATTTTTTAGGATAAATTAACGTTAAATTAATAAGAAATTAATGCTTAAAGTAGGAAATGTCAGTTTTAGTGTAGGATGTATGTGTGTGTAAGATCGATATTGGAATAAACTGTTGATATGTCGCCGCACATTCTGCGCGACAGATGGCAGGGGTGACATTTGTCCATGGCTTTATATTACATGCTCATTCATTAAGAAAGCTATTTTTTATTTGTTGGTAGATTTAAATAAAATGAAGAAAAAACATTATATTTTAAAAAAAACATAATTTCAACCCTTCAAAAGAAATAATGAATGTTTTTAGACCAATAAAAAAATAAAGTTGAAACTCCCTCCTTCATTTAGGAAACCTTTTTTTTATTTGTTGGTCAAGTTACACAAAATGGAAAAAAAATTATATTTAAAAAAATAAAACATATAATTCCAACTCTCAAAAGAAATAATGGATGTTTAAGACCAATAAAAAAATTGACAAACTCCTCCTACTTTCAAAATCAATTTTTCTATTTGTTGCTAGGTTTAAACAAAATGGAGAAAAAAAAATTATATTTAAAAAAATAAAACATATAATTCCAACCCTCAACAGAAATAATGGATGTTTAAGATCAATAAAAATATTAACAAACTCCTCCTACTACTTTCAAAATCAATTTTTCTATTTGTTGCTAGGTTTAAACAAAATGGAAAAAAAAATTATATTTAAGAAATAAAACATAATTCCAATCCTTAAAAGAAGAATAATGGATGTTTTAGACGAATAAAAAAAACAAACTCCTCCTACTTTCAAAATCAATTTTTCTATTTGTTGCTAGGTTTAAAACAAAATGGTAAAAAAAAATATATTTAAAAAATAAAAACATAATTCCAACTCTCAAAAGAAATAATGGATGTTGTTTTAGACCAATAAAAAAATAAAGTTGAAACTCCTCCTTCATTAGGAAACCTATTTTTTTATTTGTTGGTCAAGTTACACAAAATAGAAAAAAAATTATATTTAAAAAATAAAACATACAATTCCAGCCCTCAAAAGAAATAATGGATGTTTAAGACTTATAAAAAAATTAACAAACTCCTCCTACTTTCAAAATCAATTTTTCTATTTGTTGCTAGGTTTAAACAAAATGGAGAAAAAAAATTATATTTAAAAAATAAAACATAATTTCATCCCTCAAAAGAAATAATGGATGTTTTAGACCAATAAAAAAACAAACTCCTCCTACTTTCAAAATCAATTTTTCTATTTGTTGCTAGGTTTAAACAAAATGGTGAAAAAAAATTATATTTAAAAAATAAAACATAATTCCAACTTTCAAAAGAAATAATGGATGTTTTAGACCAATAAAAATAATGTTGAAACTCCTCCTTCATTAGGAAACCTTTTTTTTATTTGTTGGTCAAGTTACACAAAATGGAAAAAAAATTATATTTAAAAAATAAAACATATAATTCCAACTCTCAAAAGAAATAATGGATGTTTAAGACCAATAAAAAAATTGACAAACTCCTCCTACTTTCAAAATCAATTTTTCTATTTGTTGCTAGGTTTAAACAAAATGGAGAAAAAAAATTATATTTAAAAAATAAAACATAATTTCAACCCTCAAAAGAGATAATGGATGTTTTAGAACAAATATTAAGTTGAAACTCCTCCTTTATTAAGAAACCTAATTTTTTATTTGTTGGTCAAGTTACACAAAATGGAAAAATAATTATATTTAAAAAATAAAACATATAATTCCTACTTAAAAGAAATAATTAGTGACGTATAAGTCATCCTTTTTTTCTTTTATAATGTTTTATTTTTCAAATATAATTTTTTTCCAGTTTGTGTAACATAACCAATACAAATAAAAAAAAAGCTTTCTTTATGAAGGAGGAGTTTCAAACATTATTTTTATTGGTCTAAAACTTCCATTATTTAGTTTGAGGGTTTTTGAAATTATGTTTTTTATTTTTTAAATATAATTTTTTTTCTCCATTTTGTTTAAACCTACCAACAAATAGAAAAATTGATGTTGAAAGTAGGTGGAGTTTCAACTTAATATTTTTGTCTAAAACATCCATTATTTCTTTTGATGGTTGAAATGATATGTTTTTATTTTTTAAATATAATTTTTTTTCTCTATTTTGTTTAAAACCTAGCAACAAATAGAAAAATTGATTTTGAAAGTAGGAGGAGTTTGTTTTTTTTATTGGTCTAAAACATCCATTATTTCTTTTGAGGGTTGGAATTATGTTTTTATTTTTTTAAATATAATTTTTTTTCTCCATTTTGTTTAAAACCTAGCAACAAATAGAAAAATTGATATTGAAAGTAGGAGGAGTTTGTTTTATTTATTGGTTCTAAAATATCCATTATTTCTATTGTGGGTTGAAATTTTGTTATATTTTTTAAATATATATTTTTTTTTCATTTTGTTTAAAACCTAGCAACAAATAGAAAAATTGATTTTGAAAGTTGGAGTAGTTTGTTTTTTTTATTGGTCTAAAACATCCATTATTTCTCTTTTGAGGGTTGAAATTTTGTTTTATTTTTTAAATATAATTTTTTTTTTTCATTTTTGTTTAAACTAGCAACAAATAGAAAAATTGATTTTGAAAGTAGGAGGAGTTTGTTTTTTTTTATTGGTCTAAAACATCCATTATTTCTTTTTGAGAGTTGAAATTATATGTTTTATTTTTTTAATATAATTTTTTTTCTTTATTTTGTTTACACCTAGCAACAAATAGAAAAATTGATTTTGAAAGTAGGAGGAGTTTGTTAATTTTTTTATAAGTCTTAAACATCCATTATTTCTTTTGAGGGCTGGAATTATATGTTTTATTTTTTAAATATAATTTTTTTTCTATTTTGTGTAACTTGACCAACAAATAAAAAAATAGGTTTCCTAATAAAGGAGGAGTTTCAACATTATTTTTATTGGTCTAAAACATCCATTATTTCTTTTGAGGGTTGAAATTTTGTTTTATTTGTTAAATATAATTTTTTTTTCATTTTGTTTAAACCTAGCAACAAATAGAAAAATTGATTTTGCTAGTAGGAGGAGTTTGTTTTTTTTATTGGTCTAAAACATCCATTATTTCTTTTGAGAGTTGAAATTATATGTTTTATTTTTTTAATATAATTTTTTTTCTTTATTTTGTTTACACCTAGCAACAAATAGAAAAATTGATTTTGCAAGTAGGAGGAGTTTGTTTTTTTTATTGGTCTAAAACATCCATTATTTCTTTTGAGGGCTGGAATTATATGTTTTATTTTTTAAATATAATTTTTTTTCTATTTTGTGTAACTTGACCAACAAATAAAAAAATAGGTTTCCTAATAAAGGAGGAGGTGTTTCAACATTTTTTTATTCGTCTAAAACATCCATTATTTCTTTTATGATTGTAATTATTTTTTATTTATTAAATATAATTTTTTTTCTCCATTTTGTTTAAACCTAGCAACAAATAGAAAAATTGATTTTGAAAGTAGGAGGAGTTTGTTTTTTTTTTATTGGTCTAAAACATCCATTATTTCTTTTGAGGGCTGGAATTATATGTTTTATTTTTTAAATATAATTTTTTTTCTATTTTGTTTAACTTGACCAACAAATAAAAAAATAGGTTTCCAAATAAAGGAGGAGTTTCAACATATTTTTATTGGTCTAAAACATCCATTATTTCTTTTGAAAGTTGGAATTATGTTTTATTTTTTAAATATAATTTTTTTTCACCATTTTGTTTAAACCTAGCAACAAATAGAAAAATTGATTTTGAAAGTAGGAGGAGTTTGTTAATATTTTTATTGATCTTAAACATCCATTATTTCTGTTGAGGGTTGGAATTATATGTTTTATTTTTTAAATATAATTTTTTTTTCTCCATTTTGTTTAAACCTAGCAACAAATAGAAAAATTGATTTTGAAAGTAGGAGGAGTTTGTCAATTTTTTTATTGGTCTTAAACATCCATTATTTCTTTTGAGAGTTGGAATTATATGTTTTATTTTTTAAATATAATTTTTTTTCCATTTTGTGTAACTTGACCAACAAATAAAAAAAAGGTTTCCTAATGAAGGTGGAGTTTCAACTTTATTTTTATTGGTCTAAAACATTCATTATTTCTTTTGAGGGTTGAAATT
Organism: Leptopilina drosophilae; assembly: GCA_032873175.1. Taxonomy (NCBI): domain Eukaryota; kingdom Metazoa; phylum Arthropoda; class Insecta; order Hymenoptera; family Figitidae; genus Leptopilina; species Leptopilina drosophilae. Next base: position 25,000,800 of record CM065479.1, on the reverse strand, counting down.
ATGTTTTTTTTAAATATAATGTTTTTTCTTCATTTTATTTAAATCTACCAACAAATAAAAAATAGCTTTCTTAATGAATGAGCATGTAATATAAAGCCATGGACAAATGTCACCCCTGCCATCTGTCGCGCAGAATGTGCGGCGACATATCAACAGTTTATTCCAATATCGATCTTACACACACATACATCCTACACTAAAACTGACATTTCCTACTTTAAGCATTAATTTCTTATTAATTTAACGTTAATTTATCCTAAAAAATATGTCAATTTTATCCTTAGGTATTCCTTTATTCATTTCAATAGTTTTCTTTAATTGTTTTTCCCTAATTATTTAAATATTCTAACGTAATACGAACTGACGACGAAGTGACGACGAATTCGTCGTATATTCGTATGAAACACATTCGCCAGGGGTAGGACGGCAGCAGGAAATGGTTTTCAGATTTCTCATCATCAGGAATCGAGGATTACTTCGCCCCAAAGACCTGGGAAAATTGCCGAGACCTCGCACACACCCAACACGAGTGAGCGAGTGAAACCTACCCCAGCCCCCCGAATCACATCGAGCCGAAATAGTAAGAGTAAGGTCAATATCCCTCAGAATAGAGTGCCCGAGAACGGAGAGCCGGCCAGTGAGTTCAGGAGAAAGAAAGACGCGAAAGAGGTAGTAGAGGGGAATAAACGAAAAATTGAGAGAAAAATAGAATATAGTGGTGGCGAGGAGAGTCAGACGAGTTGTCGGTGCACTTGCGGAAGTGGGAGCGATAAAATAACTAGTAAGAAAAGCCGAAAGCGGAGCACAAACGAGCCTATGCCAAAGAAAGAGGGAAAAGAAAACTGAAGATCCGTCTTAGATGACTCTACAAGTGAGTCCGAACCTGACAGTGGTCTGAGTCAAAACATGAGTAGTGGGGGAGAATCAAAGAAATTAAGTCCGGCCGAAGGTTCAAAGTGATAAAGACACTGAAGGACTGGGATTTAAAATTCTTTGGAGACGAAGATAATGCCGAGGAATTTCTGGAGCGGTTAAAGGACTGCAATGCAAGGCCTGTTCGGAATTTTCCGACCGAAAAATCTTACACATCCAACAGTTGGTTCAGATTACTACGCCGTAAGATAACGTCGTGGAGGTCGTTCCAGAGGGCGTTTAAAAATGAGTATCTAGTCACGGTCAAAGACGATGACGTGACCGTCGAGCTGAGAGCCAGGACAATTCTGGGCCATATGAAGCGACCTTTGAGCCAGAAACAGCAAATCAGGATCGCTTACAAAGGCATAAAGACGCCAACTAGAACACAGCCAATTTGAGCCGCTCAGCCAGATGGAGAAAATCCTAAGGGGGTACAAGAGGAAGAAAGAGTTAGATGACAAATATACCCCCCTCCACCAAAAAAAGGCTGCGTTTTCCACTAGCAGCCGTGAAGGAAAAGAAGAGCAGCCAAAAGCACAGTAGGAGTGAAAAAGTCGCAGCCATAGAGAAAGAGTCGGAGTCGAGTGAGAGCGATGACTCCACGAAGACAGAAAAGCCGAAGAAAAAGAAGGAGAAGAGTAAGAAAGAGAAGAAAGAAAAAAAAAGCGTCGAGGCGATCAGTCCAGCAACGTCAAACCAGAGGCCAGCCATGGTACAGGGCCAAGTTGACAGTACTCCACCAGCCCAAGCCATGCAAATGCCAATGCACTTCGCTTATCCCATGCCGTACCCTGGAATGTTTTCAACGGAGATGAAACCAAATTACCTCAAGCCAAATGGTCCAAACGGACCTAAGCCGGGGCAAAATGGCACAGCAGCCCAAACGACGCCTAAGGAGTTTGTGGGGGCATGTTTGCACAGCCAGACACCAGGACATCGAGCCAGTGATTGTCCGCAGAGAATCTGTTTCACGTGTTGACAACAGGGGCATTATTACAACCAATGTCATATGAAGCCCGCACAAGCAGATGCATGTCTGGTATGTAAAAGGCCAGGATGCAACGTTCTGACTGGCCCAAATTGTGAAGCAGTTAGAGCCGCTTTGGGAAACGGTGAATGGGGGTTGTGAGCCATGTGACGTAAAGAGGAGAGCTGAGAGTTGTGAGCCATGTGTCGTGGAGAGTAAAGCCGAGAGCGTTGAACCGAGTAAAGTAGTAAAAGAGAGCGAGCGCGCAGATAGATTCGCGCCTAGTTGTAGTTGGGTAAAGACGGAACAAGTGATAGAACTAGAGAGAGAGAACATAGTTATGAAAAGTTTAGAGTCAGTAAAGACGATTTTAGGTTTAGGTAAAGACGACAGTTTAGGTAAAGACGATTTGACCGAAGAGAAAACGTTCAAATTCATGTCAGAAAATAGTCGAGAGCGGACGAGTGAGGAGAACTCATTCCACCAGAGAGAGGTAGAGAGAAGGGCCGAAGTTACCGATGAAACGCCAGTACAACATGCCATTAAACGGATGTCGCCAGCCATGTTGACTTGGGCCCAAGGTAGTGCTGCCAAGTTATACAAACTAGGGATCATCGATCCATGTGCCAGCCGTTGGTTAAGTGCGACAGTAATTACGAGAAGAGGCAAAAATGACTTTAGACAGTGCAATGACTATCGAGATGTGAACAAAGTAACAATTAAAGATTGTTACCCATTGCCATCTATCGACTGTATTTTGGATAAGCTCCGAAAAGCCAGATACCTGTCGAAAGTTGACCTCAAGCTGGCCTACCACCAATTTCCAATGGCCGAAGAGAGCAAGAAATACACCGCCTTTGCCATACCTGGGTCAGGATTATGTCAGTTTCGCCGAATGCCGTTTGGACTCATAAATGCGCCGATGACATTCCAGCGAATGGTCGACTCATTACTGGGATCAAAAGTAGAGCCGTATGTCTTCGGATACCTGGAAGACATCATCGTAGTCACAGACTCATTCGAGGAACATGTCAAGTGGCTCGAAATCGTCTTGCAAAAACTAAACGAGGCAAAGTTAATTGTAAACCCAGAGAATTGCGAGTTTGGATGTTCGAAGGTCACTTACCTCGGATACTTGTGGGACGGTGAGGGTCTGAGGCCAGATCCACACAAGACAGAGTCGGTACGGAACTATCCAGAGCCAAAGAACGTGAAACAGTTGAGACGTTTCTTGGGTATGGTAGGGTGGTATTCTCGTTTCATTCAGAACGATACTGCTGTTAAAATTGCTGCACAAGGGCCGAACGTGGGAATGGGAGGACGAGCAACAAGAAGCGTTTGAACTGCTTAAACAAAAGTTGACATCTGCGCCAGTCTTAGCCCGACCTGGCTTCACGAAGAAGTTTACAATCCAATGTGACGCCAGCAACTACGCGATTGGAGCCGTACTGACACAGGAGTTCGAAGACGGAGAACATCTGATCGTTTGCATTAGCCGAGTTTTGACCGAGGCCGAGAAAAACTACAGCGTGACAGAAAAAGAGTGTCTGTCATTATTGTGGTCGATTAAGAAGTTCAGGCCGTACATAGAAGGGTACAAATTCCATGTGGTCACGGATCACAGTGCCCTAAAATGGCTCAGGAACTTGAAAGGCCCAACAGGCCGTTTAGCCAGATGGGCCCTGGAAATGCAACAGTAGTACTTCGACATAGTTCACAGAAGAGGTGCACAACATCATGTCCCAGATGCATTGTCCAGGTTACAAGATGAGGAAGAAGAGTCGATGGCAGCGTTTGAACCCATTGAGAATCAATGGTACCTCAAACGCCGCGAGTTGGTGAGCCAACATCCGCAGCGATGTCCTGGATGGATTGTAGAGAATGAGAATCTCTACAGGCCTAGAAGTGACCCACTTTTACTGACGATCACAGGAGACGAGGACGGTTGGAAGTTGGTAGTGACAGAGGAGCACCGAGCGAGAGTGGTGGTAGACGGATACGCTTAAGCATTAGCCGGACACTTGGGAATTAAGAAAACTTATGGCCGAATAGCACGAGAGTACTAATGGCCAGGTATTTAGAACGATGTCACCAATGCTAACTACATAAGGTATCTCAAGCCGGACCCGTCGGACTAATGGGCCAGAGAATTGTAGAGAGACCGAGGGCCATGGTAGCCGCAGACACAATGGAGTTTACATCGAGTAAGAGCAATTACAAGTGCTTGGTTGTGTTCCAAGACTTGTTCTCGAGGTGGATAGAAGTAAAGCCACAGTCAGCAGACGGAAAGTCGGTAGCCAGAGCATTCAAAGAGTTTGTCCTATTTAGATGGGAAACGCCGGAGTACTTACTCACCGACAATGGTAAGGAGTTTGACAACAAATTTCTCAAGTCAATACTTGAGGAATACGGAGTCAAACATATCACGACGCCACCTTACCACCCACAAGCCAACCCAGTCGAAAGAAGTAACAGGACCTTGAAAACTATGATCTCCACTTTTATCGGTGCCAATCATAGAAAATGGGATCTTCATGTTCACGAGTTCCACCATGCTGTGAACACAGCAACACAAGCGGCAACCAAGACGTCGCCGGCGTTCCTGAACTACGGAAGACACCCTAAGCCTGTGAAGAGTCTGCGAAGAGAAGTCGAGAGTAAGAGACAAGTCGTGAGAATAAAGCCGGAAGAGTGGGTAGAGCGAATTAAGAGACTAGATGCGTTGAGAGACATGGTAGCCACAAACATTGATAGAGAGCGAGCGAGACAGACAAAGTACTATGACAAAGGTAGAAAGGAAAAGACTTTTAAAGTAGGTGATTTAGTACTAAGAAAAAGCCACAAACTGTCGAGTGGGGCACAAAAATTCGCGACTAAGCTAGCGCCAAAATACGAAGGTCTATTTGATATCGTAGAAGTCCGTTCGCCAACAGTCTTCATCCTACGAGATAAACAAAGCCGGTGAGTCCCTACAGTTCATATCACTGACCTGAAACCATACTTATCTACAACAAATTAGTAAGTCATTATGTTCTTTTGCTAATAAATAAAATGTTTTAGATCGAAGAAAGAGTAGGAGATCCAGAGAAAAGGAGTATGAGAGCCAGAGAGAAAATAGGAGGGCCAGAGAGAGAGGAGGAGAGCTACAGAGAAAGTAGGAAAGCCGGAGGAGAACCAGGAGCAGCAGCCAAGGTCATCATGATGATGACGGTCCTATATAAAATAGTACCGGTCATGGGGAGGAGATTGTGACGATGTCTATTGTCACTCGATTCATTTCTACTGAAAATTGTGAATCGTTGCGCCATTTGTCGGAAAAGCCCAGAATTGACAGGCCCAATTATCATGGTAATTGAGGGAAAGCTAGCACCGACGACTGACCCACTAGTAATAGCGAAATTGGTCGCGCGGCTAGCTAGCGAGAGAAAGTGGTAGATGGCGGGGCCAGTACCACTTTGAAGAACGAGAAGAAGAAGACGAGCCACGAGGGAATTTTTCGAGACGCTGCAGGTGGGCCATTTATTTGCCACCATAGTGGAAAATTTATCGTCTGTCGCGCCAGTACGCCAGCACCTTGCTACAGGCAATTTTTGAGTTTTCGACGTTTTCTTTGTGTTTTTGAGAGTCGTGAGAGTGAAATTGTTACAGAGTGGTGCAAGAGCTCAGTCAGTGGTAAAAGAAAATAATAAATTTGGATGATAGTGAAAATAATAAATGCTTGTTTGTTTTCCCCTTTAGCTTTTCCGTGTCCATTATCACCTCACCATTGCCACGGGAAAGCCTAGCCGAGGAGAACAATCGTTGTCGTCGAAAAGCCGAGTCGTCGTGGGTAAATCGTTTGCCGGTATTGTGCCAGTCGTGTCTCGCCGTTGGCTTTTCTGCTGCCAATTTTGTTTGGGCAGAATCTTCTCTGAGCGAGAGAGAAACTCAGGGGTTGAGAGTTTTGAGTTTGTTTGGGCCGAGTCGAGTTTATTAATTAAAGTTAATAAGTTTAAAGTTTATTAATTCTCTTTAAAATTAATTGGCGCCTGACGGCAAAATTTATTAACTTAGGTTTCTGAATTATTGGTTGATAAACACACACCTAATCTCAAAATGAGATTAAACATTTCACTTAGATATTCTTCCAAATTCATTTGTAACACTATAACTTTATCCCAAAACTGCACTCATTATTACAATTCAAATTTTTATTAATTAAAACAATTAATACGACACGACGCACACTACGAACTACACCGAGACTTCCGTGTACATAAAAACGAAGAAACTAAACAAACGCGAGCACAGGCGCGCCACAAAGTTTCGCATTTCTAAAAACTGTTTGGGAATGAATCTAAGGACTCTCTCACAGAACAGTCCCCGTTGAAGTGAACGTTGATACAAAGTTTGTAACAATTGAATAGCTGAATTAAAATAAATGCAAATAATAATAATTGTACCTAATTCTTTTCATCTTTGAATTAATTACGGAATCTGATTGCACTTGTTGAAAGAAGACTATTAGCGTTTATTAAGATACTTAGCATTGATCTTAATTGAAAATCATTACCAAACTTTTTGGGATAAAGAACCAAAATGTAATATTTTTTCCTACGATAATACAAATCATTCAAATTGTTTTATATTCAGTCCGAAATATGAATTTTCATTTTTCTCTGTGTAGGACCAAAAAAACCGTGTCTGGACGTTTTTCTGTATCAAGTCGTTTGTGGCTTCTAGGGGTAAAAATAATCCTTAAATGAAAAGTAACATGCTATATTTTAAAAATAGATTCAATTTGCCTAAAATTCATTACTCGGGTATTTTTGGGATCGCTAATCAAGAATTCGATGTCAGTTTTTAAAAATTTAAAATGGCGGATCCAATATCGCGGCTCTCAAAATAAAAAATTAATCGGATTCGCTTGAAACTTGTTACTCTGGGGTTTTTGGGGTTGGTAATTACAAATCTGCTGTCAGTTTTTCAAAATTTAATGTGGCGGGTCCAATATGTCGGACAACATTTTGAGAAAATGATTTGATTGGCCTGAAACTCGTTGCTTAGGGTTTATTTTGGTCGCTGATTACGAATCTCATATTAGTTTCTTAAAATTTTAAATGTCGGATCCGATAGGACTGCCAACATTTTTAAAAATAGATTTAATTTCCCTGAAACTAGTTACTCAGGGTGTTTTTGCGGTCGTTGATTACGCTGATTTTACGTTTTACGTTAATTACCTTGATCTTGACTGACAACTTTTTTAAAAATAAATTCAATTTCCCTGTATCTAGTTACTCAAAGGGTTATTAGGGTCGTTGATTACGTATCTTAAGTCAGATTTTAAAAAATTCAAAATGGCGGATATTAAAAGGTTAAAGGTTACAAAAAAATTTTAATATTTTTAAAAATGTGTCTTTGCATATTGGCCATTATTTTAATGACAATGCAAATTTTGTGGTAAGTAAATATATTCGATAAAAGGAAGTATTAGTAAGATGAATTATTAAATATTAAGTAATTGTTTAACAATGCTTCTAAAGTAAAAAAATCAAGGAGTAAAAAACGATTCAAAAAAATTATTTTAGATGAAAAACAAAATTATTTTTTTTAAGTGATCCGTTTGAGAAATTCTGGCCCATATTGAATCCACCATTTTGAATTTTTAAAAACTGACATAGGTTTCGTAATTAGCGACCTTTTGCTAAAAGAAAATCTGTCTATGATAAAGATGATTGGTGTGAAATTATAAAAAATGCTAAAGCGAAAGATCCAAAGTACAATGTTTATCAATTACAGCAGAATGATATCTTCAACTTTGCCGATCTATCAGAAAAAACATTTTAGAAAGGCATAAAAATTTCACAACTTTGCGAAATTCAGTTTCTTTCGAATGGAACTATAAATTACAAATATGGATACAATGGAGATATTAAAACAGCCCAGATTCCGAAAAATAACAGAGAATTAGTCTTTGCTTATGATTCAAAGCTACCTCTCGACAAAAATAAAATAAATGATATTCTAGACCTTTTTCATAAAAGATTAATTCCAGAAAAATATTACGAATTTTAACAGAGTTTGATAAATTAAGCTGTTTTTGTATAGGCGTTAATTTTTAATTATGAATGTTAACTAATTTTATGATATAATTATTTATCATTTAAATAAATTATATTGTTATAACTGAAAACATTTCTTTTAATTACATTATACACGGACAAGGGAGAAGTTTTTAAAGTCGTATATTTTTTTGATTATACATTCTTTTTAACCATTAAAAAAATAATTTTAATCTAATTTAGTGATTAACATAACTTGGTGAAAACTGAAGTGTTTATTAAATAGAAATTATTTTAATTATGTCTACAGAATGATTTTTTCGATTTTGGAAAAATTTAAATGCAACATAAACTTATAAAATATAAGTCGAGTGAATTCACTCGACTTATATATCATTCTTTAAAGAATATGTATTAATTTAGATAAGATATAGCTGTAAAATCATATATTCATTTTTTAAATACTTTCATTTCAAAATTTAATCATTATGTCTAATGTAATTTATTCGAATTGACTGATAAATAAAAAAACAAATATATTTATTTAAACGCTAACTTCAGTATCAGTGCTGCCAACTAAAAATTTACAAAAAATGTATATTTTCGAGGTGTACTATTTTTCAACGAAAACGCGAGGTGTCCTTTATCCTCTAACCCAGCGATATTTTCTTCGCGCCGCGTTTACAATTTAGTAGTCAAACGATCAAAACAGCACGCATACAAACGAGCACCGCTGTTCGTGTAGTCACACATAACCACTCAATCTCATATACATGTGCTCAAGTCAAATGGCTGCTGTCATTCCACCTGGTTCTCTTTTAATAATTTAATAATTCATTTTACAGAGAAAAGTGGATATTAAGAATCTTAATGCATTAGATATTAAAAAAGGATGCTCATGCATATCATGCAGATGTTGTATGAGATGGCGACAGTCGGTCCATGTCACTGACATTAGACATTGTTTTTTAGTGAAATCATGAATTTTAAATTTTCATCAACTGACTACTAAATTTTAAAAGTCTGGTTCTGTTCCGTCTTTTAATAGTCAGACTACGAAATATTGATACCGTCGCAGTTTTTCCCCACTTAAGTAGTGAATTTACTAAAAACACATAGTGAGTTTATCACAAACTAGTATACAAAGTTTCTCCGTGTACAAACTTCCGAACTTTGCACCGCAAACTTTCTGAAAAATGTTGTGCTATGTGGGTTTACAATTATAATAAATTTAAAAATTGAGTATTTTTTTGTGTTGTAGAGCTCAATAAATTAGTTTGTATATAATTTTATTATGAATATACTAATTATCATTTTTGCAGACATTTTTAAGATGCTTGATTGGCTACCTCCTGGCGGTGCATCTTGGAAACAATATCATTATATTCTTTATTTCAATCTTCATTAAACAATTTCATTAAATTAAAAGAATTTTTAAAAATACTTTTATGATATTGGCTAAAATCCAATCAAATATGTAACATATTCACTTAAATTAATACGATATCCATTATTTTATTTTAGGTCAAATCAACATGAAAACCAAATTATGATTTTTTAGAAGCGTATCAATCGAAGAATTCATTCTTCTCAAATAAATTTCTTCTTGATATATCAAGAAATATTCATGAATTAAATATAATTATAGTGCGATTTGCAAATTTTTGAAAAACTATGCATAAAAGGGTTCGTCCAGAAGATTTGTTAAAAATAAAATTATATAAATAATTTATAAGTTGTTATATAAATATTTATTAAAATTTAAACATCCACATGCACACTGCTTCTTTTTTATGATAGAATAATTATTTCAAAATATTAAAATAAATTCTGAAAAAATACAAATTTGAATTTTTTGTGAAAAATAGAGATAGCAATTAATTTAATAAATTTTTATAAAATGTATACCTTCTATACATCAATTGATTCGTTTTCTTGTCAGGAATGTAATTTTGACAATAGTTAATGAAAATATTAATCAATAAAATAGTTATTTCAAAAAACCAAAAAAAAAAATTTTTTAATTTTGAAAAAATTGTGTAAAAAAAAAATTGTAGATATATACGAAAATCCTTATGTCAGATTTTAGGTATTAATGACTGCAATAAACCTGCAAAATTTCAGATAAATCCATTAAAATTTGTCTGAGATATTTTGTACACAATTTTTTTGTGACACACACAAATCTGGACATTTGCTCAGAACTTTATATACATATATTCCAGATGAAAATGAGTCCATATAACCTTCTTTGGAAAAATTGAAAATCGTCACGAATGCAAAGCCTCCTCAGAGAGAGGAAGCAAAATAGAAATTTTTTTAGTTTTGCTTAAAGTACACTTTAAGGTCCTAAAAACATTATTCGATTGGTAGAATAGTGAAATAGTTATTTTCGTATCAAGGGCGCAAAATAGACTATAACACACATCGACTTGAAATTTTAACTGTAGCTTAACAGTAATATAACACAGCCATACAAAAAAAGTGTCTTGATCTGTGGTCGAGACATATGTTTTCCGACGTATTTCGATGCGCTGAATCCGAATCCGTTGTCAGAATTTGGCCAATGGGTCCTGGTTTTGCCCTAACCTCAAAAAATACCCTAAAATCGTTAAAATGGTCACTTTTGAATTTTCAAAATTGAATCAAGCCGATTACATTTATTGTGTGTCCAGTACTTAATAGTATTAAATCTTTAAATGTATGCTATTGCTAATTAATAGTTTAGAATCTCTCTTTTTTAGCATTTTTCGCCTGCATCTGTAACCAGGGCACCTCAACGTGGTAACGGTGGGCAACGGATCCATACTGGCCGAGTCCCTGGGTAAACGGCGTTTATGCCGTCATGGCAGATACAGGAAAAAAATGTTTTACGATGCAGGGATTAGGAACCCCAGTATCGGCGTCTGGTCAGGGTGGGAAAGCGGACCCTCCGACGTCGTCATCCGGCAACCGTAGCTCTTTATTGATGGGTAACTTGGTTGATAAAGAGTCCAATGCTACAAGAAAAGTGACTTCTCGACTACAAATTGTAATAAAAGTCCCGATTCCTTTTGTTATATTTGTAGTAAATATGAAGTCAGCTCCTTGCGGAAAAAAATAGATAAAGAACTGGAAGAGCTTTACGAAAATTGTTTCGGTCGTAAATTATTACACCAAGAAACAAATTGGGTTCCTCATATTGTTTGTAACTCCTGTAGACTTATGTTGTATCGCTCAAAAAATTCGAAAGATGAAAAATATTTCAAGTTCTCTACACCAACGATATGGAAGAAACCACGAAATTGAAAACATTGCTATTTTTGTATAAACGACGTTACCACAAAAAATAAGAGTGCCACTACATATATAAATATGTCAACAGTAATCAGACCTACTGAAATTGGTCGAAAAGCGGGCATATCTGCTGTTACTTTTGAAAAACATGTCGAAAAAGTAGAAGTCGACAACGAAACTGAAGAATTTAGTAGTGACAGCGATGAAAATGATGATGAGGAAAATGATTTCACCGAGTATTGCACTAAAGAAAAAAAGCCATTATTAGTATCGCAACCGCAGCTAAATGATTTTATTAGAGATCTAGGTTTACCAAAAGATGGTGCAGAACTTGCTGCTTCATTTATGAAGAAAAAAAACTTTTTGGATCCGAATACGAAAGTGTCATTTTATAGAGATCGAGATAAAGAGTTCCGAAAATATTTTACGAAAGATAAAGAGACATCTTTGGTGTACTGTACTGACGTAATAGGTTTGATGGACAATTTATAGGAAAATGTGTATAGAGATGAAGACTGGAGACTTTTTATCGATTCTTCCAAACGTAGTATAAAAGCCGTTTTACTACACAATACAAATGTCTACGCTCCAGTTCCAATAGCTCATTCCACTCAAATCAAAGAAGAATATAATAATATAAAATTACTTCTAGAGAAAGTGAATTACGAAAAACACAAATGGTTAATTTGTGGTGATTTTAAAATTATAACAATACTACTGGGACAACAATCAGGTTTCACGAGAGAGCCATGCTTCTTGTGTCTGTGGAATAGCAGAGATCGTGCAAACCATTACAAGAAAAAAATTTGGCCTCCAAGAGTATCGTTACAACCAGGTTCTCACAACGGGTTCTCATTCACCAAAGTTTGGTAGACCCCGACAAAATTATATTTCCATTTCTTCACATTAAGCTTGGTGGGATTAAACAATACGTGAAAGCGTTAGATAAGGACGGCCAATGCTTTAAGTACATAGCGAAAAAATTTCCAACTGTTTCTGATGCTAAATTAAAACAAGGTGTATTCGATGGACCACAGATTCGAGCGTTATTTAAAGACACTAATTTCGTTTCTCAAATGACCGACACTGAAAGGGCAGCTTGGGAAAGTTACAAAGAAGTTTCAACAAATGTTCTAGGCAACAATAAGAGTCCCGACTATAAACAAATTGTAGCTCAAATGCTGAAAAACTATAAAAAAATTAGGATGTTTAATGAGTTTAAAACTACACATCCTCGATTCACACCTGGATAAGTTTCCCGAAAATTGTGGACATTACAGCGAAGAACAAGGCGAGCGATTTCATCAAGATATCAAATTGATGAAAGAACGATATCAGGGAAGATGGGATGAAGCAATGATGGCTGACTTTTGTTGGATGTTGAAGAGGGAAACGAATAGGAAAGGAAAGAAACGTAAGCGAAACCCTTTACATAGATCCTTTGAAGAGAAAAGAACACGCTACAGTAGTAAGACAAAAGACTGAAGGGATGTTCTAACGGTAACAGAATTAATAAAGGTATTATTTTAAATATGTTGAACGGAACAAGCCGACATGGGATTCGTAATCAACGACCCCGAAAACCCCCGAGTACCGATTTTCAAGCAAATCCGAACAAATTTTAATAATAATGTCCGCCATATTGGATCCGCTATTTTAAATTTTGATGAAATAACACCGGATTTGTAATCAGTAATCATAGAATCACCTAAGTAGTAACTTTCATGAGCTTACCTATTTTTTATTGCGCTGTGTATGGTATAATCTGTTTGATTGGAATCTTAGATGTGTTTTTGAGGTTAGGTTCGATAGATTTAATTAAATTAAATAATTAATTAATTAATTAATTAATTAATTAATTTTTTTTTGTTTAAGTTATAAACATTAACAGTTTAAGAGTGTTCGACGGTCTCTAAAATTTGTAGGTTATGTGCGACTTACAGTTATCACCCAAGAAAAACAGAACTGCCTGTTTGAAATTACGTGAAATTAGTAAACAACCGTTTACGAACTAGTGTTTCTCTGCACACAAGCACTTTTTACAAAATCTGACAACGTTCATTTGTTCGAAATGTTTTTAATTATCTGAATTCAAAAAATTTTGTTAATCCATGCGGAAACGCGCTTTCAGGATTGGAAATACAAAAGTAGTGCAATGACAGGCGTCAAGACGTGTATTACAGGCATTTTGTCAGTACAGGGCAGAAGCAAGCAGGGAGCGTAAAGGCTCAGCTGTCAAAATGATTCGCATTACATTGCTATGGTATTTCCAATGCTGCAACCGTGTTTCTGTATGGATTAACAAAATCTTTTTAATTCAGACAATTAAAAACATTTGTGTCAACTGTACGTTATCATATTTTGTAAAAAGTGCCTGCAAACAGAGGGAAATTTGTTAGAAAATAAATGTTTACCAATTTTACGTCATTTAATCCGATCAGTGCCGTATTTGTTTGGTGATAACTGTTAGTTGCACATGATCGAGAAATTTATGAGACCATCGAACACCGTTAATGCTAAATTTTAAGGTCAAAAATTGAACATTTTTTTAAAAACTCCGCCATTTTGCAAAAAAATTGATATACAGCTAAAATCGTACGTGCTTTACTATGCTAATCCTATGTAGATAAAGACCCCGTTATTGATTTTGTTTCAGACTTGACGAGTTCTACGAATTGCGGTCGCCCGCAAAGGCCCTCTTAAAAAAGGTGATTCCAAAAATTGTCTTAAAAGCCGCAATTTTGTATCTACATTTGCAAATAAAATTTTTTTATATACTTGAATATATGTTTAATAAAGCCCAAAAGAGAGAAATTCAATTATTTTCTTCATACTCCTAAAAAAAATTGTCAAAGTTAGGCCTTTTTAGGGCTCTAGAGTGGTGTTACCTCTTAAATTAAAAATATGTAGGATCATTTGGGGTAAATGTAAACGGAATATCTATGTTTCACCAAAAACATTAGTTTTTTTGTTAAAACGTAAAATGGACGGATTTTTATGGTATAAACTTGATACTTTACTTCCCTAGAAAATTTTTATGAACTACAAAAAAATATGCATGCAACTGAATCGCCTAAAACTGATTGTTTACATTTACCCTGAGATTTTGAAATCACTTTACTTACTGCTATCGGTGTGTAAAGTAACACTTTACACACTGCTGTAAAAAGAAGTACTTTACACACTTTTTTTAGTGTGTAAATTTAATTTTACAGGTTAGTGTTGCAGAAAATTAATTTAATTAATTGAAATCAGTAAAAAATAGAAATTTTTACTTTTTCTAAACAGTAATTAAAATTTGAAATTTTTTAAAATTAATTATTCCAATATTGTTAAAGTAGAAGAAGTAAGTTATAATATGAGATTTTGAAAACCTCGATATCTTTACTAGATATGAAAATATAAAACTTTTAGTAATACCTTTAACTGTAACAGGGTGGACAAATCCTGCTGGGCGGCACACACTCCTCTAATATTTGTATGTTAAATACATAAAAGTTGAAAGGATATATTTAAATGTTATTACTCGGAAGTTTTTGAGAATCGCTGATTACAAATCCGATGTAATTTTTTTGAAATGACGCCAATATGGCGGATAAAATTTTAAAAATTCAACAAATTTACTTATAACCCGTGTGGAAAAGTCGGTTGGTCTTCAATGTGGTCCCAATCGGGATATCCAACCTCTAAAGTAGGCGACACAGTCAATGCTCAAACTGTGTTTGTAACGTTGAAACCAATTAATTCCTAATGTTAGGAAATTCCAGTTGAGACCGGATTAAATCATTCTATTGTTATTGGATAAAACCCGACTCATTTTTGTTGCAACTCATTAGGAAGTCAATCTCTAAATGAGTAATCGACAACTTCAAGTGACACAAAATGAGTAAAATGACAATGTTTTAGTTACTTTTCTAGTGTTTTGCATGTTTTGTGTAATCTAAATTTAATCTAAATTAATTAATTAATAATTAATTAATTTATTTTTAATTTAATCTAAATTTTTTTTTTCATTTCTTATAAATGCAATAAATCCACTACAAGCATTAATGTTTTGACAAGTGCAACGCATTTATTAATTATAAACAATTATTTTAATTCATATTTTTATGAATTATTCTTAGTTTTTCCAATGTGATAGTAATTTAATCGTAAACACAAAATAATACCTCTTTACACTCATTTTGAGTTTTTTCCCTAGAAACCCAGAATGAGCCGATGAGGTACCATTTTTGTTGCAGTTCAAAATAAGTCTTATATGCGACTCATTTTGAGTTCGGTTTTTTTCTGTGTAACTTAATTCTAGAAATAACGCAAACCTATGAAATAAACAATACTTTGCACGATGGGAATCGAACCTACGACATACGGACTTACAAACTAACGCTCTAAGTGCTATGCTAACGACGCGTATGTGTAGTAAAGTTTTAATTTCTGAGTATCATTCAAACATGTAGTTATTGAATGAAAAATGTGAAAAATATTATTCAGTAAAGTTTTATTTTATATTCTTTCGCTCAAATTTTTTAATGGATTATAACAGAAAATACATACAAATTTCAGTTTGGAAATACTTTGGGAAATCCCAGTTGGAGCCAAGTATATACACGAGATACAGAATAAATTCATTCGAAAGCATAAATAACTTAACATAAACAAGGAATTTTGAAGAAAAATTGTTAACTAGTAATGTAAGACATTTTTAATAAGGAAGACTGAGGAGGAAAATAACAAAGGAGGAAAGTAACAACGCTAATATCTTTCAAACAAATTGAGGGCCGTTCACAAACTACGTCACACTCATAGGGGTGGGGGAAGGTGGGTGTCAAGTTGTGTGTGTGACGAAGTGTGGAAAAAAAATTTTCTTATGTAAAAAATGTAACGAAGTGTGGGGGGGTCAAAATTGGTCTGAAAAAGCGTGACGTAGTTTGTGAATGGTCTCTAGCGAAAATACAGTCTAAATTTTTTTTTAAGTCAGTAGTAGTCCCAACAACTTCTCTATAGTGTGCAAGACCATTTCCGGTTAGGCGAAGTTTGCTAGTGACGTGACGTTACAAAAATACGTTAAAAGTACATTTTCGTTTCAACTTTCAAAACTTCATATTTTTGTAATTGCACAGTTTTATGAAATTGCAATAGTGTATTTCTAAATTACGTGTAATACATTTGTGTAATTTTAACTTTTTTGTTGAGAAGGAGAGTTAGGAGGAAAGTAACACGTTGTTATTACATCCTCGATATAGATGAGAAGATAATATCGCTGAGACATTAATGTACCAATATGTTGAATATGTATTAAATAAAGTATGAAATATGCATAATGTGCACTTTGAGTATCCTTGTATTTTTCTAAGTTGATAATAAAAATATTTTATAGTGAAGGAGAATAAAACGAAAACATTCGGACCAATAGTTTTTAAAAATTATTTTACTCCAACGTTTCGAAATCTAAAAGATTTCCTCTTCAGGGAGTCTATAAAAATATAAAATAACTTTACAAAAAATATAAAATAATATACAAAAATATAAATAATGTGCAACAAAATATAAAAATAATATAATTAATACAACATTCATGTATGAATAATAAAGATTTATAATAAGATCTTACCAAAAAAATTAATAAATAAACTCGTCAGCAAAAATAAAAACAAAATCACCCATCCAACGTCAGAGAAAAGATAGAGTTTGGAGTAATGACTAAAATAAATGAAGATCGAAATTATACTAAAGAATGTAATAAATTAAAATAATAAAAATTAAAATAAAGGGAATAACATAGGGGAGCGTCACTACGGTCGGGACAATTTTTTACTTGGGCCCATAACTTCCGTTGTAGGCCGAATTTCACGTTTTCTGACATATGGTTGGAAAGATCTTCTAAAGTGGAATGTTTTTTCTGTACATCAGAAAATGTTTGGACAAAAATTGGAAAAGTTATAAACATTTTAAAAAATGTTGTTACGGTCGGAACAGGTCATTACGGTCGGGTCACCGTAGAAAATCAATGTGATATGAAGGAATATTACTAAAAATGGCCCGTAAATTACAGAAGAATGCTGACATGCACTTGAAAATGAAGAAAAGAAATATAAAATTCATATAAAACTTAATCTAAAAACGTTCTCAGTACACGAAACGTTTACAATACGTTATCGAAGGAGATGTGAAATGAGACTTTTTAAAATGTTTTACGAACTCATGAATATATTTTTTTCACTGTAAAATGACGTTCTTCACACATCTCGCTTGTTGGGTGTAAAAACATGATACATCGGATTGTCGTTGAAAAACATGATACCTCGGATTTGACTTGAAAAACATGACATATCGTCGTTTGAGTTGAAAAACATGACACGTAAAAACGAAAATTTTTTATTCAATTTTCGGTTGGTACCACTGACCGCGAATCTTAAAATGTCTCAAATCAAGATAAACTGTATACAAAATTATTTAACCTATTTCTTCTTTGAATTGACATATTATGAAGCGAAAGCATTTGTTTCATAAAAGTTTCAAAGATTTGACACATTTTAAAATTAGCGGTCAGTGGTATCAACTGAAAATTGAAAAGAAAATTTTCATTTTCGACATGTCATGTTCTTCAACTTAAACGACGATATGTCATGTTTTTCAAGTAAAATCCGAGGTATCATATTTTTCAACGCCAATCCGATGTATCATGTTTTTACACCCAGCAAGCGATCTCTACCTTAAACAAATGAATTTCCGATGTCAGAACGCACCAAAAATTGTAAAATAATGCGTCCCAACATGCACGATATAAAGTGACCCGACCGTAAGTTTCGCGTCGTTTTTATTTTTTTAGCACACAGACATAAACGCACGACATAAAAACCAAATAACATACCAAAGTATTAAAGCACTCTCTAATGAATAAATTTCATTGTATTACTTTATTGTTTACATTTTCCATTTTCTTTAATTAATCTTTTTCGACACTAGCCAGTTGTAACGGTTCGTTTTTATGAGCCTTATTATTTAATATTTTTTATATAGTTAAATTAAGGAACCCAAGGTTTGTAAATAATTTGGAGACAAATATAATATTTATTTATAAACAATTTATTCAGAAAAACAACCTAAGCTAAATTACATAAGATTTCCCTATGTCTATAAATATATAAAAAGCGTTGGAATTATTTTATACGATAAGTTGATAACATTTATTTCACGTAATTAAGTCCAATAATATAGTTCATCGAAAAGATACAGTAACGATATAAATTTAATCAATCCTATTCGCGCATTTTTCATATATATACGCGATAATATAATTTTAACATGGGTTTTTTAATATATTTTGAGATTACACGTTTCCTACGAAGCTGCGTGCTAATAATCTACTAACGTATAAGTATACAGAGGTATAATTGAACTTGTATGGGTTTTTAATGCAGAGATTCAATACTTGCATTTAAAATGGTGAGAAATAGTACGTTTTCTGTGAAGCTACGCACTTTGCATTTCTACTTGATTTGATTAGTAACACAGAGGTGGTATTGAACATATGCACTAATAGAAATGGTAACGCGAGATACTATTTGAATTGCTCGCGTGTATGTCGGACTGCCTTAGCAGGCTATACAGGGGTTTACATTCAAGGCGTTGATCTTGAATGTGAACGCATGAATGAATTAGAATAAATCTCCTAATTTATAAAAAATATGCACTATCGCGGGGGCTTAGCGGGCTGGTCCCACGTACATATATCTTAAACTGATGAGAAGCATCAAGGAGGCAAAAGAAATATAAAAAAGGGAAAGACTCTAAGTTACATGCAATACGATCTTATATGGATGGACCATATAAGAAAGGGGTGGCAGTATACGAGGTTTAAAGGGAGATCCTAGCACACGTATTTAGCATCTTATGCTCGACGAGAGAGCACAAGAAGAAAAGTTTCCAATAGCCAGGGTAGCGTCATTGGAGAGAGAGAGAGAGAGAGAGAGAGAGAGAGAGAAAAGAGTTCGGTAGCAGTGGTTGCGTCACCGATAGATATATTGATACACACTCGAGAGCCTAGGCGGCGTCCAAGAGGTGTGTAGTATACTCACTCTACTGCTTACTCGCTCTCCCACTGCTTGGCTCTCCTCACGGCTGGCGGACTCTCCACACAGGTGTGCTTGGTTACGGTATAGGCTCACTCACACTAGGCTGGTAGGCTCCCGTACTGCTGCGATAGTTCTCGTCGCGGCACGAGTTTATATACAGTTTACAAGCAATGTCATATTTAGGTGAATTCAATATTAATTGTAATTATTGACATCTTTTGAAATATAAATGAATTACAATTCATTTCTCGACATTGTTGTATTTAGGGTTTCCGTTTTACAGGGTTAAATACTAGTATATTCGGGTTTTTGGATATTATAATATATTATAATATTAAAATAATATCATAATATTGTTTCATAATTAAATTATATAGTAATTTAATTTTATGTATTTAAAATGTAAAGCATTAAAAAATGAACCCTTACATAGCCCCCCTGCTTTCTTTACCTTTTTTTGGTTTATTTGGTTTATTGGTTTATACACCTGTCTTCATCCTTACATACTTGGCTATACAAGTGTTTCTTACAATTTCTCGCTTTTTTACAAATTTTTCTTACATACAATTCTTAATACTAAGTTTGCGCCTACAGAACGTCTTTCGAAATTTAGGAGTACTCGCATTAGCCTGGACTACCCGTCTAATGGGTTTTCTCGCCAGAGGAGAGGGAAACTGTAGAAAACATTCTCCTGAGTACAACCGGTTTATCGACAGTCGAGTTCTAATGGTGTGTACAGGACAATAATCGACAGTGCACATCATTATACCTCGACGTCAAACCTCCCGCTCAGATTATCTCACGTGCGGGAAAAATCCAAGCCAAATGGGCGCGAACTAAGTACCCTTGGTCCTAAAACGTCCGCCAAGCGAGGCATCTTATCCGACCGAGCTAATCTGTCTCTTTACCTTTTTTAATCATGAGTATAAAAGTAAAGAAAGCAAAATACACGTCGTTATGATACATGAGATTAATCCGGGTTTTTTAATGAAAAAGTTTTTATATTTCCATGCTAGATCCTTATATGCTTTTGGCATATACGCAGGAATCATCGGATTGTTTTCTATTACTTTTGAAATTTTCTCTGATGAGAAGTCCGGGCATTCCTTGCATTCAGTAGAGTTAATCTTAATACGTTCCGTTTTTTCTTCGCATTTACCTTCGTCTACATCCTCGCTTAAATCTTCACATTCTTCTATGAATTTAACTGGGGTTGTAATATTATTGCTTTTAAGAGTGAGTTTATCGGTTTCTAGATCGATAATACAATTGTGGTCTTTCAAAAAATCAACGCCTAGTATGCAGTCTTGTAACAAATGTTGTACTACGAATAGAATGTGTTTATATTTTTTATTGTCAATTTCTAGATCTACATAAATTTGTTTTCTAACTTTAAGTGGCTTACATCCTGTTGGTCCTGTTGCACTAACATTTACCAAAGGTAGACTATTGCAGTTTCGAAATTTTCCTATATTTGTAAACATAAGTAGTTCTGAGATACATGAAATTTGGCTACCACTATCTATTAATGATCTGACCATAAGCCCTTGTACTTTTGTTTCAATTCTAGAACACGATGATTTATTTTTTTATTTTAATTCCTCTTCCATAAATTGTTTACGCCATAAGAATGTGTTAATTGTAACAACCGAGTCTCCTGTATTATTTATCGTTCTTGTTACATGTTCAAATACAGGACAAGTTAGTTTTCCGATTCTGTTATGGGAATATCTTCTTCAAATCTTTGTTTTTCTATATCCATACTTCTAATATTCTATGTATTTTTATTGTTATAAAATTTGGGGTTTTCTCCTGTCTTGAAATTTTAATTCCCTTTTTACTATAGATTCCCTATTAGATTCTACTTTTTTATTTTTCCACTCATCATTATCCCTTCTTTTTGAGTTAATAGGTCCTGCCCTGTCTAACGTTTCCAACAATTCTAAAAGATCTTCTAGATTTGATATGGATCTAGTTATAATGCATAACCTAATTTCCTCTGTGAAGTGTCTAGAAATTTTTTAAATAATTTCTTCTATCGTTTGTGGTGGTTATAAATACTTAGCTTCTTGGATTAAGCTCAGGGTATAAGATACCATAGAATTATGTTCCTTGAAGTTATAGTATCCAAATTCTAACTTGCTTTTGATTTCACATTGGATATTTTCTCCCCAGAATCTTCTTTTAAACTTGGAATAAAATTCATTAAATCCGTCGTTTGATTCTTCTACAATGTCCCACCAATCCCTAACCGAGCCTTTAACGCAATTGCTTAATATATATGGTACTTCATCCTGTCTTGGTTTGGTTAAATTCCAGAATTCTTTTAGCTCTGCTAGAAATTTCATAGGTGAGTTACCCTCTGAAAAACTTGGTGTTCTAGAGTTAAAGCGTAATGGGCAAGAGTGTGTGGTTTCAAACTGTCTTGGCGTGTCGGATAAAAATTGAAAATCTTCTATAGTTTTAATTCGATCTTCATTTTTCTGTTGTTCTACTGCTAACCTCTTTATCTCGTTGTTGCTTACCTCAATTAATTTTGTATTAGTCGATATAGCGTTAGTAAATGAATTGTCTAGTCTATCTTCTATGGCTCCGATTCTTGTTTCAGTATAACCCCTAAGAGATTCGAGTTGAGCTTCTAGTAAATTTTGTGCCCTAATTTCTACATCCTCGATTTCTTCTCGTAATTGTGTTTTTGAATGATCTACCTTCCTTTCTATTGAATTACACCAGTCCCTAGATTTCCTTTGTTCTCGTTTTAGATCTTCAATCATAATTGTAAATTTTTGCATTTCTATATCCATCTCTCTCCAAGAATTATTCGTTTCCTCTTGTTTTTTAGCGCGTTCCTCACGAATTTTTCTAAGTTCCTCCTCTAAAGAAATGTCTTCCTCCCCTCTATCGATAACTCTAGTACTAACTTTTTCGATATTATAGTCCTCGGGAATTTGCATATTTTTTGTTGTTGGATCTGGAGTTTTATTTATTTCAGGTTCAAACACTCCACGTAAGTCTATTACTGATTCAATATCGTTTACTTTTTTAGGTTTTCTACCACGTTTAGAAGTTGTACTCGACATCTTAAGAATTTGTCGCGTACTTCATTGGAACTTAATGAAAGTAACGTGAAAAGTTTTCTACCATCACTAACAAGTATTTACAGGCAATCACTGAAAAAACCTTGTCTCAGAATGAGTATCGTACGCTAATCATTTTGAGTTGCAGCAAAAATGAGACTTTAAGGTGGCGCAACGTTCTATGGCATTTAACATAATCTTATTTTGAGATGCAACAAAAATGAAACTAGGTTTTTTGTGTGATGGTACATGGCACCAGTTTGTTACAACTAAGAAACCTGAGGTGACCCAACCGTAAAGGTGTCCCGACCGTAGTGACTCTCCCCTACCTATAAAAAATAATACAACCAATTTTGTATTAAAAAATAAATCAACAAACAATAACACCACAGTCATAATAATTAATTTAACACTAATAAACTTTCATAACAACACACCACAGTAAATTTTGAAAAAATACTTAAATAAATTAAAACAAATAAACTAAAATTAAAACTCTGCGTGTGAAGTCAAAACTAAAACTGAACTCCAAACACTATCGATTCTGTACATCAATTGTTAAATAAAAACAAAAATATTTTAAATTAATAATAGTCTTAAAATAATATAATGTTAACCATATTCTAGTATGTTACGTTCGTCTTTGAGGGATAGGAGGAAAGTAACAAATGCAGAGGTCCTGCAAAAGCGCTGCTGTGAACTGGTTATTTAATCTAAATGTCTAATTCAAATTTTATTTAACAGATGAAAGTCCAAGCTTTTAATTAACGTATTAACAAAAATTATTCGTTAAATAGTTTGAACGCTAAAATAAAAAAACTAATTTTTATTACTTTCCTTCTCGGTCTCTTCTACTCATTTCACAAAATTTTATTCATTCATTGAATGTAGTTAAGTTAGTTTCATTTTCAGTTCTTTTTGACACTTTGATAAATTAGCTCGTTATTATCCAGACATTATTTCTTGCTGACAATGAGAGGAGAAGAAAAGGAGTCTATAAAGATTTTCGAGATCTTTTATTGAAATAGTATTTGCTTATAAAATCATCACGTTCGAACGATTCAAAAGAAGCAGTAATTGGTACCATCAGTTTGAATCTGATCCTTCAGTCTTAGATATACCTGAAAAATTCTTCTTTGTAGAAAGAAAGATAGAGATATAAAAAGAATGAAAAAAATTTTATCGTCTTTCAATTGATATATTTTTCTGCACTTTTTTCCTTTCCATTATCATTGGATTTTTTTATTTTTCTATTTGAATTTAAGTATTTAATTTAATTTTATTACATTTTAAAATTAAATAATAGATATTAATTTTTTACATTTTATTATTATTTTTTTTACAATGAAAAGAATTCTACTACTTTTAAAATAAAAAAAAATAAAAAAAAATAATTTAATAGTATATATATAGTGAATAATATTCACTTCATTAAAAGCAAATATATTCTTGAAATATTAAATTAGAAAAATTACAAATTAAAAAAAAGTCATTTTTTCATTTCAACTCACTTTTCTCTGTATTTTGCTTAATTTAAAAAATTTTTCTTTATCAAACGTGGCCTTATAGTATATATATATATATATATATATAATTATTATTATTATTATTATTATATATATATATATATATATATCACATTAACAAAATTCATACTGGTCGCGCAATTAAAGTGATATATTCCACATAAGAGACGTTTTTCGTCAGAAATAGTAAAATTTTTCAAAAAAAATGTTCTGCAAATCTTCCATTTAATGATGATTAATTTGTTAGGGACAAGTACTGTTTCGTTATTCTTACAATTAGGAAACTCAAACGAACCATAAATTTCACTATAAGGCCACGTTTGATATACATTGATATGTTGTTATTTATATGATATATATATATATATATATATATATATATATATATATATATATATATATATATATATATATATATATATATATGTATATATATATATATATAACTGTTTAAAAAATTTGGTTTAAATTACAGAATCGAAACTTGCTACTTTAACTTTTGTTGAGGCTGAAAATGACCATTTAAATGAAATGACCCATATAATTAAAAAAATATAATAATAATTCATTTTATTAGTTTAATTTTTAATTCACAAAGTACATTCTTTTGATTTTGAATTTTAATTTATATTTTCTTGAATATAAATTTAAAAAGACTTGGATTTATCATTTATCAAGAGGATATATTTGAAATGTTGTTTTTTTTATCGTGAAAAAAATTATAATCTTTACACTTGCAGTATAGAATGATATCGAACTGTTTGATCAGATGAAGGTTAAAAAATTACTTTGCTGACGATTTCACACATAATTTTCTTCGAATCATTCACTCGTATCTTTTAAAAACTGGAACAAAAAAGTATTTTTAAAACATTGTACATATTAAAAATAAAAGAAAAAGTTTTTTCATAAATTTTGTTTATTTTTGATAACCTATAAAAAATTGTTTCGATTTTTTTTGTATTTTACACTTGTTTTTAATAGTTTTTTTTAGTTGATTACTCATAATTATGAAGTTCATTTTAATTTCTATCATATATTTTTGCACTTCTTATACGACTGTTTTTACAATGGAAAAAATAAGTAAGTAAACACTAAAACAAATAATTTCCTAAAAATTATTTTATCATTTCAGTTGGTTTATTTTCAAACTTTTCAGTTTTTTTTATAAATATAAAATTTTTTAGACTGTACGGTACAAAGTAATTTTCTCGTAAATCTTAGAAATAATCATAAAGCCAACATATTTGATGGGAAATTGAGCGTTCAATTTCCAAGAGAAAAATTCAAAGTTTATACGTATAAAAATACGGAAGATGTTAATTTTTTGATAAATGAAACGCTTATAAATTTTCAAGGTAAGTAACCTAAGTAACAAATTTTTTTTAAATTAAAAATTTCATTTTGGTAAAAAAGTTAAATTTAAAATTCACAAAATTTAAATTTTTAATCAATTTGTTTCTAATCTAAATTTTACAGTACAATCGAAAACAATCAATTTGATTAAAATTAAATTAATGTTAATTTAATTAAATTTAAATGAAATTCAATAATTTTATTTAATTAAACTTTCATTTCACTTTATTTAAATTAAATTTAAATTGAATTTTAAAAAAAAAACATTTTAAAGAATTTCAAATTTTTCAGGACGAATGCTAATAGATAACTTATATGACAAAATTAAACCTATAAGTAAAACTTTTCACACGCGAATCTTGGGAGCTTCTATCTTACAGGTAGATTATCTAAATGATGATAATAACAACACTGGTCGATAAAAATAACCTTTTTCTTATTCATAGACCAGACTAAGATATTTTTAAAAGATTTTCATCGCTGACCTGGAAAAGTGCCCATAACGTCAAGGTTTTGAGAAAAATGGCCTCAAAGTCTCAAAAACCCCGTTTTTGACCTTCTTCAATCATGTGTAGAAAATAATGTCGAGGTGCCAGGGATCTCTAATTAAGCTTAAAGTAAGGCTTAAACTATTAACTAACTAAATCAAATCGAAAAAACCATAAACCATTCAAAAATTTTCATGAAACAGAGCTTTTTCATGTGCTCGCGCACCTTATTTGCATTCGTAGAGCGTTACACAAAAGCACTCTAATTTTTTAATTTTATTTGCTCTAGGGGAGAGTGGGGCAAACCGGACCCCCTAACGGTTTTTTGACTCTTGTGAATAAACGAATCAACCGATTTCGTTTTTCGATGGCTTGTTTGAAAGATCATTTAATTGCGCAACTTTTTCCCAGAGACACTTATACTTCATTTTTTATAGTTTAGTTGCTGTATTAACTTAAAAAAATTTTGCAAACGGTCCGGTTTGCCCCACCCCCTGGGGTAAACCGGACCCCCATGGGGCAAACCGGACCGTTTGGTTTTTTTAATTTATAATATTGCATTTATATAATCTACATTAATAAAAAACATAAAGAATTATGAAAACAATGGTTGCAGTAATGAAAATAATAATTCGGAATTGAAGTTTAATTAAATAAATATTTTTTTTAATAAATGAATAAAAATGTTTGTCATCATCAGAGAAACAGTATTGAAGGGTCCAATTCTCATTAGAAGACAATTATTTTTCATTGTGAGTAAATATTTTAATGAAAGAAACATTTTATTTAAAAATAATTTTCATAAAACTTTAATTCAATGGAAATATCCTATGGCCGGTTTGCCCCACAGGCTCATTTTTAAAATAAATGTTTGTCAAAAAGAAACGCTTTGAAAATTCTTCCAAGTGTTTGGTGATAAATATTCCTGAGGTATGTACTTTCAAAACCCAAGACCTAATATTTGGAAATATTACACGATTTCTTGAGAATCTCCTTAAGAAAAAATTCATAAAAGTGTAGAAAAAAAATTTAAAAAAACCTTTTGCTCCCAGCGTTACACAAACAAAAGTGAAAAATGGCAAATTGAAAAAATAAGGTATACTACACATGGTTGTTTCAAATTTCTAAATAGCACTTTTGACAATTTCGCCATTTCGGAAATATTGAGGGGAGTCCGGTTTACCCACCGGTCCGGTTTGCCCCACTCTCCCCTATTTATTGTTATTTAATGATTTTGAGGTTGCTGAATTTTGCTGAATATTTATAGTCGTCATTAAAAAAATTAAAAATAGCGAATATAAAATTTCTAAAATTAACGAAATTTACTAAAACTTTCAAGAGACAATTAAGCCTAATTAAAGATTTCTAGAACTTCGGCAATATTTTTCACACCTGATTGAAAAAGGTCAAAAACAGAATTTTTGAGACCATTTTTCTTAAAATATCAACATGATGGTTACTTTTTGAGGCCAGGGGTGCGATTTTGTAATTTCACTTTGACTTTGATTTTGACTTTGACATTGACCTTAACATTAACTTTGACTTTGACTTTGACTTTGACTTTGACTTTGACTTTGACTTTGACTTTGACTTTGACTTTGACTTTGACTTTGACTTTGACTTTGACTTTGACTTTGACTTTGACTTTGACTTTGACTTTGACTTTGACTTTGACTTTGACTTTGACTTTAACTTTGACTTTGACTTTGACTTTGACTTTGACTTTGACTTTGACTTTGACTTTGACTTTGACTTTGACTTTGACTTTGACTTTGACTTTGACTTTGACTTTGACTTTGACTTTGACTTTGACTTTGACTTTGACTTTGACTTTGACTTTGACTTTGACTTTGACTTTGACTTTGACTTTGACTTTGACTTTGACTTTGACTTTGACTTTGACTTTGACTTTAACTTTGACTTTGACTTTGACTTTGACTTTGACTTTGACTTTGACTTTGACTTTGACTTTGACTTTGACTTTGACTTTGACTTTGACTTTGACTTTGACTTTGACTTTGACTTTGACTTTGACTTTGACTTTGACTTTGACTTTGACTTTGACTTTGACTTTGACTTTGACTTTGACTTTGACTTTGACTTTGACTTTGACTTTGACTTTGACTTTGACTTTGACTTACAACTTTATGAAACTTAACTATTGTACAAATAAGAAGTACGAGTAAACGTCTAAAATGCCGTATCGTTAATTCTCTTTCAATTTAAAATATTTTAAATCTATAAGGGGAGATCCGGTTAAAACGGCGCATCGGGTAATTCGGCATACTCAAATTTACAAAAATTAAAAGATTTTAGAGAAAAAAATGTTTTTAATTTCAAAATTTATGTATTCCTTGAAAGTCAAAGTCAAAATCAAAGTCGAAGTTAAAGTCAAAGTTATAGTTAATGGCAAAGTCAAAGTCAAAGTTAATGTCAAAATCAAAGTCAAAGTCAAAGTGAAATTACAAAATCGCGCCCCAGATTCATATTCAGCTATAAAAATCCCATATGAAAATATCCTAATCTGACCTTAAATTATGTTGCGTGTAGACTAGTGTAATTAAAGATTTAAATATGTTATATTGTTATTTTATACTCTACGCATTTAACGTATTAAAATTAATTTAACTATACAATGTCAAAGAAAGAGAAATTAAAATATGTTTTTTGTCCTAAGGAAATTTCTTGTTATGACACTATTCTGACACAGAGTCAAATATTTTTACCAAGGAATAAAACTGACAGGTAATTATTTTATTTAAATAAAATTTCCTAATTAAAAAATAGTTTTAAATTAATTAAAAATTCTCTAGTCCCAAATTCCCGTTTGAAGTGGAAAATGAAATACTTTACTTGACGGCAAGTTGTTTAAATATTGAATTAACTGAAAAAATTGGAAGCATTATGCCAAAGGATTTTTCAACATCAACAGATCTCTATAACTTTGGACCCTTTTCTGTAGATTTAAAAAATGAGAGTAGAAATTCGTGTCCAATTCATTCGATAACTGAGGAGAAAAAGACATTACATTCAATGCAGGTATTTAATTTCTTTAATATTTATATTTATAAATTAAAATGTTTTTATGTAATTTCAACTTTTTAGTCTTAATATTTCAATTTTATATTGAGAAATAAAAAAATTTGTAATAATAAAAATTTAAAGAATAGACAATTTAGTAAAATAAATATAAGAGTAACTTTAATAAATGAAAAATTCATATTAAATACATTCAAAAACAATGAAAATATTAAACAATAAAATAAAATTATTATTTTTGCTATTATATAAATTTTACCTACATAATTTCTTATTAATTTTGTTTCTTTATAACAAGTTAGCGCTGAATACAATTGTCGATGTTGTAGTTATAGAAGTGAAAACGTTTCTGAAAAAAAGAAAAATGGAGATAATAAAAATTCCAGACGTTTTTGAACCGTATGATGTATTCACCGACACATTTATTCAAATGGCAGGTTATTTTCAAGCCACGAATGGTACTTTTGAGTAAGAAGATTTTTCTATTTATATCAAGTATTTCCATTTTCAATTGTGTCAAAAATTTTCATTTCATAATATGTTTCATTTTCCCCCATCATCTTTATTAGAGATTTTTCAACAGTAAAAAGAACAAGTGAAGTTGTCATTGATCAAATAAATCAAAAGCTTTCAATTTCATTTGGTTTTGGACTCGACACAGCGAAAATTCATTTCGGTTTCTATAAGGTAAGAAAAAAAATAAAATAGAAATTTAATAAAAAAGAAGAGAAAAAATGTAAAAATTTATATAACTAATAAGCAAGAAAAGTGAAAGAGAACAAAAACTTTTAATATATTAAATTAAAGGTTATAATTAAAATTAATTTTTGAATAATTCAATGATTAGAATTTATCAATTTAGTGAAATTTACTTATTTTACATTTTGTCTTCTTTTTCAGGCTAAATATAGTGTTTTATCAATGAGCGGAAATGTATCAGCGTCAGTTAAAACTATAGATGCCGATGTCAAACTGTCAATGGATTTTGATAAAAAACCATGCAAAACAAGTTTAGATTATTTTCACTTTTCACATTTTGATAATTTGCTAATTAGTATTTCCGGTAATGTAATACTTAGTCCCTTAGCGTCAAAAATAGTTACTTCAGTTATCAATAAATGGAGAACAGAGATTGCTGAGTTTATTGAAACAGTAATTGGTCAACTTGTAACATCTGAACTTGATCAATTCAATTGTGAAACTTACAGATCTGCTCTGAATCCTGAATGTTAGTTTTTAATAAGAGCCAAAATAAGTGAAACCGGCCACTTGAAAAATTTTTCTCTCCAATTTTCAAGTTATGTATGATTTTTGGTAGATATATGAGTACACTTTTTCCCCCTAAATTTTTTTTCAAAAAAAATTTATTTTTGAAGTAATCAGGTGTTGAAGTTTTGGGTCGTTTTATTTTCATTTTATTATTACTTTGAAACAAATAAAGATAATTCAGTGCATTTTTTTTTAAAATTAAAGCTTAAAGTTTATACTTTAAGGATTAAATAAAGTGATTACTAAAAAATGAAAATTTATAATTGTTATTAACAATTCTTTTAAACAATTGCAAATTGAAGAATGTTCTCAATGTTTTTCAAAAATTAAATTACGATGTATTGATGCGTAAAACTCCAAGCATTAAAATTAAAAAAAGAAAAATCAGTAACCTCCAATATTATAGAAATTATGTAGATTTTTCTGACAAAATGCAGGCGAAAATCGACTTTTAATCATAAAAATCCGCTTGAAAGCGTGAAGTTTCTAACAAAACAAAAGACGATCTTATTTCGACGGTTAGTGGAAAAAAAGGACACCTCGAATTTTGGTTGAAAAAGAGGACAACTCGCATTTAAGTTGAAGAAAAGGACAACTCGAATATATTAATTTTACATCAACTTTCGTTTGGCGATACTATGTATAATGTAATTGTTTTTTGAGTTTTAGTAATAGAAGATTTAAGGGGGGAGCCTACTTTACATGGTAAAAAAATCGATTTTTTTTGCTTAAATCTTTAGAAAATACATCCAAAAATATGTACCTAAAGTTTTAGACGCCAATCTAAATTATTTTTCAAGTTTTTCGTTGATTTTTGTCGAGTGTAAAAAGTTAAGTTAAAAAACATTGAAAGTTACAACCAATTGTTGAATTGTTATAAATAAACTAGAGGAAATGTTAAAAATTTTTTATTTTTTTATTTTTCGAAAGTAGATAAAATTTTGTTCAGTGACTTAAAATCGCGATTTTTTAATGTAAAATTCGAGCAGATTTATAACATTAATAATTGCCTGGCCACCCGCCGGGTGGCCCGTCGGTAGCGCGAAAGTTAAAGCGCGTTTTCTCGAATTTCACTTTTTACGAAATTTACTAACTCGTGGGCAGGATTGACAGAAAACGCCAGGACCGATTTTAATGAATGATGACTTGTTTTACTCAGTATTAATCCCTCTTCTACTTGAACTAAAAAAAATCTGAAAATATTTTTTTAACAATTTTGAGAACCAGTTAAAGTCATAATTTTTTTTCAAAAAAATGATTTTTTTGTTTTTATCACTCAAAATTATCGAATTTCACTATTTCTTTGGAATTTTTTTAGTTCAAATAGAAACTACATATGTGACACGGACAGTTAAAAGGGACCTACGACCCGAAAAAAAGATTTCGAGAAAATCGACTTCGAAGTTTACCAAGTTAGTTTTTTTGCACTGTTTTTTGTGAAAGTACCTAAAATTAAAGTGAAATTGTGAGAAAACTAATGCAGCTAGAAAGCTGCGGTTTATTGCGTTGGAAAGAGCGGCTTATTTACTATAAGAATAAATAAAAAAGTGAAAATGGATTTATTCGGATCGTAGGTCCCTTTTAACTGTCCGTGTCACATATGTAAACTTTAAAATTTTTTTTTATTTTTATGTTTCAAACAAGAATTGCAGTCTCTATCGTGCCCGCCGTTTTTTAAGTCCAGATGGGCACTGTCAACTACAATTAATTTTAACTTATCAATTTTTTAATATTTCATTTCAAAAATTTTTTCACAAATGCTTTAAAAATGTACAAAAACATCTCAAAAAGCCCGGAGGTCTAAGTTATTTTTCTCCTTCCTAAAAAAATTCTTAAAAATGCGCTATTTCAAAACCTTGTTTTTTTCTTTCTTTTTCTTTTATTTATTCTTTTTTCTTTTTTTCCCCCTTAAGAACATATTATCTTCATAGTTTTTTGAGCACAAAATATCATAAATCAATTACTTTACACATATTATCGTTAAACAAACATGCATTTTAAATTAATATTTTCGAGGTGTCCTTTTCTTCAACTAAAAAGCGAGGTGTCCTCTTTTTGAACCAAAATTCGAGGTGTCCTTTTTTCCACTAACCCAGCAAAAATTTATTCGTTTGCAATTTTATCTTTTTCCAGTAACTCGATTTTGGAGATGCTTGGAGTTTTACGCATCAATACATCGTAATTTAATTTTTGAAAAACATTGATAACATTCTTCATTTTGCAATTGTTAAAAAGAATTGTTAATAACAATTATAAATTTTCATTTTTTAGCAATCGCTTTATTTTATCTTTAAAGTATAGACTTTAAGCTTTAATTTAAAAAAATTCACTTAATTATCTTTATTTGTTTCAAAGTAATAATAAAATGAAAATAAAATGACCCAAAACTTGAACACCTGATTACTTCAAAAATAAATTTTTTTTTTGAAAACAAGTTTAGGGGGAAAAAGTGTACTCATATATCTACCAAAAATCATAGATAACTTGAAAATTGGAGACAAAAATTTTTCAAGTGGCCGGTTTCACTTATTTTGGCTCATAAAATATTTACGTATTTAAATGCTAAGGAATTTGTTTCGTTTTCTTCAATATTTACAGTTAAATTTATTTTTATAATTAATATTAGGTTGTTAATAAGAAACAATCAACCTACTTTGTAGCTTTAGTCCTCGCAGAGGAATGACCCCATTAAGTCAATGGCGCAACTCTACAGTGCATTTCTTGTTCTGGCCTTATATTTTCCTAGTCCTTGACTAAGCCTTCTTTGCTTCCTGATCTAGCGACATGTCGAATATTTTTTTGACGAAATTTGCTTGGCATAAGAAGCAACGTGGGCTCTTCCTGCAATCTGCTACCTTATCGCCGGGTTCTCCCCACTTGAAGCACGCAGCCCACCTATCTATTGCTTGGCAGTTTCGACCTAATCTGGATGTGACTACCTTTCTCTAGCTTATCAGCTCCCTCTTGGCTGGTGATCACGACATCGAGCTTCACTCCTCGCTTATTTGGTTCCAAGACCGTCTGTTTCCTTCTGGTACCATACAATTTTTTCCAGGACCTCCTGAAAGTCTTTATTTTTTGTAATGACATCCATTTATCAAAATTTCCAGCGTAGTTTGTCTGTCCGCTAAATGCACCTTATTTAAATCTCCAATTACCATTATCACATACTCGGTGAAAGACGTCTGATTTTAAGTCCTTCTAATTTTAATAAGGAGGATTCCTTTTTAGTGGGTAAAGCTCCCACAACGTTTATCTGACTGGCACCAGATCAGTCTCTACACAAACTTTCTTCAGTACTTTGGCGAATGTAGTTTCTTCAGCTACTTTGACGATTATTGTGGTTTGTTGTTGTGACTGTCTTCCTTTCTTGACTGAATTTGTCTTTGGTGTCGTTTTTATTCTCTTTCCTTCAGTCGTTTTAGGAGGTCACTTTCCTCCTTCTTTCTCTTTGTGTCTTTCGCAAACTTAGGTCCGTTTCTATCCCGCTTCTGACTCCCCAAGTTAACGTTTTTTAACATTGCTGTATTTAAACGTCTTGACTCTTCTCACGCGTTGAGAATCTCATACCGGAAGTTTGACGATCGGAAACAGTGAGGGATTTACCTGAAGCATTACCCAGAAGATACTCTTCCTTTTTTACAATCACTCATACTTGATGTTTTCTATTTGCTGGTTTTGATCCACGATGAATAGTTGATACCACCTATATCTGGAAGGCAACCCTATCTTCCACCTGGGACGCTTTAGTTAGAAGGAACGTACTAACCGGACACGGATATTATTATTTTATTATAAAGAGGCATAATCCCGTAAAAAAGAAATGTTATGTTATATATCGAGTATTTTCAAGCTTTTCATATTTCGATCCGAGCCTAATCAGTTCGATCTCGAACCAAATAAAAACCTCGAATATTTTCAAGTACCCGATTGGATTCGAGTTCTCGACAATTTCGAGTATTCGTCAGTTTTAGAATACTCGATTGAATTAGAGCTTTGAAATTACTCAAAAAAATCTATTAATAAATTGGAAATTTGTAATTTAAGGGATTTACTGATCGTAGAAAATCTTCAGTTGTTAAAATAACTAATCTACTAACTAACTTAACACATTTTAGAAAAATTGGATATTTTCTATTTATTATTTTTTTAAAGCCTCGAATTTAATTGAGTACTCGATACATCGAGCCAAGGTCGGGCTCGTGTCGAGAAAATTGTAGCTCGTCTCGGCTTTTCGAGTTTTTAGCACACCTCTAGTGTATTATGTTTTCAGGGTCGCTGAAAACGAATCAGAGGTCCGTTTTGCTCCATCACATCAGGATTTTTCCTAAACTCAAAATACATATTAAAGTTTACTTGAGACACACAAATACTATAAATATTGACGGATTTATCTCAATTTGGGTTATTGATTATGATCTTACATAATAGATGCAGAGTTTTAAAATACAAAATAGCGGATCCAATATTATGGAGGTCGAAACTAAAAAACATTCTTGAATTTTTACAAAAGATGGTATGGAGGGGTATTCGGGTCACTAATTACGTATTTAAAGGCAGATTTTCAAAACACAGAATGTCAGATGCAATATGGCTGTTAGAATTATAAAAATTGTTTGAATTGTTTCAGAACTTGGTATCCTTGAGTTTTATGGACTCTGATAGATCACTGATTAACTTCGTAGTCCGCTGTCACCACGTGGAGATGCCTTCGATACAGACCCACAAAAATAATTTGTGGTCAGTGACCTTAAAAACACCTAGATACTAAGTTCTGTTAAAATTCAAGAAATTTTTATAAATTCGACCGTCATATTGGTCAGTTTTCTTTATCTCGAAAATCTAACTTCAAATTCGTAATCAGCATTTCTAAAAACTCCTCTGTTCCATGTTCTGTAATTTATAATCAGTAACCTCAAAAAGCACTTTACATAAAAATTGAGGAAAATCCCTCGGTATTTATAGAATTTTGTGTCACACGTAAAATCTGATATCTATTTTAAGGTTAGGAAAAATTCATATGTACTGGAGCAAAACAGACTTTAAATTAATTCTTAGCGACCCGAAAAATATATAATACACCCTATTTGGCTGAAGGAACTACATATATAAGGCTGAAAACAAGTATTTAAACCAAATAAAATCGGAATTATTAAATTTTTTCAAAATTCCAATTGGTTCTGAAAGTTTAGTTAATAATTTTTAAAATCATAGTGGAAAATTGTTTCTATATTTTAAAAAGACTGAGCTACAGGAGTTCTACGAAAGCTTTGCAAGTGATTCCTTTACAACAATTGGTGGTTCGAAAAAGCCACCCTGAGTTATAAGCATAAGAATGCTATTACTTGTTATTCTTGAAGTTGTTTATTTATTGACATAAAAACATTGTTATCTTTTAAATAGTCTAACATTGACACATGTACTTTCTACAGCTTCTTTAGTAATTAAAATTTTTTCATACCTGTTTAAAATGTTACACCTATTTTTTGTACAAAACCCCACGATGAATTAAAAATTTTTCAATTACAACTTTTAGTCCGAAAAAGTCTTTTTCTTTTCAGAAACGTTTAAAGATTGAAACCTAATTGTTAAATAAAGCCAATTTTTATTTTTAATGTTTTTTTAAATTCGTGAAAAAATCCAATAATAAGGTTCAAATCCTTTAAGCTACCCAGTCCTGTGGTTTAAATATACGTTCTCAATACTTGCATGCGCTAAAAGCTAACATTTTTACCTTTCTAACGATATATTT
Source organism: Leptopilina drosophilae (assembly GCA_032873175.1). Lineage (NCBI taxonomy): Eukaryota > Metazoa > Arthropoda > Insecta > Hymenoptera > Figitidae > Leptopilina > Leptopilina drosophilae. Next base: position 24,965,019 of record CM065479.1, on the reverse strand, counting down.
CTTGTTAAAATAATTAAATCCATATTAATTTAACAAAGCGATTTTAGAGGAACTAACGTGAGTCTTTTTTGTCCTGCCGGAAAATAAATAGTTTTTTCCCCATGGCTATTTCACTCCACTATACTTTAAACATTTTATTTATACTTATAAACGGGCAGTGCCCTTTCGCACATAGAGTACTAAAAATTAAACATTAAATGAAAAGCAATATAATGCGAAGTAATGACAATTTAATAAGCATTAGCGAGAATTAGTCTACGTAGATCGAGTACAAATTTATTTAACGAGATGCCATAAAAATCAACAATATTATGGTGTTGATTTGTCTCTCTACACAGTCTAATCATTATCGAATTGGCATAAAAGTCAGTCCGATAACAGTACTATTTGAACACAGGTGGGTTTCTAATTGGCCTGAAAGGAACAAAAAAACAACAATAAAAACGAAATCAACGGGCAATTAATATTCCAATTTAGTATCGTAAATATATATCCAAACAAGCATACAAAAATCTATGTTTAATTAAGGGATGTTTGAATCCTTACTGAGTTCAGAGTAATCGTGGCTAAAGAAATCAATAGGTACGAGAATAATTTTAAAAAATTTGCGTCATATTATATTCACATAATTAAAGTTTTCTAATGTATTTGTATTTGTGGTTAAAACATATGTTAAACAGACGAAAGTAATAAATTCTCGGTTTATTTATATTAGTAGTAAAAATACATTTTATATAGAACTTTGAAATTTTAAGTACTTATTCAGAATTAAGAAATTTATTAATTAAAACATATTATCTTTTGAACGATAATAGTTAGAGCATTGCAATTTTAACTATAGAACGGTCTTTTTATTCTAAACAAATGTTTGTAGTTGTGTGACATTATGTTTATTTTAGTTGTGTTCATAATGCAAAGTGTGTTTTGACACTACATTTGTAAATTTATACGTCAAAGAAAATTTTAACTTTTAAGTATATTTTTTGAATTTATTCTCATCACAATTTTTTGGGCTCTTTATGTGGGACTCCTAAAGATGTAATTAAAGGCATTTGCTAAATATTTTCAGTCAGATTTTGTATATGGGTGATTCTCCACGAAACCGACAATTTCATTTCCCTAGTGTTTGTTAAGAAACAGATTGCACATATAATAATGAATCCAACGTAAAAAAGTAACTCTGGTGATTACAAACAAAAACCTATAGCCACTTTAATTTCTAAGATTAAAGACCGACAGATTAGCTCGGTCGGATAAGATGCCTCGCTTGGCGGACGTTCTAGGACCAAGGGTACTTGGTTCGCGCCCATTTGGCTTGGATTTTTCCGGCATGTGAGATAATCTGAGCGGGAGGTTTGACGTCGAGGTATAATGATGTGCACTGTCGATTATTGTCCGGTACACTCCATTAGAACTCGACTGTCGATAAACCGGTTGTACTCAGGAGAAGGTTTTCTACAGTTTCCCTCTCCTCTGGCGAGAAAACCCATTAGACGGGTAGTCCAGGCTAATGCGAGTACTCCTAAATTTCGAAAGACGTTCTGTAGGCGCAAACCTAGTATTAAGAATTGTATGTAAGGAAAATTTGAAAAGCAAGAAATTGTAAGAAACACTTGTATAGCCAAGTATGTAAGGCTGAAGACAGGTGTATAAACCAATAAATAATAAATAAATTTCTAAGATTAAATGTTTTTTTTTTAAATGCAAATTTAAGAGCCAAATCGTCATGGTGAAGCCTGTCCCAAGGGTCAGTTACAAAACAAAAATAAATATTTTTAGTCAAATTCTCGAATAAAAATAATGATTCATAACATTTTTTAAATGTCTAAGTGTGTAAAATTAAAAAAAATTAAATTGGTTGTAAAAAAAATTATTTTTAAATTTTTTTTCTGATGATATTTTTTGTCCTTAGTTTTGTGCGTCATGGTAAAGCCTTTTTGAAAAATTGAAATATTTCATAAAAATAAAATCAGAATTTCATTATTCTTTAGTACAAGCAACAATTTAGTTCCCTCAATATTGTTTTACTACGAAAGAAAAAAATTGTTATACTGTTTTTCTTTTTTTTTACATTTTCAGGGTCAACCTTGTACAGGGAATCACAGAATCGTCATGGTGAAGCCATCACATTTTTCATAATAAATAAAAAAAAATCGGACAAGTGCAAGTTGCACTCGCACTAAGATCGAGGGTTCCGTACACGAATATTCAAACAAAATTTTTTTAAAATTATTTTAACAATTCTTTTAAAATTAAAAACAAATTAAACAAAATGGTAATATACTATAATAAGATTAGAATAAATATTTTTATTATTTTATTATATTAATAAATTTTTATATTTCTCTGTAATTATACTTATGATCACCAATCAGGTTCGCTATATTTTTCCTGTAATCTGCACGTAAAACTGAAGATCCCTACCGATTTTCAGCTTACCAGGTTGAGATTTGTAGATGTTAAGGGGGGGGACAGGGTCATTTTTTGCAATTTTTTCGAAAAAATTTATTTTCTTTCCCTTCTATTTCGCAAATATGTAGGCCAATCGTGTTCGCTATATTTTTCTTGTAATCTGCACGTAAAACTGAAGATCCCTACCGAATTTCAGCTCACAAGGATGAGATTTGTAGAAGTTAAGGGGGGGGACAGGGTCATTTTTTGCAATTTTTTCAAAAAAATTTAATTTCTTTCCCTTCTATTTCGCAAATATGTAGACCTATCAGGTTCGCTATATTTTTCCTGTAATCTGCACTTAAAACTGAAGATCCTTACCAAATTTCAGCCCACCCGGTTCAGATTTGTAGAAGTTAAGGGGGGGGACAGGGTCATTTTTTGCAATTTTTTCGAAAAAATTTAATTTCTTTCCCTTCTATTTTGCAAATATGTAGACCTATCAGGTTCGCTATAATTTTCCTGCAATCTGCACGTAAAAATGAAGATCCCTACCGAATTTCAGCTCACCAGGTTGAGATTTGTAGAAGTTAAGGGGGGGGCAGGGTCATTTTTTGCAATTTTTTCAAAAAAATTTAATTTCTTTCCCTTCTATTTCGCAAATATGTAGACCTATCAGGTTCGCTATATATTTCCTGTAATCTGCACGTAAAACTGAAGATCCCTACCGAATTTCAGCTCACAAGGATGAGATTTGTAGAAGTTAAGGGGGGGGACAGGGTCATTTTTTGCAATTTTTTCAAAAAAATTTAAATTCTTTCCCTTCTATTTCGCAAATATGTAGACCTATCAGGTTCGCTATATTTTTCCTGTAATCTGCACTTAAAACTGAAGATCCTTACCAAATTTCAGCCCACCCGGTTCAGATTTGTAGAAGTTAAGGGGGGGGGACAGGGTCATTTTTTGCAATTTTTTCGAAAAAATTTAATTTCTTTCCCTTCTATTTTGCAAATATGTAGACCTATCAGGTTCGCTATATTTTTCCTGTAATCTGCACTTAAAACTGAAGATCCCTACCGAATTTCAGCTCACCAGGTTGAGATTTGTAGAAGTTAAGGGGGGGACAGGGTCATTTTTAACAATTTTTTTGACAAAATTTAATTTCTTTTCCTTCCCTTTCGCAAATATGTAGGCCAATCGGGTTCACTATATTTTTCCTGTAATCTGCACGTAAAACTGAAGATCCCTACCCAATTTCAGCTCACAAGGTTGATATTTGAAGAAGTTAAGGGGGGGCAGCCCATTTTGCGTGGCTGGGACGGACACACGAGTGATTTCATAAGGGTTCCGTCAGTACACCTACGGTGTACGGAACCCTAATAATAATTTTTTTAGCAAATAATCTATAGTCTTATTATTTCAGTGAATATAAAAGATAGGAATATGAAACCGATTGAAAATTGATAATAATTTATTTTAAAAAACAGTATTTATTTTACGTCATGGTGAAGCCTCAGCGTCATGGTGAAGTTTTTTTTGTCTTTCATTGAACTTGTAGTATAAACAAGTGTATAATTTTACAACAATTTTTGGAATTTTTTCAAAATGAAACTAAACAAATAAAAGTTACCTTGTTTAAACTATAATTTTAGTAAGTTGTAACATTAATTACTTTATAAATTTTTACCTATAAATTAACGCACTAATTTCGGAAAGTTGCCAAGAATTAATTTTCATTTAAATTATGTTAATAAATTACAATAAATGATTTAAAATAATTTATAAAATTACAGCATATATTTCAACAAATTTTCATAAATTACAATATAAATTTCCATAAATTTTAAAAAATAGTTTTTAAATTTTTCTTTTATTTACTCAAAAATATTTATTTAGGTACCTCAAAAATTTATAAATTACTATAAATTTCCTGCATTTGTCTTTCTAATCTTAAATTATGTTTTGTAATAATATTATGAATTACCTCACAATTTTTATAAATGACTGTATAAATTACCATAAACTTCTTTAAATTGCCATAAATTTCTATAAATTACTGCATAAATTTCCTGAAGTAGATTTTTAAATCCTGAATTAAACAAAAAACAATTTCTATCAGTTCAACTATCAATTTTGTTAACATAACAAAACTATGGCAACTAATTATGCTACATGGATGCGTGAACAGTTACTTTGTTTAAAAAATACAAAAATTATAAACAATTTGTCCGGCCCGTAACAGATATTTCATTCTTGACTATCATACTTAAAATTTACTTTGAGATTTTTATTTTTATTGAAAAAAATAATAAAAATAACAATAACCAAATTGTCGGTTTCATGGAGAATCACCCATATTTGTTGGTAAAGCCAAAAACACACCCTGGTGCGAAGGAGCCGTTAAAAAAATACGTAACGCTATTTCTCAGAAATTTGAACTTCCCGCGTAACGCAATGTTATATACATTAACGCCATTTTTTCCTTCTAATCTAATGAAATCAATCGCCGAGATCAAGCTGGATATTCTTAAAAAAAGGAAAGTTTAGATTAGGGAATCCATTGTACCAAGCTCCAGCTCGCTCGTTTATAACAACCCATTAGTCCTGTTCTTCTCCAGATGTCCAGTACTTTCTCGATAGATAGGTTTCTCACCTGCATAGGGTCTATAATTGCTTGACCCCAGCTGGAAAATCTGATCGTAGCTAACGCTGGGCATTTAGATAATATGTGAGACGACGTCTCGTCACTTGTCTCACATAGTCTGCACATAGGTGAGACTTTATATTCTACTTTATGCTGATGATACTTCAATTCTGTGTCCTATAAAGAGACGAACAATGGTTTTAACTCAGATCTTATCGAATTTTCCGAGATCGCTCTCTCGCCTCTTGTTGAGTACTAAACCCAACAGAGTCTTCGCTTGCCTCCCCATCTCAATGCCCGCCCAATACTTCTCAAGTTCCCTTTGACCCCATCTTCCAATGGCTCCCGTTATCAGAAACGGAATTAATCCGACTGCTGGTTCAGGACCTAAAAATACCGTTTCAGAACCTATTTTTGCCAAAACGTCCACCCTTTTATTGCTCTTGATTCCCGAATGACCCGGTACCCAGATTAACGAAATTTTATTTACTGAACCTAACTCGTCCAGTACACTGCTGCATTCCAAGACAAGCTTCAATTCTATTGTGGGATTATTTAGAGCCCCTAGGGCCGCCTGACTATACACACATCCAATCCTTTTGCCCTTTGTCCCTTTTTGAATGGACATTTGGGCACGAGATAAAATCGCACAGACCCCGGTCTGCCAAACCGTGGCATATTGTCCTAGCGACTCAGACAAATGCATCCAGTTTTTCGATATATTCCGAAGCGTGCACCGCAATACATCTTGGAGCCGTCCGTGTACCAACCCATAGTAAGGGCCGCCTTTTTCACTGCAGCAATATATAGAGGTACTTCGGTCAGTATGAATCCCGACGCCGCTGTAATACCTCTAAAAACCATTGCTTGGAGTTGATCTGGTTTCTCTTTAACCCTGATCAGTTGAGTCCTAGACCACCAAACCACCACCGCGTGAGGAAACCTGGGTTTTAAAATTATCTGATAGAACCAGTTGACCATATTAGGTCTTAGTCCCACGATGACCCTTTCGCAATACTACACGCTCAGAACGTAGTACAGAATTTACTGTACTGATACTCGAAACGTTCCTTCCACCTCAACTTTTTATCCAGGATTGTTCATTAGTATTTAGCCGATTCAGAACAAGAAATCTCTTTTCTATAAAATACCAGCTCTTTAAGAACGGTATCTTGTATTTCCTAGTGAAAACTAATATATTTGTTTTCTCTGGGTTCACAGAAAGTCAAGACTGACTGCATCAATTCTTGACAATTTTGAGTGTACATTCCGTAAGCTCTTAAAGGGTATAAATTGAGTGCCCCCTTATAATTATAAGCAAATCATCCTTCATAGCAGTGTACCCTGTGCGACTGACTTTCGGGATAAACACCACTCTCATCCTTTCCTAGGGCACTGGTGAATAATCAAGAGCAATACATGCTCTCATAATTGTACACAGGGGTAATCTAATACAATCCAATCCTCTTTTGTAAAAGGACCGGATATATACTGTCCTCCCTGAGGCCTTAAACGGTTTGAAAGAGCCAATCAATACCATCCGGAGTCAGAACTCTGGCTGCTAGTTTCCGGTGTTCCCGGTTTCTTCGGGCCCTACCTGGACCCACGCCAAAGTTATGAATCGGTTTTTTTAAAGTCCGGGAAATTAATTTTCATCAGATAAACTTTAAACAGTTCTTTTTATCCTGAGCATATTGACCATTAGATAACTTAATGGTAGATAGTTTTGCTAAAGGGTCTTTAGTCAGAACCTTATGGAGTCTTGATGCTGCTGGTACTCTTTTGATTTCTTCGCAAAAACTCATCGAGCTAACACCCCGTGCTTTTTCTACCTCTTTCTTATAAGAATTACGAGCCGCATGGTAAGCATCATATGCTTACTAATTCTTACGTTTCTTTGCTTTATTAAAAAGCTTTCTTACTGTTTGCCTGTGTCCCTCTAAACAGGAGCTCGACCACCTATTACCCCCGTTGGTGTCCACCTTTTTTGGCTACGCAGTTGCTCTTAAAGGAGTCAACAATCGAATTTCTCAGATACCCCACTGCTAGATTTAACTTTTCGTGCTTCCCGTAAGAGGCGGGGAAGTGATCCATGGAGGCCTTGAGGTTCTCAGTAAATGAGTCCCAGTTAGTACTCCTAGGGTCAAGTCTTTACTTATGTTCCCGATCTTTCGATTCCAGTCTGAATGTGATAAGTCTATGGTCCGAGAGTGAATCTTCGTCAAACACTCTCCAGTCCTTCACACCACCCCACACAGACCTTGTGCAGATCGTGATATCCAACACTTCCCTCCTGTTAACAGTACGGAAGGAAGAAGTGCTGTTGACATTATTCTTGGACAATACACTCTTGGAGGTATCCAGGCTACATCTCTTACCAGCTTGATCACCTGGGATGCACAGTGCCGCAAAATGTACTTTTTCGTTCCAAATCACTCTGAAGGTCACAATTTTTTATCAAAATGAATTTGTTTTTTTTTCTAAATCTTCGTAGATAAATTCTATATCGATCTCTCGAGCCCTATTTTTGAATTTTTTATTTTAAACAATTTTTTAATAACATAAGTATTAAAAATATCATGAAATTTTATAAAACAATTTTTTAAGCTTAATTAATTAAAAAAATTTATCAAAAAACTTATTAAAATAAAATTCGAGTGTTTCTAATGTAGAAAAAAAGTATAACAATTTATTAAAATGTTTAAACAATTAATTGTTATTACTTTTTTCATAAACTGTATTTAGGAACAGAAATTTTAAATTTTTTCACAAATGTTCAATTTTTCATAAGTAACACATCTACAAATGATAAAAAAGTAAGTTAATTAAACATTGTGAAAACAATTAATTGTTGTTATTTTTTTCATTCACTGAACTAAGGGCTAGAAATTTCTAATTTTTTTTTCTGTATTATGCATTTTTTTGTTACAAAAATTTTCAAGTATAAAAACAACAAAATATTAAAAAATATAATTTTTATTTGTTTAAAAATAATAATAATTTGTTAAATTTTTCACTTTATTGTACTTAAAAAAAGAAGTTCATAATTTTTCTTAGTTATGTCATTTCTTGTAAGTTAAATACTTAAGTAAAATAGAAAAATTATTGTCCTTGGTTATTTCAATGTACCCACGTGAAAGGGTTACCGGTAAAATCCGCGGAGCAGCTCCGCGGAGATTCCGAGGAATTTCCGCGGATTTTTCGGGAAGTTTTGTTTACCGGTAATTTTGTGCGGAACATGTACATTTTTAATTCCTTTTAATTCACGGACTCCTGTTGGGCAAAATTGAAGTACTAGGAAGTGATTAATTCTCTACCAGGTACTCAGGTGAATTCAGGTCAACATCTTCGGAGAAGTATATGTCAAGTACCAGGAGGTCACCAAGTGTTCGAATTAATGCATGTAAATAGTTTGATAAAAGTTTTCTTCAAATAGTAAAAATAATACACTAGAATCTCACCAGGAAGTAACTAAGTTTCTCTATCGATTCAAGTCAACTTCTTCGAGAAGTTAACATCAAATAGCAAAGAAAGTACTTTGAAGTAACCAAGTTTATTAGTCGATTAAAGTCAGCTTCCTCGGGAATGTTAAACTTATAAAGCCAAAAATATTTATCAATAAGTAACCAATTTTCTTTAAGGAAACCAAGGTTTTAGTTCAGCTTAAGTCAACTTTCTCGGAGATATTAACCTTAAATAGTAAAAAAAACTAAAAGTAACCAAATTTCAAGGTCGATTTAAGTCAACTTTTTGAGGAAGTTAACATCAAATACCGAAGAAAACACTTTGCAGCAACCAAGTTTATTAGTTTGATTAGTCAAAAATAATATTCATAAGTTACCAATTTTCCCTGTCGAGTTAAATCAACTTCTTCGAGGAAGTTAACTTGAAATGTCAAAAAAGACACCACGAAGTGACCTAATTATCTGTTCAGCTAAAGTCAAGTTTCTCGGCGAAGTTATCCTCAAATAGTAAAAAAGTACACCTACAAGAAACCAAATTTCAAGACCGATTCCAGTCAAGTTCTTCGAGGATGTTAAATAGAAATTTTAATAATTGAATTAAGAGGTTTAATTTAAAAAGAAAACATTATTATTACATCTTCGTCAGATTGTTCGACAAAATTAACTGGATATATTTATCAACATTCTCTGTTTAACAAATCGGTAAATAAAATAAATTTTTAATTAGGCGAAAACTTTATAAACATTTCCTCCATTGTTGAATTGAATTTCTACTGATTGTAAAAATTATTAGCTGAAGATTTTGTTTTCGCACATTGCTCTTAATGTCTAAAGTGTATGACAATAAACTTTCCAGACGACACTGCTATTTGTTTTTCTACTTTATCTTTGCTTCCGTTCAGAATGAAACAATAATCATCGGCATTTTATTTCTATAGGAAGATTTTTTAAAGTTGTAGAAGCGCTATTTCTTTGCTTACGTCGTGTTCGTGTTGGATCAAAATTTTTATTATTTTTCATCTTTTTTTAATTATAGGCGGAGACTCAGTTACCGTGTGATATTCACAAATAATCTACCTTACAATAAACGGTCCTACTTTTTTTTCATATTATTTGGAAAAAGACAAACGTAGTCTTCAACTTTTAAAATTTTTGTTAACTTTGGAACGGGAATAGCGTGGATACAGTACGAGTGATAAATATGTATTATATGACGATCGAGGTTAAATCCAAGCTCTGAGTTATTAATTTCATAAGTTTTATCGTTCGAAACCACAAGTTGGCGCACAACTGCATATAGTCTTGTTTCTACACTTACAAAGAAATTGACAGAACCAAAGAAAACTGATTCTTCATCTTCCCATTGTACGTAGAAATTTGTTCTTTTTTTCTGTCGACTATACAAGATGGATGTGAAAATTTCATCGTTGATTATGCATCTGCTATAAATTTTTACGTGAGCTGCTTGCAATTGCTCTGTTGTAAGGTTTGTCGACCGACTGATCGCATTCCATTCGCTATTTGTAACATCACATCGAACTGACGGTCCGTGTGCTTTACATTCGATATGGTTTCTTTGTCTGTTTGGATTCATCATAAATTGGATTCTTTTGTAAGCTTGAACAATTTTGTTGGTATTGGATAACTCCACATCAATTTTCTTGGAACCATGGATCATGCTGATGAGTTTGCCATTATGATCTTCTGAACAAAATGCTGACCACACCCAAAGAGGTCCCCACATCCTGACGAACGCTGTCAAATGGCGCAACTGATGGACGTTGTGAGATCATTTTTCAAGACCGTAAAGTCTTTCCACGTCGATTACAAACAGGTGAAGCAAAGTTTCTGCTAAATTTAGCTCGGTTGGGGTGATTTCCTCTAGCGACAGTAAATATATTCCCCTTGCAAGTAATAAAAAATCATTAAAAAAAATTTTCATTGAGACGTTTCTTTAAAACTACTGGTCCGTAATAGAGAAGAAAAGACTTTAATTCCGAGGCTTTCCAATCACTAAGGTTGCTTAATTTTTTTGGTGTTTGCGTGATTTCATCTGGAGGCGCTATTAAACTTAAAATGTTATCAATTTCACCTCGTTTCTCTTTCTTCAAGTAAAAATTTTTTTCGTGGTTACTCGAATCACACCATAAATTCAACAGCATCAACATAACACCAAGTAGCACAGCGTGCATATAATCAGCAACAAATCCTTTTGATCGGTCAAAGAATGGTATGTCAGTGACAATCGATTTTCCTTTAACTCCTTTAAAGTGTTTTAGTTGATGTCTTTCCACGATTCTTGTTTGACTTTCTATTCGTTCAGCATTTCTCAATGGAGCGTTATCCTGATTTATTTGAAAAACCCAATTTGATCCACAACCAGTTGTACAGCTTTCGCCTGTTTCTTCGCAACTTCCACAACTATTCTCTCCATTGTACTGCATAACGACTTGCACAGATGATTTAGCCGGGGCATCCAAGGAGGCAACTGGAACAATAACCTTGCTGGTGGTTGTGCAATTTAATAATTTGTTAAACCAGGAAAACCCGTCAACATTAAGTTTTTGTAATTTTAATGAAAATGGTAACAAAAATGAGTTCATGTGTGGTTTTTACTGCTTCTGTTTAAATAGAAAATCCCACAACAGAATTGAAAACTTCTTCTAAACTTCGGATTTATGTTTGCAATTTGTGCATACACGGGCCACATATTGCTTTTTCCACTTTTGGAGATTTGCACTCCATCTGTGAACCAAATTAGAAGACGATCGTACGGATTAGGTATAGCTGTAGTTTTCAGACGCTGATATTCACTTCCCGACATTAAATCATACACGTTATCTTGATTTCTATTTGAGCACTTATCTTTATAGTTATCAATTAAAGTTTGAAGATCTTTAATTTCAAAAGCATTTCGCAACTCGGTTTCCAAATCAACCTCTAAAAAATAACTTTTGACGTATGTACTACTGCATTTGACACATTGCTCTATTTGACTTTTATCGGACCATTTTTCCAAATAAAAAAACATTCTGTACAAATTCGATGTTTTGTAGAAAATTTGGTCTGAGAATGAGGAAGTAATGTTTCTATTAATGATAGTAATTGATACTTTGTTCTTGGAATTGTGTGGTCATGTGGTAAAAAAGAATCGACCATATGCAATATGTCCTCCAGAGCTTTTTTAGTGAGACGATTAGACACATAAACGTGTAGCAACTGACACAAGGCATCGCTACCTCGGGTTGTCGATCCTGGAAAAATTTGCTGGTTTATCCAATCTGGTTGAATTTCACCATCATCGTCACTGTGATTACCATCATCATCAGAGTCGTTACTTTCGTTTAACGAGAGTGATGCTGACAAACCTGATTCTGAACTATTTAATTCAAAAGAAACATCTAAATCGATTATCTGATTGACTGTTCGTGAAGAGGATGTATTGAGAGAATCTGTTACTGAATTTCGCCAAGAGATACTTCTTGACATGTTATTTTCTCTTTCGATTTCGGAAGATCTTTGAATGTTTAATTCAGATAAACCATCTGAATCTTCTGCCATTTGATTTAATGTTGAGTAGGACGAAATATTTGCATAATGTAGTACTGAACTTTGCGAAGATTCACTTGTATTTACAGAATCTATACTTCCAGTTTCAGAAGAATTTTGATCGTTGTAACGCAATAATGGGTGTTTACGAGATGTACGACCTAGGGCGCCCCGGGGGCGCAAAGGGTTCTCAACTTGAGTTTTGTTTGAAACATGGGTTGCAACATATGAATGAGCTTTACGCACTACGTCTTTTATTGTGATGCATATATGCACATTCCTATATGTAAATTGTGAAATAAAGTTAAGTGATAATTTAAAAGTTAATTAAATTGTTATGTAATTGTGCAAAAACATGGTTTAAGAAGCTTTTCTTTAATTCCAGTTCTGCAGGAATTTTGGTTGCAAGAATGTGGATATAATACATTTTTGAGGTTAGATTTCATTTTATTTAATTATTAGTCAAACTACAAATGTAATGTTTTAATATTTTACTCTCATAAGTGTAGAAAAATTGTTGTTTATAAATAATTAATTTAATTTTCAATCAGTGAATATAATTAAATAATTGGTTAACAACTTTATTGCATGAAGTTGTCTTTTATTTTGAGGTTAGTTTATAAATTTTTTCCTTTACTCTCAATTATTGTTATCAAAAGGTAACAATAATTAAAAATGTATACACACAAAAATAAAATTAACTGATTTTAATTTAATAAAATTTAAACAGTATTTAACCAAAGTTGTAAAAACTATTTATCAATGTTTATTTTTAGATTATCATTATAAGCTCCGTTGCAGCTGTTTTTTAGAAAATTGGAACTTTTTCAGTGGATATATATTCTTGATGTAAGTGAAAGAATTTTCAAGAAAGTTGCAAAAGGAACTTTGTAGAAATTTATTGGCAAATAAATATTCATTCAACGTGAACTAGAAAGGTATTGAAAATAATGGTATATTCAGTTTAAATTTACACCATGAAATGTTTTTTTGTACAATTTTTGTAATAATAAAAATAATAGTAGATAATCATTTCCTTTTTTGCAGGCAAAGGAATTATTATTACTCCTTCAATTGACGACCCTATTATGGAGCTCTTATTTTTCTACACTTCTATAATAGCGTGTAATTTCCTTAAAATTGTTTTTCGATTTCTTATTTAAATGTAAAGACAATTTTTTGGCATTTTTTAAGTATATATTTTTTTAACTAAATTATTTTTTCAATTTAACCAAGTTTGTGATTTAATTTGCGTATTTTCAAAATTATCTCTGCTCTCTAAATCTGAATTGATCTGAATATGTTAAAATTCACATATTTCTAAGTTATAAGTCGCTCTATTGTTCAATAAGTACATATACACTTGTAATAAGTGAAATTTCCCACAAAATAAGTGAAAAATCCACTTATTTATAAATGTATATGCACTTATTAATAGAGAAGCCTACTTATAACATACACAGTAAAAAGTAAATATTAATTCAAGGCCAGCCTTAAATTCAGCACTGGCTTCTATAATGTTAAATCATACAAACGTCATGCGTAAATTCAGTATTAACTGTCTTAAAAATGTTGCATCGTAATTTTAGGCTACTTTTCTGTCTTAAAATAATACTTTCTTCTTACTGTGTGTAATAAGTGAAATTGCACATAATTATTCAGATTTAGAGAGTATGTTTTTAAAATTGCTAGTCAGTATTTTTCAACTTCTATAATAAATAACAATAAATTCAATTAATTTCTTTTATAACATTTTTATAATTATTAATCTTTAAAAATATTTATCTATTCTTTCTGATTCTTCATGGATCATACTCATTATTGACAAACAACACAACTATAAGAACATAAGGTAATGCTCAGCTTTATAAATCACTACTGTGAATGTAAAATAAATCACATTGCTATTCGTACTAGAAATTAAAGATATATGTAACACTGAAAAAGCAATAAAGTGGAAGCTCGATTATACCAAAAGAAAATCAATTTATCCGAACTTTTTCTGACCACCTGAATCTTTCAAAGCAAAATAACAAAATTTTATGATAAAAAATTTTTTTAAATCCTGAATTCTCTATTTTATTAATATATTATTATCAATTAATATATATCTACATAAATATTTTAAGTATATAAAAAAAATTATTTAACTAAACAAATATAGTTTAACTGTCCAAAATTTTTATTATAATTATGAAAAAATATAATAATTTTCCCAAAATAACTGAAATAAAATCAAGAGTTGTAAAAATTTTAGTACTAGAAATATATGAGTGCTCTAAAAATTCAAGAACATCGAATTCATTTTCTAAAACGTTGATTGACAAAAAGAATAAATTATAAAATTGATAAGGGAATGATTTTAATTGTCCAACTCTTAAAACGGATTGCCAAGCAACTTTAAAAAATTGCCTATCTTTGAAATAGGCTAAAAAGTGAGATATAATTGATTAAAATTTTCCAAAAGTTTTATTGACCAAAAAAATTAGTTAAAAAATTGATATGGGTTTGCTTTTGATTGTCTAACTCTCAAAATTGATTGCCCATTCATTAAAAATGATTGTCCAATCTTGAAATTTCCAAAAAAGTTAAATCTGTTTAATTTAAGACTTTTCTCCTTTTCACAAATTATTTGCAAGTCTTTCTCTGATGAGAAAGACTGGTATGGAAGGATTATACAATTTTCCGATGAAAAAAAATTTACGGTTTATAAAAAAATCAAATTTTTGATGAAACGCCTAAAAATTCTCATTGACAATAATTAAACAATTCAAGCTACAATTATTTTATAAATGAAAGTTTTGTTTAAAAGTTTAAAAAATTTTCATTGACATTTGTTTCATTTAAAAATAAAATTTTTGGGAAAGGTCAAGTAAATTTCATTGTAATTAGTTTAAATAATTAAAGTGCATTTCGTTTAAAATTTCATGCGTTGGCGTTCAGTTCTTCATCTTCTAACATAAGCATGTCCATAATATTTCTCCTTTTCTGAATAGCTGCGGCATTATTTATTGCATTTTCCTCATTCACATCGTTAAGAATAACTTGTGCAATTTCTTCCTCAATATTATTAAAAATTTTCTGGTTGACTTCATCTTCTAAGTCGAGGCAAACATTATGTAAAACGCAGCAAGCAACAATAATTAAAGATCCATATGCGACATTTTGCAAGTATAGATAAAATAATCGCCTGAAGCGACCTTTTAATAAAGCAAAAGCTCGTTCTATTATCATTCGAGTTTGAGACAGGATCGTATTAAACCGAATTTGAGACGGCGTTAAATGTCCATTATCTTTAAATGGAGCCATGGTGAAAAGATTTAATTTATATGCAGCATCTCCAATAATATGCATTTCTTGGGGAAAAAAGTTTTCTGATGCTGCAATTAATTCTTGTCCCATGGGGCTCATTTCAAAAAGTCTATTGTCGTGGACACTACCGCAAACACCCGCAAAAACATCCAGAAATCTTCCCTGGCTGTCGCACATTCCTTGAAGAAGGAGTGAATGAAATCCTTTGCGGTTGACGTAGCTTGCTGAATTTGTAGAAGGGGCACTAATCTCTATGTGACTACCATCTACTGCAGCCACAACATTTGGAAAACCACCTGCATTTTTGAAGTCTCTGGTAACTTTAAGTAAATTGTTACCTTCAGGCCACTTTATATATTCTCCTGATACTGCGTTTAGAACCTGGCTCACGCTCAGCATACAGTTCCACGCAGTATCTTTGCAGACCCCAAATCGATCAGCTATTGATCTAAAAAACGTTATGGAAAAGTTTATATATACCCACACGGCACCGTAAATTTCCTGACAGTTGAAATGAACTTGACTGCAACCTTCGGAGTCTTTAGTTGCGAAGCTCATAAAACTTGATGTTGTTCCTTAAATGCCAAATGTTATTCAATGTTTTACGTAAAAGTTGACTGACCATGACATGAGAGTTGAACACATTATAAACTTTCATGCAATTTTCAGGCAATTTTTGCATCAAACAATAAAAAACAGAGGCGCATAAATTCTTCCCAAAAGATAATTGACCAAATAATAGACATTTGATTGAAAAGACTTTTTACCGATCAAATGTCTATTCTATATCAAATCCCTTTTGAGGGAATGTACATTCAATCAATTGTATTTTTAGGAACAATTACTGCGCCTCGAAGAATAGTCAGAATTTAAAGAATTATTCCGAACATTACAGTCATGGTAATTTCAAACTTTAGAAAAATTTCAATGCTGTCTGTGGTAAATACAAATTATTAAAAATATTAAATCTACTAAGATTTTGTTAGAACATTTAAAGAGTATATCCATTTTTACATATTCTTATGTACTTAAAAAATAAATACAAAACGGAAATAATTTGCTTAAGAAAACTTTCTATAGAAAAAAATTGAGTTACGAAAGAATAGTAATTTGATAACCATTCTTTCACTACGTGTCCTGTACTTTCTTTTTTCCAACCTTTTCCACAAATAGGTTTCTTCTGTAGTTGGTAAATTTATTTCCACATTATTAAAGGTTTTTCAGTTTCGTATCAAGTTTTAAATAAAATTTCAAAAAGTTTCAGGAGGGAGAAAAGAAATAAGAAGAGTTTCGAAAAAAATTTTAACTTTGATGAACTTATCCAAAAAAAAATTACGAAAATTCCTTATTTTTAAAAACAGGAAATTTTTTTCGGGGTCAACTAATGTTTTTCTAGTTTCGTATTAAGTTTAAAAAGAATTTTCCAAAGGTTAGATGAGGGAGCAAAGAAATCGGAAGATTTTCCGAAAAATTTTTGACATTTGATGAACTTTGCCATAAAAAATAGAAAATTCAAAATTTTTAAGGTCAGGAAATTTTTTTCGGGAGCAACTAAAGTTATTTCAGTTTCGTATCAAGTATGAAAAGATTTTTAAAAAGGTTAGCGAAGTGAGCAAAGAAATCGGAAGATTTTTCCAAAAATTTTTGACAATTCAATGAACTTAGCAAAAAAAAAAAAAAATAGAAAATTCCAAATTTTTAAGGACAGGAAATTTTTTTTCTGGATCAACTAATGTTTTTCTAGTTTCGTATCAAGTTTAAAAAGAATTTTCCAAAGGTTAGATAAGGGAGCAAAGAAATCGGAAGATTTTCCGAAAAATTTTTGACAATCCAATGAACTTAGCCAAAAAAAAATAGAAAATTCCAAATTTTTAAGGTCAGGAAATTTTTTTCGGGATCAACTAAAGTTTTTCCAGTTTCGTATCAAGTATGAAAAGATTTTTAAAAAAGGCTAGATGAGGTAGCAAAGAAATCGGAAGATTTTCCGAAAAATTTTTGACATTCGATGAACTTAGCAAAAATAAAAAAAAAGAAAATTCCAAATTTTTAAGGTCAGGAAATTTTTTTCGGGATCAACTAAAGTTTTTCCAGTTTTGTATCAAGTATGAAAAGATTTTTAAAAAGGTTTGAGGGGGAAGCAAAGAAATCGGAAGATTTTCCGAAAAATTTTTGACATTTGATGAACTTAGCCATAAAAAATAGAAAATTCAAAATTTTTAAGGTCAGGAAATTTTATTATCTTTTAGGAGTTTTTCTAATTTTAAATCAACTGTAAATAGATTTTTTAAAAGGTTTAAGAAGCGATCACAGAAATTTCCTTTATTTAAAAATTTAGACCTTTCTATTTTTTTGGCTATATTCATTTAATGGCAAAAATTTTTCTGAAAATCTTCCGATTTTTTTATTCCCTCCTCTAACCTTTTTAAAAATCTTTTCATACGTGATACGAAACTGGAAAAACTCTAGTTGATCTAGAAAAAAATTTCCTGTGTTTTAAAATTTGGAATTTTCATATGTTTTTTGGCTAAGTTCATCAATTTTTAAAATTTTTTTACAAAATCTTAGACTTTCTTTGCTCCCTCCTAAAAATTTTTGGAAATTTTTTCAAAGTTGATACGACAGTAGAAAAACTTTAATCGATGGAAAAATTAAATTTCCTGTCTTTAAAAATTAGGAATTTTCGAAATTTTTTTTGGCTGTAAATTCATCGAAAGTAAAAAGTTTTTCAAAAATTCTTTTGATTTCTTCGCTTGTTCCTGAAATCTTTTGAAAATTCTTTCAAAACTTGCTTTTAGATAATCTTTGAATTTTTTGCTCCCTCCTTAAAGCTTTAAAAAAAATTTTTTTTTCTCTAGTAGGCTGGAGAAATAAATTTTTGTTGGATTTATGATATCTCATCTCTCTATAAAACAATTTTAACCGTGTGACAAATTCAATCAACATCATATATAAAGTTTTATTATTGTTAGTAAATTGCACAATATATATTTTAATGTACCTGTACACTTCTTGATTACAAAATGTCCAGAGAGCAATGCAAAGTTGCTTCTCGGGACACACAACACTTGGCCCACCATCCTTTCTAACTAACAGAGGAGCAATTCTTTGTAGAAGGTTTTCAAATGTGGTCCGTGTCATGCGAAAATGTTCCTTAAAATCTGCAAAAGTGAAGAGAATGAATTATAAGGGCTCTGACAAACTTTTTGATTTATAAAAATAGACTAAAATGTTCAAAAGTTTTGCTGTACATAGTATAAAGATATAAAGTTACGCAGGTCATCCGGATTTGCGAATATCGGGATAATAGATGAAAATGATTTGTTAATAATTCGTTCAAAATTTACGTTAAATTCTTGAAATGAATTCGTTCGTAATTTAACAGTAATTCGTAAAATAGTATTAGGCTTTAAATTCAGTAGTAATTATTTTAAAAATTTGTTAGAAATTTGCACGAATATCGTACAAAGTTTGTTTGGAAAAGTGGTCGAAATTAAAAGGAAAAATTTTAAACAAAAATTACGTTCTGTTTTATAAGAGTGAACCCGCGAATTTCATAAAATTTTCCCTAGGCATTACCCTCAGAATTCCATATCAATTTATACCAAACAAGTTAAATTATAGTGTTATTTTAAATAAATAAAACCCAAAAAATTCATTTAACGTTTCGACGGTCTCACCGTCCTCATCAGAAACATTAGAAATTTCAATTTTCCGTGTGATCGACACGGTCAATCGAACGTTCTTGTGTCAATCACACGGGACATTGAAATTTCTAATGTTTCTGATGAGGACGGTGGGACCGTCGAATCCTTAAATGTATTTTTTTTGTTTTATTTATTTCAAATAACACTATAATTTGACTTGAAGGATTGATATTTTTACATCTTGTTTCGTATTAAATTTTTACCAAGTGACAAATTCATTGATTTTATTATCATATGAATTCCTGTCTAGAATATTTTTTAATAAATTCTGTATTTGATTTTTCTAAAAGAATCGTACGAATTATTATTAAATCTCGAACGAATTCTGTTTCCAAACGTCATATGAAGTCCTATAGAAATTAAATCAAAATTCAGAACAAATTCTGTACAAATTTCGGACGAATAATTTATACATAAAAAAATAAACATTTTCATATATTTAGTTTTAGTATCTTTGATAAAATTGTTATTGTAATTAAACAACAAATTAAGGTAAGTGACTCAATCGCTATACACAAGTACCAGCAGCAAGACTTGTAGAACTTGTAAATAAACAATTCATTTTGTATGAAAACTTATTCTTTACAATATTTAATGCTTATAATTTTCTTCTAATTATATAAATTATTATATAAATATAGGTAAGGCTATTTACCTGACAGAGAATATAAGGGAATTATTTCTTCAAAGAAATTCTGAATTCTGTGATGCTCATTTCTTCTACTCTCAACCAAAAGTCGTATTATATCATCATCATCATCGTCACCAAATAAAAGGTCCATTGAAATCATGAGAAATGCTGGATCAAGTAGATTATCAGCTGCCATATTTATATATAGTGTCTAGGAAAGGTTCTTTTTTATTATTAATCTTTCTTTAAGAAATATTGATTGCAACTTGTCGTTTTCTTTAACTGTTTGATAATCTAATGTAGAAATTAATTTTACCGACGTGTGTTTTGTACAGAAAGTATCACTTTTTGCATATATACCCGTCGGTAAAAATATTATCATATGAGTTTGGTTTTTGCGCATGGTCAAATCTAAGTCCCAGACGTCCAGAACATTCTTTCGTGCTTCCCCGTTTCCTGTCGAAAAGTTGTAAAAAATATAGTTCTTAAAATAATATTTAATAATGAATAACATAACTATTGTTGGTCTTAAGCTTGATGACAATAATTGTTTAATAAAGGATAAAGGGCGCATCTTGTGTTCTGTGTTAAAGGATGATGGTAAGAATTAAAAATACTTATCTCATTGAAACAATATCACTTTCACTTATTTATTACTTTTTTTGTACAAACACACCAAAATTATTTTTCAGACAGTTTGGGCCTTAAATTAAAAAACTGTTAGAATATATCTTTCTATTTTACAGAATTTTAATTATTGTATATTTTCCATAATAATAGGTTCACCTGCAGAAGCATTTGTTAATGAATCTTACCTTCAGCAATTGATGCCAAACGAAGATATTAAGGATGACAATGTGGTTGAAAATACTGTCGAAGGAAAAGGGGATTTCTCAGAGGAAGATGACGTTGAAGAAATAAGCCCCCAGTTTCTTGAAGAAGGTAATGATTATTACTCATTCTATAATTTTTCTAGATTTATGGCACTAAAAGCTACTATTCCCTTGCTTATTTTTTGAAAATTTTAAGTAATTATTATAATATTAAGTCTGTTAATAGTAGTGCAAATAAAAAAATTATTTCAAAATAATGCAATTCTTCGCTGTTCAATTATTTTAATCATCTACTATTCTAATAAAAATTCACCAAAAGACTCAATTATTTACAAAAAATTTTAATAAAATTATTAGCTAAAATTGAATTATTTCCATAAATAATAAAATTTCCCACATAAATAAAGTATATAAAAAACTGTAATAAACTTTGTTGCAATAATTCAATTACTTTTATAAATAATATAATTCTTCGTAAAATGTCAATTATTTTTTATGCAATTTTAAATAATGCAATTAATTATGTTTAATAAATTTTTATAAAATTGTTTATAAAAACTCAATTTTAGAAAATAATTTTCGTTGAACTAAGAACAGTTTATTTGAAGATTGTACTTTTAAAAAATTATTATAAAAATTTACAGAAGATAATTAAATTTCCGTAAATTATTTTAAAAGATTAAAGTAAATTTGCAAATTAACAATAAATTTTGGCAATTAATTAAAATATACTTTATATTTTAAAGGTTTTTATGGTGTTACTCAAAAAAATTACTTTTAAATATAAAACTATCTTCGAAGAATTCTAACTAAAAATTTGAAAAATAAGTAAAGAAATAATTAAATTTTAGAAAAATTTTAAAAGAAAGTAAGAAGTTACTTTTGATGGAAATCAGGAGAAATTCAAGAAAATACTGAGCAAAATTAATGTGATTTAACTAAATTAAATTTATTTTTGTTTTTATTTTTTAAAATTTTTTTAGTCGACAAATAAAATTTTTCCATAATTATTTTTTATACTCTTTTCTGTTTTCAAGCTATTTTTCCAATGAATTTGAAGCCTAATTTTCTAATTTATTTGTATTAAAATATATTTTAATAAATTGTTGTTTGATTTATTAAATTTAATAATATTATTAATATTAATAATAGTAATTAAGAAATAAACTTTTTATATTTCAGCCCCTGAAAGCGAAAGGAAATGGTCATCTGACAACGTCAAAGCATTAATAATTTCGTATGACGAAATTTGGGATAACCCAAATAGCAAAAAAAAATTACCTAAAACACTATGGGAAATGGTGAAGAATAAAGTAAATGAAGTTGGACATTGCAACTATTCGAGTAAGGATTGTTCGGAAAAAATGAAAAGTTTGAAGAAGACGTTTAAGAATCAAAAAAAAAAAAAAAGAAACTTCTGGAAATGGAAACACTAGTAATTGGGAACATTATGAATTGATGAGTAACATAATGTATAAGAAACCAGAAATAACACCAGTGGCTACATCATCAAATCTTACCGGTTTCAAGAAAAATAAATTAAAGGATTCAGATAAATGCAATGTGGACTCATCTAGTGATGATGAAAAACCAAATATTAAACAACGGCGTAAAAGAAAAAATGAAACAGATACGGAAAGAATTTTAAGTTTCTTAAAAGAAAAAGAAGAAAAGAAAAATCAATACATAGAGAGGTTCCTGAACATTATTGAAAAAAAGTGAAGAAATTCAATATTCTTAAGAGACCAGATAGATTTATGTTCCATATTCTATAATTTTGACTTACGAAAATAAATAAAACAAATCATTAAAATTAAAGTCTCGAAAAATTTTATTTTACAGGGCTCGAATTGTGCGACTTTTTAGTAATTAAATCTTGCAGAATAATTTTGATATTTAGAAAGATAGGTAATTGAAATTTTGAGGAGAATTTTAAAAAAATTTCGAAAATAATTGAATTTCTGCAAAGAATTTTTTTTACTTTTGAAGATAATTGAATTGTGCAAAGAATTTTATTACAACTTTTGAAAATAATTAAATTTCCAGGATAAATTTTATTATTTATGAAGGTAAATAAAAATTTGACGAGGAATTTTAAAAAAATTTTGAAAGTAATAGAATTTCTAGGATGAATTTTTTTATTTATAAAAATAATTGAAATTTTGACAAGAATTTTATTACAATTTTTTTTAAATAATTGAATTTAGGAGAAGAATTTTATTATATATAAAAATAATTTACATTTTAAAAAGAATTTTTAAAAAAATGTCTAATTAAAATTTTGCTTTGAATTCTATTAAATTTTATTCCGGATTGTTGGATGTTAAAGTATGTGTTGTCGAGAAATGTGATTTTTTTACAATTTTGACAATTTCCTGTTTCCTTTTTGTCGTTTTTTCTAAAATTCCATGCGAATTTTTTTCGACTTTTTTGGAAATTTTATGCGACTTTTCGTGACTTTTGTTGTGAATTTATGCGATGAAAGCGACTTTTTTTAGTCTTAAAGTCGATCCGAGCCCTGATTTTATTAATTCTTGTTAGATTAAAAACATTTTTAATTCACAAAGAAAATAATTTTTGCATAATTTTAGAAAAGTTTCCCCTAACTTCATATAAAATTCTCTGACATTTTTTGATTAAAAAGAGTCTTTTGCTTCTCTCTAAATTCCCTGGGCGCAGGGCACATTACTATATTTATCAAATTTAATTAAAAATTTTGGAATTTCTCCATCGAAATAGTCTCATCCATATCATTTTAGAAAATCCATGTTAACAAATTCCATGGAAGTACCCAATGGAAATTCCATGGACATTCTGCAAGCATTTCCCGTAAATCGGATGTACTCAGAACTGTTTTAGAATTTATTTCTGATATTCAGAAAAAATTTGTATTCTCACAACTTTAGTAAGCGATTATCAAATTTGAGTTTTTTTAATGAAATTGGAGCAGGATTGACACGCAACTTGGAAACTTAGAAATGTCAGGGAGTTTTATAAACATTGAAAAAACCTAGAAAAATCTGAGAAATTTTAATTATTCCAATTCTTCTGAAATTAGTAAAATTTTGGAATATATATTTTTAATAGATTATTAAAAGTAAAGGTTTAATAGAAGAATTTTAATTAAAAACATTAAAACAAATTGAATTTTGAATTAATTACAAATGATTGCAGAAATTCAATTATTTTCAAAAGTACTAAAATTCTTCTTAGAAATTCAATTAACTCCAACAATTTTTATAAAATTCATGGCAAAATTTCAATTAATTTCAAAAACTTTTATCAATTCAATGATTTTTAATAAATCTATAATACTTTTATAAAATTTTCCAAAAGAATTTAATTATTTTTAAAAAAATTTTAAATTTTACGCAAACATTTCATTATTTTCATAAATAATAAAACTCATCTCAGACTATCAATTATGTTTAATATAATTTTAATGAAATTCCTCAAAAAATGAAATTATTCTTATAAATTTTATTAAAATTCATTAAAGAAATTCAATTATTTGAAAAGACATTTTAATAAAATTCGTCTCAAGGATTAAATTATTTTAAAGTAATATAATTCTTTGCAGAAATTTAATTGTGTTTAACAATTTACAAAAATTGTCGTCAAAATTTTAATAATCTTTTTAAGTTTTTCTCCGAAATTCAAAGATTTTCAAAAACTTTAATAAAATTCTTGGCAAAATTTCAATGATTTTCAAAAACTCTTATAAAAAAGAAGTTTTAAAAACTCTTTTCTCTTTGGACAAATTAAATTATTTTTAATTAGAGCTGTGCAAAATAATTGGAACCGAACTGTTCGAATTTTTTCGCCTAGTTCAAATGTCGAATATTCGACATTTCGGCGTCCCAAAACCGAACAAAACTCGGTTCCGCTTTTTAACCTGGAAAACCTGGAAAAGTCAGGGAATTTGTATTGAGGAAAAGAATGGCAACCCTGTTGGAGCTTTCTTATTAAAGATGAGATTTTCCGAAACAGGGGTCACTCAGAATTTTTTTAGAATTTACTTCTGATTCAGAAAAAATTTCTATTCTAACTATAAAAACGACGCTGGTCGCCCACGCCAAAATATTCCATGGAGTTCCCGTAGATATTCCATAAAAATTCTGAAACATTTTTATTTTCATAATACTTTAACATTTCTATTATGATAAAACTCTAATAATAAGCTTTGTTATATATTGTTCTCCAAATGCGTATTTCAATCAAGTTTTGCAAAATAATTGCAATAAAGCTTGTTATTAGACTCTAGTCATAATAGAAATGTTAAAAGAATATATTAAAATAATAAAACTTGCAGAATTTTCAGGGGGTACTGACCAGATTCGTACAGAATTCCTATCAAATTCGTATGAAATTACTACTGAAATACGTGCGGCGAAAAGTACCCGGATTTTTTAGAATGGATTTTCAAAAAAAAAAAATTTGTTCTGAAATCCGTATGGAAGTTCGCACGAAAATTCTTTTGACAATTTCTTTAAAAATTTTCGCACAAATCATTTTTACCTGTGTAGAAAATTAAATTTAAATAAATTTGTAGTTTTGTGTAAATATAATCTTATTTCAAGGAAAGAAAGGAGTCTTATTTTAACACCCGGAAAAAGGTAATTTGTCTCAGAACGAACTAGACTTTTTATTTGGTTTAAATAACATATTTTATTTTTCCTAAATATATGTTTTATTATGGTCGAATAGAATGTTTATTTAAAACAAATAAAATGTTTAGTTGGTTCTGAGGCAAGTATACGTTTATTTAACTCAAATAAAATATATTTGGTTTAAATAGCATTTTTCTCGGGATGAAATTAGACTTGTTTTAAGATAGCCCAGTAAAAAAACTAATGTAAAAGGATTGAAATGAATTAAGATATTTGGTAGAAAGCGGGATTCATTCAAGCTCTTTGTATATTCAATTGAATTCGATTCAATTTGCCTGAAGTTGTGCAAACGAATTCGCATTCGTAAGAAATGACCAAAGCATGCATTGAATTCGTGCTGGCGAATTAAAAAAAAATTAAAGGCCCCAAAACTTGAATTAGTAAGAATAGAAGGTTTGAAAGTTCAAAACAGTTTGACGAATTCAGGAAAATTGCAACATAGCTCGAATTCGTATTTGTCACAAAGCGGAATTCACTGAAACTCTTTGTGAATTCTTTTTAATTTATTTCAATTAGTTTTTGTTTACTGGGAGTCTTCATTAACTTTAAAAATTAAATTTTAATTCTCTTTTTAGCTCTTATAATGCATTAGTGGATATAATCATATGTAGTAATTGCTCCTCATGTATATTTACGCGTGTGTATTAATTCACATACGTGTAATTCAATATATTTATACAAAGGAAAATTTTTTTTGCTTTTTTGTGTATTACACATGTATTTTCATATCCAAATCGATATGTGTAAATTATCGTGATTATTTCCAATAGGGTTTAATGAACTTGAGAAAATTATCTACTAAAATAATTAGCTTTTACTCAATTCTTATTTTATAAAAATAAGATTTAATTTTTACTGTGTACATCGTAAAGACAAAAGAGTGCATTTTATTTATTTTTCTCAAATTTCTTTTCTTACAACGTATTTTCTTATTCAATTAAAATTTTTGCTATTTTTACAGCAAGATTAAATTTAATCTTTATAGAAAATTATGAAAAATCATTTTTTACATTTCATTAGTAGATAATTAGGTAATAAATACAAAATTAACTTTTTCAGTATATTTATCATCTTTGCTTTTGTGTTTAAATTTCAACAAAACTTGAAGACAAAAATTAAATAATAGTAATTCCTATTTCATTACTTTTGTTTCTGTGTAATTTATTTATTATGATAATTGCTTTTTTTGAACTACTAATCAAATTAAAAAATTAAGTATCTAAATGTAAACGTAAAAAGAATATTTATTAAAAATATTTTTTTTGTGTAAACATATAATATAAGAAATATTTTCCTATATTCTATTTTAGTTATAAAAAGTAGATAAAAGAAAGTTTTATGCAAACTACTTTTTTGTCTTACGCTTTATTTAAAAAATTATTTCCCCCTTTTTTCTGAACCTCTTCAAGCTCTTGCCAATGAACTGGTTCTCGAGGTGGAGGGCTTGAACACGGTCTAAACACTACCTTAACACAATTCACTATATCTTGAACGCGACCTTTTTAGTTACTTTCGTTTAAAACTACAGCCTGTATCACATACATTGTCTGACTCTACAACTTTCAACGAATCAGGAACAATGTTGAAAAATCAACTTTACCAGTTTGAATGAGAACCCCTTGCGCCTCCGGGGCGCCCTAGGTCGTACATCTCGTAAACACCCAATGAAGACTAAGATCTTGATGGATCCATTTCGTCAATTTCGTTATCAGAAGAACTCTGAAAGATAAATTTGTATATTTATAAAAGGAAGAGCAGGGACATTGGACATGATATAAAAGTCGTTAAAGACAAATTTTTAAAAACATTACTTTTAGAAATGAATTTGCATGATCTCTGGAAAACAACATAAAAAGTTTATTTTCTCTTAATTGAAGTTGGTTTTTAATTTAAACTCTATGATCAAAATGTGATTCACAAGAAGAAATCAACTTCAATTAGAAGAAAATAAACACTTTTAGCCTGATTAATTCAACAATTTTAATATATTTATTTATTTTAAAATAGATCCGGGACCAAAACGAAAATTTCGGTAGTGTGTAGAGTTTAGTGTTCTTTAGAAGTTGTAAAATTGATAAATTTTACAGTTCATAAATTCATAAATCGCTTAATTTAAACTCAATATTTCTTGTATTCATTTAAAGAAAAAATGAAAAAAGTGAAAAGAAAATTTTAAATTTTATCAAAAATATTCTATATTCGGTGAGTTTTTCTTTAATTTAATAATTCCACCTTCTCGAAATTAATTGATAAAAACGTCAAAAATTAGGTTATTTTTCAGACCGACTTAAAAAACATATGTTATCTATTATTTTAATTTTTTCACTAATTTAATTATTAATAAATAATTATTTAACTTATTTTAATGAGAAAACAATCATTTTTTTTGCATTTTTAAGAATTTATCATTTCTTTTCATATTCTATGATTGCAAATGAAGTGACATTTTTTCTGACCTTCTCCATTTTACACTTCAATTTAAAAAAAAGTAATAAATATTTTAACATTATTTTTTTATTTCCATCCCCAAAAATTATACAGCTTCATTTCTAAAAGAATCATTTTTTTTAAATTAGGACGCAACGACTTCATTTGAAACAGGATAACTTATCGGTTCCTTTATTTAGGAGAAATAACATTTTGTTTAAAAAGTTGCAAAAAAATTATTTTTGCAATAACTTTTATAAAAAATAATATTTTTTTCTGTTCTTTGGTGGACACATTCCTAAGATCAAATAGAAATATTTTTTTATCATTTTGAGAGTGCAGTCCCATGCTGCGGTAGAATAGTGAAGTACTGTAATAGATTTGACCAATCAAAATAAGTGTTAAAAAATCCAGTCATCTGATTGGTCAAAACTGTTCCACTATTCTTCTAATTAACCTCCATGGAACTGCACTATGATTAAAAAAAACACTTTTTGTTTTCTATGAAAATTTCACGAATTCTGAACCTTTAGCTTCATTTTTTGGTAAATTATATATATAAACGCACCCTTAACTAAAACCAGCAACAGATGTCTTACATAACCTTCAAATTTTAACTTGTTTAAAAAATATAAAACTAATATAAATATGTCGAATCAAAACCAAACAAAACGTTTCTTTTTAATTCAAAACACTTCTACCAAGGGAGAATGGTTTTATGTTGTCAATAAATCAGATTTATTACTGACTGACGACTTAGATATAAAAATTGGTTTGAATGTAATGTTTCTTGCCGAAAAAAATAACAAAAAACGGAGGAAAAAAGAATTCGAGTAGGAAAAATTTTGATGGAATCCTGTAAGGAACTTTTCTATTTTAAACATACAAAATTACAAATTCATTAATTTTAAAAATCGTTGGAAGAATTTATACTTTTTTATTAAACGTACTGTAATTTTGGAAAAATTCCCCATAAATTATTATATTATTTTTTGAAAATGATAAAAATTTAGATCAGGAGAAGAAAAAGAGATTAAAAGAATTTGAAGAACAAAAAATGACAAAAGAGGAAGCAATTGAAAACGAAAAATTAGATTACTATGAAAAAAGATTAAAATTTATTCAAAGGACAAGGCAAGAGCATGTTGCATTGGCCGTACACTGTAAAAAATTTTTTGGGAAAAATTCCCAAAAAGTTGGTGACGCAAAAGACACCAAAATGTTTGTGATTATTCACCAGAAATTTTTGGGAAAACATTTTTCCCTAAAATTGTTGAATATTCCCTAATATCTTTCAGGAAAAATTTTCCTAAAAAATTTTGGTGAAACTTTTTTTCCCAGAATGTTTTTAAATATTTTCCAAACTTTTACAGAAAATTTTTTCTATAACTTTCTTAAATATTCCCCAAACGCTTGGGGAAAATCTTTTTTTAATAAGTTGTTGGATTTTCCTCGAAATTTTTGAGAATGCATTTCCCAATAAAAATTTTCGAAATAATTTAAGAATTTCTCCTTTTTTGTGAATTTTACAATTAATGATAAATTTTCCCAAAATTTAAAAAAATAATTGTACTGTATAGAAGTTCTTTATATTCCAAAAATAATTTTTATTGTGAAGAACAAAATTATAAAATAGGCTTAATATTATATTAAATTCATTACCTATAACTTACACTTATAATCAAATATGCAATTCCGAGTCAAAATAACTATATATAGTAAAAATAACTAATAATGCACAAAATTAAATTAACTAATTAAAAACATCACTATTTTTGTTCACTATATATTTAGACAATATAACATTTTATACATATTTATATTGAATTAAATTTGAAATACTTATTTTTTATTCAAAACATTTTAAAAACAAGAAGACTTTCACGCGCGAATCTAGTTCCTCTGTCAAATGCTGTACAGCAACTGACGCTAAAAGGACCTTTTGTCGAAAATTTCTAAGACATTATGGAAAATTTTGAAATACTTCTTTATTCGAAAAATTTTACAAACTTTCAGTCTGAAGAAGTCTATGATAAAAAAATCGGTATTTGAAAAGTCATAAAATAAGATCTCTCGCAGGGCGAAACCCTTAGCTGGTCATCTTATTGCAAACCAGATGTGACAACTGATTCAAGGGAAAAAATACTTTACGAAAATTATATTTTCAGTTGAAAATGAAAATATTTTAAAGTACATGTGTACAAAATTCGGAATTTGTTTCACAAATTTTCTTTAAAGTATTTTTAATTTATTATTTATTAGGAAATTATTATTTTAGTTAACTTTAAAACAATACTTCTAAAATAACAAAACAGTTTTGTTCCAATAGCGCAATAATATATTTTAATGAAATATCACATCAAGTAAATTTAATGTATTCATTTTAATTTAATGGAAATTTTGTTAATTTTTGAGTGATATTCACCTATTTTGTGAAAAAAATTTAGGTCATTATAATTTTCTGGAATTTTTCATAACTTTACAAATAATATTCACTAATTTTTTTGGGAAAATGTATTCATTAAAATTCTCGTAAATTTTCACTAACTTTTTAAATAATATTCAATAATTTTTTGGGGAAAACATATTCACCAGAATTTTAGGAAAATTTCATTAAATTTTTTAGTAATTTTCACTATCTTTTTAAGAAAAAGCATTTTCCCCAGAAAATGTGGAAAATTCACTGTAAATAATTAGTGAAAATTCACAAAATTTTTTACAGTGTAGAGCTGGAAAAAGAAATAAATCTTGAAAGTAAAATTAAAAGAGGTTTAAATATTGGAATTTGTAAGGCGAACAAAATTAATGAAAAGGCTAATGAAGCAATTTTTCAAATTAAACAGTTATTTTTTTATTTTCAATAGTTCCGTATTCTTGAAATTAAAAATAATACTTTCTAATAATTTTTATTTCATTAAATTCAGGATTTGTCAAGAACAAACATTTAAGAAGACTTAATTAAAAATGAATAATACTTCGTATTTATATGCTTTACACTTATTTGAAATAAAACAGTATACAAAACTCTTCGGGTTACTTTTGGAATTTTAAATATTATTTTTACTAAAATTCTGTTCAGTTATTATGGAGGCGCATGAAAAGGCCCTAAACAATATTTGTTAGCGAAATTTCCATTAAATCGATTAAGAAGATTGTTGAATTTTTATTTAAAAAAGAATAAGAATAGTAATAAGAATAGTAATGATAAATAAATTAAGAATAATAATAATTAAGAAGAATATAAGAATAGTAATAATAATATTAGAATAGTAATAAAAAAAGAATAAAAAAGAATAGTAATAAGAATAATAATAAGAATAATAATAAGAATAGTATAAGAATATAAGAATAAGAATAGTAATAAAGAATAAGAATAAGAAACACAAAAAACAAAACTCCAAATAAGAAACCATAACAATAAGAATAAGAATAGTAATAAGAAATAAGAATAGTAATAATAATAAGAAGAATAATAATAAGAATGGTAATAATAATGTAAGAATAAGAATAGTAATATAAGAATAGTCATGGGACAGAAATGAAATATGATGGAATTTTAATTGTTCGAAAAGTTGTTTGGCAAAATTTAAATTAAACACAATAAGTCCAAATGTTAATTAACTTTTTTATTTATTATACTGAGTAGACAAAAAATTAATCTCATTGGATTTTTTAACTTACAGGTTACTAGAATATAATTCAATAAGCAGAAATAGAAAAAATCTCAACATTTACTAGTAAAACAGTTTTATTAATTCCTAAACAATTTCAATTTATGGACTTATGCTGTTTCTGCACAAAACGCTTCAAATATTGTTGATAAATATTTTGAAAGAAATCTAGTGTTTTAGAATGTATATATAATACGTCTGAATATTAATTTGCTAGAAATTCAATATGACTGAAAAAATAACAAACTTCTTGATAATTTCTGAGTGATCATTTTAAAATTCACGCTAAAATATTTTAGTTAAATTAATGAAATTGAAATAAATTAAATTTAAAAGAAGTTATTAATTAACAATTATCTTCAGTTTTAATTGTTTATCGGTTGCTAAGACGGTGTAAAACAAAAACCACTAATCTTTTGTTTGATTATTTTGATTTATTCTTCAACTGTTGAGTATACAAATTTTCACTTATAAAAATTTATTTTTATTCTTAAAAAATGAATAATGATTTATTTCTCATTGATGGAGATAATTGTCTCACAATTATAAGCAAATCTTCCACCATTTTTTATCAAAAAAATCCGGAACTGAAAGCTGGAGTGACAGTCCATTATCTGTGGCCAGAATCAACATCCGTGAAAAAAATACACTGTCACCATACTTCACATGTCACGTAAGTAATAAACATACACTTTTAATTAATTTAATTGATATTTTTATTTTAAATTATTTGCAACTCTGTCATCTTTAAAAAGCGTAATAAAGAAATCTCTTTTAAAATAGTAAATTTATCTATGTAACAACAACAACAATTGTTTTTATATATAAGCCAAAATGATTTAAAAAATTTTTTAAATATTAATATTGTTCTATTAAATGTTTATTTTATTATTTTTTTAATGAAATTCAATCTTATTTTAAAAGTTTTAAATCAGTATATATTTATAATTAAACATTTATTTAGCTAACGAAGATGAATTGATCAAAATTCGAAATCAAATGTCAAAGGAGTCAAAGAAGAAAGGACAGGCAAAGAAACAGAAACTTTCAACTGATTTTGAGTCGTATCCCGATAATGAGGTTAGTTAATTTTAGTGATTTTAAATTGCTTACTGAAATTTTTGAAAATAAATCAATTAGTACCTACCAATATAATAAACATATTTATTTCTTTATATTCAGGAAAATTGTTTCATTTTTCGTCTTTAGAACTCATGAAATATTTTTATTTAATTTTACAGAATCAATTGAGTTTCAATGAGTCACATTCAAATTTATTTTTCAAAAAAGTTGAAGTGGCACTACAGCTTAACAAGGAGTTGAATATTGTTTTACAAGATTTAAAAGTAGTAAGTTTACAAATTATTAAAATTTGTAAATAATTTAATAATAAAAGAAAATAAATATTAAAAGTTTTATTAATTTTAATTCCTCGTTAGATTTTTCGAACATTTTTATTTATATTTCATGATTTTTTCAATTAAAAAATATTTAAATGTACTCATTTTGCAATAAACAATTCAAGTAATTAACTATTTTCCATAGAGTTAAATTGACTTTAAGAATACCAAGTTACTAAAATGCCACTTTTCCTAAAAATATCATGTATGAACCTTCTTATTTGACGACAGTATTATTCTTGTGCATTCATTCCTGCTAAAGGCATTCAAATCTTTTTGAGAATAGACATATTCAAAACAAAAAATTTATTACTTTTTTAAATTTTAGCTCGCCTTGAATCCTAACCGAAGTCAAGGGTTCCAATACTCATGGTCCTCAAGAATTTCGAGTAACATGGAAACAGAAAAAGCAATTCCATACAGCTCCTCACAATCATGAGGAATTTTGAATGTCGTAGATAAAGAAAAAACAAATCCCCTAAGCTCCTCACATGCACTAGAAAGTTTGAGTCCCATGGACCAACCAGAAGCATTTCTATTAAGCGACTCAGGCTCTTTAGGAACATTGGATCTTACAAAAAGAAATGAAACAACTCCTTCAGGCTCAAAAATTAAATCAGCTGTGTTGCTTACTGGCATCGGTTCCAATATCAAAAATGATACTGATGAGCATAAGGAAGATGATGATGGTGATGAAGGTGATAAAGATAAAAATGTCACTGAAGATGAGCTCATAGAAATTGACGACATAATCAAAGATATGTTTATATTTACTAAAAGTACTGCTGGCGATAAAGTAAATATATATATATATATATATATATATATATATATATATATATTGTGACGTATGATTTTAAACCATTTAAAATGACTCAAAATTTCTGCTAAACGTCATGCAAAATCCGACGCTTTCAACATGCAAAAAAAAGGAAATTTAAATAAATAAATCTCGCCGTCAGGCGCCAATTAATTTTATAGATAATTAATAAACTAACTCGTCTCGACTCACACTACAAACTCGACACCTCTGAGATTCTCTCTCACTCAGAGGGAATTCTGCTCAAACAGTTGGCCAGCAGAAAATGCCAACGGCGAGACACGACTGGCACAAAATTGGTAAACGACTTACCCACGATGACTCGGCTTTCTCGCAATCGAATTTTGTCCTCCTCGGCTCCTCGTGGCGGCAATGCAATGGCAATTTACAAGGAACTTGGCAAAGGGGGAAAAACAAATTTGATCACTCCTCAATCTCACTATTCGTCCTTAACTTTATTAACAAAAGAAAACAATCCTGAGCTTCACGCTCCACTAATCACTCAAACGTCTTCCTCACAATACAGATTATTCCGAAGAAAAAAGTCGAAAATTTCACTAGCGGCGAAGGACTATGTGCCGGCGCGGCAATACAAAATTTTCATTATGGCGGCGAAAGCATTAGCCACCTGTAGCGTCTCTTGAATTTTCCTCGTGGCTCGTCTTCTTCCTCGTCTCGTTCTTCAAAAGTGGTACTGGCCCCGCCATCTACCACTTTCCCTCGTTAGGCTAGCCGCGCGACCTACTTTCCCTCGAATAGTGGGTCAGCTGGCGGTACTAGCTTTTCCGCAATTACCATGAAAATGTGGGCCTGTCAACTCGGGGCCTTTCCGACGGATGGCGCGACGATGTAGAATTTTCAACATTAATGACTCGCGTGAAAATTCGCATCGTCACAATCCCCTCCCCATGACCGGTACTATTTTATATCGGACCGTCATCTTCATGATAATCTTGGCCGCCACTCCTAATCTCTCCACTGACTGGCTCATTCGCTCCTCTGCGGCTCCTCCTTCGATCTCTGGTTCCCTCACTCTCTCCCTCTGGCTCTATTTCCTTCTCCCTCTGGCTCTTTCTTCTCCCTTCCCAATCACTCTATCCTTCTCTAGCCTCTGGTCCCTTCTTCTGTTTTCTCTCCTCCAATAACTGGCGGACCGCCAGGTCAATTGTTGAGGGCGGGAGTCCCGCTAGGGCCCTCGTTAGCTGGGTGATTTTCTCAACCAAGTCTTCGTCGTCGGTTGTCGTCTCTGGATTGGTTCGAACCTCCCCCGCAACCTGTTCCTCCTCGTGTTCCGGCTCTGGGGCCTGTTGTTCTTCCCGTCCAGTCCCGCTTTCCACTCGGTCCTCTAACCCAACTTGTGCTCCTGGGTCCGGCTCAATTTCTCCACTCGTCTCCTGAGTCCTATCCGCTGACGACTGGCTCTCTACTTCGTTCTCCCGGTACCACACTATACCGCGGTAGTGGCGGTATGCCTCTGCGCAACGTGGACAATTCCGGACGGTGGTGTGCCGGCGTCCACAGTTGCTACAAAATTTGTGAAGCACTGGTTTGGGACACACCACTGCCCTGTGCCCGCGCTGCCAGCAGTTGAAACAGCTGTATGGGGGAGGGTCCAACTCCTCCGATCGTGGGATCTCCCTGAGTCCCCCGAAGATGACTCCCGTTGTCTTGGCTTTTTCAGGGTTGCTCCCATTGGATCCGGTACGTTCGCCCTTCCTTACCGGATACTCTTTCGGTCTCGTGCCTGTTTCTCCCCCTCGTCGCACTGGTGGACCTGGTTGCGGTGAATGCGACCTCTGGGCCCGTACCGCCGGTTCCTGGCTCTCAATGTCCTCCTTACGTAGGGTCTCCTCCCTTCGGCTCTTCACCTCTCTCCGCTGCTTGGCTCGGAGTTTTTCCAGCGCCACTGATGTTAGGGGCTCTAGCGTCCTAACAAAGCAGTCTAACTCGTACTCGGCCAGGCGGCTTTCATACTCCTCCGTGCTCTCTCCCTCTCTCTGGCTTGCGGGCCAACGGTATGGCACTACCACCTCGGCACCATCGGGTCTGACTGCTTTCTCTTTCCTCTTTTCTCCTATCGTCTCCAGGGCACTTATGTCGGCCCAGTCACTCAGGGCGGTAACTGGCTCAAACGTCCCTCCCACGGCTCCTTCTCCATCGTTGGCTTTCGGCTCATCTTCCACTGGAGTTGTTTGGGCTCTCAGCGGCTCCTCTATTACACTTTCTATTATTGGGAACGACAAGAGTGATGGGCTCTCTAACTCTACGTCCCCCAATTCGAATTCTGGAGACGGTTGGTGCCTCGACTGTGGACGTCCCCGTCTCTCCATCCTGGCTCTTTCACGACCTAGGTCCTCGGGCTGACGATCACCTCTGTCTCGGGCTCGTCGGTTTCCCGTTGGAGTGTACGGCATGGCTCTCCGTCGTCTCTTTCTCTCGGCTCTTCTTTTCTCCCCTCGGCTCCTCGGTTTATCTACAAAAATTTTCTTTATGCACTAAGGGACATTTTTATTTCCATATTTGAAACAGATAGGTATGGTTTCAGGTCGGTAATATGGACTTTGGGGACTCGCCTACTCTGTTCATCGCGCAGGATAAATACGGTCGGTGAACGGACCTCGACGATCTCAAACGGACCCTCGTATTTCGGTGCCAATTTCGTCGCGAATTTTTGTGCTCCACTCGATAACTTGTGGCTCTTTCGCAGTACTAAGTCACCTACTTTAAAAGTCGCGTCTCTCCTACCTTTGTCATAGTGCTTCGTCTGTCTCGCTCGTTCTCTGTCAATATTTCTCGCTACCATGTCTCTCAACGCGTCTAGCCTCTTCACTCGTTCGGCCCACTCTTCTGGCTTTATTTTCACTACTTGTCTCTTGTTCTCAACCTCTCTCCGCAGGCTCTTCACAGGCTTAGGATGTCTACCGAAATTTAGGAACGCAGGGGACGTCTTCGTGGCCGCCTGTGTTGCTGTGTTCACGGCGTGACGGAATTCATGAACATGTAGGTCCCATTTTCTATGATCGGCACCGATGAAGGTGGAGATCATCGTCTTCAAGGTCCTATTACTCCTCTCGACTGGGTTGGCTTGTGGATGGTAGGGTGGTGTCGTGATGTGTTTGACTCCGTATTCCTCAAGTGTTGACTTGAGAAATTTGTTGTCAAACTCCTTACCATTGTCGGTGAGTAAGTACTCCGGTGTCTCCCATCTGAATAGGACCAACTCCTCGAATGCTCTGGCTACCGACTTCCCGTCTGCTGACTTCAATGGCTTGACTTCTATCCACCTCGAGAACAAGTCTTGGAACACAACCAAATACTTGAAATTGCTCTTACTAGGTGGAAACTCCATGGTGTCTGCGGCTACTACGGCCCACGGTCTCTCCACGATTCTTTGGCCCATTAGTCCGACCGGTCCGGCTTGAGATACCTTGTGTATCTGGCATTGGTGGCACTGTGTCACGTACTTGTGCACATCGTTCCAAATACCTGGCCAATAGTACTCTCGTGCTATTCGATCATAGGTTTTCTCGATTCCCAAGTGTCCAGCTGATGCTTGGGCGTGTCCGTCTTCCATTACTCTCGCTCGGTATTCCTCTGGCACTACTAATTTCCAACCATCTTCGTCTCCTGTTATCGGCAATAAAAGTGGGTCACTTCTATGTCGGTAGAGATTCTCATTCTCTACAATCCATCCAGGAAATCTCTGCGGATGTTGGCTCACTAACTCACGGCGTTTGAGGTACCATTGGTCCTCGATGGATTCAAACGCGGCAATCGGCTCTTCTTCGTCTTCTTGTAACCTGGACAATGCATCTGGGACATGATGTTGTGCACCTCGTCTGTGAACTATGTCAAAGTCCCACTGTTGCATTTCCAGGGCCCATCTGGCTAAACGACCTGTCGGATCTTTCAAGTTCCTGAGCCATTTTAGGGCACTGTGATCTGTGATCACATGAAACTTGTACCCTTCAATGTATAGCCTGAACTTTTTGATCGACCACAGTAATGACAGACACTCCTTTTCTGTCACGCTATAGTTTCTCTCGGCCTCGGTCAACACTCGGCTGATGTATACTATTGGGTGTTCTCCGTCTTCGAACTCTTGCGTCAATACGGCCCCAATGGCGTAGTTGCTGGCGTCACATTGTATCGTGAACTTCTTTGTGAAGTCAGGTCGGGCTAAGACTGGCGCAGAGGTCAGCTTCCGTTTAAGCTGTTCGAACGCTTCTTGTTGCTCGTCCTTACACTCCCATGTTCGGCCTTTGTGCAGCAACTTCAACAGTGGTATTTTGATCTCACTGTCATTTGGGATAAAACGGGAATACCAACCGACCATGCCCAAGAAACGTCTGAGTTGTCTCACGTTCTTCGGCTCTGGATAGTTTCTCACCGGCTCTGTTTTATTCGGATCTGGCCTCAGACCCTCACCGTCCAGCAAGTATCCGAGGTAGGTGACCTCAGAACATCCAAACTCGCACTTCTCTGGGTTGACGATCAGTTTTGTCTCGTTCAGTTTTCGCAGGACGGTTTCGAGCCACTTGACATGTTCCTCGAACGTATCCGTGACTACGATGATGTAGTCCAGGTACCCGAAGACATACGGCTCTAACTTTGGTCCCAGCAATGAGTCGATCATTCGCTGGAACGTCATCGGCGCGTTCATGAGTCCGAACGGCATTCGGCGAAACTGCCATAATCCTGACCCAGGTATGGCAAAGGCAGTGTATTTCTTGCTCTCTTCGGCCATTGGGATTTGGTGATATGCCAGTTTGAGGTCAACTTTCGACAGGTATCTGGCTTTTCGGAGCTTGTCCAGGATATAGTCGATAGATGGCAATGGGTAACAATCTTTTATTGTTACCTTATTAACGTCTCGGTAATCATTGCACTGTCTAAAGTCGTTCTCACCTCTTCTCGTAATTACTGGCGCACTTCTCCAACGGCTGGCAGATGGCTCGATGATCCCTAGTTTGTGTAACTTGGCCGCATTACCTTGGGCCCAAGTTAACATTGCTGGTGACATTCGTCTAATGGCGTGTTGTACTGGCGTTTCGTCTGTAACACGTATGTGATGTTCCGTCAGGTCTGTCATTCCGTGTTCCTCCGACTCTGGTAGTACCCATTTGTCCACTAGGGCTTGGATGATGTCCTTTTGTCGATCATCGAGTGCAGAGATACCGGCACACTCGGCAAATATCAGCTGTTCGTCCTCTTCTCTCTCTTTTGGCCCAAACTCATGCCACTCTCCTTGATAAACTCTCCACAGTCCTTCTCTCAGCTTTACTTCCATGTCCCAGGCCTTACAGAAATCGATGCCTAAGATGATGTCTTGTGTTAACGTCTTCATCACTTTGACTCCGAAACGTTTGGCATATCCGTCGACTACTATATTCATGTCCAGGATTCCGGCTGCTTCAGTGATACCTCCGGTTGCGCTTCTCACAACTGTACCACACGGCTGAATTCGGCTTTTGAACGGCTCGGCGACTCTGGTGGTGATTACCGAGATCATCGCACCAGGATCGAAAAGTGCTTCGTAATGTCTGTCACCAATGGACATGTCGAAGAAGTATCTGTTCTCCGTCCAAGATCCGTCGATGTCTTCTTCATCACTTAAGTTCGGGTCAGCTGTGACTCTCACAGCCTCTCCCCTCCCCTGGACTACAGGTACTGGGATCACATCCGTACCTCTCGTCCCACACTCTTCGGCCATTCTTTCTACCTCGCGCTGGTGGAGTGAGTTCTCCTCACTCGACCGTCTTTTCTTCCTTTCTGGCATGAGTTTGAACTTCTTCTTTTCGGTCAAGTCCTCTCTACCTATGACTGGCCCGAAACTTTCCCTAACTCTACTTTCTCTCTCTAATTCAAATTCGCTTTCCGTCTTTACCCAACTACAACTAGGTGCGAATCTATCTACGCGCTCGCTCTCGTTTTCTACTTTACTCGGCTCACGACACTCGGCTCTTGTCTCTACGACCCACGGCTCACCAAACTCGGCTCTCCTCTCCACGTCACACGGCTCATAAAATTCGACCCTATTCTCCACGTCACATGGCTCACAAAACTCGGCTCTCCTCTCCACGTCACACGGCTCACAAAACTCGGCTCTCTTATCAGCAGCATTTCTTACTGCCTGGTTAGGGTGGAGGGGGGTACAGAGCTGTGCTGCGCCCCCCACACACCGTTTCCCAAGGCGGCTCTAACTGCTTCACAATTCGGGCACGTCAGAAAGTTACATCCTGGCCTTTTACATACCAGGCATGCCTCTGCTTGGACTGGCTTCGTGGGACATTGATTAGAGTAATGTCCCTGTTGTCGACACGTGAAGCAGATCCTCTGAGGACAATCTCTGGCTCGATGTCCTGGTGTTTGGCAGTGAAAACATGCCCCCACAAACTCCTTGGGTGTCATTGGCGCTGATGTAACACCTTGCCCCGGCTTAGGTCCGTTTGGACCATTTGGCTTGGAGTAATTTGGTTTCACCCCCGTTGGAAACATACCAGGGTACGCCATTGGGTAAGCAAAGTGCATGGGCATTTGCATGGCTTGGGCTGGTGGAGCACTGGCAACTTGGCCCTGTACCGTTGTTGGTTTCTGGTTGGGCGTTGCTGGGCTCATCGCCTCGACGCTCTTTTCTTCTGGTCTTTCTTTCTCTTTCTTGCTCCTCTTCTTCTTTTTCTTCGGCTTCTCATTCTTTGTAGAGTGATCACTCTCACTCGACTCGGACTCCTTTTCCATGGCTGCAACCTTCTCGCTCTTCGTATGTTTCTGGCCACTCTTCTTCTCTTTTACGGCTGCTAATGGAAAACGCATTCTTTCCTTTGGTGGGGGTGGGGCATATCGCTCGTCTAAATCCTTGGCTCTCTCGTAGTCCCTCAGGATCTTCTCCATCTGGCTCAACGATTCGAAATGGAGTCTTTCTAATTGGCGACGATAAACTGGTGTCAAACCTTTATAGGCCAGGTTGACTTGTTGTCTCTGGCTTAGTGGACGCTTCATGTGGCCCAAAATCAAACGGAAACTGGTCAAGTATGGGGAAATTTTCTCTCCTTTCCCTTGTGTCCTGGCTCTTAGTTCGTCAATGACGTCATCGTCGTCCACTGTCACGAGGTACTCGTTTTTGAACGCCCTCTGGAAGGACTTCCAAGAATTTATTTCCCGACGTAACGACCTGAACCAGCTGCTCGCGGTCTTCTGAAGGATGATTGGTAGGGCTTGTAAGATGTCTCGGTCTGAGAATTCAGAACAGGCCTTGCAGTCTTCTAACCGTTCTAAAAATTCCTCGGCGTTGTCTTCGTCCCCTAAAAATTTTAAGTCCCAGTCCTTGAGTGTTTTAATCACCTTGGACCTCCGACTGGACTTAATTTCTTCGGTTCCCCCCCACTCTTTGCGTCTTGGCTATGATCGCTCTCAGATTCATACTCACTCGTCGAGTCATCTAAGATCGATCTTCGGCTCTCTTTCCGATCTTTCTTTAGCTTTGGCTCCTTATTGTTACTTTTCCGACTTTTCACACTAATTGCGTCGTCGCTCCTACTACTACACGTACACCGACAACTCGTTTGACTCTCTTCGCCCTCACTATATTCGATTTTCTTACCCACCTTGTTTTGGCTACCCTTTCTTACTTCTTTCGCCTTTTCTCTTCTCTTAAACTCACTGGCCAGTTCTCCATTCACTGGCACCCTATTCTGAGTGGCATTCACTTCACTCATGCTACTCTGACTTGATGGGTTTCGGGGGGCTGGGGTGGGTTTTACCCGTTCACCCGCGTTGGGGGTGTGTGGGTTGTCGACAATTTTCCCCGGTCCGTGGGGTGAAATGATCCGCGACTCCTGGTGATGGGTAATCTGGAACCCATTTCTCACGGCTGTCCGGCTCTGGCTCTGTTGCCAATCCCATCCCCCCCCCTCTGTAAAGGCTCTCTAGTCTTTCGGTACAACCCGCTAAACGCTCAATCTCGGGGGTCAGGCTCAACCGCGTAACTGTGTCGCGCAAGTTTTGCACATTCGGCGCCATTGTTGCCGACTGTATGGTGTGGGGGGCGGTCATGATAGTGCTCGTTGTCACCATCATGTGAGCACTGGTGGTGGTGGGGGAAGTCGTGGTCATGCTGGCTGTCGACATGACTGGTGGTGGGGGTGTGAATCGCGGGGTCATAACAACATTGGTCGGACTATGTCTGCTGTACGTTGTTTCGCTTTGGTGTCGCTTTTCCCCCT
This sequence comes from Leptopilina drosophilae, assembly GCA_032873175.1. Classification (NCBI taxonomy): domain Eukaryota; kingdom Metazoa; phylum Arthropoda; class Insecta; order Hymenoptera; family Figitidae; genus Leptopilina; species Leptopilina drosophilae. Next base: position 24,923,281 of record CM065479.1, on the reverse strand, counting down.
CCTCCTGCACTACTTCGGCTCTTTCCCGATCACTGGCCCTACTTCCCCCACTACTCGACTCCTCATCGTCTGTGGACGAAATTTGACCGCCCCTTCTTCGCGTGACATTAGGAAACGGGCTCTCATTGTCCTCTGAGAACGCTTCCAATAGGAACGTTTTATCGGAGTTTCCCAGGTCGTAACGCTCACAAAACGGCACATCGGTTTCGTCCGTCAGGGCTAGTCTCATCTCGGCTCGTAATAATCTCTCTTTTAGGACTTGTGAGGACCCACTGATACACAGTTGGTACCGTAGTAGGCTCGTCACTACTTGTCCTATTTGCATGTCATTTATAACTTCCCATGCTTGGCTAACGTTGGGGGTCTTGATTAAATCGCGCATGCGTCTCTTGTAGTCTTTCATTTCTACAATGGCCTTTGCCATCTTAAACAAATTCAAGGAAAAACTCTAAGTTCAAAATTTTTCGAATTTCAAGGGGGTCGCGCAATTTGTATATACGGCCCTGTACTGTTCTAAATGCAAGGACGTAATCACTCGACGGGGCCCCCCCTTTTAAAATTTTTCTTTTTCTGGCTGACTTGTGGCTCGACTCTCCCACTATTTCTACTTCTCGTTCTCTCTCTCTCTCTCGCTCTCTGTAGCCGCTATTACTACTACTGAGCCGCTTTTCCTGGCTCGCGCGAACTTTCTCTTGGCTGCTGAAATTTTAAATATCCCGGCGCGTCGTTTCTCTCGACCGACCGGCGCACTATTTACAGTCACGTGACTCCTTTTAATTTTTATTTCCGGTCTAACATGTGCTCGACAAGTAAATTAGCAAAAATTTTTATTTGAGATTTTCACGGCTGGCTTTCGGCAATTTATGAGAGAAATTTCAAAATGTGTCACTTTAGTTTTAAAACGGCAGGAAATTTTCACAAGTCAGCAATATTCAAAATTTCAATGGCAAGGGCACTCTAAATTTTTCTATTACACACGCGGTGGCAAGGGCAACACAATTTCCAACTCTCTGGCATCTGTCAATTTAAATTTTGAAATTTCTGTCAGCTGGTAACATAAATTTTATGTCTGGCGTTAGCAACAGAAATTCAAAATTATTGGCTGGCTCTGGCAATAGAATTCTGAATTTTTCGGCTATTAGTTAACAACAATTAAATCTGTCTGGCTCGGCTCTCGAAAATTCAGAATTCTTACAAACTTTATGTAACAACGATCACAATAAATATGTTTAAAGTCGTGTCTCGGCTCGAGCTTGGCCCCACGTTGGGCGCCAAATTTTGTGACGTATGATTTTAAACCATTTAAAATGACTCAAAATTTCTGCTAAACGTCATGCAAAATCCGACGCTTTCAACATGCAAAAAAAAGGAAATTTAAATAAATAAATTTCGCCGTCAGGCGCCAATTAATTTTATAGATAATTAATAAACTAACTCGTCTCGACTCACACTACAAACTCGACACCTCTGAGATTCTCTCTCACTCAGAGGGAATTCTGCTCAAACAGTTGGCCAGCAGAAAATGCCAACGGCGAGACACGACTGGCACAAAATTGGTAAACGACTTACCCACGATGACTCGGCTTTCTCGCAATCGAATTTTGTCCTCCTCGGCTCCTCGTGGCGGCAATGCAATGGCAATTTACAAGGAACTTGGCAAAGGGGGAAAAACAAATTTGATCACTCCTCAATCTCACTATTCGTCCTTAACTTTATTAACAAAAGAAAACAATCCTAAGCTTCACGCTCCACTAATCACTCAAACGTCTTCCTCACAATACAGATTATTCCGAAGAAAAAAGTCGAAAATTTCACTAGCGGCGAAGGACTATGTGCCGGCGCGGCAATACAAAATTTTCATTATGGCGGCGAAAGCATTAGCCACCTGTAGCGTCTCTTGAATTTTCCTCGTGGCTCGTCTTCTTCCTCGTCTCGTTCTTCAAAAGTGGTACTGGCCCCGCCATCTACCACTTTCCCTCGTTAGGCTAGCCGCGCGACCTACTTTTCCTCGAATAGTGGGTCAGCTGGCGGTACTAGCTTTTCCGCAATTACCATGAAAATGTGGGCCTGTCAACTCGGGGCCTTTCCGACGGATGGCGCGACGATGTAGAATTTTCAACATTAATGACTCGCGTGAAAATTCGCATCGTCACAATATATATATATGAAAAGTGATTAATATACATGAAAAGTAACCGCATTTTGGGTGCGTTACAAAATTTGTGACTTTCTGTATTTTCCTGTTATAAAAAATGAAACTTATTCACTTATTATCCAATAAGTATTCTTAACTAAGAAAATTATAATTTGTTCAACTTTTCAAAATGAATATAAATTTTGCCTTTTTTAATTTAATTTAATTCTGTTTGGTAAAAAATTGTTTACTTGTATTGAAACGAATCAATTAACTTATATAGAGACCATATTTCACTGAAATTTATAGATTAAATCAGTACTTTTCGTTTTTGAAATAAACTGTTTTTTATATTTTTCAAAATTATTTTTTCTTATATATAGAAATATCAACTAATTCTTGGTAAAATTTTATTGTTGATGTACCAAAACGAATCGATTGATGTATATTAGGGCGTTTCACCGAAATTTTTTTTTCGATTTTCTAAAACCTTAATCCGAAATTAAACTTTTTCTGACCCAAAAAGTATGTCAGAATTTTTTCAGATTTTTTGAAGGTCATTTAGAGGTCGCTATTTTGATTTTTTTGTAAAATTTGTGCTTTTTGTGGAAAAATTTTTTTTAAAGGTCTACGTATTCAAACTTATAAAAAACTATGCACATTTCTCGATAAGGTTACCAAATTAATTAAAAAAAATGGTTCTGAGTTAAAAAAAATAGATTAAAGATTATTTTTATGACTTTTAATGAAGAAAAAATCGGTCTCCTGCACGTTTAAAGTAGCTTTTTATAAATTCAAAGCCTTTTAAAATATTTAATTCTTTTTTAGAATGTTTAAGTAGACAATAAACTTTATCTTTGAAAAGAAAAAATAATATTGGGTGCAATAATTAAGATTAAAAAATTTTCAAATTATAAATGTAAAAAAAATTTAAATTTACAGTTACTAGGGAAACGTTAAAGAGAATAACTTATTATCAGTGCGCTTCATGCATAACAAAAAAATATTTCAAATGAAATATAATAGGTTAATAAATTACTTTTAAAGCGTTTCGATTGAAGATTAAAGTATTTGATAAGAGTATATTTGTCATAATTATCACAAAACAAGTAAGCATTTGACTTTTATTATTTTAAGGACGGTTTCCAAATTTCGAAACATTATTATAATAAAATTAGTATTTTGTTTAAAAGGTATGGAATGCACAAATATTAATTCTGAAAATTGTACAAAACTTTGGCTTCTTGGTGAATCCATTGACAACATTCCTAAAAGCGAATTACCGACACAGAATACTGTTTTACGAAGATTTCTACACTTGCATCAAGCCGAAAATATAAATGTTAGTGCTACAAAAGTGACAGAAGAGGTTGAAAAAATTTGGGCTGAAAAAAAAATTCCAGTATACAAAAACAAAATATTATAAATAAAGTAAAGAAATTACATTTAGAATGGGTTAAATTAAAAAAAAACATAAACTTGACTTCACAAACTGAGAATAAAAAAAGATAAATTTTTATAGATAAAATAAATTTACTTTTTGATGTTGGATATACTGATACTGTTAAAAGAGTGAATGATTCAGAAGCTTTAAAATTATATTTATCTGGAAAACACGGAATGCGTAGCAACAAAGTTAATTTAACTGATTTAAAATCATCTTCGGAAGGGAACAGTTCATCACGCTATAAGAAAAAAACAAACCAATTGAAGAAAAATCCTAACAATCTTGTAGAGAATGAACAGATAGAGGAAGAGGTTAATCTTTCCGACAGTCAATCAGAAATGGACGATTCTTCAGACGATTTATATGTTCCTAAATCAAGAAAATTGAAATTAGCGAATAGTGTTTCCAATCCAAAAATAAATATTATGTCCACAGAATTTTGTTTAGCTTTAGATAGAGCAGTTATAAGTTGTGGAAGCGGGTCTCTGATTCTTCAATCTACTCTTCATACACTAGGATACGATGTAAAAAATATTGCTTGTTCCAAAAGCACTATTTGGCGAAACCGAAAAATGATTCGTGAAAAAATGCTGTTCAAGATAAGGAATCGTTTCAATTTGATGATTGTTTGACAATTCATTGGGATGGAAAATTATTACCAGATTTGAATTAAAAAAAATTGATCGATTATCCGTTGACATCACTGGTGAAAATACTGCAAAATGTCTTGGTATTCCAAAAATTACAGCATCTACTGGGAAAGCTCAAGCAGAAGCAGTATTTCAGTTATTAACTGAGTGGAAACTGACGGAAAAAGTGACTTCTATGTGCACAGATACAACAGCTAGTAATACTGGGAAACATAAAGGAGTAATCACGTTACTGCAATTGAAACTGAAAAAATTTCTTTTTTATTTAGCTTGTAGACACCATATGCTAGAGTTACTTGCTGGAGCAGCATTTAACGCGCTCTTTGAAACTTCTACTGGACCAGATATTCAGTTATTTCGCAGATTTCAGGATACTTGGGAAACAATAGACCAAACAAAGTTCGAAAGTTGTCTTAAAGATAAGAAAGTTACTGTTTTCCTTACTTCGACTATTCGATCAAATGCTGTCATGTTTATAAAAAATCAGTTGAAAAATTTTCATCCAAGAGACGACTTCAAAGAATTGCTCGAATTAAGTTTGATCTTTTTGGGAACCGATACCACTCCAAACATTACAATCAAAACTCCAGGCGCTTTTCACAGAGCACGATGGATGGCAAAATTAATTTATAATTTAAAAATGTATCTTTTTCGAAAACAATTTGAGCTTACTGAATCTAAAATATCTGGGCTTCAAAAATTTAATTCTTTTATTATCAAAACTTATTTACAGCATTGGTTTACCTGTCGATCGGCTATTTCTGCTCCATTAAATGATTTAAATCTGCTCAAAGAACTAGTCGATTATAAGAAAACTATTCGATCTATTTCTGAGCCAACTCTTAAGACCTTCTCTTCACACTTATGCTATCTTAGGGAATATCTTGTAGGACTTGCCTTTTTTGATCCTCGAATTATATCTGATGAAAAAAAATTAAGCTAATGTTCCAACAAAAGAGATTCCAAAAACGCAAATTCATCATTTTGTGACATCGAACAGCAAAAGGTTTTTCGATGCTTATAAATTATCGACAGACTTTTTGAAAAAGGAACCAAGTTTGTGGGAAAAAGATGAAAACTTTATGAAATCAAGAGAAAAACTGGAAAAAATAAGTGTTGTGAATGATATATCTGAAAGAGGTGTAGCATCAGCAACAATTTTCAATAAGAAGCTTATGAGGAATGAAAAGAATTTTCAAAATTTATTGCAAACGGTTCATAATCACAGAAAAAATATTCCTAATGTAAGCAAAAGGGTTGTTGAAATAGCTTTTAAAAATGCAAAATAAAAAAGGTATTAATTTATATACTTTGATTTTAAATACAATATAATGAAGTCTTTTATATTTTTAGTCAATAAGTAAGTTTTTCGATTGTACTTGATTCACATGTTTACAATATATTTTACTAAAAATGATTAAATTGTTTTAATTTTCTTATTATAAAAAATAATTTTTCCTTGGAATTTTTTTTAATATTAACCAAATCAAATATATTTATATTTAAAATATATTTTAACTTGCAGGAGACCAAATTTTTTTTATTTAAGGTTAGAAAAAATAGTCATCAAACTATTTTTTAATACAAAACCATTTTTTAAACAAATTTGGTAACCTTCTTAAGAAATGTGCATAGTTCTTATAAGTCTGAATACGTAAACCTTTGAAAAAAAATTTTCACACAAAAAGCACAAATTTTACAAAAAAATCAAAATAGCGACCTCTAAATGACCTTCAAAAAATCGGAAAAAATCCTGATATACTTTTTGGGTCAAAAGAAGTTTATTTTCGGTTTAAGGTTTTAGAAAATCGAAAGAAAAAATTTCAGTGAAACGCCCTAATGTATATAAAGTACACACTTCACTAGTACTTATACAATTAATAATTATTCCTATTTTTAACAAAAAATTTAATTTTCTCGCTTTTTCATCAAAACTTATCTTAACACTTTGAATTAATAATTATTCTATAATAAAAAATGAACCGATTAACGCGTTGAAAGTTTAAATTTCACCAATAAATCGAAAACCATTTAAAAATTATATAAATGTCAGGCAGTTCTTTGTTTTTTCAGAAAAAATTTGTTTATAATAATTAGGAAGCTAAATGGTCGTGAAGTGAAAAACTTGGTTATTAAGGGAATTATTTTAGTATATTCACAGTAATATGTATATGAAAAAATAAAACTTCTAAGTAAATTATAATTCCATTTTCAGGCAATCGAATTGCTCCCGGAGAGTAATGTTTATATAGGTAAAGATATTTTAAAGGATATCAAGTACAATAAAGCTTCAACTCAAACTGTATTAGCGCGAATGTTAATGTGTAACATTTTTAAGGAAGAAGCGCTTTTAAAATACAACTTGCCTTCTGCGAGGAACAAAAATTGTCTCCCAAGCTTTGCTATTAACGCCATTTATGGTAAAATGAAATGACTTCTTTTATTATAAATAAGTATTATTGAAAGTTTAACAATATAAATAAGATGAAAAAACTTGTTTGACTTCAGATTTCTCTCGAAAAATAGCAAAAAGTCGAAAAGGGTGGACAGTTTGCGAGTCTCGTGCGGTGGCGGAGAGCCTTCGATGCAAATTAAAGGTAATTAAAAAAAATAAAAAATCTGATTCAACACTCTTGTCTCAAAAATAACAAAAATTGCTTGGAAACATTTCACGACCTAGGAAACTATCATGAACACGATTTTAAGTAATATGCAGAATAAAAGAAAACAGCAACACAGTCGGGAATCACTTGGTGTCTCTGTTAGCGTATTGCGAACACAAGATTTTGTATTTTTTTGTCGAGGGAATAATTTGAGGCATAAATTAGTTCTTCAATTTTGCCGAAAAAGTGTTCGTGAATTAAGAGGATGTAAAAAAGTACATGTTCCGCACAAAATTACCGGTAAACAAAACTTCTCGAAAAATCCGCGGAAATTCCTCGGAATCTCCGCAGATTTTACCGGTAATCCTTTCACGTGGGTATTGTGTTTTGAATTAGGCGTTTTTAATTTATTCTTTATTTTATACATTCTTATGTCGCACAATTGCGAAAAAACTGGAAATTCCTAGCCCTAAGTACAGCTTATGAACAAAACAACAACAATTAATTGTTTAAACAATGTTTAATTAACTTTTTTTTATCATTAGCAGATATTTTACTTATGATTATGCTTTACCAAACAGCCCTTTTAAGGGCTACAGGATCTACAAAAAAATAAGTATTTCTAGCCCTAATTTTGTAGCCCTAAGTTTAGTTAATGAAAAAATAACAACAATAAATTGTTTAATTAATTTATTTTTATCATTGGCAGATGTTTTACTTATGAAGAATTACACTATTGAGAAAAAATTAGAAATTTCTAGCCCTAAGTTCAGTGAATAATAAAAATAACACCAATTAATTGTTTAAACAATGTTTAATTAAATTATTTTTTATCATTAGTAGATGTTTTACTTATGAAAAATTGCACAATTGAGAAGAAACTAAAAATTTCTAGCTTTAAGTATAGCTTATAAACAAAATAATAACAATTAATTGTTTAAACAATTTAATAAATTGTTATACTTTTTTCTACATCAGAAACACTCGAACTTTATTTTAATAGGTTTTTGATAAATTTTTTAATTAATTAAGCTTAAAAAATATTTTATAAAATTTAAAATTTTTTTTTATACTTATTGTTATTAAAAAATTGTTTAAAAAAATTGGAAAATCGAGCTCGAGAGATGGATAGGGATTTTATCTACAAAGATTTAGGAAAAAACAAATCCATTTTAGTCAAAAATTGTTACCTGCAGAGTGATTTGGAACGAAAAAGTACATTTTGCGCCACTGTGAGACGGGCTCACTACCTTTAGGGCGAGGCCGCCCACCGCCTGTCCGACTACAGGTATACGGCTATTCAACTATTCCGTAGAATCAGAGTACAGTCACTCCACGAAAACAGCTCGTCTGGTGAGCCGAACTTCCCCAAAACGAGGATAGGGTCCTGCTTCGCCCCTTCGATCACCCCATGGATTGCTAACCTCAACTGGTCGAGGTGTTATGTTGTCATTACAACCCTGGGATAGCCTAGTGCAATGATTGCCCCAGAAAGTGACGATCAATAACATGAAACAATAGACACAGTTCAAGTGCAACAACCATAGTCAAACATTATATTTTTGGGAAATTATTAAAACCATATATATTTTTTTTACTTATAAAATTTGCTTGAAACTTGTTGCTCGAGGGTTTTTGGGGTTGCTGATTAAACAGACTGACAAGATTTACTTTCCAAGAATCAGACAATACTTTCCCGAAGGATTTCGATGTGCTGAATCCTAATCCGACCTCAAAAGGGACCCATCACGTCAGGTTTTCGAGATATTTTAACCTAAAAGTGCAAATAACCTGTTTTTAGTTATATTTGATGTCATGTAACATCAAGAGTTAATTTTTTTCTCTAAAAGGTTAATCTTGCTACTAAAAGTGCTACTCTTCTCCTTTAATATCCGTTTTGAAAATTTAAAAAATCTTCACTTTTATCTGAGTAGTCGTTCATTGAATTTTCTGAATTTGGCGAATTCTTCGAAAACCAAGTAGAAATAGATAAAACTTCGATAATAATGCATAATTTAATTACAAACATTTAAATTTTAAATAGTTTTGATGATTTTCAATATAACTGAATACGAATTCGATATCAGATTGACAGGCACAAAAATGGCATATTTTAGGGATTTACAATCAATTGTAAATAAATCGTCTGCCATATTGTATACCCCATATTGAATTTTGTGAATCTGATATTGAATTCGTATTGAGTTATATCAAAAATCCTCAGAACTATTGGAAAATTAGATATTTGTAGTTAAATTCTGCTTTATTAGCAAAGTTTCTTTGATTCTACTCAGTTTTCGAAGAATTCGACAAATTCAGAAAATTCAATGAACGATTACTCAGATAAAAGTGAAGATTTTTTAAATTTTCAAAACGGATATTAAAGGAGAAGAGTAGCACTTTTAGTAGCAAGATTAACCTTTTAGAGAAAAAAATTAACTCTTGATGTTACATGACATCAAATATAACTAAAAACAGGTTTTTTGCACTTTGAGGTTAAAGTATCTCGAAAACCTGACGTGATGGGTCCCTTTTGAGGTCGGATTTGGATTCAGCACATCGAAATCCTTCGGAAAAGTATTGTCTGATTCTTGGAAAGTAAATTGAATTAAATTTTGTTGGCCTGTGTTATAAATTTGAAATCCAATTTTAAAAATTCAAAATGGCGGATCCAATATCGCCAACAAATTTTTAAAAACTCATTAGATTAGCTTGAAATTTGATATTCGAGGGTTTTTGTGGTCGCTGGTAACGAATATGGAGTCCAATTTTCCAAATTCAAATTGACGGATCCAATATGTCAGACAATTTTTTTATGAACTCATTAAATTTGCTTGAAACTTGTTATTTGGGGTCGCGGGTCATGAGTCTGGAGTCCAATTTTTAAAATTAAACGTGACGGATCCAACATGGCGGCCAATTTTTCTAAAAAATCATTAGATTCGCTTAAAACTTTTTACCCCAGATTTGTACGCTTTCTGTTGTGCATAGTTTTTCCCATTTTAACTCTGGTAAATTAATATATGGTCAACATCGCGGATAATGAAACTTTTGTAACGTAACAATCTGTTTAAAATGTTCACAACTTTTAAAAAATAAATTCTAAAAATTGTATATTCATAATAATTATGAGTCACATTTTCTCAACTGCACATGTCAAAAAATTAATTTTCTCGAAACATTGTTTCGCATGTTACTATTACTAGTAAAAAATTTTATATGAAACATCATTAAAATTGATAAAATATTTTTTAAGTTACGGAATTTCAAAGTTTTCTCTTATTTTAAAAAATCTTTTTTTTGATTTAATATATTGGTAAGTAAAATTAATCGAATTAAAACTGTGAATAATGATTTTTGAGAGGTTTTACAAGAGCTACAAGCTAGAGATAAAAGAAATTGGTTTTTTAATTTGACCTTGAAATAAGTAATGATTAAAATAAAACATATATATTTCCATTTTTTAACCTTTAAATTAAAAAATTGTAATAAGAATTAAAAAGAAAAAATGATATCAAAATTAAGAAAACATAAATAAAATATATAAAATTTAAAAATTAAAAAAGTGTTTCCAGTTCACGTTTACCTACACGTGGTAAAGGTTGGACACATTAAAAGTATTTTAAGAATTCTAATTTAACCCCTGAGTATCAAATTCCAAGCTAATCCAATGAGTTTTTGAAAATTTGTCGGCCACATTGGATCCGCTATTTTGAACTTTTAAAATTGGATTTCAGATTCATAATAATCAGTGACCCCAAAAACCCCCGAGCAACAAGTTTCACGCAAATTTAATGAGTTTTTTAAAAAAATGTCTGCCATATTATATTCGCCATTTTGAATTTTGAAAATTGGACTTCAAATTCATAATTAGCGACCCCTATAACCCAAGAGTAACAAATTTCAAGCCGATCTAAAAACTTTTAACAATTTTGTACTTTCGAATCAAATTTTGAAAAAATTTTGAACTTCAAACTCAATTTTTAAGCCGCCATTTTAATTTTTAATTTTCTCTATAGTCCTATCATCTAGGTTATATATCTATGTCACGTTATTTGTAACATTTGCAATTATTTTTTCGCTATTTCATAGTAGAAAAAATTGATAATTAAACAAAAATTGGAAAAAAATCGGACTTTTTAATAAAAAACATTAATAACATTTTGTTTATAAAGTTTTTAAGTTATTCTCAAAGCCATTCGATAGAGCGTATATGAAAACAGAAGAAATGATGATTCGCGAATTTTTCTATTGATTTTTAAGTACCGAAACAAGTCCTCAAACTTCATGCCAAAATTTTGTCCATTTGGGCCTTAAAGGATTAACTGTTTATAATGATATCTCGTGAACCGACTAAGATTTATAAACTCTTTTGGTCTCAGTTTGAAGATGAAACTTGAATGATTACACCTATATAAGTTTCAAATTTTTAAAAATATTTTTAAAAAATATGCAGAATTTGACAAAATTTTTCTAAAAAATCTGTCCGCCCTCCGGAATCAGGGGGTCATGAAACGTAAAGATTTAGCAAAATTAGACTATGCTCAAAATCGCACAAATCCAACACTTTTTCATTTTTGATGAGAATGTAAAAATTTATTTTTTCAATCGTTTTGTCAAATTTTTTGATTGTGGCAATCATTGTATAAATTATTAAAATTTTCAGTTACCTATCATTAATCGTACAATTTAATAATCTTTTAAATGGCATATTTGTCAATTTTCTGACATGTGTATTTATAAACAAATCGTGATTTAAAGATTGATATGTTTTGGGCCGTGCGTGTGCAGCTGTAGGGGAGACCGAGAAGGAAAGTAAGAAAAATCAGGTTTTTTATTTTAGCGTCTAATTATTTAACGAATAATTTTTGTTAATACGTTAATTGAATCTTTGACCTCTGCATTTTTTACTTTCCTCCTATCCCCCGAGAAAGACAGTAACAGCACCTTAGAGAAGAAGTAACATTATAGAATATGGTTAATATTATATAATTTTAAACTATTATTAATTTAAAATATTTTTATTATCAACTTAGAAAAATACAATGATACTTAAAGTACAAACTATACATATTTTATACTTTATTTAATACATATTTAACACATTTTGGTACATTAATGTTTTATCGATATTATCTTCTTATCTATAACACAGATGTAGCTTTTAATTTTAAAACTTAGCGTATATGTAATTTTAAATTATTCAAATGTGAAACAAAAAAACTATTTTTATATTTTAAGTTAAATTATTAATTAATAATAACATAATAGCTTTCGCCACTTAAGAAAAATTGCCAAATTTTTATATGTTTCATATTTTTGTCATATAAAAAATTAATAATAAAACATTAATTTTTAAAACATGAAAATAAATTTATCTACACAGAGAAAAAAATGCTATTGAATCTATAGCACGCATATTCACATACGTTCAAATGTAAGTCATTAACTTAATGCGAAATGAAGTTTATTTTATAGCATCGCTATTGAATCAAAGAAGTAATTTTCTGCTTGAAGATCAGTGCTATAAAATAGACTACATATCACATCAAGTTACTGACATTTGCTTTTGAGCAAATGTGAATATGCGTGCTATAAATTCAATAGCATTTTTTTCTCAGTGTAAAGTTTAAATCAAAAATTAAGAATTATGGCAAACATAGAATATAACAAAATAAGAAAACAGAATTAAAACTTGCCTAGTTCAATGAACCATTTTTAGGTTATGTTAATATGTCAAAACGAAAGTCGATTAACTTATAATTCATTACATTTCAAGAAGAAAAGTTAATCTTTAACTTTAAATATGATTTACTTGACTCATTTCATAAAGTATGCACAATATATTGAAACGAGGAGGAAAGTAACAATGTGTTACTTTCCTCCTCACTCTTCTTCTCAAAAAAAGTTAAAATTACCCAAAAGTATTACACGTAATTTAAAAATACACTGTTGCAACTTAAAGATAGATAATATAAGGTTTTCAAAATTGAAAAGGAAACTTATTTTTGACAGCGGACTCTTGTACACTATGGAGTAGTTTTTGGGGGTACTACTGACTCAAAAAAATTAAGACTGTATTTTCGCTAATTAGTTTAAAAGATATTAGCGTTGTTACTTTTCTCCTCTGTTAGTTTTCTCCTCGATATTTCCAGACAGTAATGCATTTTACAGGCAAATATCAGAAACTTTTTTATTGATAGTTTTTGAGGTCAAGATGCCCTACAATGTTGATGTATACATATTTGCATCAGTGTTTATCAAATCTTGTTTTAGAAATTACTGTAGCTTAAAAAATTTTATTTTTGAAAACGCTATCTTAAACACGGTAAAATGTTGTTTTAAAACAAAATATACACGGAGAGAGATTCTGTATTAATATTTGTTAAAATTGGTAATAGAATTTAATATATTCTTTTTCATTTTAGGGAAATCATGTGATATAATAAAAATTAATATTGTGCATATTAGTAGGCAGCTCCTAATATATTTTAGAAAAATTAGTAAAAGAATTATAATCTTTAAAACTGACTATATTAAAATTATCGTCCGGGAAAGTATCAAAAGAATATCTTTAATATACACGGAGAGAAAAATCTAGCGTTTGTAGTATGATTAATCATGCTTTCAACGCATGGGATTGTCTCATAGTAGAGTAGTATAATTTTCACAGAATATTGGGATGAAATCATACCTCTTTTGCATGGCAGTGATCACAGAAAAAACCTAAGACTAACATGCCCTTTTTCCATGCTTGCAATGGTTTAAACGCGTGGCGCCTTAGGTATATAGCATGGAAACTTTCTTAGTACATTTGCAAGACCATCACGGTATTCTGCCAAGATATACCTGGAATGGGCCTCTTAGGCCACGCCTACCGACTGCATAAAATTAGTTATAACATGATTTAACATACTGTATAAAACTTATTTTTAAGATAATGTAAAAATAGTTTGTTTAATCTAAAGTTATGAATATATAAATAATTAAAAATTTATTTGAATCAAATATTTATATAGACTCAATTAAGCTGAATTACAAAAAAATATGAAAATTGAATTTACAAATTAAATAAGAATAAATTTTACAGAAAAGAAATTAATTCAATTTAAAAAATATACATTTTTTAAGGAATATATTAAATATTTTACTTTTAAATTAATGGAAATTGTGTATAACTAAATTATATAAAATATAGAATATTTTATTAATTATACTTTATTCAATCTCAAGTGATATAAATTTTTGTCTTTTTATTATTTGGTAAATTTTATTTAAAAAATTACCAGCCAACTTTTTGTTAAATACCACAAATAACCAAAAATAATATAATATATAATATATATATATATATATATATATATATATATATATATATATATATATATATATATATATATATATATATATATATATATATAAACAATAGAGATATTTTGCGCAAAACAGTCAAGTAATTATACTTACCAAATAAAAATAAAATTCAACTAATTGGAAAAACAAAAAAACTGAAAAAATACAAATTGAACTTCACAGCACTTTCACAATGTTGAAAATTTTAAACGCTATTAGAAAAATTATTTCTAAAATATTTATCCCTTCCTATGCGGTACGTACCGGATAGGCGTGGCCTAAAAGTCCCATTGCAGGAACATCTTGGCAGAATACCGTGATGGTCTTGCAAATGTACTAAGAAAGTTTCCATGCTATATACCTAAGGCGCCATGCGTTTAAATCATTGCAAGCATGGAAAAAAGGGCATGTTAGTCTTAGGTTTTTTCTGTGATCACTGCAATGCAAAAGAGGTATGAAATTATGCTATATTGCTAAGAAAAACTCTTAGAAGAAAGTATGTTACCGCATGGAGCGGTAACATACTACAAACGCTAGATTTTTCTCTCCGTGTAGCCAATAATAAAAATTATGAGTGATTTGAAAAGAATAGAAAATAAAAAGACGTAAGAAGGAGAAGGATAGAATTAACGTTTCGAGAGTATTTCACACACATATACACACAAATGACATAACATAACATGGCTCAAGGCTCAAGACTTAATGCAAAGTGTCGAAGTTTGTTGATGGCTATAGGCTTTAGCAGGCTTGATCTTGGCTCAATGCTTGATCTTGGCTCAAGGTTTGATCATGGCTCAAAGCTTGATAATGGCTCAACGATTAATCATAGCTCGAAACTCTAATATGGATCAAGGCTTGATTATGGCTCGAAGCTCTGATATAAATCAAGGCTTGATTATGGCTCGAAACTCTAATATGGATCAAGGCTTGATCATGGATAACGGCTTAATTATGGGTCGAAGCTTGATTATTGCTCGACGATTAATCATGGCTTGAAACTCGATTATGGATCAAGGCTTGATCATGGATTAAGGCTTGATTATGGCTCAAAGATTAATTTTGGCTCGAATCTCGAATATGGATCAAGGCTTGATTATGGCTCAACAGTTAATCATGGCTTGAAACTTGATTACGGATCAATGGCTCGAAAATCGATTATGGTTGAAGGAATGATTCTGGCTTAACGATTAATCTTGGATCAATGTTGATTATGGAATAAGCATTTGTCATGGTTTTAGGTTGCATTAACTGTTCAAGACTCGATTATTGTTCAAAGCTAATCTGTCTGGTAACAGGTCAGCTGTACTGTCGAAACGTTGAAAAAATGTTGTCCTTTTATTGTTCTTTAAATTCTAACTCGGAATGATCGATTTTGTCATCATCATACTTACATACCTGTTTGTTGTTTAATGTTTACAAATTGTGTATTCTTTACTATTGTTATATTGAAGAACATTTGAAGATCATTTGGTTAATCAATGAATTTTTTTTAATTTTTAAGTAATATGTCTTCTGCATTGCTAAAAGTTTGCTTATATTTCTAGGATGAAGAATGTTGTTTATTCCGGAATGTGAAAGTTAATGAAAAAGGAGAATATATTTAAGTGAGAATTAATGTTTTTATTTATATACTGTAAATTATACATATGAGGAAAGTATAAACGCTATTGTATTAATAATTAGTCGAATTAATTTTTATTATAATACAATGATAGATTAATAAATTACAATTAAATATATTTTATAATATAATTAAATTGTTTAAAATTAATGATTTTTAATCGTTGTTTAAATATATTTTTTCATAACGATTTTTTGTCTTTACTCTCCTTTTCTGAATCCGCTTGGCGTAATCTACCGCAGAAGTTGTTGATTGATTTTGTATATTGGCCATAAGTAAATTGTATTTTTGTGTCTTTATTTTCTTCAATAAATTCTAGAAAAATAAAATTATTGATTAAAGGATTAACTTAAACTTATTATTGCAGTAAATTTTTTTTTAAACAAACTTTGTTGGACCGAAAATTTGGTATTTTGTGCTGGAAAAATTAATACTTTTCGGGAAATTTTTTAATGTTTATTTTCAATTGCCGAGTTTATGTCAACACGAATTTGCGGTATTAATTAATTAAATTAATATTATTACTTATTAAATTGACTAAATATATACATTGTCCATAATCAAGACTTGATCCATATCAGAGCTTCGAGCCATAATCAAGCCTTGATCCATAATCGAGTTTCAAGCCATGATTAACTGTTGAGCCATAATCAAGCCTTGATCCATATTCGAGATTCGAGCCATAATAAAGCCTTGATCCATAATCGAGTTTCGAGCCATGATTAATCGTTGAGCCATAATCAAGCCTTGATCCATATTCGAGATTCGAACCAAGAGTAATCTTTGAGCCGTAATTAAGCCTTAATCCATGATCAAGCCTTGATCCATATTAGAGTTTCGAGCCATGATTAATCGTTGAGCCATAATCAAGCCTTGATCCATAATCGAGTTTCAAGCCATGATTAACTGTTGAGCCATAATCAAGCCTTGATCCATATTCGAGATTCGAGCCAAGATTAATCCTGGAGCCATAATCAAGCCTTAATCCATGATCAAGCCTTGATCCATATTCGAGATTCGAGCCAAGATTAATCGTCGAACAATAATCAAGCTTCGACCCATAATTAAGCCGTGATCCATGATCAAACCTTGATCCATATTAGAGTTTCGAGCCAAGATTAATCGTCGAGCAATAATCAAGCTTCGACCCATAATTAAGCCATGATCCATGATCAAGCCTTGATCCATATTAGAGTTTCGAGCCATGATTAATCGTTGAGCCATAATCAAGCCTTCATCCATATCAGAGCTTCGAGCCATAATCAAGCCTTTATCCATGATCAAGCCTTGATCCATAATCGAGTTTCAAGCCATGATTAATCGTTGAGCCATAATCAAGCCTTAATCAATGATCAAGCCTTGATCCATAATCGAGTTTCAAGCCATGAATATTTTGTGCGGGGTCCTTTCCTGCATTAGTCTTTCTAATCTTGAATTATGTTTTGTAATAATATTATGAATTACCTCACAATTTTTATAAATAACTGTATTAATTACCATAAATTTCTATAAATTACTGCATAAATTTCCTGAATAGTCCAGTCGCCCTGTAAAAAGAATGGTCATTTTTTGCCAAAATTGATACCTGAAGTCTGATTGTGGATTCATATAGTGTGGGGTGGAAGTATGAAGATGTATATGTTTCCCACTCGAGATTCTTTAAGCTGTGCGTTATTAACAAGTTTGAATGTGCCGAAAAAAAGTTTTTTGATGACTGTTCTTTCCCATCAAATTATAGGGGGAAAAATTGTTAATAAAAGTTATAGAGCTCCAAAAAACCTTTAAAATGATAGGTCATATGTTAAAATTGGTTCATTTGTTTACTTGAAAATGAATTTAAACCACTAAAAATGGTACTTTCTTATTTGTTTAATAATTTGAACAAAAGTTAACAAATTTTTTCGATATTCTCCAAAAATGTAGGGGAATACTGCCGTACTAAGAAAAAACTTACATAACTAACAATTTTGTGAAATTTTAGTTTTTGGTATCAATTAACTCGGAAAGAAAAACTGCATTTAACTGTGTTAATAAAAATTAAATATAATAATTAATGACTGCAAAAAACGATAATTAAAAATCGAGGAATATGAAGAAAATTAAGAAATACTTGATAAAAAGTTATACGAAGTACTTTGCGTGCTCTGAAAACTGTAGGAATCATCAAACTCGAATATCAAATCCGTAGGAAAAACATACACAAAGTGACATATGTTCTTTTTCAATCCAACACATGGTCGAGCACGACGGTTGCGTACGAAATGAAAACCACGCATCTGCATTACCCGAAACACGTGTAAGTTCTTCTATCGTAAAGTTGGCCGAGGCACCACGTAACTGCACTTCGGTTACATTCGCCATTATTTGTCGGGTATGTTCGGAGAGGTAAAATGGTATTTACTAATACGATTTAAAATGCATTGAATGATTAATTTAAATTTATACAGTAGTTTTTATTGCATATATAACTAGGCAATAAATGAAAACCACTTAAATATAATACATTATTTTCAGTTTAAAAAACATTTTCTAAATAATAATATTTCCCTATGCAAATGAATATTACTGTAGGCCTATAATGTTAGCTACATTTTATTAATTTTATTTCCATCACCATGTACTGCTCCATACCAAGCGACATAGAAAATGTGTAAGTTTTTAATTCTGATCGTCGTGCCTAGCTCGAGTGCCCGTGCGAGAGAAACAACGCAAGTGACTATGTGTAAGTTTTTCCTTTATATTTTCAAAAAGTAGACATCGAAAGTCACATTTTGCATAGAATTTGTTTAAATAATTAATTTTTTTTGCAAAATTAGAATCAGCGCATACACTTTCATTAGAGAAGTGTTAATTAATTATTAAATTTTTATTTCTAAAACGGAGTTCTTGAAGAGTACAGTTTTTCTCTATTTTCTCAGTTTGACAGGGATTGCACTTATGTAAGTTTTTCCTTAGTACGGCAGAATAGGTTCGGTTGTAGGCATAGTTTCGTTTTTGACCCATAATTTGTTTCCTTGTAGATATTAAGCAAACATATGTATATGTATTTAAAGGTAGGGACCTTAGCTAACTACTCGTGAAGAAAATAGATTGATTCCGTTGACTAGAAAAATTTTATTAAAAATTCAATAAATTGGTCATTTTTCTAACAAAAAAAATTTTGGTTCGGTTGTGGGCACTCTTGAAAAATCTATTGAAAGTGCAAAAAGATTAATTAAGTAACCATTCATTAACTACATAAGGATGATTTCTTCTAATTTTGACAATAAATGCTCCCCAAGTAAGGTTATACAAGATTGCTCACACTGAACCTGATCTGCCTAGTTACTACGATTACTATAACTGCGAACGACATACGGACATCAAAGTCTCATTATATTAATATAATAATTATTATATATTAATTAATATTAATCATATAAAATTCATAAAACACTATTAAATATTGTAAGGAATTACTTATGATTATATCGACAACGATATTTCACGATTTATCAAAAATATAGAGTGGTGTCCACAACCGAATCAATTTAGATGCCCACAACCAAACTTGACGATCATTTTAAAACATCATGAAAAAAATTTTACTTGTGGACATTTTTGTGATGCTTGGTATTGGATTATAAAATATAATTGCACATAATAATACACATTTGCTGTTTAAATACGCTTTGAACTTATCATTTTAATTAATTCACTTTGATTTGTTGAACATTTAACAATGTTTAAAATACTTTTTTGTTATATTCAACGTGTCGAAAAATTAATTTATGTATAGTAAAAAGCGGAGTTGTCTAATCATATTTGTATTGACATAGAAAACTACGTTAGGTCATAACATATACGTGATATTTGCCAGATTAGACAAATTTCATTTCTATTAAAAGTTCTGCGTGGGTGTCCACAACCGAACCATGCCCACAACCGAACCTCTTCCCCTACCTCTCAAGACCCTCAAGATGTGTGCCAAATCTGAATACGATTCGATAAATAGTTTATGAGAAATTCCATTTGTTAACTAAAAACATGATTTTTTAAAATGGAATTTCTACATTTTTGGCCAGATGAAAATTAAATTTTTTTGTTGGGTTCTCTTCATGGAATGTCAATCTATCAATCACAATTTGTAACGAATTGAATTTTTACAAGAAAACTGGTTTTAGGGGAAGAGAAATTTTTGGCTCATAAACAAATGAACATTACATCAACAATTTTTACTTTAACAATTTGGCATAAACGCCATTTGATTACTTATTCTTTCCTGAAAATTTTGCAAAAAAAAATGTTGATCTAGGTCAAAAGGGGGGGGGATAATTTTTTTTTTAAATTCCTGAGCCTTTAAGTATTAATATTTTTTATTTTTTTATAATATTTCTTTAGTTGATTAGTCATACTAATTATAAAAAAATCAATCTAAACATCTATACACTTCTTGTTCGTAAAAGAAATGGTAAAAAGTATGCAACGTTTGAATGCAACGTAGAGCAGCGTATCTGTTCTATGCTGCATAGTGGGGGACATCATCAGTCGTTCGCGCTAAAGTTGAATTCAAACTTTCAAATTCGTAAAAGATGTCATAACATTCAAACAAATTGATGAATTTTGATCATTTTTTTTAAACTTGGCTAAAATTTTCTCAGGAATTCGAATTTTTATTTGTTTTTTGGAAAATTTATAAATAATGTCAAAAAATTAATAAATAAAAAAAATTTTTTTTTAATTCATTTTTTTCAAATTTTTAGTTTTTAACTGCTCGAATAATAAAAGCAATACAAATTTATTAAGGTTTTTGGAAAAATGCTATTCGCAGAACTTTTTTCTTATTCAAAATTGAAGTATTTTCGAAATATAAGTCAAATTATTAGTATAATATTGTTCTGCGAATAGCATTTTTCCGAAAACCTTAATTCTTTTAATGTAAAAATAATAAATTTGTATCGAAAATACTTTAACTCTTGCTGGTTCTCTCAATCTTAATCTAGAGGACTGGCGTTATACATTTTTATTTGTTTTTTCGTGCAGATTTTAACAAACATACAGAAAAAATTATTGGAATTCATCTTCATATTTTTTTGCAAAAAACTAAAAAAAAATTTCATTTTAAAAAAATGTGTACCCCCCCTTTGGTTTTCACAATTCTCGGCCTATTGGGCGGCAGTTTTGCTTATTTTATGTGTTTTCGTGTGTAGATTTTAGGAAAAATATAGCGAACATAATTGTATTTGATCATCATATTTTTTTCAGTGAAAAACTCAAAGTTTTTAAAAATTTCGTCAAAAATGCGTGTTTTTTACCCTAGCGCCCACAGTTTTTTACCTAGAGAACTGAAAATTGGAACACTTTTGTATTTTCACGTGTAGATTACAGGGAAAATATAGTGAAAATGATTAGAATTGATCATCCTTATGTTTTGAGCTAAAACCTAAAATTTTTTTTTCAATTTTTTATAATAATGATCCCAGGCAGAAAAGTCGGTGGTGTGCCGATGCCTACGACCGGTTCGACACCGGCCCGGTGGTAAAGTCGGACAATAACCGGTGCCGGCACTGTAGTACCGGGCCGGTTAATAAAAGACAACCGGCCCGGCACCGGCCCGGTTCCGGCATTCGATACCGTTTTTACACCTTCGACGGAGTTTTGCCGGCATCAAAATTAGTACCGGCCCGGCACCGGCCCGGTTCCGGCATTCGATACCGTTTTTACACCTTCGACGGAGTTTTGCCGGCATCAAAATTAGTACCGGCCCGGCACCGGCCCGGTACCACTACTTGATAATGTTTTTACACCGGCGACGGAATTTTGCCGGCATCAAAATTAGTACCGGCCCGGCACCGGCCCGGTTCCGGCATTCGATACCGTTTTTATACCGGCGACGGAGTTTTGCCGGCATCAATCAAAATTAGTACCGGCCCGGCACCGGCCCGGTTCCGGCATTCGATACCGTTTTTTCCACCGAAAAACGTAGTTTTGCCGGCATCAAAATTAGTACCGGCCCGGCACCGGCCCGGTTCCGGCATTCGATACCGTTTTTTTCCACCGAAAACGTAGTTTTTGCCGGCATCAAAATTAGTACCGGCCCGGTTCCGGCATTCGATACCGTTTTTACACCTTCGACGGAGTTTTGCCGGCATCAAAATTTAGTACCGCCCGGCACCGGCCCGGTTCCCGCATTCGATACCGTTTGTACACCTTCGACGGAGTTTTGCCGGCATCAAAATTAGTACCGGCCCGGCACCGGCCCGGTTCCGGCATTCGATACCGTTTTTACACCTTCGACGGAGTTTTGCCGGCATCAAAATTAGTACCGGCCCGGCACCGGCCCGGTACAACGAGTTGATAAAGTTTTTACACAGTCGACGGAAGTTTGCAGGCATCAACATTAGTACCGGCCCGGCACCGGCCCGGTTCCGGCATTCGATACCGTTTTTATACCGGCGACGGAGTTTTGCCGGCATCAAAATTAGTACCGGCCCGGCACCGGCCCGGTTCCGGCATTCGATACCGTTTTTCCACCGAAAACGTAGTTTTGCCGGCATCAAAATTAGTACCGGCCCGGCACCGGCCCGGTTCCGGCATTCGATACCGTTTTTCCACCGAAAACGTAGTTTTGCCGGCATCAAAATTAGTACCGGCCCGGTTCCGGCATTCGATACCGTTTTTACACCTTCGACGGAGTTTTGCCGGCATCAAAATTAGTACCGGCCCGGCACCGGCCCGGTTCCGGCATTCGATACCGTTTTTATACCGGCGACGGAGTTTTGCCGGCATCAAAATTAGTACCGGCCCGGCACCGGCCCGGTTCCGGCATTCGATACCGTTTTTCCACCGAAAACGTTAGTTTTGCCGGCATCAAAATTAGTAACCGGCCCGGCACCGGCCCGTTTCCGTCTTTCGAAACTGTTTTTATACCGGCGACGGAGTTTTGCCGGCATCAAAATTAGTACCGGCCCGGCACCGGCCCGGTTCCGGCATTCGATACCGTTTTTCCACCGAAAACGTAGTTTTGCCGGCATCAAAATTAGTACCGGCCCGGCACCGGCCCGGTTCCGGCATTCGATACTGTTTTTACACCGGCGCGACGGAGTTTTGCCGGCATCAAAATTTAGTACCGGCCGCACCGGCACCGGCCCGGCTCCTCCCTTCGATACCGTTTTTCCACCGAAAACGTAGTTTTGCCGGCATCAAAATTAGTACCGGCCCGGCACCGGCCCGGTTCCGGCATTCGATACCGTTTTTACACCGGCGACGGAGTTTTGCCGGCATCAAAATTAGTACCGGCCCGGCACCGGCCCGGTTCCGGCATTCGATACCGTTTTTATACCGGCGACGGAGTTTTGCCGGCATCAAAATTAGTACCGGCCCGGTACCACTACTTGATAACGTTTTTACACCGGCGACGGCATTTTGTCGGCATCAAAATTAGTACCGGCCCGGCACCGGCCCGGTTCCGGCATTCGATACCGTTTTTACACTGGCGACGAAGTTTTGCCGGCATCAAAATTAGTACCGATCCCGGCACCGGCCCGGTTCCGGCATTCGATACCGTTTTTCCACCGAAAACGTAGTTTTGCCGGCATCAAAATTAGTACCGGCCCGGTTCCGGCATTCGATACCGTTTTTACACCGAAAACGTAGTTTTGCCGGCATCAAAATTAGTACCGGTCCGGTACCACTACTTGATACCGTTTTACACCGGCGACAGAGTTTTGCCGGCATAATATTTTTGTGTCTTAAAAAGTCTAAATTTTTTATTTTTTGAAATTTTTTTTACACTATTCGGAAGAATAGGAAAATCAAATCTCTCGAAATCAAATGTTTTTTAAAACCTTTTTTTACATAGTTGGAAAAATTACATTTCATTAAACTCTATTAATTCAGCTTTAAATTGTCTGGGAAAATCACTCAAAAATCCGGGAATTTGTTACTGCTGAATTACTAGACACCCTATAATAACTTTGTTCGTTTAGAATAATTTTGGTCAGGTTTTATTTGATTTATTGTTATAAAATTATGATAATCTAACAAGGTATTATATTAATTTCATTATACTAAGTTTCTGCAAGTTTTTTCTATAAAACCGGTACCGGGCCGGTACCATGCCAGCGTTTTTTCTTTAGCCTTAGTCCCAACGTATAATGACATTAACAAATGTTATTACAATTATTAACTTTGACATTACATTATTCAAACTGTCTTTTAGAAAAGGTTTTTTCTATTAATTTAGAACATTTTGTAATTAGTCCTGGTGTCAGACTTCATATATAAACTTTCCATTCACTTTTCATAAGCAGGTTTAGGTTAGCGGATGCGGCGTCGACTTTGCAGCCTGAGGGTCCGGAGTTCAATTCCTCATGTCTTCAGATTTTTCGTTAACAATTAATAATAATTCATATGTTTCAGCATTCTATTTAGTGTTTACAATTAAATTAATTAATAAATAATATTGTTTAACGTTTAATATATGTAAAAATGTGTTGTTAATAAAATATACTAATCTGACACCGTGCCAGCATAAAGCCGGCAGAAAAGTAACAAAATAATTTTTTTTTTACTAACTGCACGGTATCGAGCCGAGGGTTTACCGGCACCGGGGCGGATATTTCCCGGGTTATCATTGTTGACCGGGCCGGCTCCAAGCCGGCAGAAATACCGGCACCGGGCCGGTGTCTAAATTTCACTGGCACGGTACGTCGCCGGTGGTGTGCCGGCAATAAACCGGTACGAGAACACTGAAAACAAGAACCGGCCCGGTACCGGGCCGATGGTTTGCCGGCAAGGTGCCGGACCGGTGGTTTACCGGCACCGGGGCGGATATTTCCCGGGTTATCATTGTTGACTGGACCGGCTCCGGGCCGGCGGTAATGCCGGTCTCACGCCGGCACCGGCAAGTCCGCCCTTGGTACCGGCCCGGTACCAAGCCAGTCGTTGATTTCTGCCTGGGATACATATGCTAGTTCTCTCAATTCTTAACCTAGTGGACTGGCGTTATTGATTTTTATTTATTTTTTCATGCAGATTTCAACAAACATACAGAAAAAATTATTAGAGTTCATCTTCATATTTTTTGGGGAAAAAAATAGAAATATTTTTTGATTTAGAAAAAAAGTGTATATTCTCCCATTGGCTTTCACAATTTTTGGCCTATTGGACTACAGTTTTGCTTATTTGAGGTATTTTCATGTGTAGATTTCAAGAAAAATATACCAAATGTAAATAGATTTGATCATTAAATTTTTTTAAAAGAAAAACTCAAAGTTTTAAAAAATTTCGTCAAAAAAGCGTGTTTTTTGCCCTAACACCCACAGTTTTTAATCTCAAGAGATGAAAATTGGTACACTTTTGTATTTTCACGTGCAGATTACAGTAAAAATAGTGTTGAAATAGTTATAATTTATCTTCATAAATTATTCATTCATTATTTTTGCAAAAAAGTAGAAGTTTTAAAAGAGGGTACGGAACCCTCGGTGTTAGTACGAGTTCTACTCGCATTTGTCCGGTTTTATAAATAATAACATTTTTCTCGAAAATTCAATTATTTTCAACAACTGTTCTCAAATAAAGAATTTTTATAAATATCCAGTACTTTAATAAAATTTCCCAAAGAATTCAATGATTAAAAAATTTTTTTTAGCAATTCTACGCAAATATTTAATTGTTTTCATAAATAATAAAAATTTCTCTAAAAACGAAATTATTCTCGAAAATTTTATTAAAATTCGTCAAAATAATTCTTTGAGAGTTTAACAATTTTAAGAAACATTCAATTATTCAATAAATTATTTATTTTTGTGTTTAAATAATTAAATTTTCGTAGAATTTTCTAATAAAAATTAATTTAAATATGAATATTTCAGTTAAAATTTTTAAGAATAATTGAAAACTCTCTAAATAAATTAGTAAAAATATTTACTAATTTGAATTGGCAACTAACTTTTTGCTTTTGAATTAGCAGATTTTGCAAAAAAGACGTTTCCACTAATCTAATCGTAAATTTTTACTTATTCATATTTAAAGAGAAATTAAACTTAAAAATGTCTAAAATGCCATGAAGTTTGGTTCGGATAATTTCGGAACTGCTCGACTAAAATGTTCGCCTAATCTCGGACAGTTTCGTAACCGCTCTTCGACAGCCGAAATCCTGCTACTAGGCTGGTCATAATTTTTAATATAGTCGATAAAACTATTCAACCGACAGATTAGCTCGGTTGGATAGATGCTTGGCTCGGTGGGCGGACCAAGGATACTTTGTTCGCGCCCATTAGCCTGGGATTTTTCCGGCATGTGAGATAATCTGAGCGAGAGGTTTGACGTCGTGGTATAATGATGTGCACTGTCGATTATTGTCCAGTGCACACCGTTAAAATTCGGCTGTCGATAAACCGGTTGTACTCAAAAGAGGTTTTCTACAGTTTCCCTCTTTTTTGGCGAGAAAACCCATTGACGGGTGGTCCAGACAAATGCGAGTACTCCTAACCTCAAAAGTCGTTCTGTAGAAACGCAAATCTAGTTGGTATATAAGTGAGTGTGTTCTGACAGTTGTCCTAGCTTCAAGTCATTTAAGAAGAAAAAAAAATAAAAATAACACTATTCGTTACTAAATTTACAATTTATGCAATACTTCGATAGTATTTAGTATATTTATTATTATATAATCAGCGACTTTTCGCTGATTCAAATTTAGAGAGTATAATATTAAAATTTCTTACTGACTATTCTAATTTCTGTTACTTCAGAATAATACAAAGTAATAATTTGATTATAAACTTTCTTAAAAATGGTAATATTAATTCATAAAAGTGCACGATTTCCCTAAATTGCAATCGGTTTTACTAAATACTAATATAATAATACGAAATATTAAAACAGAATTTCTCTCCGTGTACCTTTGCGTTGCTAAAGAAAAGAAAAAAAAATTTTTAATACACATATTAATTACAAAAATTATTTACTTAAAAAGAAGACAAATTGTAAAAGTAAATTAAATTTTTTTTTGCAATTGTAAAACATCCTCGTTGGTTTTTCAGATCTTTTTAAGGCAATAAAAAATGAATGCATTTAGTTTCTGAGTGGACAAAATGGGTTGTAGATTTTATCATCAATATTATTTTTTAATTAACCGTTCTATACAAGCTACTCACTATACTTTAAGCCTTCTTAACTCAAGTGTATACGAGAATTATATCTCTCTCCATTTTTTATCTGTGTTGCTGTCGCTTGAGAAAAAGCTTGTGTATAAAAGATTGCTTGCAAGAATTCATATTCTTTGCAAAAAAAGGAAAAGTAAGAGCAATTAAATATTTTTAAACTGATAATAATAATAATAATAATAATGATGATGATGATGATGATGATGATGATGATAATGATGATAATAATAGTAGTAGAAGAAAGAATCAAAACAACTTTAAAAAACATAGACACACATTACATATATATATATGTATTTGAAAGTGAATGTAAAATCGATTAAAAGCTTTTTTACGGTTACCTATTGAAATTTTTTTGACGACTGGAAAAAATACCCACCAGTAAAATTGCCGCAGTTAATGTCTATCATCTGTGCTTTTTTTCTTCCTTCTTTTTATTTTCACCGATGAAACATTGCATTCCAATACAGCTTTGTTGCAAATGGATGAGCCATAACTTACAGGTAGTGTCGAAATAGATGTAAAAGAATAAAAGAAGCGACGCTGAAAAAAAATTGTATCTTATTATTTTATTTCATTAATTAATTTTTCTCTTTTTTAATTCTCTAATTATCTTTTTTTTCTTTTTAGATTCCAATTAACTTTTATTGTAAAATTATTTAATTAATTATTTTCTTTTAACTCTTTAATTAATATTCTTTCTTCTAGTTTCATTTTGCTTCTTCTTAAGGGAAGCCTTGTTGTGAATCCGAATTTCAAATAAGATTTTCAAAATCCAATATGGCAGATAATTTCAAGATTCATGCAATTTGATCGAATTTCAGGACCGCCATTTTGGATTTCAAAATCTGACATCGGATTCGTAATCAGCGACCCCGAAAATCTCCGAGTATCAAGTTTTAAACAAACCCGTTAAATTTTCATTTTCTTTGACCACCATAATGGATCTGACATTCTGAATTTTGAAAATCTGATATTAGATTCGTAATCAGAGACCCCGAAATCCCCCGAGTAACAAGTTTTAAGCAAATCTGATAAAATTTAAAATTTTCGAATTCGCCATTTTGGGTCCACCATTTTGGATTCGCCATTTTAAATTTTGAAAAACTGACTTCAAGTTCGAATTTTGCGACTCCAAAAACTTTAATTACAATGAAATATTTTTTAGAAACTTTTTTTTCTTGGATTGTTTTTGGACCACAAGCGATTTTTAGCTGGACTGCGAAGGGGTTAAAAATTAATTCCAAATTTCTACCAATTTTTGGAGTTTTAGTAGAGTTTAATTTGAACTAATTGTATAATTATTATATATTATTATTACTACATCAATAAAAAGTAAAGTAAAAAGCAATTTTTTAAAATCAAATTAATGTAAACAAATTAAATTCCTGGATATTATCCTTTTCAAAAGTTGGAATTTTTTAGGTCGCAGAGCAGAATTTGCTTTAGAATGTGAAAAAATGAAAGATAAGCCCAAACGATCAACATTAACCCGTGCCACAGAAGGGTTAAAGTTTAAATGGGGTTTAACATAGGATTAGTGCACTTTTTTACATTTTGTATAAAAACTTTTTTTTAATTAATCTTTTGCCTTGGCGAAATTGATATTTATGGTTTTTGATGTGCTAAACACGAATCCGATGTCAAAAATAAGTTTTGACAGCTTCTAGCTGTCAATGTTTTTAAAACTACAGTTTTTGTGGGAATTTAAACAGTTTTAGTGATTAATTTAGTAAATAAAGCCAAATTTTGCTTATATAAAAATATTTTTAAAATAAACAAGGTCAAAGTAAATAGAAATATGTAATATTGACAGCTGACAGCTGTCAATGAAACTGTCAAACCTTTAAAAAAAAAGTTTTGACAGTTTTAACATTAAATTAATCAGATAACAATATTTTCAGAGTTTTAAGGTAAACGTGAATAAAATTATGTAAATTTGATAGTTAACAAACGTTAATTAAGATGTCAAACTTTTGAAACGGAAACTATTTATATTAAACTAGCGTCGTTGTCCTCGCTCGCTAACGCTCCCTCGGAAGACATGTTACTTGATTATTTCCACTTATATAAATTTATTAAATAGCATCTCCATTGATAACACAAGCCTGCAAATTTTGGCTTAGTTCTGTTACAGAAAAAGTGAAAGGTTATTCTTATAGCTTTTTTGACGTGGAATACGAATCCGATTTCCAAAATGGCCCATCACGTCAGGATTTCTTGTAATATTGCCTTAAATAGCCAAAAAAGGTCTATTTTGGCCATTTTTGGGAATTTTTTTTGGTTAACCAAAATTTTTTCTTTCAATTTGCGAAATTGCATCGTATAGTGCTATATCTAAGCTTTAAAACCCATTTTTCAAAATTGCTTTACGATTTTTTAGAAAAAAGTTATGTAGATTTGAAATTAAATGCCATTTTGAACTTGTGTATACATACTTACATTTGCATAAAAAAATTTCAAATCTACATAACTCTGTTTTAGAAAATCGTAAAGCAATTTTGAAAAATATATTTAAAGCTTAGACATAGTACTATACGATGCAATTTCGCAAATTGAAAAAAAAATCCGAAAAATGGTCAAAATAGACCTTTTTCGGCTATTTAAGGCAATATCACAAGAAATCCTGACGTGATGGGCCATTTTGGAAATCGGATTCGTATTCTACGTCAAAAAAGCTATAAGAATAACCTTTCACTTTTTCTGTAACAGAACTAAGCCAAAATTTGCAGGCCTGTGTAATATATATGAAAAAAATTCTATTTAAATATATACATATGTATGTGTTGTGAATTTATGTGTGAATATACATGTGTATGGAAATAATAATTTTTTTTATTTTCTTTTAAAAAATTATTTGTTTGCTTTGAAATATTTGTTATTCAACAATTCTATTTGTTCATAAATTAAGATTTAATTATTTTAAATATTGATATTTTATTTTTACCTACTTGTAGTTAATTTTAAAGTATTAATTTTATAATTATAAAATAAAAATATTTCTACTTACATATATATATATATATATATATATATATATATATATATATATATATATTCCCTTCATTTTGTAAGTCTGAAAATATTGAGTTTAGGAAAAAGTTGGCAATGAATAAAAGTTTTAGTTTTATTTTGACTTTTAAGAAATGTAAAAGAACAATTTTTTTAATAAACAAATTAATTTTTTTTAACTGTAGGTTATATTATATTAATATAAACTGATTTAGAACATGTGCAGTACTGGAATCCAAAAATAAACGTTTATTTTAAAAGGAAAACTTAATTTTTTTATAAAAAAATTTTTGTTTACGTTTCTTAAAAGTCGAAATAATTAAACAATTGCAAATTGAAGAATGTTCTTAATGTTTTTCAAAGATTAAATTACGATGTATTGATGCGTAAAACTCCAAGCATTAAAATAAAAAAAAGAAAAATCAGTAACCTCCAATATTATAGAAATTATGTAGATTTTTCTGACAAAATGCAGGCGAAAATCGACTTTTAATCATAAAAATCCGCTTGAAAGTGTGAAGTTTCTAACAAAACAAAAGACGATCTTATTTATTCGTTTGCAATTTTATCTTTTTCCAGGAACTCGAGTCGAATTTTTCCTGCATTTTTTCAGAAAAATCTGCACAATATCTTTTATATTAAAGGTTACTGATTTTTCTTTTTTTTATTTTAATGCTTGGAGTTTTACGCATCAATACATCGTAATTTAATCTTTGAAAAACATTGAGAACATTTTTCAATTTGCAATTGTTTAAAAGAATTGTTAATAACAATTATAAATTTTCATTTTTTAGCAAACGCTTTATTTAATCCTTAAAGTATAGACTTTAAGCTTTAATTTAAAAAAAATTCACTTAATTATCTTTATTTGTTTCAAAGTAATAATAAAATGAAAATAAAATGACCTAAAACTTCAACACCTGATTACTTCAAAAATAATTTTTTTTTTGAAAAAAAATTTAGGGGGAAAAAGTGTACTCATATATCTACCAAAAATCATAGATAACTTGAAAAATGGAGACAAAAATTTTTCAAGTGGCCGGTTTCACTTATTTTGGCTCTTTTCTATTTTAGAAATGAAACATTTCACCAAGTCTGGACTCGAACCATGGACCTTGTGTTCAATAAGTTCAAGTAAGATTGGCTCACTGGTAAGACTCTTGCTTGCTGTACACAAAGTTCAGGGTTCGAGTCTAGCTTGGTGAAATGTTATTTTCTAAATTATAAATTTTTCTAATTTTATCTTAACATTACTCTGTAATATTACAATAATAGAAAAGCGTAAAACTACCTTACATGCTCGAGTAATAGTACTAGCATGTTGAAATAATTTTGCTTTAAAAAGTTTACTGCAAGATTACTGTAATTTTATACTAAAATATTACTGTAATAATAATAATCCCCGCCGATGGTTGTCCACTAGCGAACATCATCGATGTCTTTGATGTGCTAGGAGAGGCGGATGATTATCCTCTCCCTGTCGCGGCTGCCGTCTTTGATGGCATGGGTGTGCTGGGCCTGGATGCATATCCTTAGCCAGACATTACTGCCATTCTTGACGGCGTTGGTGCTCCGGGGTAGAATGCTTATCCGCTGCCGGGCATGACTGACATCATCGATATGTTCGGTAGACCTTGTCGTGGTGATGGGGCTTTTCACTAAAGGACAATCAACAGGGTGGTCCCCTGATATAAAAAACCAAAAAAAATGAATGAATGAAATGGACAAAATTTTAAACGAAAAAAAAGTGGGTACCTCGCAAGAGGGTAATCCCACCACCGATTCTGATCGGGTGCAAGCCTCGATAGTCGGTGCAGATGGCTCCAAGGATTTTGGAGGGAGCCAAGTACATAGCCAGCTGACATGCTACGAATCGAATGTCGCAAATCAGTTCCTGGCTATTCCTGGAATATTTAAAAGCGTGCGTCAAGCATTTAAGCGTCAAAATAATGTCAGTCGAGATATTCAGGACGGAGTGACAGTTTTGGAAAGTGCGTTCGACATAATACGTAAAAATTTACGTTTTATCCCCGAGCCATTTAAAAGTGTCCCAGAGCCAACAAACGCAAACTCTGTATCACTATCACAGAGTCGTGCTGCGGCGAGTCCGAGCGGTGCAATAAAGGATAGAAAGTGCCGGAGAAGCGGAAATGGTCCGGAAGCGAGTCCACATCTTGATGGCCAGTCTGAGAAGAGGAAGCGCGAGGATGTACCTGCGCAAACCCTTCCGTTGGAGCCAGGCAGTGGAGGAGCAGCCGAGGAAAAAGTCAAAGAGACTTACGCTTCAGTTTGCTCAAAGGATGACACAGTAGATGGCGACGGCTTTGCCACTGTCATCCATAAATAGGCAAAGGCCAAAAAGAAGGCCTTAAAAAAGAAAGAAGAGAGAGAGCTCCAAAAGTATCCCTCAAAGCCGAGAAATACAGAGGCAGTCAGGATTTCGGCAAAAAGCCCAAAGGCTATAGCTGACATCCTGACAGAAATGAAACGCTCTGTGAGGCCGGAAGAGTCTAATGTTGAGGTCCTCAGGATCAGGAGGGCACTCAATAAAGATGTACTCCTGGTCTTGAAAAAAGGAGGTGACACCTTGAAGTTTGCGGGGGCTCTGGCCTCGGCCTCACAAGGTAGGGCCGAGGTTACAGCTCTTGTAAATAAGAGGTGTCTTAAATTAAAAGGCCTTGATGAAACTACAACCGAGCAGGATGTGGTTTCGGCTTTGAGAGAGAAACTGGGAAAGCCTGACACGGACATAGTGTGCAGACTTCTGCCACGTTTTAGTGGCACAAAAGTCGCGTTGGTCCGCCTAGCAGAGTCTGATAGTCAGTCTCTGCTCAAGATCGGCAAAATAAAAATAGGATGGCTAAACGTCCGAGTCCGAGAGCATCTGGAAGTTGTAAGGTGCTTAAAATGCCTTACATATGGACACGTGACCCGATCATGCAAAGGCCCCGACAGAACTAAGAACTGTCGGAGATGCGGCGGTGAGGGTCACATGGCGAAGAACTGTTCTGTCGAACAACCTAAGTGTTTAACATGCACGGATTTAGGGAAGACAGATATTGTCCATATCTCCGGGAAAAGCTCTTGACCGGTTTACAGAGATTTGCTGCAGAGGCTTAAAAAGGCAAACCCTTAAAGTTTCTGCAGGTTAACTTGCACACCTGCAGGACGGCGCAGGCTCTCCTGATGCAGACGGTCAAGGAAAAAGGGATCGATATCCTGTTCTGCAGTGAGCAACACAGGAAGAACGATCTCGCTCCCTGGTACCAGGATAAATCAGGTAGAGCCGCTGTCCAGATGTGCAATCCTGAGCTGCGGGTTGCCAGGTACCTGGAGACGAGCAGTGGATTCGTTTGGGCGGAGGTTGCCGGCATACGTATGTACAGCTGCTACTTCTCGCCGAACGATCCACTGACAGACTTCGAAGCCGACATTCAGGAACTCGAATCGAGCCTTAGAGAATCCAGGTTGGTTGTACTCGTCACCGGTGATTTTAATTCTAAGTCGCCGGAGTGGGGCGAGTCAAGGCTCGATAAAAGAGGCAGAATGATCGGAGAAATGGTCTCCAGAAGCAATTTAACAATTGTGAACCGGGGAAGGACATGGACGTTTAGGAGGGGTGCAATTGGATCGATCATTGATCTTACGATTGCATCATCTTCTCTATTCAGACGCATAAACGAATGGCGAGTCTCTGAGGAGTATACCGCAAGTGATCACCAGTACATCGAGTTTCCAGTCTCAGTGGGAGAAACAGAAAATGGCGGAAGACAGGAAGCACCGTGTCGAAAACGCCTCTCCTGGAATGTGAAGAAAATCGATAAGGAGAA
Source organism: Leptopilina drosophilae (assembly GCA_032873175.1). Classification (NCBI taxonomy): domain Eukaryota; kingdom Metazoa; phylum Arthropoda; class Insecta; order Hymenoptera; family Figitidae; genus Leptopilina; species Leptopilina drosophilae. The sequence continues at coordinate 24,889,484 of CM065479.1, read as the reverse complement.
GTTTGTCCGATCCCTGGAAGAATCCCGCCTCATTGAGGAATTGGGTTGGGTGCAGAGGCCAAATACCCTGGATGCAGAGGTACGAGCGGTAAGGAAAACCATCACCGTGGCCTGCGATGCATCTATGCCGCGTCGCAGATGTACCGCTTCACGTAAAAGCTCGGTGCACTGGTGGTCGGATGCGTTGGCCTCCTTGCGGAAAGCGTGCTTCAAAGCTAGAAGGAATTATACCCGTTCTAAGGGAGATCCTTTGCTGAAGGAAGCATTCAAGGAGGCCAAGAAAAACCTCAAGAAAGAGATTCGTGCGTCACAACGCCGTTGCTGGAAAGACTTAATCGAGGATGTCGATAAGGACCCATGGGGTCTGGCTGTTAAAATCGTTACTAAGAAATTAGGAACGAGGCAAAAGACCCCTGGCCTGGACAGTCCCGATTGGGTCAAAGAGATAATACAAGCTCTCTTTCCTCCTGCGGAGCTATGGCTTAGGATGGACTGGAATGGCTGTGAAGTCGGTGAGGATGAACTCTTCACTCCTATCGATCTACGAAATGCCGGTAAAAGATTGAAAACAGGCAAGGCGCCTGGAATCGATGGGATAAGTAACGAGATCCTAAAACTAGTAATCGAAACTTCACCCCAGATTCTGCTTCGATGCTTCAATCTTTGCCTTGAGAGAGGAGAGTTCTTTCGCGACTGGAAGCGACAAAGGTTAGTCCTCCTAAGAAAAGGCGAAAAACCTCTAGATAAAGTCTCGTCGTACAGGCCTATATGCCTGCTGGATACGATGGGTAAACTTCTTGAGGATATGGTTCTGCAGAGAATGCAAAGCCACTTGACCGGAGAGAATAGTCTATCGGATCACCAATTTGGTTTCCGTAAAGGTAAGTCTACAGTTGATGCCATCCAGGCAGTTGTGGACATAGCCAAAGCCGGGAAGAACAGGTTGGGACCACAGAAGAAAAAGGGCTTCTGTGCTTTAGTGGCCATAGACATACGCAACGCGTTTAACTCCGCGCGATGGAAAGATCTCATCGAGTCGATGATGAGCAAAGGAATGCCGCCTTACTTGTTGCGTATAATGGATAATTATCTTAGCGACAGGTGGGTGGTATATGAGGGGGACACCTGGACTCTGAAGAAGGAGATGCAAAGTGGTGCCCCTCAAGGCTCGAGGGCCATTGTATGGAATGTATCTTACGATGACTTCTTGCGAATGGATCTACCCGAAGGCGCGGTTATCATCGGCTTTGCGGACGACGCGTTGGTCGTGTGCACAGCCGAAAGCGAGGAAGCCCTTGGGACATTGGTGAACGAATGTCTGCGGCGAGCCAAGAGCTGGCTGGATGCCAGAGGTCTTCAAATGGCCCTGGGAAAGACCGAAGCTCTGCTCGTCACAGACAGACGTGGTTATACAGTCCCACGAATCGTGATAGACGAATTCGAGGTCAAGTGGAGCAAGTATATAAAGTATCTCGGTGTGGAGCTCGATGGAAGGCTAAACTTTCATCACCACATAGCAACGGCGATGAATAAGGCGGTTGAGTGTGCTGCAAATTTGGCACGTCTTATGCCGAATGTTCGCGGACCACGCGAAAAGAAAAGGAGACTGGTGGTGAGTGCTGCCCATGCTAAGCTGTTTTACGCAGCAGCAGCATGGGCTCCCTCGCTCAAGTTCAGAAGGAAAACAATTTGCGAGAACATGCTGTCGGCTCAGAGAGGTATCAATGCCAGAATCGTATCTGCGTATTGTACGGTCTCGACAAGTGCTGTGCAGGTCCTTGCAAGTGTCCCGCTGGCCGATCTTATGACGAGGGAAAGGGAGGAATTGTTTCTTCTTTTTAAAGAAAGAAATAATCCCCAGACCCCAGAGTCAGAAAGACTCAGCAAGGCCTGCATCCGCAAGAATGCGAGAAGCAGACTCGTCGAGACTTGGCAAGACAGATGGAATAGGGAGGAAAAAGGCCGATGGACCTATTGGCTTATTCCAACGCTCACCACCTGGATAAACCAAAAGCATGGAGAAGTCTCCTATTATTTGACGCAAGCATTTACAGGCCACGGGTGTTTTAACGCGTACCTGTATCGCTTTAAATTACGCAAAAATGAGGTGTGTGCGTACTGTCAGTTCCCTGTGGACAACGCAGAGCACACCCTCTTTTTATGCAAGAAATGGGACTTGAAGAGGCGGGCCATGTTCGAAGGTGTAAACAGTCAAGTTACACCGGAGAACATGGTATCGCTGATGACCCAGTCAGAAGAGAATTGGCGGCAAGTCGAGAATTTCATAATCTCGGTCATGTCGAGGAAGGATCTCGACGGCCGCCAAAAAAGCGTAATTTAAACAGCTTTTAATTTGTTTGTTTTTTGGTAATTAATTTATTTTGTGATTTACTTGTCCTTATACACTTTTAATTTATTTTGTGTTTTATTTGCCCTTGTACAATTTTAATTTATTCTGTGATTTATTCGTCCTTATTTATTTTTAATTTATTCTGTGATTTATTTGTCCTTATACAATTTTTACTTTTTGATATTTTATCTGTTGGTTTTATATGTTTCTGTTATAAACCCGTTTAGTATTTTATCTATTGACATTTTAAATTATTTTAACATTTGTTTTTTTTTTAATTTTTGTTGTGCTGTTAATTCCGCTTTTATATTAAAATGGTTTTAAATTTTTTAACTATTGACGCAGGAGAACCGCAGGTAAAAGAACAAAGTCGCAGCAGCGACAGAGTTGGAGCGCCACCCTCGAAGGCTAAAGTCTTACGACAGTTCCGAGGGAGGATAAAGGGCTCCAAAAGAAGGGTTACGGGTTTTAGTGGGTCGGGCTGGCAGTAGGTCGCCAGTATTCTAAATTTATTATAATACTTATTTATTTTACTTTTTTTATTTTTCTTCTGTTTTGTTATACCAACCCCACATAACCTTGGAGTGCGGAATCCAAGGTATCTGTAGGCAGATTTCCCAAAAGTCGCTAAGCAAAAAAAAAAATAATAATAATAATAATAATAATAATAATAAGGGACAGTATGATTAATTTAAAATTATTTATTTTAATTATTTAATTATTATTTAATTATAATATTAATTATTATTATTTAATTTATTATTATTATTATTCTTACATTTCTTATTCTCATTTTGTACAAAATAAAAAAGAATTGTTTCAATAAATGTTATAAATAATTTAATGTAAAACTAAAATTTCACATTTTGAAATATAGAACTTTGGGAGTATTAGCATAAATGATTATTATAACAATATATAACCTTAATATATTACGATCGCTGCGCATGACAGTAGTGACGTGATTACACACTCAGGTGTGCGTGGTAGCTATACGGATTACTACTTTTTCGAGCAAAAAGTTAAAAAGTAAAACTTTAAAATTTCTGCAAGTAATATTCACAACATACTGAATGTAAAAAGTAATACAAAATTTAATGAAAATTACAATGACGATGTAGAAATTAAAATTCTTAATGCAATTTTTGAAAGTGAATACTGCAATAATTACTATTAGTATTTTTCACTACAAAAAATAGCAATAGTTGGGTAGTTCAACAATCGAATGAAGAAAATAAAGAAAATTTTGGCCCAATAGGCTCATTTCTCAAAAAGGTTCAGAAAAAATCAATTTCTAGTATGGAATATTTAGCAATATTTTTAGCAAATTCGAATTACTTTGATCAGAATTCGTGAAATTTTCCCTAAAAATAAAAATATATTTTTTTAAATCAAAATGCTCAAAAAGCATTTTTATTTAACTTTAGGAATGTGTTTACTAAAAAACAGGAATAAAAATATTTTTTTATAAAAGTTACGGTAATTTGAATTTTTTGCAAGTTTTTAAACAAAATTATATTTCTCCAAAATGAATAAACCGATTTAAATGAATCAAGCAGGCATATAATAAAGGGGATAAAATAATTATACTTTCGTTTAGAATTAGAGACTTCTTAAAGAGTTTATTTTTGAATAATTATTTAATTTTATAAAAAAATAATTTTTTTAAATGTTCTGCGTCTTTTTAATTTTTTTTTGAAAATTCCAACACAAAATGTGTTTTTCTATATTAAAACACTGTTTGCATCTACGAAATAAACAAAATACTCACCAGTTAACATTTATGTAACCATAAAATTGATTAAAAACTAAGTATAGTCTTGTTGCACTATACATTTTGATTTCTTATAGTTTTAATTATGTTGAAATTTTTATTAAATTTTTCAAAGGCCCAGAAATTAAAAAAAATTTGTCTATAAAAATATGTTAATTAATTATTCAAAAATAAACTCTTAAAAAAGTCTCTAATTTTAAACGAAAGTGTATCTTATCACCATAATATTCAAGCTTGATTTATTTCAATCCGTTTATTTATTTAGAAGAAATAAAAATTTGTTTAAAAAGTTGCAAAAAATTCATTTAGCAATAACTATTATAAAAAAATAAAATAACATTTTCACTGAGAAAACAATATATTTAAATCAAACATCATTATGTTAGTCATACAGTCAACCAAAAATTATGTTTGATTTAAACATAATAATTTTAATTCAATGCATAGTAAATTTCGTTTGATAAAAATTAAAATGAATTAAATAACACAATATATAATATATACCAAATTCTTCCAATTAGATTTTCGAAAAATACTCAATTTTCCCAAAATTCTAATCAACAGAAATCAACTTATGATATATCAAAATACTCGTATGATTATACTGCATCAAATGAAAAGTGGCGAATTTAAAAATTCAATATGGCGTACTTGCTATAACTGTTTTTGCATAATTTTTTCATTAATAGGAAAACAATTTTGTTGAATTAAGCCTTAAAATAATTTTAACCTTCTAAAAAATGATTGATTATTATGTTACTAGGGTCGCTGAACATTAATCTGAAGTCAAATTTAAAAAATTCAAAATGGTGGATCCAATATGGCGGACAATTTTTTTAAATTTCTTGAATTCTCTTAAAATTTGTTACTCGGGGGTTTTTGGGGTCGCTGATTACGAATTTGAAGTCAGATTTCAAAAATTCAAAATGGCGAATCCAATATGGCGGACACGTTTTTGAAAAATTTATCGGATTCGCTTGATATTCGTTACTCGGGGGTTTTTGCGGTCGCTGAATACGAATCTGAAGTCAGTTTTTTAAAATTCAAAATAGCAGATCCAATATAATTTTTTTGTGATCTTAAAAAAGACCAATTGTTATAATTTATGAACTATATGAAGTAGATAGCCTTGAAAAAGGCTGATTGTTGTAATGTTTAAAGCGTTATAATTTAGTGGCCTTAAAAAAATGCCGATTGTTGTAATTTATGAACTATAAGGTTTTTTTAGCCTTGAAAAAGGCTGATTGTTGTAATCTTTAATGCGTTATAATTTGGTGGCCTTAAAAAAGGTCGATTGTTATAATTTATGAACTATAAGGATTTGTTAGCCTTGAAAAAGGCTGATTGTTCTAATTTTTTAACTGTAATAATTTAAAAAGCTTTAAAAAAGCTGTTTTGATTACACCAATTTATTCATACTGCAAAACTGCAAGTGGTTTAGGTGCATTTGAGTATCTAAATATTTCCAATTTTGTGTCTTCCAAGACTTTAAAAGAGTGAGCACTTTTGATTTTTGTAACAGCAGGTGCTAAAGAAAATCTTCTATTAAGTGATCACTTAATTTTGTCGTGTTCTTTTTTATCATAATAAAAATATTGTGTTGTCTTATTGTTTTCTTTTGCCCAATCAAAAAGACTTTTTGCAGTTAAAATTGCTTCTTCAGGTTTTGCTTGCAGGCTAGCACGTGTAGCTTCTCTTTTTAAGATGGCTCCTATACCATCGCATACACCTTTTCCATGAGCTGTTGCGTGGAAATTCCACTCTGCCTCAAGATTAAAATCATCTTTGTGATGAATTAGGTTCATCATTTGAAACTTATTTTTGTAGTGCTGCTTTGCACGATCAGTAACGTAAATTATTTTAGTTACTTTTGGACAAACTTTTTTAATTTCTGGAATTACGATTTGTTGCAAAATGTACACTGAAGAAGTATCATGCGTTGTACAATCTGACAATAGCACAATACTGCAATGCTTTATTTCTCCTTCATGGTTGTAGTAAAACACAACGGGGTGAACTGTGCACTGATTGTTATTGTAGTGGAAACTTGTCTAGCAACTTTTTCGACATTTTTCTTAAACCTGAGCTTTTATGCATACTGCGTTTTAAAGGATTAACGCATCTGTCTGTGTGAAACACATAATTTATACTAGGTTTACTGCAAACTGACATGATCGGGTCAATAACTCCAACAAAAAAGCTATATCAACTTACCTTTTTGATAATAAAACAATTATCAGTAAACGTGTTACTTAAATTTACAAAAGATCCCCCAAAATGGTAAACACTCGAGAGAGTGAAATTTAACCTTGCTTTTGCTAGCGAAAAAAATTAGTTTGAAGAAACTAAATATTTTAGTCTTGAAAAAGACTGATTGAAATTAAACTGAAATTAATATTTAGTATTTTGATGAAAAAACAATAATTTTTCTAAATAAATATAAAATAATTAGTTTAAAAGAGACTAATTATTTTAGTCTTGAAGAAGACTGTTTAAAGTTATTCCGAAATAATTATTTAGTTCTATAATAAAAACAATTGATTCTTTAAAAATACCTGTCAATAAAAAAACTAAATATAATAGAAAAATGAATTTAAAGCCAATAACAAATGAAATCGCAAATGTGTATGCATGTTAACAGCGAACAACGTAAAGAAAGTATATTCAGTAAAGCAATGATATTTTAGATAAAGAGGTTCAACCTAAAAAGAGAGAAATGAAAATATCCAAATAGGATATCAGAATTTCAAATTTCAAAATGGCAGATCCAATAAAACAAACATACAATACCTTGGAGTCACACCTATATAAGTTTTAAATTATTTCTATAATTTTAAAATAATATGCAAGGGTTGGAATAATTTTTAGAAAAATGTTGTTTTTTCATTTTTTTTGTCAATTTTAACGATTGTTGCAATCTTTGTATAAACTATAAAAATTTTCAGTTATAATTCATTAATCATAAAATTTAAGAATCTTTTAAATGGTATATTTATTAATTTTTTGTTATTTGTATTTCCAAAAAAATCGTGAATTAAAGATTAGTATGTTTTCGTCCCTGCGCGTACAACCGTACAAATAACACAGCCACACAAAAAAATAAAAGTTCTGATCTGGGGGTCTTACTATGTAGACTTTATGTTTTTTTGGGCGCTGAATCCGAATCCGAGGTCCATTTAACCCCATCAGATCAAGATTTTGACATAACCTCAAAAAACCAATATGGCGGACACGTTTTTGAAAAGTTCATCGGATTCGCTTGAAATTCGTTACTCGGGGGTTTTTTAGGTCGCTGATTACGAATTTGAAGTCAGATTTCAAAAATTCAAAATGGCGGATCCAATATGGCGGACACGTTTTTGAAAAATTCATCGGATTCGCTTAATATTTGTTACGCGGGGGTTTTTGGGGCATTTGAAGTCAGATTTCAAAAATTCAAAATAGCGGATCCAATGACTTTTTCAAAAACGTGTCCACCATATTGGATCTGCTATTTTGAATTTTAAAAAACTGACTTCAGATTCGTATTCAGCGACCGCAAAAACCCCCGAGTAACGAATATCAAGCGAATCCGATGAATTTTTCAAAAACGTGTCTGCCATTTTGCATTTTTGAAATCTGACTTCAAATTTGTAATCAGCGACCCCAAAAACCCCCGAGTAACAAATTTTAAGAGAATTCAAGAAATTTAAAAAAATTGTCCGCCATATTGGATCCACCATTTTGAATTTTTTAAATTTGACTTCAGATTAATGTTCAGCGACCCTAGTAACATAATAATCAATCATTTTTTAGAAGGTTAAAATTATTTTAAGGCTTAATTCAACAAAATTGTTTTCCTATTAATGAAAAAATTATGCAAAAACAGTTATAGCAAGTACGCCATATTGAATTTTTAAATTCGCCACTTTTCATTTGATGCAGTATAATCTTACGAGTATTTTGATATATCATAAGTTGATTTCTGTTGATTAGAATTTTGGGCAGAGCTTTGGGCCGGTTGACGTGAAACGTCCCATGTGTATGTGTTTAGTGCATATGTGTGAGTATATAAGTGAATGTATTGTGTGTATATGTGTGAGTATACATGTGTATGTGTTTAGTGCATATGTGTGAGTATACAAGTGAATGTATTGTGTGTATATGTGTGAGTATACAAGTGAATGTATTGTGTGTATATGTGTGAGTATACATGTGTATGTGTTTAGTGGATATGTGTGAGTATACATGTGTATGTGTTTAGTGGATATGTGTGAGTATACATGTGTATGTGTTTAGTGTGTCTGTGTTAGTATACATGTGTATGTGTTTAGTGCATATGTGTGAGTATACAAGTGAATGTATTGTGTGTATATGTGTGAGTATACATGTGTATGTGTTTAGTGCATATGTGTGAGTAACAAGTGTATGTGTTTAGTGTATATGTTTTATATGTTGCCGATCGACGAACCGATGTATATCTATATATGTTCCCGAACGTAGAATCCGACGAAACGACTAGGAAACATTTAATATTATAGAGAAGAGATATAGAGATTACTTGTATACAAGTGTTTTTAAGCACACTGAAGTTTATCATATTAGCGACATGTATTATTCACAATTTGCATCTGTTAAAAAATTAATAAGAGAAGTTTAATTTTTAACCATAAAAATTTAATTTTTAAGTAAGTACCATGTTTTCTTAAGTTTGTTAATTCACATTAGTTTTTGAAATAGGGTTTCAAAAGTTTGACATCTTAATAGGCAGTTGTCAACTGCCAAATTTACATCATTCTATTCCGGTTTACTTCAATACCCTAAAAATATTTTTATCTGAGTAAGTTAATATAAAAACTATCAAAAACTCTCGCTTTTAAAAGTTTGAAAGTTTAATTGACAGCTGTCAATATTATATATTGCTATTTAGTTTGAGATTGTTTTTTAAAACTATTTTTATATGAGAAAAATTTGGTTTGATTGACTAAATTAAACACAAAAACTGTCTAAATTCCAGCACAAAAACTGTCGTTTTAAAAATATTGACACCTGGAAGCTGTCAAAACTTATTTTTGACATCGGATTCGTGTTTAGCACATTAAAATCAACAAATATGAATGTCGCCAAGGCAAAAGATTAATTAGAAAAAGTTCTCATACATAATGTGAAAAAGTGCGCTAATCCAATGTTAAACCCCATTTAAACTTTAATCCTTCGGTGGAACGGGTTAATATTGATCGATTGGGCTTTTCTTGTGCAGAGCTTATTCTTTTCACATTCTAAAGCAAGTTCTGCCCAACGACCTAAGAAATTCCAACTTTTGCAAAATAACAGTCACCCTATTGTTTAATTTCTCAATTTTACTTGAATACTAAATACTTTAAATTTTTATTTAAAAATATCATTCGAAATAATAATACAAATATATAAATCATACGACATATGCAAAAAAAGATTTTGAAATTAACCTATCTGCCTTTCTTCTGTCAACCAATGAAATCACATGTAACTTAAGAGAAAGATTTTTTTTGTTTTAGAAGTTGGTCGTTTAGATCAGTTGGTTAGGAATGGTTCTAGAATGTTTTGTTGAATTTCTTAAGAACAGTGAACCATGTGATTAAATGTACATATTTTCTAATTATTTATACAGTATGAATTTTTATTGTTCTTAGTACATAAAAAAGTATAATCAACATATTGCGGGTAGTACTGTTTTCAATATTATGTTCACTTAAATTGTCCAACAAGGTTTTCGTTTGCCTCATGGAGGGTCCGGTTTACCCCAGAGGGTGTGGCAAACCGAACCGTTTGCAAAATTTTTTAAAGTTAACACAACAACTAAACAGTAAAAGATAAAGTGTAGGTGTCTCTGGGAAAAAGTTGCGCAATTAAATGATCTTTCAAACAAGCCATCGAAAAATTAAATCAGTTGATTCGTTCAGTCATAAGAGTTAAAAAACCTTTAGGGGGTCCGGTTTGCCCCACTCTCCTCTAATATAATGTATTTAGGTAACTAAATGATCATTAAATGAAAAACTTGTTCTTATCAATTCTTTCTTTAATCCTGTAACTTTTATTATTTTTGATAATTTAATTAACTTATTATTTTTAATTGTAAAATTTGATTTTCTCAAAAATGTAGTTAATTTATTTCCTTCTTTTTTTATAAACAAAAAATGATTTATAAAAGTATTAATTTTTAAAAAAGAAGAAATAACAAGTTGTTCATTTCATGACTATTAAGCTTCCTCCATATTCACAAGAATCAGTAACATACACACACTGAAAAAAAATATTCTTTTTTTGAGAAGAAAAGTCAAGAAAAGAATCAAGAGGAATCCTCTTAATCGAAGTATTGCAAACTTTAAATCGGGCGAACATTTTTATACATCTATAAACTTTGCTGCAAACTTGTCATACAAACTTTCGAACTTTGCACCGCAAACTTTCTGAAAAATGTTGTGCTATGTTCAAAAGTCTATATGCAACTATGTTTGGGGTCGCTCTTTCAAATAGCGCGTTAAAAATTTTCAAACAATGATATTAAACCCTTTTTTAAAAAATATTTAAAAATGGCAGTTTTTTCAATTATTTTTTTTAAAAGAATTTTTTTCGCCGCCATAACATTTTTTAAATAGAACAAAAAGTATCAGAAACGTGTTCCCGAAAGTTGTACTTAAAAAATATGCATTTCTAATTTTTTTATTTTGAATTTAAAATGGCGCTTGAAGGATAAAAAAATTTCCTAATTTTAATTTAATTTCCTAATTTAAAAAATTCAAAATGACGGCTAAATTTTTCAAAATTACTCAGATTTGCTTGGAATTTGTTACTCGGGGTTTTTTTTAGGTCGCTGATTACAAATATGAAGTCAGATTCAAAAAATTCAAAATGGCGGATCCTAAATGGCAGCTTAATTTTCTAAAATTACTGAGATTTGCATGAAATTTGTTACTTTTGGGTTTTCGGGGTCGCTGATTTTGAATATGAAGTCGCCTTTAGTCTTTAAATAATTAAACTTACCCGATTCTTACCACGAGGAGGTAGGCGATATAGAGAATCATTTTTTTTACTTTTTCAGTTCTTACTTTGTTCAAATAATGTTTGCTGATGCACATAGCCAAAAATTTTGTACTTCTTTTTCTGAACAAGGAAATACTGCAAAACATTCAAGTTACATTACTGTGACAATTGCTTTAAAAAAGCGCATAATACAAATTAATAGTTTTTCATAAAAAGTTGAAAGAAGTAAATTATATTATTGAAAAAACAAAAAAAACAAAAAAATTAAAAATCACTGTAAAAGTAAAAAAAAATGATTCTCTATATCGCTTACTTCGTCGTGGTGAGAATCGGGCAGCTTTAATTATTTAAAGGCTAAAAGCAACTTTATATTCAGAATCAGCGACCCCGAAAACCCCAGAGTAACAAACTTCATGCAAATCTCAGTAATTTTGGAAACTTAAGCTGCCATTTTGGATCCGCCATTTTGAATTTTTTTGAATCTGACTTCATATTTGTAATCAGCGATCTTAAAAAACCCCCGAGTAACAAATTTCAAGCAAATCTAAGTAATTTTGAACAGTTCGACGTCCATATTGGATCCTCCATTTTTAATTTTTTGAATCTGACTTCAGATTCGTAATCAGCGACCCCCAAAACCCCCGAGTAACAAATTTCAATTAAATTTGAGTAATTTTGAAACAGATTGCAATATTACGTAAAATTAGGAATTTTTTTTATCCTTCAAGCGCCATTTTAAATTCAAAATAAAAAAAATAAAAATTAGAAATGCATATTTTTTAAGTACATCTATCGGGAACACGTTTCTGACACTTTTTGTTCTTTTTAAAAATGTTATGGCGGAAAAAAATTCTTTTAAAAAAAAATTGGTTTCAAAAAAACTTGACATTTTTAAGTATATTTTTGTAAAAAAGAAGAGTTTAATATCATTTTTTGAAAATTTTGAACATTAAACAATTTCACTTAATTACAAAAAATTTTAAATATACTTTGATGATATTGTCTAAAATCCAATCAAACATGTAACATATTTACTTAAATTAATACAATATTCATTATTTCATTTTAGGTCAAATCAACATGAAAACTAAATTATGATTTCTTAGAAGCATATCAATCGAAGCATTTATTCTTCTCAAATAAATTTCTTCTTGACATATCAAGAAATATTCATATATTAAATATAATTATAGTGCGATTTGCAAATTTTTGAAGAACTATGCATAAAAGGGTTCGTCCAGAAGATTTGTTAAAAATAAAATTATTTATATAATTTATAAGTTGTTATATAAATATTTAGTGAAATTTAAACTTTCATATGCAAACTGCTTCTTTTTTTATAATAGAACAATCATTTTAAAATAAGAAAATAAATTCTGAAAAACACAAAATTTGAATTTTTTATGAAAAATAGAAATAGCAATTAATTTAATAAATTTTTATAAAATGTATACTTTGTATTCATCAATTGATTCGTTTTCTTGTCAGGAATGTTATTTTAACAATAGTTAATGAAAATATTAATAAATAAAATAGTTATTTTAAAAAATCGAAAAAACAAAATTTTTTAATTTTGAAAAAATTGTGTAAAAAAAATTTTGTAGATAAATACGAAAATCCTTATGTCAGATTTTAGGTATTAATGACTGCAATAAACCTGCAAATTAATAATTAATTCAGATAAATAATTAATTAATTAATTATTTCAAATAAATAAATAAATAAATTAATTATTTAAATTAATTATTTAATTATTAATTAAATAATTAATAATTAATAATAATAATAATAATAATAATTAATAATTAATATTAATTAATCTAATTATTTCAGATAAATCCATTAAAATTTGTCTGAGATATTTTGTACACAATTTTTTTGTGACACACACACACACACACACATAAATCTGGACATTTGCTCAGAACTTTATATACGTATGTTCCAGATGAAAATGAGTCCATATAACCTTCTTTTGAAAAATTGAAAATCGTCACGAATGCAAAGCTTTCTCACAGAGAGGAAGCAAAATGAAAAAAATCTCAAAATATAATTTTCATTTTCTTTAAAAACTCATCCGTTAGAAAATATTTTAAAATAAATAATATTGATTTATATTTTGATAAAGTAAAAATACACAAACAGTATTGAAAGGAAACAATGAAGAAAATATATATATATATATAAATATATAAATATATATATATATATATAGGGGAGGGTAGGCTACATTGAACCGGGTATTTTCTAAAGTCCAAGAACTAATTAAATTTTACAAATTTTGATCAGGTTTTTGTATCAACATTAAGCTGAAGTACTCCTTTAGTTAATATACACGTTACAAACACAAATTATTATGATTAAATAATTAAATTTAATTTTTTTCTAACAAGTTACACTTTTCTTATTTTGAAGAATCTATGTCTACATTGAACCACCTTTAATAAAACACTACAATTTACTTCAAAAATAATATTTCCACTTACACATTGTAAAAAATATTATTTTTTACTCAAAAAACTACAAAATTGTTGTTAAAGAGTTATTATTTGTTAATATATGAGATTAATATATTTTGATGTCTGGTTAGGTAGGCAAAGTGACAGTTTGAGTTTATCTCGTTCACAATTGTCATGAATGCATGTCTTCTAGTATTTTTCTTACTAATTAGTAGAGCAGACAACTTTACCACCCTTAAAATTGAAAATTCTTTGCTTTTTTGGGTGGTTCAATGATGCCGCACTCACTGCATTCACATGACATTCACAACAAAAATTGTTTATAATAAATTTATGTAAGACTTAAAATTCTTTATCACATCGAAATATTGAAGTTGACACCCTAAGCGACATAAATCACAAGTTTACTAATTTTTAAAACTTCCTATTTCAATAAAAAAAATTAATTATATTTCCACAAAATTTTTTGTTTTGTACGTGAAAAACAGTTTTTTTCGTTTTTCTTTGTAAATAATAAACCTACGTGCTTGAAATTTTTGGACGTAGTCGCTTTCGGTAATACTAATTTATATATTAAATAAGAAAAAATTCCACTCAGTCATTTCTTAGAAAATTAAAGTGGTTCACTGTTGACGCTGGTTTAATGTAGCCTACTCTCCGTTATGTAAAATCGGTTGCCTAATTTAGGGATTTCGCTCGTCTCAACTCTGAATAAAGTCAGTCTATCGCTCAATGCGAATACCGACACACCACATTTCGACTACTCAGAACTTTATCACTCTGTATAAATTCCTGTGTACAAGTGATGTAAGATTTTTCTAACTTGAACATTTATTAATAAACTATTTTATATCTATTTGAGAAAATAACATTTTTAAGTCTAATTTATTACCAAAAAACACGCCATCCCGGAACAAAAGTATTTTTGAAAAAATGTAAAATTTGAAAATGTTTGATTTTTTTGAAAAAATTAAACATCTCCTATTTTAATTAATATTTTTCAAATCTTTAATTTTACAAACAAAAGTTTAAGTAATAATAGTGAAAAAAAGGTTAAGAGCAATATTTCCAAAAGAAATAATGCAATAATATTAAGTTCGATAGGAAACCAATCGACAAGAACTTCAAATGGACGTATTATTCCATCAAAAAAGGTAAGTGGAGAATTGATAAAATAAAGTAAAAAATAAAGGTTATCAAAATGAAAGCAAAACATTTTTCAAAACATTGAAATTTAAATAAATTTTTTATTAGTAACTAATAAATTATTTTTTTATTAGTTACTAATTAAAAAAAGTATTAATAAATAGAAAATGAAAAATAAATATTTAAATAAAATGATTAAATTTAATTACTTTTTAATAAATTATTAAATTCTAAAGTACTTTGCATCGCAAGACACTTCAGTTTTCTTTTATAGAATAAAATTAATAATTAAATTAAAAATTAATAAGTAAAAATAATTGACGATTAAATAAATTAATTAACAATGTAATAGTAATTGTTCATGAATTAAATTTATTCATTCATTCATTCAATCATCTATTATTAATTAATTGCTTAAATTGACATTAATTATTTATTCAAATTGTCTATTATTAATTAATTTAATCTTTCAAAAATTAAATTGGCAGTGAATTAATAATTAACGATTAATTAATTAATAGTAATTAATAAATTTCATTTAAAACAAAATTTTATTTCTTCTAAATGAATTAAACGATTTTAATTAATCAAACGGAAATAAAAAGAGTATAAAATATACTTTCGCACATAAAATTACTGTCTCAATTTTAAAACATTAAAATCGCAAATCGACCAAATATAATTTTCAATGTAACTTTTTAAACAATTGTCGCACTAAAAATTTCTCAACTCATTTTCATTTCTTATAGTTTTAATTCAAAGTTGGAATTTTTTTCAATATTTTAAAACGGGTAGAACGTTAAAAAAAATTTGTTTATAACGAATGTAATAAATTATTATCCTAAAAAAATATATTCAACAAGTCTATAATTGTGAACGAAAGCATATTTTATCCTCTTTATATTCCCACATCATGAATCAAAATCGGTTTATTTGTTTAAAAGAAATAAAATTTTGTTTCAAAAGATGCAAAAATTTAATTAATAGAAATTTTTGTAAACATATCATATTTATATTCACTGATCATCTAATTTGAAATTTATTTAATTTTAATGGGGTAAGTGTTTTTTCATGAACACATTTTTACAAAAAGTATATTACGAGTAGTCCGAGCAGAAAATTCGAATTATCTTATTAATCCAAGATGACTCTTCTAAGGAAAAGAGAAAAACAATTAATAAGAATATTCTTTGATCATCAAATTGAAATTTTTTTTATTTTTACAGCTTAATTACTGTTCCAAGAAGATTTTTCTACTGCTAAAAGTATTTTACTACTAATTCCCGGCTAAAAATACAAAAATTCCTGTTAATTCAAGCAAACGTTTAATCATAAAAAGGTGAAAAACTATTAGTAAAAATATTCTTTAATAATCAAATTGGAAATTTTTTGATTTTTTGGAGCTTAATTACTACTCCAAGAAGATTTTTCTACTAAAATTATTTTACTACTAATTCGGGCTGAAAATTCGAAAATTTCGGTTTATTCAGGATGATTTTACTAAGGAAGAGAGAAAAACAATTTGTAAAAATATTTTTTGATTAATAAATTAAAAATGTTTTTGATTTTTATAGGTTAAATACTTTTCATACAAGATTTCCTACAAAAGGTATTTTCCAACTAATCCGGGTAAAAATTCAAGAAATCATGTTTATTCAAGCAAACTTTTCCCAGAAAAAGGGAAAAACTATTAGTAAAAATATCCTTTGAGTATTAAATTGGATTTTTTAAAAAATTTTATAGTTTTAATATTTTTCCAAGAAGATTTTTCTACTAAAAGTATTTTGCTACAAATTGGGACCAAACATTTTAAAAATTCTAGTTTATTCAAGACAACTTTACTTAGGAAAAAAGAATATCCCGCGTAGAAAACGAAATATGGGCAAAAGCTAGTAAACCATGGCAAGAACATGGGCACAGAATTTAGCCATAGTTGATAAGCTTTCAGCCATGTTTTAAGTATGGGAAAAGCTAGCAAACCATTGCATATGAGCGTTTCACATGGTTCAACTTAGATTTTTCGCTTATTAAAAAAATTGCACTTTTTAATTATGGCAAAAACATGGGGAAAGTATGGTAGCAAAAAATTCGAATTTTTCTTTTTTTAGAATAAAAAAAATTTGCAATTTTGAATTATGGCCAAAACATGAGAAAGTTTGGGAGCAAAAAATTCGAATTTTTCTTTTTTTAGAATAAAAAAATTTACAATTTTGAAGTATGGCCAAAACATGGGGCAAGTATGGGAGCAAAAAATTTAAATTTTTCTTTTTTTAGAAAAATTTAAATTATTTGCTCTCATACTTTCCCCATGTTTTTTTTATAGTTCGAACTTTGTAAATTTTTTTAGCAAAAAAGCAAAATACAGCCTTTTTGCTCCCATACTTTTGCATAGTTTTGCAACACTTTAATAATGCATAATTTTTTTCATTAAAAAAGCAAAATCAAACTTTTTTGCTCCCATACTTTGCCCATGTTTTGTCAATACTTCAAAATTGCTAATTTTTTCTGTAAAGATAGAAAAATTTTAATTATTTGCTCTCATACCCGCGTGGAAATAGAAAACTCTCAAACTATTGCTAATGACTTTAGCCAATGTGATCAAAATTTAAGACATACTTTAAAACATTGGCCGACAACTAAAATACCATTGCTTATGGCCGTTTCCCATACTACAAAAAATAATATTTAACACTGATAAAATCTCGAAAACCATGGCCAACGACACAAATGCTTTTTTAAGTAGAACTAGAATATTTTTAAACAAAATTTTTTTTTATTTTTAACCATGGCAACTGTCAAGAAAACCATGGAAAAGGCAAGAATATTTTTAAACAAAAAATTTTTTACTTTTTAACAATCGTAAGAGACTAGAACACCATGGAAAAGGCAAAAATATTTTAAAACAGAATATTTTTCAATTTTTAACAATGGCAAGAGTCTAGAACAACATGGGAAAAACAAGAATATTTTTAAACAAATTTTTTTTCAATTTTTAACCATGACAACTGTCAAGCAAACCATAGAAAAGGCAAGAATATTTTTAAACAAAAAATTTTTTAATTTTTAACCATAGCAAGAGACTAGAAAACCATTGGAAAAAACAATATTATTAAATAAAACATTTTTTAATTTTTAACCATGGCAACTGTCAAGAAAACCATGGGAAAAGGCAAGAATATTTTTAAACATAAAATTTTTTAATTTTTAACCCTGGCAACTGTCAGGAAAACCATGGAAAAGGTAAGAATATTTTTAAACAGAAAATTTTTTAATTTTTAACCATGGCAAGAGTCTAGATCACCATGAAAAAAGCAAAAATATTTTCAATAAATTTTTTTTTAAATTTTTAACCATGGCAACTGTCGAGAAAACCATGGGAAAAGGCAAGAATATTATTAAACAAAAAATTTTAAAATTTTTAACCGTGGCAACTGTCAAGAAAACCATTGGAAAAAACAATATTATTAAATAAAACATTTTTTAATTTTTATCCACGACAAGAATCTAGAAGACTATGGAAAAGGCAAAAATATTTTTAATCAAAAAACTTTTTAATTTTTAGCCATGGCAACTATCAAGAAAACCATTAGAAAAAACAATATTATTAAATAAAACATTTTTTAATTTTTATCCATGGCAACTGTAGAGAAAACCATAGGAAAAGGCAAGAATATTTATAAACAAAAAATGTTTCCATTTGTAACCATGGCAACTGTCAAGAAAACTATGGAAAAGGCAAGAATATTTTTAAACAGAAAATTTTTTATTTTTTACCATGGCAAGAGTCTAGAACACCATGGAAAAGGCAAAAATATTTTTAAACAGAATATTTTTTAATTTTTAACAATGGCAAAAGTATAGAAAAACATGGAAAAAACAAGAATATTTTTAAAAAAATTTTTTTTCAATTTTTAACCATGGCAACTGTCAAGAAAACCAGTTGTCATTGTTAAAAATTGAAAAATATTCTGTTTAAAAATATTTTTGCCTTTTCCATGGTTTTCTCGACAGTTGCCATGGTTAAAAAAAAATTTTTTTTAATTAAAAATATTCTTGCCTTTTCCCATGCTTTTTTTCGACAGTTGCTATGGTTAAAAATTGAAAAATGTTTTATTTAAAAATAATGTTTTTTCCAATGGAAAAAAAAGTTTTTCTTTTTTCTTTTTCTTTTTTTTCTTTTTTTTCTCTTGCCATGGTTAAAAATTGAAAAATTTTATTGTTTAAAAATATTCTTGCCTTTTCCATGGTTTTCTAGACAGTTGTCATGGTTAAAAATTGAAAAAAAATTTGTTTAGAAATATACTTGTTTTTCTTATGTTTCTCTAGACTCTTGCCATTGTTAAAAATTAAAAAATATTCTGTTTAAAAATATTTTTGCCTTTTCCATGGTTTTCTCGACAATGGCCATGGTTAAAAATTAAAAAATTTTTTGATTAAAAATATTCTTGCCTTTTCCAATGGTTTTCTCGACATTTGCCATGGTTAAAAATTAAAAAATGTTTTATTTAAAAATATTGTTTTTTTCAATGTTTTTATATTCTCTTGCCATGGTTAAAAATTGAAAAATATTCTGTTTAAAAATATTCTTGCCTTTTCCATGGTTTTCTCGACAGTTGCCATGGTTAAAAATATAAAATTTTTTGATTAAAAATATTCTTGCCTTTTCCATGGTTTTCTTGACTGTTGTCATGGTTAAAAATTAAAAAAATTTTTGTTTAAAAATATTCTTGCTTTTTCCATGGTTTTCTCGACAGTTGCCATTGTTAAAAATTGAAAAATATTCTGTTTAAAAATATTTTTGCCTTTTCCATGGTTTTCTCGACAGTTGCCATGGTTAAAAATTAAAAAATTTTTTGATTAAAAATATTCTTGCCTTTTCCCAAGGTTTTCTTGACAGTTGTCATGGTTAAAAATTGAAAAAAAATTTGTTTAGAAATATTCTTGTTTTTCTTATGTTTTTCTAGACTCTTGCCATTGTTAAAAATTGAAAAATATTCTGTTTAAAAATATTTTTGCCTTTTCCATGGTTTTCTCGACATTTGCCATGGTTAAAAATTAAAAAAATTTTTGTTTAAAAATATTCTTGCTTTTTCCATGGTTTTCTCGACAGTTGCCATGGTTAAAAATTGAAAAAAAAATTGTTTAGAAATATACTTGTTTTTCTTATGTTTCTCTAGACTCTTGCCATTGTTAAAAATTAAAAAATATTCTGTTTAAAAATATTCTTGCTTTTTCCATGGTTTTCTCGACAGTTGCCATGGTTAAAAATAAAAAATTTTTTGATTAAAAATATTCTTGCCTTTTCCATGGTTTTCTCGACAGTTGCCATGGTTAAAAATTGAAAAATTTTATTGTTTAAAAATATTCTTGCCTTTTCCATGGTTTTCTTGACAGTTGTCATGGTTAAAAATTGAAAAAAAATTTGTTTAGAAATATTCTTGTTTTTCTTATGTTTCTCTAGACTCTTGCCATTGTTGAAAATTGAAAAATATTATGTTTAAAAATATTTTTGCCTTTTCCATGGTTTTCTCGACAGTTGCCATGGTTAAAAATTAAAAAATTTTTTGATTAAAAATATTCTTGCCTTTTCCCATGGTTTTCTTGACAGTTGCCATGGTTAAAAATTAAAAAATGTTTTATTTAATAATATTGTTTTTTCCAATGGTTTTCTAGTCTCTTGGCATGGTTAAAATTGAAAAATTTTTTTGTTTAAAAATATTCTTGCATTTTCCATGGTTTTTTCGACAGTTGCCATGGTTAAAAATTAAAAAATTTTTTGATTAAAAATATTCTTGCCTTTTCCATGGTTGTCTAGTCTATTGCCATGGTTAAAAATTGAAAATTTTTTTTGATTAAAAATATTCTTGCTTTTTCCCATGGTTTTTTCGACAGTTGCCATGGTTAAAAATTGAAAAATATTCTGTTTAAAAATATTCTTGTTTTTCTCACGTTTTTCTAGAATCTTGTCATTGTTAAAAATTGAAAAATATTCTGTTCAAAAATATTTTTGCCTTTTCCATGGTTTTCTCGACAATTGCCATGGTTAAAAATTAAAAAATTTTTTTGATTTAAAATATTTTTGCCTTTTCCATAGTGTTCTAGATTCTTGCCATGGATAAAAATTAAAAAATGTTTTATTTAATAATATTGTTTTTTCCAATGGTTTTCTCGACATTTGCCATGGTTAAAAATTAAAAACTGTTTTATTTAAAAATATTGTTTCTTCCAATGGTTTTCTCGACATTTGCCATGGTTAAAAATTAAAAAATGTTTTATTTAAAAATATTGTTTTTTTCAATGGTTTTCTAGTCTCTTGCCATGGTTAAAAATTGAAAAATATTCTGTTTAAAAATATTTTTGCCTTTTCCATGGTTTTCTCGACAGTTGCCATGGTTAAAAATTAAAAAATTTTTTGATTAGAAATATTCTTGCCTTTTCCATGGTTTTCTTGACAGTTGTCATGGTTAAAAATTGAAAAAAAATTTGTTTAGAAATATTCTTGTTTTTCTTATGTTTCTCTAGACTCTTGCCATTGTTAAAAATTGAAAAATATTCTGTTCAAAAATATTTTTGCCTTTTCCATGGTTTTCTCGACAATTGCCATGGTTAAAAATTAAAAAATGTTTTATTTAAAAATATTGTTTTTTTCAATGGTTTTCTAGACTCTTGCCATTGTTAAAAATTGAAAAATATTCTGTTTAAAAATATTTTTGCCTTTTCCATGGTTTTCTCGACATTTGCCATGGTTAAAAATTAAAAAATTTTTGTTTAAAAATATTCTTGCCTATTCCATGGTTTTCTCGACAGTTGCCATGGTTAAAAAAAAATTTTTTTTAATTAAAAATATTCTTGCCTTTTCCCATGCTTTTTTTCGACAGTTGCTATGGTTAAAAATTGAAAAATGTTTTATTTAAAAATAATGTTTTTTCCAATGGAAAAAAAAGTTTTTCTTTTTTCTTTTTCTTTTTTTTCTTTTTTTTCTCTTGCCATGGTTAAAAATTGAAAAATTTTATTGTTTAAAAATATTCTTGCCTTTTCCATGGTTTTCTAGACAGTTGTCATGGTTAAAAATTGAAAAAAAATTTGTTTAGAAATATACTTGTTTTTCTTATGTTTCTCTAGACTCTTGCCATTGTTAAAAATTAAAAAATATTCTGTTTAAAAATATTTTTGCCTTTTCCATGGTTTTCTCGACAATGGCCATGGTTAAAAATTAAAAAATTTTTTGATTAAAAATATTCTTGCCTTTTCCAATGGTTTTCTCGACATTTGCTATGGTTAAAAATTAAAAAATGTTTTATTTAAAAATATTGTTTTTTTCAATGGTTTTCTAGTCTCTTGCCATGGTTAAAAATTGAAAAATATTCTGTTTAAAAATATTTTTGCCTTTTCCATGGTTTTCTCGACAGTTGCCATGGTTAAAAATTAAAAAATTTTTTGATTAAAAATATTCTTGCCTTTTCCATGGTTTTCTTGACAGTTGTCATGGTTAAAAATTGAAAAAAATTTTGTTTAGAAATATGATTGTTTTTATTATGTTTCTCTAGTCTCTTGCCATGGTTAAAAATTTAAAAATATTCTGTTTGAAAATTTTTTTTCCTTTTCCATGGTTTTCTCGACATTTGCCATGGTTAAAAATTAAAAATGTTTTATTTAAAAATATTGTTTTTTTCAATGGTTTTCTAGACTCTTGCCATTGTTAATAATTGAAAAATATTCTGTTTAAAAATATTTTTGCCTTTTCCATGGTTTTCTCGACATTTGCCATGGTTAAAAATTAAAAAATTTTTGTTTAAAAATATTCTTGCCTTTTCCATGGTTTTCTCGACAGTTGCCATGGTTAAAAAAAAAAATTTTTTGATTAAAAATATTCTTGCCTTTTCCCATGCTTTTTTTCGACAGTTGCTATGGTTAAAAATTGAAAAATGTTTTATTTAAAAATAATGTTTTTTCCAATGGAAAAAAAAGTTTTTCTTTTTTATTTTTCTTTTTTTTCTTTTTTTTTTTCTCTTGCCATGGTTAAAAATTGATAAATTTTATTGTTTAAAAATATTCTTGCCTTTTCCATGGTTTTCTTGACAGTTGTCATGGTTAAAAATTGAAAAAAAATTTCTTTAGAAATATACTTGTTTTTCTTATGTTTCTCTATACTCTTGCAATTGTTAAAAATTAAAAAATATTCTGTTTAAAAATATTTTTGCCTTTTCCATGGTTTTCTCGACAATGGCCATGGTTAAAAATTAAAAAATTTTTTAATTAAAAATATTCTTGCCTTTTCCAATGGTTTTCTCGACATTTGCCATGGTTAAAAATTAAAAAATGTTTTATTTAAAAATATTGTTTTTTTCAATGGTTTTCTAGTCTCTTGCCATGGTTAAAAATTGAAAAATATTCTGTTTAAAAATATTTTTGCCTTTTCCATGGTTTTCTCGACAGTTGCCATGGTTAAAAATTAAAAAATTTTTTGATTAAAAATATTCTTGCCTTTTCCATAGTTTTCTTGACAGTTGTCATGGTTAAAAATTGAAAAAAAAATTGTTTAGAAATATTCTTGTTTTTCTTATGTTTCTCTAGACTCTTGCCATTGTTAAAAATTGAAAAATATTCTGTTTAAAAATATTTTTGCCTTTTCCATGGTTTTCTCGACAGTTGCCATGGTTAAAAATTAAAAAATTTTTTGATTAAAAATATTCTTGCCTTTTCCATGTTTTTCTCGACAGTTGCCATGGTTAAAAATTGAAAAATTTTATTGTTTAAAAATATTCTTGCCTTTTCCATGGTTTTCTTGACAGTTGTCATGGTTAAAAATTGAAAAAAAATTTGTTTAGAAATATTCTTGTTTTTCTTATGTTTCTCTAGACTCTTGCCATTGTTGAAAATTGAAAAATATTATGTTTAAAAATATTTTTGCCTTTTCCATGGTTTTCTCGACAGTTGCCATGGTTAAAAATTAAAAAATTTTTTGATTAAAAATATTCTTGCCTTTTCCCATGGTTTTCTTGACAGTTGCCATGGTTAAAAATTAAAAAATGTTTTATTTAATAATATTGTTTTTTCCAATGGTTTTCTAGTCTCTTGGCATGGTTAAAATTGAAAAATTTTTTTGTTTAAAAATATTCTTGCATTTTCCATGGTTTTCTCGACAGTTGCCATGGTTAAAAATTAAAAAATTTTTTGATTAAAAATATTCTTGCCTTTTCCATGGTTGTCTAGTCTATTGCCATGGTTAAAAATTGAAAAATTTTTTTGATTAAAAATATTCTTGCCTTTTCCAATGGTTTTCTTGACAGTTGCCATGGTAAAATTAAAAAATTTTTTGTTTAAAAATATTCTTGCTTTTTCTCATGGTTTTTTCGACAGTTGCCATGGTTAAAAATTGAAAAATATTCTGTTTAAAAATATTCTTGTTTTTCTCACGTTTTTCTAGAATCTTGTCATTGTTAAAAATTGAAAAATATTCTGTTCAAAAATATTTTTGCCTTTTCCATGGTATTCTCGACAATTGCCATGGTTAAAAATTAAAAAATTTTTTTGATTTAAAATATTTTTGCCTTTTCCATAGTGTTCTAGATTCTTGCCATGGATAAAAATTAAAAAATGTTTTATTTAATAATATTGTTTTTTCCAATGGTTTTCTCGACATTTGCCATGGTTAAAAATTAAAAACTGTTTTATTTAAAAATATTGTTTCTTCCAATGGTTTTCTCGACATTTGCCATGGTTAAAAATTAAAAAATGTTTTATTTAAAAATATTGTTTTTTTCAATGGTTTTCTAGTCTCTTGCCATGGTTAAAAATTGAAAAATATTCTGTTTAAAAATATTTTTGCCTTTTCCATGGTTTTCTCGACAGTTGCCATGGTTAAAAATTAAAAAATTTTTTGATTAGAAATATTCTTGCCTTTTCCATGGTTTTCTTGACAGTTGTCATGGTTAAAAATTGAAAAAAAATTTGTTTAGAAATATTCTTGTTTTTCTTATGTTTCTCTAGACTCTTGCCATTGTTAAAAATTGAAAAATATTCTGTTCAAAAATATTTTTGCCTTTTCCATGGTTTTCTCGACAATTGCCATGGTTAAAAATTAAAAAATGTTTTATTTAAAAATATTGTTTTTTTCAATGGTTTTCTAGACTCTTGCCATTGTTAAAAATTGAAAAATATTCTGTTTAAAAATATTTTTGCCTTTTCCATGGTTTTCTCGACATTTGCCATGGTTAAAAATTAAAAAATTTTTGTTTAAAAATATTCTTGCCTTTTCCATGGTTTTCTCGACAGTTGCCATGGTTAAAAAAAAATTTTTTTTAATTAAAAATATTCTTGCCTTTTCCCATGCTTTTTTTCGACAGTTGCTATGGTTAAAAATTGAAAAATGTTTTATTTAAAAATAATGTTTTTTCCAATGGAAAAAAAAAGTTTTTCTTTTTTCTTTTTTTTCTTTTTTTTCTCTTGCCATGGTTAAAAATTGAAAAATTTTATTGTTTAAAAATATTCTTGCCTTTTCCATGGTTTTCTAGACAGTTGTCATGGTTAAAAATTGAAAAAAAATTTGTTTAGAAATATACTTGTTTTTCTTATGTTTCTCTAGACTCTTGCCATTGTTAAAAATTAAAAAATATTCTGTTTAAAAATATTTTTGCCTTTTCCATGGTTTTCTCGACAATGGCCATGGTTAAAAATTAAAAAATTTTTTGATTAAAAATATTCTTGCCTTTTCCAATGGTTTTCTCGACATTTGCTATGGTTAAAAATTAAAAAATGTTTTATTTAAAAATATTGTTTTTTTCAATGGTTTTCTAGTCTCTTGCCATGGTTAAAAATTGAAAAATATTCTGTTTAAAAATATTTTTGCCTTTTCCATGGTTTTCTCGACAGTTGCCATGGTTAAAAATTAAAAAATTTTTTGATTAAAAATATTCTTGCCTTTTCCATGGTTTTCTTGACAGTTGTCATGGTTAAAAATTGAAAAAAAATTTGTTTAGAAATATTCTTGTTTTTCTTATGTTTCTCTAGACTCTTGCCATTGTTAAAAATTGAAAAATATTCTGTTTGAAAATTTTGTTTCCTTTTTCATGGTTTTCTCGACATTTGCCATGGTTAAAAATTAAAAATGTTTTATTTAAAAATATTGTTTTTTTCAATGGTTTTCTAGACTCTTGCCATTGTTAATAATTGAAAAATATTCTGTTTAAAAATATTTTTGCCTTTTCCATGGTTTTCTCGACATTTGCCATGGTTAAAAATTAAAAAATTTTTGTTTAAAAATATTCTTGCCTTTTCCATGGTTTTCTCGACAGTTGCCATGGTTAAAAAAAAATTTTTTTTGATTAAAAATATTCTTGCCTTTTCCCATGCTTTTTTTCGACAGTTGCTATGGTTAAAAATTGAAAAATGTTTTATTTAAAAATAATGTTTTTTCCAATGGAAAAAAAAAGTTTTTCTTTTTTCTTTTTCTTTTTTTTCTTTTTTTTCTCTTGCCATGGTTAAAAATTGAAAAATTTTATTGTTTAAAAATATTCTTGCCTTTTCCATGGTTTTCTTGACAGTTGTCATGGTTAAAAATTGAAAAAAAATTTCTTTAGAAATATACTTGTTTTTCTTATGTTTCTCTAGACTCTTGCCATTGTTAAAAATTAAAAAATATTCTGTTTAAAAATATTTTTGCCTTTTCCATGGTTTTCTCGACAATGGCCATGGTTAAAAATTAAAAAATTTTTTAATTAAAAATATTCTTGCCTTTTCCAATGGTTTTCTCGACATTTGCCATGGTTAAAAATTAAAAAATGTTTTATTTAAAAATATTGTTTTTTTCAATGGTTTTCTAGTCTCTTGCCATGGTTAAAAATTGAAAAATATTCTGTTTAAAAATATTTTTGCCTTTTCCATGGTTTTCTCGACAGTTGCCATGGTTAAAAATTAAAAAATTTTTTGATTAAAAATATTCTTGCCTTTTCCATGGTTTTCTTGACAGTTGTCATGGTTAAAAATTGAAAAAAAAATTGTTTAGAAATATTCTTGTTTTTCTTATGTTTCTCTAGACTCTTGCCATTGTTAAAAATTGAAAAATATTCTGTTTAAAAATATTTTTGCCTTTTCCATGGTTTTCTCGACAGTTGCCATGGTTAAAAATTAAAAAATTTTTTGATTAAAAATATTCTTGCCTTTTCCATGTTTTTCTCGACAGTTGCCATGGTTAAAAATTGAAAAATTTTATTGTTTAAAAATATTCTTGCCTTTTCCATGGTTTTCTTGACAGTTGTCATGGTTAAAAATTGAAAAAAAATTTGTTTAGAAATATTCTTGTTTTTCTTATGTTTCTCTAGACTCTTGCCATTGTTGAAAATTGAAAAATATTATGTTTAAAAATATTTTTGCCTTTTCCATGGTTTTCTCGACAGTTGCCATGGTTAAAAATTAAAAAATTTTTTGATTAAAAATATTCTTGCCTTTTCCCATGGTTTTCTTGACAGTTGCCATGGTTAAAAATTAAAAAATGTTTTATTTAATAATATTGTTTTTTCCAATGGTTTTCTAGTCTCTTGGCATGGTTAAAATTGAAAAATTTTTTTGTTTAAAAATATTCTTGCATTTTCCATGGTTTTCTCGACAGTTGCCATGGTTAAAAATTAAAAAATTTTTTGATTAAAAATATTCTTGCCTTTTCCATGGTTGTCTAGTCTATTGCCATGGTTAAAAATTGAAAAATTTTTTTGATTAAAAATATTCTTGCCTTTTCCAATGGTTTTCTTGACAGTTGCCATGGTAAAATTAAAAAATTTTTTGTTTTAAAATATTCTTGCTTTTTCCCATGGTTTTTTCGACAGTTGCCATGGTTAAAAATTGAAAAATATTCTGTTTAAAAATATTCTTGTTTTTCTCACGTTTTTCTAGAATCTTGTCATTGTTGAAAATTGAAAAATATTCTGTTCAAAAATATTTTTGCCTTTTCCATGGTTTTCTCGACAATTGCCATGGTTAAAAATTAAAAAATTTTTTTGATTTAAAATATTTTTGCCTTTTCCATAGTGTTCTAGATTCTTGCCATGGATAAAAATTAAAAAATGTTTTATTTAATAATATTGTTTTTTCCAATGGTTTTCTCGACATTTGCCATGGTTAAAAATTAAAAACTGTTTTATTTAAAAATATTGTTTCTTCCAATGGTTTTCTCGACATTTGCCATGGTTAAAAATTAAAAAATGTTTTATTTAAAAATATTGTTTTTTTCAATGGTTTTCTAGTCTCTTGCCATGGTTAAAAATTGAAAAATATTCTGTTTAAAAATATTTTTGACTTTTCCATGGTGTTCTCGACAGTTGCCATGGTTAAAAATTAAAAAATTTTTTTGATTAAAAATATTCTTGCCTTTTCCATGGTTTTCTTGACAGTTGTCATGGTTAAAAATTGAAAAAAAAATTTGTTTAGAAATATTCTTGTTTTTTCTTATGTTTCTCTAGACTCTTGCCATTGTTAAAAATTGAAAAATATTCTGTTCAAAAATATTTTTGCCTTTTCCATGGTTTTCTCGACAATTGCCATGGTTAAAAATTAAAAAATGTTTTATTTAAAAATATTGTTTTTTTTCAATGGTTTTCTAGACTCTTGCCATTGTTAAAAATTGAAAAATATTCTGTTTAAAAATATTTTTGCCTTTTCCATGGTTTTCTCGACATTTGCCATGGTTAAAAATTAAAAAATTTTTGTTTAAAAATATTCTTGCCTTTTCCATGGTTTTCTCGACAGTTGCCATGGTTAAAAAAAAATTTTTTTTGATTAAAAATATTCTTGCCTTTTCCCATGCTTTTTTTCGACAGTTGCTATGGTTAAAAATTGAAAAATGTTTTATTTAAAAATAATGTTTTTTCCAATGGAAAAAAAAGTTTTTCTTTTTTCTGTTTCTTTTTTTCTTTTTTTTCTCTTGCCATGGTTAAAAATTGAAAAATTTTATTGTTTAAAAATATTCTTGCCTTTTCCATGGTTTTCTTGACAGTTGTCATGGTTAAAAATTGAAAAAAAATTTGTTTAGAAATATACTTGTTTTTCTTATGTTTCTCTAGACTCTTGCTATTGTTAAAAATTAAAAAATATTCTGTTTAAAAATATTTTTGCCTTTTCCATGGTTTTCTCGACAATGGCCATGGTTAAAAATTAAAAAATTTTTTGATTAAAAATATTCTTGCCTTTTCCAATGGTTTTCTCGACATTTGCCATGGTTAAAAATTAAAAAATGTTTTATTTAAAAATATTGTTTTTTTCAATGGTTTTCTAGTCTCTTGCCATGGTTAAAAATTGAAAAATATTCTGTTTAAAAATATTTTTGCCTTTTCCATGGTTTTCTCGACAGTTGCCATGGTTAAAAATTAAAAAATTTTTTGATTAAAAATATTCTTGCCTTTTCCATGGTTTTCTTGACAGTTGTCATGGTTAAAAATTGAAAAAAAATTTGTTTAGAAATATTCTTGTTTTTCTTATGTTTCTCTAGACTCTTGCCATTGTTAAAAATTGAAAAATATTCTGCTTAAAAATTTTGTTTCCTTTTCCATGGTTTTCTCGACATTTGCCATGGTTAAAAATTAAAAAATGTTTTATTTAAAAATATTGTTTTTTTCAATGGTTTTCTAGACTCTTGCCATTGTTAAAAATTGAAAAATATTCTGTTTAAAAATATTTTTGCCTTTTCCATGGTTTTCTCGACATTTGCCATGGTTAAAAATTAAAAAATTTTTGTTTAAAAATATTCTTGCCTTTTCCATGGTTTTCTCGACAGTTGCCATGGTTAAAAAAAAATTTTTTTTGATTAAAAATATTCTTGCCTTTTCCCATGCTTTTTTTCGACAGTTGCTATGGTTAAAAATTGAAAAATGTTTTATTTAAAAATAATGTTTTTTCCAATGGAAAAAAAAAGTTTTTCTTTTTTCTTTTTCTTTTTTTTCTTTTTTTTCTCTTGCCATGGTTAAAAATTGAAAAATTTTATTGTTTAAAAATATTCTTGCCTTTTCCATGGTTTTCTTGACAGTTGTCATGGTTAAAAATTGAAAAAAAATTTGTTTAGAAATATACTTGTTTTTCTTATGTTTCTCTAGACTCTTGCCATTGTTAAAAATTAAAAAATATTCTGTTTAAAAATATTTTTGCCTTTTAAATGGTTTTCTCGACAATGGCCATGGTTAAAAATTAAAAAATTTTTTAATTAAAAATATTCTTGCCTTTTCCAATGGTTTTCTCGACATTTGCCATGGTTAAAAATTAAAAAATGTTTTATTTAAAAATATTGTTTTTTTCAATGGTTTTCTAGTCTCTTGCCATGGTTAAAAATTGAAAAATATTCTGTTTAAAAATATTTTTGCCTTTTCCATGGTTTTCTCGACAATGGCCATTGTTAAAAATTAAAAAATTTTTTGATTAAAAATATTCTTGCCTTTTCCAATGGTTTTCTCGACATTTGCTATGGTTAAAAATTAAAAAATGTTTTATTTAAAAATATTGTTTTTTTCAATGGTTTTCTAGTCTCTTGCCATGGTTAAAAATTAAAAAATATTCTGTTTAAAAATATTTTTGCCTTTTCCATGGTTTTCTCGACAGTTGCCATGGTTAAAAATTAAAAAATTTTTTGATTAAAAATATTCTTGCCTTTTCCATGGTTTTCTTGACAGTTGTCATGGTTAAAAATTGAAAAAAAATTTGTTTAGAAATATTCTTGTTTTTCTTATGTTTCTCTAGACTCTTGCCATTGTTAAAAATTGAAAAATATTCTGTTTGAAAATTTTGTTTCCTTTTCCATGGTTTTCTCGACATTTGCCATGGTTAAAAATTAAAAATGTTTTATTTAAAAATATTGTTTTTTTCAATGGTTTTCTAGACTCTTGCCATTGTTAATAATTGAAAAATATTCTGTTTAAAAATATTTTTGCCTTTTCCATGGTTTTCTCGACATTTGCCATGGTTAAAAATTAAAAAATTTTTGTTTAAAAATATTCTTGCCTTTTCCATGGTTTTCTCGACAGTTGCCATGGTTAAAAAAAAATTTTTTTTGATTAAAAATATTCTTGCCTTTTCCCATGCTTTTTTTCGACAGTTGCTATGGTTAAAAATTGAAAAATGTTTTATTTAAAAATAATGTTTTTTCCAATGGAAAAAAAAAGTTTTTCTTTTTTCTTTTTCTTTTTTTTCTTTTTTTTCTCTTGCCATGGTTAAAAATTGAAAAATTTTATTGTTTAAAAATATTCTTGCCTTTTCCATGGTTTTCTTGACAGTTGTCATGGTTAAAAATTGAAAAAAAATTTCTTTAGAAATATACTTGTTTTTCTTATGTTTCTCTAGACTCTTGCCATTGTTAAAAATTAAAAAATATTCTGTTTAAAAATATTTTTGCCTTTTTCATGGTTTTCTCGACAATGGCCATGGTTAAAAATTAAAAAATTTTTTAATTAAAAATATTCTTGCCTTTTCCAATGGTTTTCTCGACATTTGCCATGGTTAAAAATTAAAAAATGTTTTATTTAAAAATATTGTTTTTTTCAATGGTTTTCTAGTCTCTTGCCATGGTTAAAAATTGAAAAATATTCTGTTTAAAAATATTTTTGCCTTTTCCATGGTTTTCTCGACAGTTGCCATGGTTAAAAATTAAAAAATTTTTTGATTAAAAATATTCTTGCCTTTTCCACGACTTGACAGTTGTCATGGTTAAAAATTGAAAAAAAAATTGTTTAGAAATATTCTTGTTTTTCTTATGTTTCTCTAGACTCTTGCCATTGTTAAAAATTGAAAAATATTCTGTTTAAAAATATTTTTGCCTTTTCCATGGTTTTCTCGACAGTTGCCATGGTTAAAAATTAAAAAATTTTTTGATTAAAAATATTCTTGCCTTTTCCATGGTTTTCTTGACAGTTGTCATGGTTAAAAATTGAAAAAAAAATTGTTTAGAAATATTCTTGTTTTTCTTATGTTTCTCTAGACTCTTGCCATTGTTAAAAATTGAAAAATATTCTGTTTAAAAATATTGTTAACTGTTTTATTTAAAAATATTGTTTCTTCCAATGGTTTTCTCGACATTTGCCATGGTTAAAAATTAAAAAATGTTTTATTTAAAAATATTGTTTTTTTCAATGGTTTTCTAGACTCTTGCCATTGTTAAAAATTGAAAAATATTCTGTTTAAAAATATTTTTGCCTTTTCCATGGTTTTCTCGACATTTGCCATGGTTAAAAATTAAAAAATTTTTGTTTAAAAATATTCTTGCCTTTTCCATGGTTTTCTCGACAGTTGCCATGGTTAAAAAAAAATTTTTTTTAATTAAAAATATTCTTGCCTTTTCCAATGCTTTTTTTCGACAGTTGCTATGGTTAAAAATTGAAAAATGTTTTATTTAAAAATAATGTTTTTTCCAATGGATAAAAAAAGTTTTTCTTTTTTCTTTTTTTTTTTTTTTCTTTTTTTTCTCTTGCCATGGTTAAAAATTGAAAAATTTTATTGTTTAATTATATTGTTGACTTTTAGATGGTTGTCTATACAGTTGTCATGGTTAAAAATTGAAAAAAAATTTGTTTAGAAATATACTTGTTTTTCTTATGTTTTTCTAGTCTCTTGGCATTGGTTAAAATTGAAAAATTTTTTTGTTTAAAAATATTCTTGCATTTTCCATGGTTTTCTCGACAATTGCCATGGTTAAAAATTAAAAAATTTTTTTGATTTAAAATATTCTTGCCTTTTCCAATGGTTTTCTCGACATTTGCCATGGTTAAAAATTAAAAAATGTTTTATTTAAAAATATTGTTTTTTTCAATGGTTTTCTAGTCTCTTGCCATGGTTAAAAATTGAAAAATATTCTGTTTAAAAATATTTTTGCCTTTTCCATGGTTTTCTCGACAGTTGCCATGGTTAAAAATTAAAAAATTTTTTGATTAAAAATATTCTTGCCTTTTCCATGGTTTTCTTGACAGTTGTCATGGTTAAAAATTGAAAAAAAATTTGTTTAGAAATATTCTTGTTTTTCTTATGTTTCTCTAGACTCTTGCCATTGTTAAAAATTGAAAAATATTCTGTTTGAAAATTTTGTTTCCTTTTCCATGGTTTTCTCGACATTTGCCATGGTTAAAAATTAAAAAATGTTTTATTTAAAAATATTGTTTATCAATGGTTTTCTAGACTCTTGCCATTGTTAATAATTGAAAAATATTCTGTTTAAAAATATTTTTGCCTTTTCCATGGTTTTCTCGACATTTGCCATGGTTAAAAATTAAAAAATTTTTGTTTAAAAATATTCTTGCCTTTTCCATGGTTTTCTCGACAGTTGCCATGGTTAAAAAAAAATTTTTTTTGATTAAAAATATTCTTGCCTTTTCCCATGCTTTTTTTCGACAGTTGCTATGGTTAAAAATTGAAAAATGTTTTATTTAAAAATAATGTTTTTTCCAATGGAAAAAAAAAGTTTTTCTTTTTTCTTTTTCTTTTTTTTCTTTTTTTTCTCTTGCCAGGGTTAAAAATTGAAAAATTTTATTGTTTAAAAATATTCTTGCCTTTTCCATGGTTTTCTTGACAGTTGTCATGGTTTAAAAATTGAAAAAAAATTTCTTTAGAAATATACTTGTTTTTCTTATGTTTCTCTAGACTCTTGGCATTGGTTAAAATTGAAAAATTTTTTTGTTTAAAAATATTTTTGCCTTTTCCATGGTTTTCTCGACAATGGCCATGGTTAAAAATTAAAAAATTTTTTGATTAAAAATATTCTTGCCTTTTCCAATGGTTTTCTCGACATTTGCCATGGTTAAAAATTAAAAAATGTTTTATTTAAAAATATTGTTTTTTTCAATGGTTTTCTAGTCTCTTGCCATGGTTAAAAATTGAAAAATATTCTGTTTAAAAATATTTTTGCCTTTTCCATGGTTTTCTCGACAGTTGCCATGGTTAAAAATTAAAAAATTTTTTGATTAAAAATATTCTTGCCTTTTCCATGGTTTTCTTGACAGTTGTCATGGTTAAAAAAAAAAATTTTTTGATTAAAAATATTCTTGCCTTTTCCCATGCTTTTTTTCGACAGTTGCTATGGTTAAAAATTGAAAAATGTTTTATTTAAAAATAGTGTTTTTTCCAATGGAAAAAAAAAAGTTTTTCTTTTTTCTTTTTCTTTTTTTTCTTTTTTTTTTCTCTTGCCATGGTTAAAAATTGAAAAATTTTATTGTTTAAAAATATTCTTGCCTTTTCCATGGTTTTCTTGACAGTTGTCATGGTTAAAAATTGAAAAAAAATTTGTTTAGAAATATTCTTGTTTTTCTTATGTTTCTCTAGACTCTTGCCATTGTTAAAAATTAAAAAATATTCTGTTTAAAAATATTTTTGCCTTTTCCATGGTTTTCTCGAGAATGGCCATGGTTAAAAATTAAAAAATTTTTTGATTAAAAATATTCTTGCCTTTTCCCATGGTTTTCTTGACAGTTGCCATGGTTAAAAATTAAAAAATGTTTTATTTAAAAATATTGTTTTTTTCAATGGATTTCTAGTCTCTTGCCATGGTTAAAATTGAAAAAATTTTTTGTTTAAAAATATTCTTGCATTTTCAATGGTTTTCTCGACAGTTGCCATGGTTCAAAATTAAAAAATTTTTTGATTAAAAATATTCTTGCCTTTTCCAATGGTTTTCTTGACAGTTGCCATGGTAAAATTAAAAAATTTTTTGTTTAAAAATATTCTTGCTTTTTCCCATGGTTTTTTCGACAGTTGCCATGGTTAAAAATTGATAAATATTCTGTTTAAAAATATTCTTGTTTTTCTCATGTTTTTCTAGAATCTTGTCATTGTTAAAAATTGAAAAATATTCTGTTCAAAAATATTTTTGCCTTTTCCATGGTTTTCTCGACAATTGCCATGGTTAAAAA
This sequence comes from Leptopilina drosophilae, assembly GCA_032873175.1. NCBI lineage: Eukaryota > Metazoa > Arthropoda > Insecta > Hymenoptera > Figitidae > Leptopilina > Leptopilina drosophilae. The sequence continues at coordinate 24,854,885 of CM065479.1, read as the reverse complement.
TTAAAAAATTTTTTTGATTCAAAATATTTTTGCCTTTTCCATAGTGTTCTAGATTCTTGCCATGGATAAAAATTAAAAAATGTTTTATTTAATAATATTGTTTTTTCCAATGGTTTTCTCGACATTTCTTATGGTTAAAAATTAAAAAATGTTTTATTTAAAAATATTGTTTTTTCCAATGGTTTTCTCGACATTTGCCATGGTTAAAAATTAAAAAATGTTTTATTTAAAAATATTGTTTTTTTCAATGGTTTTCTAGTCTCTTGCCATGGTTAAAAAATGAAAAATATTCTGTTTAAAAATATTTTTGCCTTTTCCATGGTTTTCTCGACAGTTGCCATGGTTAAAAATTAAAAAATTTTTTGATTAAAAATATTCTTGCCTTTTCTATGGTTTTCTTGACAGTTGTCATGGTTAAAAATTGAAAAAAAATTTGTTTAGAAATATTCTTGTTTTTCTTATGTTTCTCTAGACTCTTGCCATTGTTAAAAATTGAAAAATATTCTGTTTAAAAATATTGTTGCCTTTTCCATGGTTTTCTCGACAGTTGCCATGGTTAAAAATTAAAAAATTTTTTGTTTAAAAATATTCTTGCTTTTTCCCATGGTTTTTTCGACAGTTGCCATGGTTAAAAATTGAAAAATATTCTGTTTAAAAATATTCTTGTTTTTCTCACGTTTTTCTAGAATCTTGTCATTGTTAAAAATTGAAAAATATTCTGTTCAAAAATATTTTTGCCTTTTCCATGGTTTTCTCGACAATTGCCATGGTTAAAAATTAAAAAATTTTTTTGATTTAAAATATTTTTGCCTTTTCCATAGTGTTCTAGATTCTTGCCATGGATAAAAATTAAAAAATGTTTTATTTAATAATATTGTTTTTTCCAATGGTTTTCTCGACATTTGCCATGGTTAAAAATTAAAAACTGTTTTATTTAAAAATATTGTTTCTTCCAATGGTTTTCTCGACATTTGCCATGGTTAAAAATTAAAAAATGTTTTATTTAAAAATATTGTTTTTTTCAATGGTTTTCTAGTCTCTTGCCATGGTTAAAAATTGAAAAATATTCTGTTTAAAAATATTTTTGCCTTTTCCATGGTTTTCTCGACAGTTGCCATGGTTAAAAATTAAAAAATTTTTTGATTAGAAATATTCTTGCCTTTTCCATGGTTTTCTTGACAGTTGTCATGGTTAAAAATTGAAAAAAAATTTGTTTAGAAATATTCTTGTTTTTCTTATGTTTCTCTAGACTCTTGCATTGTTAAAAATTGAAAAATATTCTGTTCAAAAATATTTTTGCCTTTTCCATGGTTTTCTCGACAATTGTCATGGTGAAAAATTAAAAAATTTTTTTGATTTAAAATATTTTTGCCTTTTCCATAGTGTTCTAGATTCTTGCCATGGATAAAAATTAAAAAATGTTTTATTTAATAATATTGTTTTTTCCAATGGTTTTCTCGACATTTGCCATGGTTAAAAATTAAAAACTGTTTTATTTAAAAATATTGTTTCTTCCAATGGTTTTCTCGACATTTGCCATGGTTAAAAATTAAAAAATGTTTTATTTAAAAATATTGTTTTTTTCAATGGTTTTCTAGACTCTTGCCATTGTTAAAAATTGAAAAATATTCTGTTTAAAAATATTTTTGCCTTTTCCATGGTTTTCTCGACATTTGCCATGGTTAAAAATTAAAAAATTTTTGTTTAAAAATATTCTTGCCTTTTCCATGGTTTTCTCGACAGTTGCCATGGTTAAAAAAAAATTTTTTTTGATTAAAAATATTCTTGCCTTTTCCCATGCTTTTTTTCGACAGTTGCTATGGTTAAAAATTGAAAAATGTTTTATTTAAAAATAATGTTTTTTCCAATGGAAAAAAAAGTTTTTCTTTTTTCTGTTTCTTTTTTTTCTTTTTTTTCTCTTGCCATGGTTAAAAATTGAAAAATTTTATTGTTTAAAAATATTCTTGCCTTTTCCATGGTTTTCTAGACAGTTGTCATGGTTAAAAATTGAAAAAAAATTTGTTTAGAAATATACTTGTTTTTCTTATGTTTCTCTAGACTCTTGCCATTGTTAAAAATTAAAAAATATTCTGTTTAAAAATATTTTTGCCTTTTCCATGGTTTTCTCGACAATGGCCATGGTTAAAAATTAAAAAATTTTTTGATTAAAAATATTCTTGCCTTTTCCAATGGTTTTCTCGACATTTGCCATGGTTAAAAATTAAAAAATGTTTTATTTAAAAATATTGTTTTTTTCAATGGTTTTCTAGTCTCTTGCCATGGTTAAAAATTGAAAAATATTCTGTTTAAAAATATTTTTGCCTTTTCCATGGTTTTCTCGACAGTTGCCATGGTTAAAAATTAAAAAATTTTTTGATTAAAAATATTCTTGCCTTTTCCATGGTTTTCTTGACAGTTGTCATGGTTAAAAATTGAAAAAAAATTTGTTTAGAAATATTCTTGTTTTTCTTATGTTTCTCTAGACTCTTGCCATTGTTAAAAATTGAAAAATATTCTGCTTAAAAATTTTGTTTCCTTTTCCATGGTTTTCTCGACATTTGCCATGGTTAAAAATTAAAAAATGTTTTATTTAAAAATATTGTTTTTTTCAATGGTTTTCTAGACTCTTGCCATTGTTAAAAATTGAAAAATATTCTGTTTAAAAATATTTTTGCCTTTTCCATGGTTTTCTCGACATTTGCCATGGTTAAAAATTAAAAAATTTTTGTTTAAAAATATTCTTGCCTTTTCCATTGTTTTCTCGACAGTTGCCATGGTTAAAAAAAAATTTTTTTTGATTAAATATATTCTTGCCTTTTCCCATGCTTTTTTTCGACAGTTGCTATGGTTAAAAATTGAAAAATGTTTTATTTAAAAATAATGTTTTTTCCAATGGAAAAAAAAAGTTTTTCTTTTTTCTTTTTCTTTTTTTTCTCTTGCCATGGTTAAAAATTGAAAAATTTTATTGTTTAAAAATATTCTTGCCTTTTCCATGGTTTTCTTGACAGTTGTCATGGTTAAAAATTGAAAAAAAATTTGTTTAGAAATATACTTGTTTTTCTTATGTTTCTCTAGACTCTTGCCATTGTTAAAAATTAAAAAATATTCTGTTTAAAAATATTTTTGCCTTTTCCATGGTTTTCTCGACAATGGCCATGGTTAAAAATTAAAAAATTTTTTGATTAAAAATATTCTTGCCTTTTCCAATGGTTTTCTCGACATTTGCCATGGTTAAAAATTAAAAAATGTTTTATTTAAAAATATTGTTTTTTTCAATGGTTTTCTAGTCTCTTGCCATGGTTAAAAATTGAAAAATATTCTGTTTAAAAATATTTTTGCCTTTTCCATGGTTTTCTCGACAGTTGCCATGGTTAAAAATTAAAAAATTTTTTGATTAAAAATATTCTTGCCTTTTCCATGGTTTTCTTGACAGTTGTCATGGTTAAAAATTGAAAAAAAATTTGTTTAGAAATATTCTTGTTTTTCTTATGTTTCTCTAGACTCTTGCCATTGTTAAAAATTGAAAAATATTCTGTTTAAAAATTTTGTTTCCTTTTCCATGGTTTTCTCGACAGTTGCCATGGTTAAAAATTAAAAAATGTTTTATTTAAAAATATTGTTTTTTCCAATGGTTTTCTCGACATTTGCCATGGTTAAAAATTGAAAAAAAATTTGTTTAGAAATATTCTTGTTTTTCTTATGTTTTTCTAGACTCTTGCCATTGTTAAAAATTGAAAAATATTCTGTTTAAAAATATTTTTGCCTTTTCCATGGTTTTCTCGACATTTGCCATGGTTAAAAATTAAAAAAATTTTTGTTTAAAAATATTCTTGCTTTTTCCATGGTTTTCTCGACAGTTGCCATGGTTAAAAATAAAAAATTTTTTGATTAAAAATATTCTTGCCTTTTCCCATGCTTTTTTTCGACAGTTGCTATGGTTAAAAATTGAAAAATGTTATATTTAAAAATAATGTTTTTTCCAATGGAAAAAAAAAAGTTTTTCTTTTTTCTTTTTCTTTTTTTTCTTTTTTTTTTCTCTTGCCATGGTTAAAAATTGAAAAATTTTATTGTTTAAAAATATTCTTGCCTTTTCCATGGTTTTCTTGACAGTTGTCATGGTTAAAAATTGAAAAAAAATTTGTTTAGAAATATTCTTGTTTTTCTTATGTTTCTCTAGACTCTTGCCATTGTTAAAAATTAAAAAATATTCTGTTTAAAAATATTTTTGCCTTTTCCATGGTTTTCTCGACAATGGCCATGGTTAAAAATTAAAAAAATTTTTGATTAAAAATATTCTTGCCTTTTCCCATGGTTTTCTTGACAGTTGCCATGGTTAAAAATTAAAAAATGTTTTATTTAATAATATTGTTTTTTCCAATGGTTTTCTAGTCTCTTGGCATGGTTAAAATTGAAAAAATTTTTTGTTTAAAAATATTCTTGCATTTTCAATGGTTTTCTCGACAGTTGCCATGGTTCAAAATTAAAAAATTTTTTGATTAAAAATATTCTTGCCTTTTCCATGGTAGTCTAGTCTATTGCCATGGTTAAAAATTGAAAAATTTTTTTGATTAAAAATATTCTTGCCTTTTCCAATGGTTTTCTTGACAGTTGCCATGGTAAAATTAAAAAATTTTTTGTTTAAAAATATTCTTGCTTTTTCCCATGGTTTTTTCGACAGTTGCCATGGTTAAAAATTGAAAAATATTCTGTTTAAAAATATTCTTGTTTTTCTCATGTTTTTCTAGAATCTTGTCATTGTTAAAAATTGAAAAATATTCTGTTCAAAAATATTTTTGCCTTTTCCATGGTTTTCTCGACAATTGCCATGGTTAAAAATTAAAAAATTTTTTTGATTCAAAATATTTTTGCCTTTTCCATAGTGTTCTAGATTCTTGCCATGGATAAAAATTAAAAAATGTTTTATTTAATAATATTGTTTTTTCCAATGGTTTTCTCGACATTTCTTATGGTTAAAAATTAAAAAATGTTTTATTTAAAAATATTGTTTTTTCCAATGGTTTTCTCGACATTTGCCATGGTTAAAAATTAAAAAATGTTTTATTTAAAAATATTGTTTTTTTCAATGGTTTTCTAGTCTCTTGCCATGGTTAAAAATTGAAAAATATTCTGTTTAAAAATATTTTTGCCTTTTCCATGGTTTTCTCGACAGTTGCCATGGTTAAAAATTAAAAAATTTTTTGATTAAAAATATTCTTGCCTTTTCCATGGTTTTCTTGACAGTTGTCATGGTTAAAAATTGAAAAAAAATTTGTTTAGAAATATTCTTGTTTTTCTTATGTTTCTCTAGACTCTTGCCATTGTTAAAAATTGAAAAATATTCTGTTTAAAAATATTTTTGCCTTTTCCATGGTTTTCTCGACAGTTGCCATGGTTAAAAATTAAAAAATTTTTTGATTAAAAATATTCTTGCCTTTTCCCATGGTTTTCTTGACAGTTGCCATGGTTAAAAATTAAAAAATGTTCTATTTAATAATATTGTTTTTTCCAATGGTTTTCTAGTCTCTTGGCATTGGTTAAAATTGAAAAATTTTTTTGTTTAAAAATATTCTTGCATTTTCCATGGTTTTCTCGACAATTGCCATTGTTAAAAATTGAAAAATATTCTGATTAAAAATATTCTTGCCTTTTCCATGGTTGTCGAGTCTATTGCCATGGTTAAAAATTGAAAAATTTTTTTGATTAAAAATATTCTTGCCTTTTCCAATGGTTATCTTGACAGTTGCCATGGTAAAATTAAAAAATTTTTTGTTTAAAAATATTCTTGCTTTTTCGCATGGTTTTTTCGACAGGTTGCCATGGTTAAAAATTGAAAAATATTCTGTTTAAAAATATTCTTGTTTTTCTCATGTTTTTCTAGAATCTTGTCATTGTTAAAAATTGAAAAATATTCTGTTCAAAAATATTTTTGCCTTTTCTATGGTTTTCTCGACAATTGCCATAGTTAAAAATTAAAAAAATTTTTTGATTCAAAATATTTTTGCCTTTTCCATAGTGTTCTAGATTCTTGCCATGGATAAAAATTAAAAAATGTTTTATTTAATAATATTGTTTTTTTCAATGGTTTTCTCGACATTTGCCATGGTTAAAAATTAAAAAATGTTTTATTTAAAAATATTGTTTTTTCCAATGGTTTTCTCGACATTTGCCATGGTTAAAAATTAAAAAATGTTTTATTTAAAAATATTGTTTTTTTCAATGGTTTTCTAGTCTCTTGCCATGGTTAAAAATTGAAAAATATTCTGTTTAAAAATATTTTTGCCTTTTCCATGGTTTTCTCGACAGTTGCCATGGTTAAAAATTAAAAAATTTTTTGATTAAAAATATTCTTGCCTTTTCTATGGTTTTTTCGACAGTTGCCATGGTTAAAAATTGATAAATATTCTGTTTAAAAATATTCTTGTTTTTCTCATGTTTTTCTAGAATCTTGTCATTGTTAAAAATTGAAAAATATTCTGTTTAAAAATATTTTTGCCTTTTCCATGGTTTTCTCGACAATTGCCATGGTTAAAAATTAAAAAATTTTTTTGATTTAAAATATTTTTGCCTTTTCCATAGTGTTCTAGATTCTTGCCATGGATAAAAATTAAAAAATGTTTTATTTAATAATATTGTTTTTTCCAATGGTTTTCTCGACATTTGCCATGGTTAAAAATTAAAAAATGTTTTATTTAAAAATATTGTTTTTTCCAATGGTTTTCTCGACATTTGCCATGGTTAAAAATTAAAAAATGTTTTATTTAAAAATATTGTTTTTTTCAATGGTTTTCTAGTCTCTTGCCATGGTTAACAACTGAAAAATATTCTGTTTAAAAATATTTTTGCCTTTTCCATGGTTTTCTCGACAGTTTGCCATGGTTAAAAATTAAAAAATTTTTTGATTAAAAATATTCTTGCCTTTTCCATGATTAGAAATATTCTTGCCTTTTCCATGGTTTTCTTGACAGTTGTCATGGTTAAAAATTGAAAAAAAATTTGTTTAGAAATATTCTTGTTTTTCTTATGTTTCTCTAGACTCTTGCCATTGTTAAAAATTGAAAAATATTCTGTTTAAAAATATTGTTGCCTTTTCCATGGTTTTCTCGACAGTTGCCATGGTTAAAAATTAAAAAATTTTTTGTTTAAAAATATTCTTGCTTTTTCGCATGGTTTTTCTTGACAGTTGCCATGGTTAAAAATTGAAAAATAATTTGTTTATAAATATTCTTGTTTTTCTCATGTTTTTCTAGAATCTTGTCATTGTTAAAAATTGAAAAATATTCTGTTCAAAAATATTTTTGCCTTTTCCATGGTTTTCTCGACAATTGCCATGGTTAAAAATTAAAAAATTTTTTTGATTTAAAATATTTTTGCCTTTTCCATAGTGTTCTAGATTCTTGCCATGGATAAAAATTAAAAAATGTTTTATTTAATAATATTGTTTTTTCCAATGGTTTTCTCGACATTTGCCATGGTTAAAAATTAAAAACTGTTTTATTTAAAAATATTGTTTCTTCCAATGGTTTTCTCGACATTTGCCATGGTTAAAAATTAAAAAATGTTTTATTTAAAAATATTGTTTTTTTCAATGGTTTTCTAGTCTCTTGCCATGGTTAAAAATTGAAAAATATTCTGTTTAAAAATATTTTTGCCTTTTCCATGGTTTTCTCGACAGTTGCCATGGTTAAAAATTAAAAAATTTTTTGATTATAAATATTCTTGCTTTTTCTCATGGTTTTCTTGACAGTTGTCATGGTTAAAAATTGAAAAAAAATTCTGTTTAGAAATATTCTTGTTTTTCTTATGTTTCTCTAGACTCTTGCCATTGTTAAAAATTAAAAAATATTCTGTTCAAAAATATTTTTGCCTTTTCCATGGTTTTCTCGACAATTGCCATGGTTAAAAATTAAAAAATTTTTTTGATTTAAAATATTTTTGCCTTTTCCATAGTGTTCTAGATTCTTGCCATGGATAAAAATTAAAAAATGTTTTATTTAATAATATTGTTTTTTCCAATGGTTTTCTCGACATTTGCCATGGTTAAAAATTAAAAACTGTTTTATTTAAAAATATTGTTTCTTCCAATGGTTTTCTCGACATTTGCCATGGTTAAAAATTAAAAAATGTTTTATTTAAAAATATTGTTTTTTTCAATGGTTTTCTAGACTCTTGCCATTGTTAAAAATTGAAAAATATTCTGTTTAAAAATATTTTTGCCTTTTCCATGGTTTTCTCGACATTTGCCATGGTTAAAAATTAAAAAATTTTTGTTTAAAAATATTCTTGCCTTTTCCATGGTTTTCTCGACAGTTGCCATGGTTAAAAAAAAATTTTTTTTAATTAAAAATATTCTTGCCTTTCCCATGCTTTTTTTCGACAGTTGCTATGGTTAAAAATTGAAAAATGTTTTATTTAAAAATAATGTTTTTTCCAATGGAAAAAAAAGTTTTTCTTTTTTCTTTTTCATTTTTTTCTTATTTTTCTCTTGCCATGGTTAAAAATTGAAAAATTTTATTGTTTAAAAATATTCTTGCCTTTTCCATGGTTTTCTAGACAGTTGTCATGGTTAAAAATTGAAAAAAAATTTGTTTAGAAATATACTTGTTTTTCTTATGTTTCTCTAGACTCTTGCCATTGTTAAAAATTAAAAAATATTCTGTTTAAAAATATTTTTGCCTTTTCCATGGTTTTCTCGACAATGGCCATGGTTAAAAATTAAAAAATTTTTTGATTAAAAATATTCTTGCCTTTTCCAATGGTTTTCTCGACATTTGCCATGGTTAAAAATTAAAAAATGTTTTATTTAAAAATATTGTTTTTTTCAATGGTTTTCTAGTCTCTTGCCATGGTTAAAAATTGAAAAATATTCTGTTTAAAAATATTTTTGCCTTTTCCATGGTTTTCTCGACAGTTGCCATGGTTAAAAATTAAAAAATTTTTTGATTAAAAATATTCTTGCCTTTTCCATGGTTTTCTTGACAGTTGTCATGGTTAAAAATTGAAAAAAAATTTGTTTAGAAATATTCTTGTTTTTCTTATGTTTCTCTAGACTCTTGCCATTGTTAAAAATTGAAAAATATTCTGTTTAAAAATTTTGTTTCCTTTTCCATGGTTTTCTCGACATTTGCCATGGTTAAAAATTTAAAAATGTTTTATTTAAAAATATTGTTTTTTTCAATGGTTTTCTAGACTCTTGCCATTGTTAAAAATTGAAAAATATTCTGTTTAAAAATATTTTTGCCTTTTCCATGGTTTTCTCGACATTTGCCATGGTTAAAAATTAAAAAATTTTCGTTTAAAAATATTCTTGCCTTTTCCATGGTTTTCTCGACAGTTGCCATGGTTAAAAAAAAATTTTTTTTGATTAAAAATATTCTTGCCTTTTCCCATGCTTTTTTTCGACAGTTGCTATGGTTAAAAATTGAAAAATGTTTTATTTAAAAATAATGTTTTTTCCAATGGAAAAAAAAAGTTTTTCTTTTTTCTTTTTCTTTTTTTTCTTTTTTTTCTCTTGCCATGGTTAAAAATTGAAAAATTTTATTGTTTTAAAATATTCTTGCCTTTTCCATGGTTTTCTTGACAGTTGTCATGGTTAAAAATTGAAAAAAAATTTGTTTAGAAATATACTTGTTTTTCTTATTTTTCTCTAGACTCTTGCCATTGTTAAAAATTAAAAAATATTCTGTTTAAAAATATTTTTGCCTTTTCCATGGTTTTCTCGACAATGGCCATGGTTAAAAATTAAAAAATTTTTTGATTAAAAATATTCTTGCCTTTTCCAATGGTTTTCTCGACATTTGCCATGGTTAAAAATTAAAAAATGTTTTATTTAAAAATATTGTTTTTTTCAATGGTTTTCTAGTCTCTTGCCATGGTTAAAAATTGAAAAATATTCTGTTTAAAAATATTTTTGCCTTTTCCATGGTTTTCTCGACAGTTGCCATGGTTAAAAATTAAAAAATTTTTTGATTAAAAATATTCTTGCATTTTCCATGGTTTTCTTGACAGTTGTCATGGTTAAAAATTGAAAAAAAATTTGTTTAGAAATATTCTTGTTTTTCTTATGATTCTCTAGACTCTTGCCATTGTTAAAAATTGAAAAATATTCTGTTTAAAAATTTTGTTTCCTTTTCCATGGTTTTCTCGACAGTTGCCATGGTTAAAAATTAAAAAAAATTTTGATTAAAAATATTCTTGCCTTTTCCCATGGTTTTCTTGACAGTTGTCATGGTTAAAAATTGAAAAAAAATTTGTTTAGAAATATTCTTGTTTTTCTTATGTTTTTCTAGACTCTTGTCATTGTTAAAAATTGAAAAATATTCTGTTTAAAAATATTTTTGCCTTTTCCATGGTTTTCTCGACATTTGCCATGGTTAAAAATTAAAAAATTTTTGTTTAAAAATATTCTTGCCTTTTCCATGGTTTTCTCGACAGTTGCCATGGTTAAAAAAAAAATTTTTTGATTAAAAATATTCTTGCCTTTTCCCATGCTTTTTTTCGACAGTTGCTATAGTTAAAAATTGAAAAATGTTTTATTTAAAAATAATGTTTTTTCCAATGGAAAAAAAAAGTTTTTCTTTTTTCTTTTTCTTTTTTTTCTTTTTTTTTTCTCTTGCCATGGTTAAAAATTGAAAAATTTTATTGTTTAAAAATATTCTTGCCTTTTCCATGGTTTTCTTGACAGTTGTCATGGTTAAAAATTGAAAAAAAATTGTTTAGAAATATTCTTGTTTTTCTTATGTTTCTCTAGACTCTTGCCATTGTTAAAAATTAAAAAATATTCTGTTTAAAAATATTTTTGCCTTTTCCATGGTTTTCTCGAGAATGGCCATGGTTAAAAATTAAAAAATTTTTTGATTAAAAATATTCTTGCCTTTTCCCATGGTTTTCTTGACAGTTGCCATTATTAAAAATTAAAAAATGTTTTATTTAATAATATTGTTTTTTCCAATGGTTTTCTAGTCTCTTGGCATGGTTAAAATTGAAAAAATTTTTTGTTTAAAAATATTCTTGCATTTTCAATGGTTTTCTCGACAGTTGCCATGGTTCAAAATTAAAAAATTTTTTGATTAAAAATATTCTTGCCTTTTCCATGGTAGTCTAGTCTATTGCCATGGTTAAAAATTACAAAATTTTTTTGATTAAAAATATTCTTGCCTTTTCCAATGGTTTTCTTGACAGTTTCCATGGTAAAATTAAAAAATTTTTTGTTTAAAAATATTCTTGCTTTTTCCCATGGTTTTTTCGACAGTTGCCAAGGTTAAAAATTGAAAAATATTCTGTTTAAAAATATTCTTGTTTTTCTCATGTTTTTCTAGAATCTTGTCATTGTTAAAAATTGAAAAATATTCTGTTCAAAAATATTTTTGCCTTTTCCATGGTTTTCTCGACAATTGCCATGGTTAAAAATTAAAAAATTTTTTTGATTCAAAATATTTTTGCCTTTTCCATAGTGTTCTAGATTCTTGCCATGGATAAAAATTAAAAAATGTTTTATTTATTAATATTGTTTTTTCCAATGGTTTTCTCGACATTTCTTATGGTTAAAAATTAAAAAATGTTTTATTTAAAAATATTGTTTTTTCCAATGGTTTTCTCGACATTTGCCATGGTTAAAAATTAAAAAATGTTTTATTTAAAAATATTGTTTTTTTCAATGGTTTTCTAGTCTCTTGCCATGGTTAAAAATTGAAAAATATTCTGTTTAAAAATATTTTTGCCTTTTCCATGGTTTTCTCGACAGTTGCCATGGTTAAAAATTAAAAAATTTTTTGATTAAAAATATTCTTGCCTTTTCTATGGTTTTCTTGACAGTTGTCATGGTTAAAAATTGAAAAAAAATTTGTTTAGAAATATTCTTGTTTTTCTTATGTTTCTTTAGACTCTTGCCATTGTAAAAAATTGAAAAATATTCTGTTTAAAAATATTGTTGCCTTTTCCATGGTTTTCTCGACAGTTGTCATGGTTAAAAATTAAAAAATTTTTTGACTAAAAATATTCTTGCCTTTTCCCATGGTTTTCTTGACAGTTGCCATGGTTAAAAATTTAAAAATGTTTTATTTAATAATATTGTTTTTTCCAATGGTTTTCTAGTCTCTTGGCATTGGTTAAAATTGAAAAATTTTTTTGTTTAAAAATATTCTTGCATTTTCCATGGTTTTCTCGACAGTTGCCATGGTTAAAAATTAAAAAATTTTTTGATTAAAAATATTCTTGCCTTTTCCATGGTTGTCGAGTCTATTGCCATGGTTAAAAATTGAAAAATTTTTTTGATTAAAAATATTCTTGCCTTTTCCAATGGTTTTCTTGACAGTTGCCATGGTAAAATTAAAAAATTTTTTGTTTAAAAATATTCTTGCTTTTTCGCATGGTTTTTTCGACAGGTTGCCATGGTTAAAAATTGAAAAATATTCTGTTTAAAAATATTCTTGTTTTTCTCATGTTTTTCTAGAATCTTGTCATTGTTAAAAATTGAAAAATATTCTGTTCAAAAATATTTTTGCCTTTTCTATGGTTTTCTCGACAATTGCCATAGTTAAAAATTAAAAAATTTTTTTGATTTAAAATATTTTTGCCTTTTCCATAGTGTTCTAGATTCTTGCCATGGATAAAAATTAAAAAATGTTTTATTTAATAATATTGTTTTTTTCAATGGTTTTCTCGACATTTGCCATGGTTAAAAATTAAAAACTGTTTTTTTTTAAAATATTGTTTTTTCCAATGGTTTTCTCGACATTTCTTATGGTTAAAAATTAAAAAATGTTTTATTTAAAAATATTGTTTTTTCCAATGGTTTTCTCGACATTTGCCATGGTTAAAAATTAAAAAATGTTTTATTTAAAAATATTGTTTTTTTCAATGGTTTTCTAGTCTCTTGCCATGGTTAAAAATTGAAAAATATTCTGTTTAAAAATATTTTTGCCTTTTCCATGGTTTTCTCGACAGTTGCCATGGTTAAAAATTAAAAAATTTTTTGATTAAAAATATTCTTGCCTTTTCCATGGTTTTCTTGACAGTTGTCATGGTTAAAAATTGAAAAAAAATTTGTTTAGAAATATACTTGTTTTTCTTATGTTTCTCTAGACTCTTGCCATTGTTAAAAATTAAAAAATATTCTGTTTAAAAATATTTTTGCCTTTTCCATGGTTTTCTCGACAATGGCCATGGTTAAAAATTAAAAAATTTTTTGATTAAAAATATTCTTGCCTTTTCCAATGGTTTTCTCGACATTTGCCATGGTTAAAAATTAAAAAATGTTTTATTTAAAAATATTGTTTTTTTCAATGGTTTTCTAGTCTCTTGCCATGGTTAAAAATTGAAAAATATTCTGTTTAAAAATATTTTTGCCTTTTCCATGGTTTTCTCGACAGTTGCCATGGTTAAAAATTAAAAAATTTTTTGATTAAAAATATTCTTGCATTTTCCATGGTTTTCTTGACAGTTGTCATGGTTAAAAATTGAAAAAAAATTTGTTTAGAAATATTCTTGTTTTTCTTATGATTCTCTAGACTCTTGCCATTGTTAAAAATTGAAAAATATTCTGTTTAAAAATATTGTTTCCTTTTCCATGGTTTTCTCGACAGTTTCCATTGTTAAAAATTAAAAAAAATTTTTATTAAAAATATTCTTGCCTTTTCCCATGGTTTTCTTGACAGTTGTCATGGTTAAAAATTGAAAAAAAATTTGTTTAGAAATATTCTTGTTTTTCTTATGTTTTTCTAGACTCTTGTCATTGTTAAAAATTGAAAAATATTCTGTTTAAAAATATTTTTGCCTTTTCCATGGTTTTCTCGACATTTGCCATGGTTAAAAATTAAAAAATTTTTGTTTAAAAATATTCTTGCCTTTTCCATGGTTTTCTCGACAGTTGCCATGGTTAAAAAAAAAAATTTTTTGATTAAAAATATTCTTGCCTTTTCCCATGCTTTTTTTCGACAGTTGCTATGGTTAAAAATTGAAAAATGTTTTATTTAAAAATAATGTTTTTTCCAATGGAAAAAAAAGTTTTTCTTTTTTCTTTTTCTTTTTTTTCTTTTTTTTTTTCTCTTGCCATGGTTAAAAATTGAAAAATTTTATTGTTTAAAAATATTCTTGCCTTTTCCATGGTTTTCTTGACAGTTGTCATGGTTAAAAATTGAAAAAAAAATTGTTTAGAAATATTCTTGTTTTTCTTATGTTTCTCTAGACTCTTGCCATTGTTAAAAATTAAAAAATATTCTGTTTAAAAATATTTTTGCCTTTTCCATGGTTTTCTCGAGAATGGCCATGGTTAAAAATTAAAAAATTTTTTGATTAAAAATATTCTTGCCTTTTCCCATGGTTTTCTTGACAGTTGCCATTATTAAAAATTAAAAAATGTTTTATTTAATAATATTGTTTTTTCCAATGGTTTTCTAGTCTCTTGGCATGGTTAAAATTGAAAAAATTTTTTGTTTAAAAATATTCTTGCATTTTCAATGGTTTTCTCGACAGTTGCCATGGTTCAAAATTAAAAAATTTTTTGATTAAAAATATTCTTGCCTTTTCCATGGTAGTCTAGTCTATTGCCATGGTTAAAAATTACAAAATTTTTTTGATTAAAAATATTCTTGCCTTTTCCAATGGTTTTCTTGACAGTTTCCATGGTAAAATTAAAAAATTTTTTGTTTAAAAATATTCTTGCTTTTTCCCATGGTTTTTTCGACAGTTGCCATGGTTAAAAATTGAAAAATATTCTGTTTAAAAATATTCTTGTTTTTCTCATGTTTTTCTAGAATCTTGTCATTGTTAAAAATTGAAAAATATTCTGTTCAAAAATATTTTTGCCTTTTCCATGGTTTTCTCGACAATTGCCATGGTTAAAAATTAAAAAATTTTTTTGATTCAAAATATTTTTGCCTTTTCCATAGTGTTCTAGATTCTTGCCATGGATAAAAATTAAAAAATGTTTTATTTAATAATATTGTTTTTTCCAATGGTTTTCTCGACATTTCTTATGGTTAAAAATTAAAAAATGTTTTATTTAAAAATATTGTTTTTTCCAATGGTTTTCTCGACATTTGCCATGGTTAAAAATTAAAAAATGTTTTATTTAAAAATATTGTTTTTTTCAATGGTTTTCTAGTCTCTTGCCATGGTTAAAAATTGAAAAATATTCTGTTTAAAAATATTTTTGCCTTTTCCATGGTTTTCTCGACAGTTGCCATGGTTAAAAATTAAAAAATTTTTTGATTAAAAATATTCTTGCCTTTTCCATGGTTTTCTTGACAGTTGTCATGGTTAAAAATTTAAAAAAAATTTGTTTAGAAATATTCTTGTTTTTCTTATGTTTCTCTAGACTCTTGCCATTGTTAAAAATTAAAAAAATTTTTGTTTAAAAATATTCTTGCTTTTTCCATGGTTTTCTCGACAGTTGCCATTGTTAAAAATTGAAAAATATTCTGTTTAAAAATATTTTTGCCTTTTCCATGGTTTTCTCGACAGTTGCCATGGTTAAAAATTAAAAAATTTTTTGATTAAAAATATTCTTGCCTTTTCCATGGTTTTCTTGACAGTTGTCATGGTTAAAAATTGAAAAAAAATTTGTTTAGAAATATTCTTGTTTTTCTTATGTTTCTCTAGACTCTTGCCATTGTTAAAAATTGAAAAATATTCTGTTTAAAAATATTGTTGCCTTTTCCATGGTTTTCTCGACAGTTGCCATGGTTAAAAATTAAAAAAATTTTTGATTAAAAATATTTTTGCCTTTTCCATGGTTTTCTCTACAATTGCCATGGTTAAAAATTAAAAAATTTTTTTGATTTAAAATATTTTTGCCTTTTCCATAGTGTTCTAGATTCTTGCCATGGATAAAAATTAAAAAATGTTTTATTTAATAATATTGTTTTTTCCAATGGTTTTCTCGACATTTGCCATGGATAAAAATTAAAAAATGTTTTATTTAAAAATATTGTTTTTTCCAATGGTTTTCTCGACATTTGCCATGGATAAAAATTAAAAAATGATTTATTTAATAATATTGTTTTTTCCAATGGTTTCCTCGACATTTCTTATGGTTAAAAATTAAAAAATGTTTTATTTAAAAATATTGTTTTTTCCAATGGTTTTCTAGTCTCTTGCCATGGTTAAAAATTGAAAAATATTCTGTTTAAAAATATTGTTTTTTTCAATGGTTTTCTAGTCTCTTGCCATGATTAAAAATTGAAAAATATTCTGTATAAAAATATTTTTGCCTTTTCCATGGTTTTCTCGACAGTTGCCATGGTTAAAAATTAAAAAATTTTTTGATTAAAAATATTCTTGCCTTTTCCATGGTTTTCTTGACAGTTGTCATGGTTAAAAATTGAAAAAAAATTTGTTTAGAAATATTCTTGTTTTTCTTATGTTTCTCTAGACTCTTGCCATTGTTAAAAATTGAAAAATATTCTGTTTAAAAATATTCTTGCCTTTCCATAGTTTTCTCGACAGTTGCCATGGTTAAAAATTAAAAAATTTTTTGTTTAAAAATATTCTTGCTTTTTCGCATGGTTTTTTCGACAGTTGCCATGGTTAAAAATTGAAAAATATTCTGTTTAAAAATATTCTTGTTTTTCTCATGTTTTTCTAGAATCTTGTCATTGTTAAAAATTGAAAAATATTCTGTTCAAAAATATTTTTGCCTTTTCCATGGTTTTCTCGACAATTGCCATGGTTAAAAATTAAAAAATTTTTTTGATTTAAAATATTTTTGCCTTTTCCATAGTGTTCTAGATTCTTGCCATGGATAAAAATTAAAAAATGTTTTATTTAATAATATTGTTTTTTCCAATGGTTTTCTCGACATTTGCCATGGTTAAAAATTAAAAAATGTTTTATTTAAAAATATTGTTTTCTCCAATGGTTTTCTCGACATTTGCCATGGTTAAAAATTAAAAAATGTTTTATTTAAAAATATTGTTTTTTTCAATGGTTTTCTAGTCTCTTGCCATGGTTAACAATTGAAAAATATTCTGTTTAAAAATATTTTTGCCTTTTCCATGGTTTTCTCGACAGTTGCCATGGTTAAAAATTAAAAAATTTTTTGATTAAAAATATTTTTGCCTTTTCCATGGTTTTCTCTACAATTGCCATGGTTAAAAATTAAAAAAATTTTTTGATTTAAAATATTTTTGCCTTTTCCATAGTGTTCTAGATTCTTGCCATGGATAAAAATTAAAAAATGTTTTATTTGATAATATTGTTTTTTCCAATGGTTTTCTCGACATTTGCCATGGTTAAAAATTAAAAAATGTTTTATTTAAAAATATTGTTTTTTCCAATGGTTTTCTCGACATTTGCCATGGTTAAAAATTAAAAAATGTTTTATTTAAAAATATTGTTTTTTTCAATGGTTTTCTAGTCTCTTGCCATGGTTAAAAATTGAAAAATATTCTGTTTAAAAATATTGTTGCCTTTTCCATGGTTTTCTCGACAGTTGCCATGGTTAAAAATTGAAAAATATTCTGTTTAAAAATATTTTTGCCTTTTCCATGGTTTTCTCGACAGTTGCCATGGTTAAAAATTAAAAAATTTTTTGATTAAAAATATTCTTGCCTTTTCCATGGTTTTCTTGACAGTTGTCATGGTTAAAAATTGAAAAAAAATTTGTTTAGAAATATTCTTGTTTTTCTTATGTTTCTCTAGACTCTTGCCATTGTTAAAAATTGAAAAATATTCTGTTTAAAAATATTGTTGCCTTTTCCATGGTTTTCTCGACAGTTGCCATGGTTAAAAATTAAAAAAATTTTTGATTAAAAATATTTTTGCCTTTTCCATGGTTTTCTCGACAATTGCCATGGTTAAAAATTAAAAAATTTTTTTGATTTAAAATATTTTTGCCTTTTCCATAGTGTTCTAGATTCTTGCCATGGATAAAAATTAAAAAATGTTTTATTTAATAATATTGTTTTTTCCAATGGTTTTCTCGACATTTGCCATGGTTAAAAATTAAAAAATGTTTTATTTAAAAATATTGTTTTCTCCAATGGTTTTCTCGACATTTGCCATGGTTAAAAATTAAAAAATGTTTTATTTAAAAATATTGTTTTTTTCAATGGTTTTCTAGTCTCTTGCCATGGTTAACAACTGAAAAATATTCTGTTTAAAAATATTTTTGCCTTTTCCATGGTTTTCTCGACAGTTGCCATGGTTAAAAATTAAAAAATTTTTTGATTAAAAATATTTTTGCCTTTTCCATGGTTTTCTCTACAATTGGCATGGTTAAAAATTAAAAAAATTTTTTGATTTAAAATATTTTTGCCTTTTCCATAGTGTTCTAGATTCTTGCCATAAATAAAAATTAAAAAATGTTTTATTTGATAATATTGTTTTTTCCAATGGTTTTCTCGACATTTGCCATGGTTAAAAATTAAAAAATGTTTTATTTAAAAATATTGTTTTTTCCAATGGTTTTCTCGACATTTGCCATGGTTAAAAATTAAAAAATGTTTTATTTAAAAATATTGTTTTTTTCAATGGTTTTCTAGTCTCTTGCCATGGTTAAAAATTGAAAAATATTCTGTTTAAAAATATTTTTGCCTTTTCCATGGTTTTCTCGACAGTTGCCATGGTTAAAAATTAAAAAATTTTTTGATTAAAAATATTCTTGCCTTTTCCATGGTTTTCTTGACAGTTGTCATGGTTATAAATTGAAAAAAAATTTGTTTAGAAATATTCTTGTTTTTCTTATGTTTCTCTAGACTCTTGCCATTGTTAAAAATTGAAAAATATTCTGTTTAAAAATATTTTTGCCTTTTCCATGGTTTTCTCGACAGTTGCCATGGTTAAAAATTTAAAAAATTTTGATTAAAAATATTCTTGCCTTTTCCCATGGCTTTTTTGGCAGTTGCCATGGTTAAAAATTAAAAAATGTTTTATTTAATAATATTGTTTTTTTCAATGGTTTTCTAGTCTCTTGCCATGGTTAAAATTGAAAAAATTTTTTGTTTAAAAATATTCTTGCATTTTCCATGGTTTTCTCAAAAGTTGCCATGGTTAAAAATTAAAAAAATTTTTGATTAAAAATATTCTTGCCTTTTCCATGGTTGTCTAGTCTCTTGCCATGGTTAAAAATTGAAAAATTTTTTTGATTAAAAATATTCTTGCCTTTTCCAATGGTTTTCTTGACAGTTGCCATGGTTAAAAATTGAAAAATTTTTTGTTTAAAAATATTCTTGCTTTTTCCTATGGTTTTATCGACAGTTGACATGGTTAAAAATTGAAAAATATTCTGTTTAAAAATATTTTTGCCTTTTCCATGGTTTTCTCGACATTTGCCATGGTTAAAAATTAAAAAAATTTTTTGATTTAAAATATTCTTGCCTTTTCAATAGTGTTCTAGATTCTTGCCATGGATAAAAATTAAAAAATGTTTTTTTTAATAATATTGTTTTTTCCAATGGTTTTCTCGACATTTGCCATGGTTAAAAATTAAAAAATGTTTTATTTAAAAATATTGTTTTTTCCAATGGTTTTCTCGACATTTGCCATGGTTAAAAATTAAAAAATGTTTTATTTAAAAATATTGTTTTTTTCAATGGTTTTCTAGTCTCTTGCCTTGGTTAAAAATTGAAAAATATTCTGTTTAAAAATATTTTTGCTTTTTCCATGGTTTTCTCGACAGTTGCCATGGTTAAAAATAAAAAATTTTTTGATTAAAAATATTCTTGCCTTTCTTGTCATGGTTAAAAATTGAAAAAAAATTTGTTTAGAAATATTCTTGTTTTTCTTATGTTTCTCTAGACTCTTGCCATTGTTAAAAATTGAAAAATATTCTGTTTAAAAATATTGTTGCCTTTTCCATGGTTTTCTCGACAGTTGCCATGGTTAAAAATTAAAAAATTTTTTGTTTAAAAATATTCTTGCTTTTTCGCATGGTTTTTTCGACAGTTGCCATGGTTAAAAATTGAAAAATATTCTGTTTAAAAATATTCTTGTTTTTCTCATGTTTTTCTAGAATCTTGTCATTGTTAAAAATTGAAAAATATTCTGTTCAAAAATATTTTTGCCTTTTCCATTGTTTTCTCGACAATTGCCATGGTTAAAAATTAAAAAAATTTTTTGATTTAAAATATTTTTGCCTTTTCCATAGTGTTCTAGATTCTTGCCATGGATAAAAATTAAAAAATGTTTTATTTAATAATATTGTTTTTTCCAATGGTTTTCTCGACATTTGCCATGGTTAAAAATTAAAAAATGTTTTATTTAAAAATATTGTTTTCTCCAATGGTTTTCTCGACATTTGCCATGGTTAAAAATTAAAAAATGTTTTATTTAAAAATATTGTTTTTTTCAATGGTTTTCTAGTCTCTTGCCATGGTTAAAAATTGAAAAATATTCTGTTTAAAAATATTTTTGCCTTTTCCATGGTTTTCTCGACAGTTGCCATGGTTAAAAATTAAAAAATTTTTTGATTAAAAATATTTTTTCCTTTTCCATGGTTTTCTCGACAATTGCCATGGTTAAAAATTAAAAAATTTTTTTAATTTAAAATATTTTTGCCTTTTCCATAGTGTTCTAGATTCTTGCCATGGATAAAAATTAAAAAATGTTTTATTTAATAATATTGTTTTTTCCAATGGTTTTCTCGACATTTGCCATGGTTAAAAATTAAAAAATGTTTTATTTAAAAATATTGTTTTTTCCAATGGTTTTCTCGACATTTGCCATGGTTAAAAATTAAAAAATGTTTTATTTAAAAATATTGTTTTTTTCAATGGTTTTCTAGTCTCTTGCCATGGTTAAAAATTAAAAAATATTCTGTTTAAAAATATTTTTGCCTTTTTCATGGTTTTCTCGACAGTTGCCATGGTTAAAAATTAAAAAAATTTTGATTAAAAATATTCTTGCCTTTTCCATGGTTTTCTTGACAGTTGTCATGGTTATAAATTGAAAAAAAATTTGTTTAGAAATATTCTTGTTTTTCTTATGTTTCTCTAGACTCTTGCCATTGTTAAAAATTGAAAAATATTCTGTTTAAAAATATTTTTGCCTTTTCCATGGTTTTCTCGACAGTTGCCATGGTTAAAAATTAAAAAATTTTTTGATTAAAAATATTCTTGCTTTTTCCTATGGTTTTATCAACAGTTGCCATGGTTAAAAATTGAAAAATATTCTGTTTAAAAATATTCTTGTTTTTCTCATGTTTTTCTAGAATCTTGTCATTGTTAAAAATTGAAAAATATTCTGTTCAAAAATATTTTTGCCTTTTTCATGGTTTTCTCGACAGTTTCCATGGTTAAAAATTAAAAAATTTTTTTGATTTAAAATATTTTTCCCTTTTCCATAGTGTTCTAGATTCTTGCCATGGATAAAAATTAAAAAATGTTTTATTTAATAATATTGTTTTTTCCAATGGTTTTCTTGACAGTTGCCATGGTTAAAAATTAAAAAATATTTGTTTAAAAATAATCTTGCCTTTTCCCATGCTTTTTTTCGACAGTTGCTATGGTTAAAAATTGAAAAATATACTGTTTAAAAATATTATTACCTTTTCCCATGGTTTTCTTGACAGTTGTGTAACGGGTCCCGCGATTACAGAACAATACTTTTTCTATTATATATTGTTTGTCTCTTTTATTTTCTTCGGTCTTCCTTTTCGTCCTTTTTCTGTATAATTTATAAATTCTTGAGATTTGATAAATTTATGAGTTGTAGAAATTCCTTTAAAATCTTAAACCCAAAAATCAATATTTTTCGAGTTTTCAGAATCTTGTTAAAATATAATAATCAAGAAGTTTATAACATCATAAATTTATCTAATCTTAAAAATCAACATCATCTGCTCGAAAACAGATGAACATCTCAAACAATAGACCCACTTGAAAGGAAGCGGTCCCAAATCGACAAAACACTTAAGATACCTTTAAAAGGACAAACTATGCGTTGTATATCTGTATATATCTATGTAGTAAAAGAGAAAGTTCAAATTGGACACTGAATAATATATATAGATGTACAACATTAAAATGAAAAAAAATACAACATCCAAATATTCACAACAAAATTATTGTTAACTGTTTAATGGATGGTTGTTATTAACAATTAATAATTATTATAAACAATAAATTGTTGTTAAATTTATTAAATAAAATAAAAAAGAATAATAAATAGTTATTATTCAACTTTTTTTTGTTAATAACCAATAATTATTAAACAAGCATTAATTAACAAATAAAATTAATAAACAATGTGTTAATTAATAAATTACCATAATAATTTTTAAATAACACAATAATTATTGAATTATTGATTAAATATTAAAATTATCAATTTTATTATTATTAATTATAACAATAGTAAATTTTTAAACAAATAATTATTCATTAACATTTAAAAATATTATTAATTAACAAATTGAGTAAATAATTATCTAAGAACGTAATTTCTTCGCATTTTTCTTTTTTTCTATTAATCGTTAATTAACTATCTATCTTATTATTATTAATGTTTGTTACTAAAGATTGTTATTAATAACCATATATTATTATGTAAAATATGCAAAAATTAAGAAAAATTTTAGAATCACACCATTTTTGTAAATTCTAGAAATTGGAGTTGGAAGGGAGAGATAAAGTTGAGATAGGTCATGGCTCAGCCCCTTTTTAAAGATCCTCCTACGCGTTAAACCCCTAAAGATGGGACGGACCCAAAATTCACCAATTAGGCCCATTTTTTTATCGCATTTTCTCTCCATTTACTTTTCTTAAACCAATCCAAAAATAACCAAACTCTTTTTCCCTTTCTACAACATTTCCTTCCCCAAATTTTCCTCCCTTAAGAAAATCGGAAGTGGGAACACTGACATAAATATGCGTGTTCCTTAAGGAAAATTCAGTTCTCGAACAATTATCAACTAAAACTAAGAGTTCGCTCTAAGTTTTAAATTCTTTCAAAAGTTCTCACAAATTATAAAACTATTCAAATTTTTCCAAGTTTTCTGAAAATTATTACTAAAATTTTCAAGTTTTCTTAAAGTTATTTCAAAGTTTTTTTTTAAACTATAAATTTATTAAAAAGATTTTCAAGTTTATCAAAATTTAAAACAAATCTAATCCAAAATTTCTTCAATTCGATCTACTCCGCTCCAGCTCCAAACTCTACAAACAACTTTAAAAGGCTATTAAAAAGTAAGTTTATAAATTAATTGCTTATTAATTCTTTTCTATTTCTAATTTCCAATCACCTAATTCAACTATCCCAATTCCGGAAAAGCGTTATACGTCACTAGAGAATGTATAGCATTTATTCCAAATTTTAATCTCTCTTTACTTTTCCTAATATTTTCTTAATTAATTAAACAAAAAGAAAAGAAGAAATAATTTGAAGGTATTCCCAAGCTATTGGACGTAAAGGTCAAGGCTTAAAAATAAATTAATTTAGTTACATTTAATATTTAATTAAATTTTAAAAATAAGTTATGTTATTTCTAATTTATTAGACGTAACAGTTGCCATGGTTAAAAATTAAAAAATGTTTTTTTTTAAAATATTGTTTTTTACAATGGTTTTCTAGCGTCTTGCCATGGTTAAAAATTAAAAAAATTTTGTTTAAAAATATTCTTGCCTTTTCCCATGGTTTTCTCGACAGTTGTCATGGTTAAAAATTAAAAAAAATTTTGATTAAAAATATTCTTGCCTTTTTCATGGTTTTCTTGACAGTTGTCATGGTTAAAAATAAAAATATTTTTTGATTAAAAATATTCTTGCCTTTTCAATGGTTTTCTTGAGAGTTGCTATGGTTAAAAATTAAAAAAAATTTTGTTTAAAAATATTCTTGCCTTTTCCCATGGTTTTCATGACAGTTGCCATGGTTAAAAATTAAAAAATGTTTTATTTAATAATATTGTTTTTTCCAATGGTTTTCTAGTCTCTTGCCATGGTTAAAATTGAAAAATTTTTTTGTTTAAAAAGATTCTTGCATTTTCCATGGTTTTCTCGACAGTTGCCATGGTTAAAAATTAAAAAAAATTTTGATTAAAAATATTCTTGCCTTTTCCATGGTTGTCTAGTCTCTTGCCATGGTTAAAAATTGAAAAAATTTTTTGATTAAAAATATTCTTGCCTTTTCCAATGGTTTTCTTGACAGTTGCCATGGTTAAAAATTAAAAAATTTTTTGTTTAAAAATATTCTTGCTTTTTCCTATGGTTTTATCGACAGTTGCCATGGTTAAAAATTGAAAAATATTCTGTTTAAAAATATTCTTGTTTTTCTCATGGTTTTCTTGACAGTTGTCATGGTTAAAAATGGAAATATTTTTTGATTAAAAATGTTCTTGCCTTTTCAATGGTTTTCTTGAGAGTTGCTATGGTTAAAAATTAAAAAAATTTTTGTTTAAAAATATTCTTGCTTTTTCCCATGGTTTTCATGACAGTTGCCATGGTTAAAAATTAAAAAATGTTTTATTTAAAAATATTGTTTTTTCCAATGGTTTTCTAGTCTCTTCCCATGGTTAAAAATTGAAAAATTTTTTTGTTTAAAAATATTCTTGCATTTTCCATGGTTTTCTTGACAGTTGTCATGGTTAAAAATTGAAAAAAAATTTGTTTAGAAATATTCTTGTTTTTCTTATGTTTTTCTAGACTCTTGCCATTGTTAAAAATTGAAAAATATTCTGTTTAAAAATATTTTTGCCTTTTCTATGGTTTTCTCGACAGTTGCCATGGTTAAAAATTAAAAAAATTTTTGATTAAAAATATTCCTGCCTTTTCCATGGTTTTCTCGACAGTTGCCATGGTTAAAAATTAAAAAATTTTTTGATTAAAAATATTCTTGCCTTTTCCCATGGATTTCTTGTAAGTGCCATGGTTAAAAATTAAAAAATGTTTTATTTAAAATTATTGTTTTTTCCAATGGTTTTCTAGTCTCTTGCCATAATTAAAAATTGAAAAATTTTTTTGTTTAAAAATATTCTTGCATTTTCCATTGTTTTCTTGACAGTTGTCATGGTTAAAAATTGAAATAAAATTTGTTTAGAAATATTCTTGTTTTTCTTATGTTTTTCTAGACTCTTGCCATTGCTAAAATTTGAACAATATTCTGTTTAAAAATATTTTTGCCTTTTCTATGGTTTTCTCGACAGTTGCCATGGTTAAAAATTAAAAAAAATTTTGATTAAAAATATTCCTGCCTTTTCCATGGTTTTCTCGACAGTTGCCATGGTTAAAAATTAAAAAATGTTTTATTTAAAATTATTGTTTTTTCCAATGGTTTTCTAGTCTCTTGCCATAATTAAAAATTGAAAAATTTTTTTGTTTAAAAATATTCTTGCATTTTCCATGGTTTTCTTGACAGTTGTCATGGTTAAAAATTGAAAAAAAATTTGTTTAGAAATATTCTTGTTTTTCTTATGTTTTTCTAGACTCTTGCCATTGCTAAAATTTGAACAATATTCTGTTTAAAAATATTTTTGCCTTTTCTATGGTTTTCTCGACAGTTGCCATGGTTAAAAATTAAAAAAATTTTTGATTAAAAATATTCCTGCCTTTTCCATGGTTTTCTCGACAGTTGCCATGGTTAAAAATTAAAAAATTTTTTTGATTAAAAATATTCTTGCCTTTTCCATAGTTTTCTTGACAGTTGCCATGGTTAAAAATTAAAATTTTTTTTTGATTTAAAATATTTTTGCCTTTTCCATAGTGTTCTAGATTCTTGCCATGGATAAAAATTAAAAAATGTTTTATTTAATAATATTGCCTTTTCCATGGTTTTCTCGACAGTTGCCATGGTTAAAAATTAAAAATTTTTTTTGATTTAAAATATTTTTGCCTTTTCCATAGTGTTCTAGATTCTTGCCATGGATAATATTTTTGAACAGAATATTTTTAAATTTTTAACAATGACAAGAGTCTAGAAAAACATGAGAAAAACAAGAATATTTTTAAACAGAATATTTTTCAATTTTTAACCATGGCAACTGTCGAGAAAACCATGGGAAAAGGCAAGAATATTTTTAAACAAAAAATTTTTTAATTTTTAACAATGGCTACTGTCAAGAAAACCTTTGGAAAAAACAATATTATTAAATAAAACATTTTTTAATTTTTATCCATGTCAAGAATCTAGAACACGATGGAAAAGGCAAAAATATTTTTAATCAAAAAATTTTTTAACTTTTAACCATGGCAACTGTCGAGAAAACCATGGAAAAGGTAAAAATATTTTTAAACAGAATATTTTTCAATTTTTAACTATGGCAAGAGTCTAGGAAAACATATGAAAAACAAGACTATTTTTAAACAGAATATTTTTCAATCTTTAACCATGGCAACTCTCAAGAAAACCATTGGAAAAAACAATATTATTAAATAAAACATTTTTTAATTTTTATCCATGGCAAGAATCTAGAACACTATGGAAAAGGCAAAAATATTTTAAATCAAAAAAATTTTTTAATTTTTAAATATGGCAACTGTCGAGAAAACCATGGAAAACGCAAAAATATTTTTGAACAGAATATTTTTCAATTTTTAACAATGACAAGAGTCTTGAAAAACATAAGAAAAACAAGAATATTTTTAAACAGAATATTTTTCAATTTTTAACCATGGCAACTGTCGAGAAAACCATGCGAAAAGGCAAGAATATTTTTAAACAAAAATTTTTTTAATTTTTAACCATGGCAACTGTCAAGAAAACCATTGGAAACAACAATATTATTAAATAAAACATTTTTTAATTTTTATCCATGGCAAGAATCTAGAACACTATGGAAAAGGCAAAAATATTTTAAATCAAAAAAATTTTTTAATTTTTAACCATGGCAACTGTCGAGAAAACCATGGAAAAGGCAATATTATTAAATAAAACATTTTTTAATTTTTATCCATGGCAAGAATCTAGAACACTATGGAAAAGGCAAAAATATTTTAAATCAAAAAAAATTTTTCATTTTTTAACCATAGCAACTGTCGAGAAAACCATGGGAAAAAGCAGGAATATTTTTACTCAAAAAAATTTTTTAATTTTTAACCATGGCAACTGTCAAGAAAACCATTGGAAAAAACAATATTATTAAATAAAACATTTTTTAATTTTTATCCATGTCAAGAATCTAGAACACGATGGAAAAGGCAAAAATATTTTTAATCAAAAAATTTTTTAATTTTTAACCATGGCAACTGTCGAGAAAACCATGGAAAAGGTAAAAATATTTTTAAACAGAATATTTTTCAATTTTTAACTATGGCAAGAGTCTAGAAAAACATGAGAAAAACAAGAATATTTTTAACCAAATTTTTTTTTCATTTTTAACAATGGCAACTGTCGAAAAAACCATGAAAAATGCAAGAATATTTTTAAACAAAAAAATTTTGCAATTTTTAACTTTGGCAAGAGACTAGAAAACCATTGGAAAAAACAATATTTTAAAATAAAACATTTTTTAATTTTTAAGCATGGCAACTAGTGAGAAAGTCATGGGAAAAGGCAAGAATATTTTTAAACAAAAAATGTTTCAATTTTTAACCATGGCAACTGTCAAGAAAACTATGGAAAAGGCAAGAATATTTTTAAACAGAAAATTTTTTATTTTTTACCATGGCAAGAGTCTAGAACACCATGGAAAAGGCAAAAATATTTTTAAACAGAATATTTTTCAATTTTTAACAATGGCAAAAGTCTAGAAAACCATGGAAAAGGTAAAAATATTTTTAAACAGAATATTTTTCAATTTTTAACCATGACAACTGTCAAGAAAACCGTGGAAAAGGCAAGAATATTTTTAATCAAAAAATTTTTCCATTTTTAACCATGACAACTGTTAAGAAAACCATGAAAAAGGCAAGAATATTTTTAATTAAAAAATTTTTTAATTTTTAACCATGACAACTGTCAAGAAAACCATGAAAAAGGCAAGAATATTAATAAACAAAATATGTTTCCATTTTTAACCATGGCAACTGTCAAGAAAACTATGGAAAAGGCAAGAATATTTTTAATCAAAAAATTTGTTAATTTTTAACCATGGCAAGGGTCTAGAAAACCATGGAAAACAGCAAGAATATTTTTAAACACAAAATTTTTTTAATTTTTAAAAATAAACAATAAGATGTTTTCTAAAGCATCTTTCTGATATCTAAGATGCTTTATACATTTTAGCAGTGATGAAGATATTTCATCTATCTTAAAAAGTAAGACAAAAATATGTTAAACATAGAGTACTTTTTTCTATGGTCTTTCCTCCAGCTATATAAAGATGTTGTCTAATATTATGTAATTTGAGTTGTTTGGTTGGACACAAAAGCTTTTTACAAAATAGGAATGCCTTACTATCTTCAATTGAATGATCTTTATTCATAGTGAATGTACCCATAAATATCGAAGCTGCATTGCATATTTGCAATTGTGCACATTTACTACCATGTACTAAGTTCTTCAATTTACCATTTATGTCTTCAAAGCAAAAACAACTATACTCCCAAAGTTGGCCCTAAGTCGCGTACAAGATCAGGCAAATGGAGCAAAGAATGTATGTTACATGACATATGTCGGAGACCGTATAAATATTGATATCTGGAAACGAATTCGTGCAACATTCGAGATGCTTCCACTATCATTTTGTCAGATATGCTTTTCTCACAAAGTGGAAAAACACCTCCAATCAATAATTTTAAATGTTCAAAATTATCTCTCTCTATAATGTCTTCCAACATTAGGGGGAAGTCCCCTAGTACCGGACATCTAAGGTTTTCATAGAATAAAATTAAAACTACTTCAAAAAATATGACTTCAATTATGAATTAATTAACTCTACAATAGATAACACCAAAATCAATTAACAAACATAGAATATTTTGATAAACATTTTTCTTAAGTTCAATTTAGTTTTGGTATCGAAATACTACAATTTTGAAATTGTCCCCTAGTACTGGACAGTCTAAAACTTTTAATTTTACGCGCAAGATATTAAACCGAGCTCTCTGATTCTTTATTATTACGTTCTTCCGCGACTTTTTTGACA
This sequence comes from Leptopilina drosophilae, assembly GCA_032873175.1. Classification (NCBI taxonomy): domain Eukaryota; kingdom Metazoa; phylum Arthropoda; class Insecta; order Hymenoptera; family Figitidae; genus Leptopilina; species Leptopilina drosophilae. The sequence goes on along the minus strand of CM065479.1, from coordinate 24,825,934 downwards.
ATTTTTTAATCCGATGATTTGTCATTTGTTGAAGAATTAGAAGTGTCCGGAGCTAGGTGCCGTCCGGCGTTAGGGGACTTCCCCCTACTAGTGCATAATAAGAGAAAAAATTCTTCATTTCTGAAGCCTTCCAATACTTTAGGTGTGCTTTAATGGATCGCGGTCTTGTAACAAATCGAGGTGGTTTAATGTGCTTGAGTCTCTTATCAACGTATCTATACAATGACCACGACATCTGAGCAAATTCTGGATTAAACCATAAATTCAGCATTGCTCTCATGACACCCTCAAAAACGCAATGCATTGCATCAAGGGCTGTCGTCCGAATCCACTGAAATACAAGGAGAGATATAATTGTAAAACCTTTTACTCCAAATACAGGTCGTCTAGTAACTTGCGTAGCTTCCTCGAGGGTTTCGTTTTCTGACCGCATTTGCATATTTCGTTGGTATGAATATACTTGAACTCTGCCTATTCTTAACCCTTCTGCTTTACATTTATGGCAGCCATATTTTCCGTTATACTGGTTCATGTTTAAAAAGAGTGCCTTTGCTGGAAGATCGTAGGTCCCACAAATCACTATTCCTCTTACGTCGATAGGATCTTCAACATCTGGTATATTAAATTGGACACCATGAAAAAGTTGGTGGATTTCGTCATATATGGGCAACAATAACATGTTTGGTGAAGGCTTCTCTTCACCAAACCACATTCCAGCTAGGATTAAATTTTCTTTTTTGAACCGCTCTTCGTAAGGAAGTTCATTAATTACGAGGTATAACGGCCAAAATGAAAATTTTGATGACTTGTAGACACTTACACCATCTGTGTACCAACAAAACGATATATTATTCGGATTTGACAAAATTTCCCCATCTCTACTTAACTCTTTGTCAACTTTTCCGTCAAAAATTTCTTTAATATTTCCATCTGCCAATTTAACTCTATTGTATTTGAAATTTAATTTTTGTCGAAACCCACGTCTGCTATATAAAGCTTCTAATTGTGAAATTATAGAAATCGTCATAAAGTAGCTCAGTTCCGTTTTATCGAAACAATTAGGACATTCTTGATTTTCGTCGTCAATATTACTCAAACAATTTTTAAAATAAAAATGTCTTCGTACGGGGCTTTTGAGGTGTTCAAAATATCGCTTAAACATGTACAAAGACTCAATGCAATGGTTAGGCTCTGGACAGTGCAATTTGATTACTGACACAATAAATGCAAGTAAAACACCAGTAATCGTGAAACGTAGTGTCAGAGAAAGAATACACAATAAACTTTCCGAAAGTTTTAGTGGGCATCCCTCAAACAATGGCGGATCGTAAGAATTGTTCACAAATTCTTCATTCTCGCTTTCCGAATTACTGATGTTGCTTTCATCAGTCACAGATTCATTTTCTGAACTGATTGTAGTATCGCTTTCATCTCTTTCAGTTCCACTTTCTAAATCACTTCTATCGGGTTCATCAGTACTATTTTCTGAGGCATCGTCAAATTCTAAATAATTAAAAAATCAGTTAATAAATTTTGTCATTAAAATATTTATTAATTTTTATTTCCAAATCATTCGAAAAATAGTTTTGATAACAATGAATATTTTTAAATACTAGTTTGGTAGTTACAGTTTTATAGTAAAACAAAAAACATAACGTAGTTTATGATAAGTCCTTAGAATTTAAATTTTCACTCCGTATTATTAAAACCTAATTATTTTAAAATAATTATTGTCATCAGATGAATAAACCTTCAATGTTGTCGTTCGAAAAGACGGACTCTATGGAATTTTCATTTTCACTTAAATCTTGAACATTGTTAATATCAATAGGATCAATTGGATGCACATCAACATCATTATCGTCGTTATCATAAAAATTATATAGAATTATTTATTGTTGAATTAAATAGCGTAGAGTTATTATTAATTGTCTATAAAAAAATCAAACTGAAATTTGTGTAGACATTGAAATGTTGTATTTAACTGCGTATAATTTTTAAAAACTTTATTTGAAAAATATATTTTTTTTATGTAGATTCATATTATGTTGAATTCAAAACAGTGTAAAATTAATAATTTAATTAAATTAAATATTTTACAAAGGATATTTGCAAAAAAATTTCTTAGAGAATTATAATTATTGTAGTATATTCTTGCGCAGGGTTTAGTCTTATAGAAATTTATATAAAAAAATCTAAATCCGAAAATTCAATTGTCTAAAATTTAATTGCAAAAGTTATAGATAAATAAAAATTTGGTTTTAAAAACTTAAATTATTTTAATTATTAGTAATATAAGTGTAAGAAAAATGTAATATATTATATAAGTGGTAATTACAGAATGCGAATCGTTCGAAGAATCGTTCGAATAATTTGAATCGTCATAATTGTCAAAAGGTAATTGTTTTAATGCAGAAATAATTCTTCTTTGATGCCTAAAAGAATATTGTTCTAAATTTCGTACATTTCGTTCCATAATTAATTAAGTTAAATTATTAATTATTTTCTATCAATGACGTTGAAAGTGTCATAATTACACAAAATAACGAACATTAAAAATGGAAAAAAAATATTTAAAAGAAAGAGGTTCGATAATTTATTTCTTTATCGAAAATTTGATTGTCTTCTATTTATTTGTACATAGTTACGATTTGACATTTAGGAAAAAGTTGTGTTTTTCTTAAAAGTTATTTTTAAAATCATGTTCGTCCTGTTGGATGCTGATGAGAAAGAGGATGCTGGAAATGAAAAGATTGCTGCAAAGAAAAATGATGATGGAAAGTAGAAGAATTCTGGAAAGGAGGATGCTGAGAAGAAAAATGATGCTGGAAAAAAGAAGGATTCTGGAAAGAAGGAGAATTTTGGAAAGAAGAATGATACTAGAAAGAAGAATGGTTATGGAAAGAAGGATGATGCTGATGAGAAAGAGGATGCTGGAAATGAAATGATTGATGCAAAGAAAAATGATGATGAAAAGGAGAATGATACTGGAAAGAAGGAGGATGCTGAAAAGAAAAATGATGATGAAAAGAAAAATGATACTGAAAAGAAGAAGGATGCAGAAAAGAAAAAGAATGCTGAAAAGAAGAGTGATGCTGAAAAGAAGAAGGATGATATGAAGAAAAAGGGTGCTGAAAAGAAGGAAGATGATAAAAAGAAGAATCCTACTACGTCTTTAGGTACAAATTGCTTATAATTTTCTAAATAATATATTTTAGATTTTTTAACATTGTCACGAGGTAGAAGAAGATAATTCTTCGGGTAGAGTGAAAATAGATTTATAACTTATTTATTATTAATATTTTATGATATTATTTGTATAAAAAATATGATTTTTTATTTTCATTATTTATCGGCATTTTTTTCATAAGATTTTTAAATAAATAAGTATTTTTTCTATTCTACCTCTTATTTACATTTTTTAAATTTTATTTATAGTATCCAAAGATGTGTTAGAATTTAAACCCGCGACAGAACATATAAGCAACTCACGAAAGAGGGTACCAATTGAAATGGAACACCGGTTTGGGCAAGATCATTCTTCAGGTAAAGCGAAATATTTGATGATTTAACTGTGAAAAGATATATTTTTTTAAATACGAAATTAAACATTCTCAGTTGAAAACACATATCGGGATACGACTCAAAATCAGTTGAAAGTTTCTGTTTCTTTGCCTGCCCTTTCTTCTTTGACTCCTTTGACATTTGATTTCGAATTTTGATCAATTCATCTTCGTTAGCTAAATAAATGTTTAATTATAAATATATACTGATTTAAAACTTTTAAAATAAGATTGAATTTCTTTAAAAAAAATAATAAAATAAACATTTAATAGAACAATATTAATATTTAAAAATTTTTTTTAATCATTTCGGCTTATATATAAAAACAATTGTTGTTGTTACATAGATAAATTTACTATTTTAGAAGAGATTTCTTTATTACGCTTTTTAAAGATGACAGAGTTGCAAATAATTTAAAATAAAAATATCAATTAAATTAATTAAAAGTATATGTTTATTACTTACGTGATATGTGAAGTATGGTGGCAGTGTATTTTTTTTCACGGATGTTAATTCTGGCCACAGATAATGGACTGTCACTCCAGCTTTCAGTTCCGGATTTTTTGGATAAAAAATAATGGAAGATTTGCTTATAATTGTAAGACAATTATCTCCATCAATGAGAAATAAATCATTATTCATTTTTTAAGAATAAAAATAAATTTTTATAAGTGAAAAATTGTATTCTTAACAGTTGAAAAATAAATCAAAATGATCAAACAAAGGATTTGTGGTTTTTGTTTTACACCGTCTTAGCAACCGATAAACAATTAAAACTGTGAAGATAATTGTTAATTAATAACTTCTTTTAAATTTAGTTTATTTTAATTTCATTAATTTAACAAAAATATTTCAGCGGGAATTTTAAAATGATAACTCAGAAATTATCAAGAAGTTTGTTATTTTTTCAGTCATATTGAATTTCTATCAAATTAATATTCAGACGTATTATATATACATTCTAAAACACTAGATTTCTTTAAAAATATTTATCAACAATATTTGAAGCGTTTTGTGCAGAAACAGCATAAGTCCATAAATTGAAATTGTTTAGGAATTAACCCATTTAGTCCCAAATGTCCGTTTTTTAGTACAAGTTCGAGCTTTCCGTTCTACGAGTTCCGGTTTTAAAAAAAATCGGGACAAATGTTTTCTTATGGATTTGAGTGTCCTCTTTCAGAATCTGGAAAAAAATTTCAATTTCGACTTCATGATAAAAAGTTATAATTGTTTAAACAAAAAAATCCCGTTTTTTTAGTGTTTTTTTTCTTTAAATGCAGATTACTTAATTGAAATCGGCTTGGGAAAAATCTGGAACATCAAAATATCGCGTCCAAAATGTTAGGACTATCAAATAGACATACTGCCAAAAACAATTTTTTACTCTACATTTTTTTTACTTTTATGCTTCATTTAAATAAAATAATGCTGCTACAATAAAAAATATTGTTTTTTGATGTTATTTAACAATGTTATAAACAATTATTATAAACAATTTGAAAACTAAGAGCCAAAGTGGATGTAAAAAATTTGTTTTTATCAATTCTTTTTTTGGGGAAGGTAAAAATGGATATTGAAAGGAAAACAATTTAATTCAAAATTATTTTGCAATGTTTAAGAATGTTATAAACAATTTTTATAAACAATTTTGCAAAAAATGAAATAGAATGGTAGAAATTTTATTTTTTCAATTTTATTATGCTCTCTGGTTATCAAAATGTTGCATGAGGTACCATGATGGTACCTCATATTTAACAATTTGTTTATAATAATTGTTTACGACATTTTTATACATTGTTTACAAATTTTTTATAAACAATAGATACTTTAGTTTCCACTTTTATTGACAAAAGAAAGTTAGTAGTGAAGAAAAAAATATTTTTGTCCACTCTCAACATCTTTTTTTATAAAAATTGTTTATAAAATTGTTTTATAAAAATTGTCTTTTAAATATCTATTCTAATGACAAACCAAGTGAATAGTGAAAAAAAATATTTCTTTTCACTCTAAACTTCTTTTTCTATGAAAATTGTTTATAAAAATTGTTTATAACATTTTTAAATATTGCTAAATAATGTTAAATGAAAGTTTAATCCTTATGCAACATTTTGATAACCAGATAGCATAATAAAATTGAAAAAATAAAATTTCTACCATTCTATTACATTTTTTGCAAAATTGTTTATAACATTTTTAAATATTGCTAAATAATGTTAAATGAAAGTTTAATCCTTATGCAATATTTTGATAACCAGATAGCATAATAAAATTGAAAAAATAAAATTTCTACCGTTCTATTACATTTTTTGCAATATTGTTTATAAAAATTGTTTATAACCTTTTTAAATATTGCTAAATAATGTTAAACGAAAGTTTAATCCTTATGCAACATTTTGATAACCAGAGAGCATAATAAAATTGAAAAAATAAAATTTCTACCATTCTATTTCATTTTTTGCAAAATTGTTTATAAAAATTGTTTATAACATTCTTAAACATTGCAAAATAATTTTGAATTAAATTGTTTACTTTCAATATCTATTTTTACCTTCCCCAAAAAAAGAATTGATAAAAATAAATTTTTTACATCCACTTTGGCTCTTAGTTTTCAAATTGTTTATAATAATTGTTTATAACATTGTTAAATAATATCAAAAAACAATATTTTTTATTGTAGCAGCATTATTTTATTTAAATGAAGCATAAAAGTTAAAAAAATGTAGAGTTAAAATTTTTTTAAATTATTTTTTCCAAATTTGCATATTTTGGCGGCCATTATTGAGGCGCCATTTTGAAATTTGTAAAAAATTGTTTTTGGCAGTATGTCTATTTGAAAGTCCTAACATTTTGGACGCGATATTTTGATGTTCCAGATTTTCGCAAGCCGATTTCAATTAAGTAATCTGCATTTATAGAAAAAAAACACTAAAAAAACAGGATTTTTTTTGTTTAAACAATTATAACTTTTTATCATAAAGTCGAAATTGAAATTTTTTTCCAGATTCTGAAAGAGGACACTCAAATCCATAAGAAAACATTTGTCCCGATTTCTTTTAAAACCGGAACTCGTAGAACGGGAAGCTCGAACTTGTACTGAAAAAAACGGACATTTGGGACTAAATGGGTTAATTAAACTGTTTTACTAGTAAATGTTGAGATTTTTTCTATTTCTGCTTATTGAATTATATTCTAGTAATCTGTAAGTTCAAAAATCCAATGAGATTAATTTTTTGTCTACTTAGTATAATAAATTAAAAAATTAATTAACATTTGGACTTATTGTGTTTAATTTAAATTTTGCCAAACAACTTTTCGAACAATTAAAATTCTATCATATTTTATTTATGTCCCATGACTATTCTTATATTACTATTCTTATTCTTATATTATTATTACTATTCTTATTATTATTCTTTTTATTATTATTACTATTCTTATTTCTTATTACTATTCTTATTCTTATATTCTTGTTGTTATGGTTTCTTATTTGAAGTTTTGTTTTTTTTTGTTTCTTATTCTTATTCTTTATTACTATTCTTATTCTTATATTTTTATATTATTCTTATTACTATTCTTTTTTATTCTTTGTTTATTACTATTCTAATATTATTATTATTATTCTTAATTTATTTATCATTACTATTCTTATTCTATTTTAAATAAAAATTCAACAATCTTCATAATCGATTTAATGGAAATTTTGCCAAGCTAACATTCTAAAAAATATATATTTTGCTAAAATGATGGCCTAGAGAATAAAATTCTATAAAATAAAATTTCTAACAAATCTGGTTTAGGGCCTTTTTATGCGCCTCCATAATAACTGAACAGAATTTCAGTAAAAATAATATTTAAAATTCCAAAAGTAACCCGAAGAGTTTTGTATACTGTTTTATTTCAAATAAGGGTAAAGCATATAAATACGAAGTATTCTTCATTTTTAATTAAGTCTTCTTAAATGTTTGTTTTTGACAAATCCTGAATTTATTGAAATAAAAATTATTAGAAAGTATTATTTTTAATTTCAAGAATACGAAACTATTAAAAATAAAAAAATACCTGTTTAATTTGTAAAATTGCTTCATTAGCCTTTTCATTAATTTTGTTCGCCTTACAAATTCCAATATTTAAACCTCTTTTAATTTTACTTTCGAGATTTATTTCTTTTTCCAGCTCTACGGCCAATGCAACATGTTCTTGCCTTGTCCTTTCAATAAATTTTAATCTTTTTTCATAGTAATCTAATTTTTCGTTTTCAATTGCTTCCTCTTTTGTCATTTTTTGTTCTTCAAATTCTTTTAATCTCTTTTTCTTCTCCTGATCTAAATTTTTATCATTTTCTAAAAAATAATATAATAATTTATGGGAAATTTTTTCCAAAATTACAGGACGTTTAATAAAAAAGTATAAATTCTTCCAACGATTTTTAAAATTAATGAATTTGTAATTTTGTATGTTTAAAATAGAAAAGTTCCTTACCGGATTCCATCAAAATTTTTCCTACTCGAATTCTTTTTTCTTCCGTTTTTTTGTTCTTTTTTCGGCAAGAAACATTACATTCAAACCAATTTTTATATCTAAGTCGTCAGTCAGTAATAAATCTGATTTATTGACAACATAAAACCATTCTCCCTTGGTAGAAGTGTTTTGAATTAAAAAGAAACTTTTTGTTTTGTTTTGGTTCGCCATATTTATATTAGTTTTATATTTTTAAAACAAGCTAAAATTGGAAGGTTATGTAAGACATCTGTTTCTGGTTTTAGTTAAGGGTGCGTTTAAATATATATATATATATATATATATATATATATATATATATATATATATATATATATATATATATTAATAAATAAAAAAAATTTTCAAAATATTTTGTAAATTTTTTTCTACTGACAGAAGTGTAGTATGATCACCTGTGGGAGCATTTACACCTTCGGTAAACATTTCCCGAACGGAAAATTTTTCATTGGAGTAAGAGAGACAGTCTGTGATCTGACTCTAACTCCAATGCAAATTTTCCTTTCTGGACAATTTTTACATAAAGTGTAAACGCTCCATGAAGCTTTCTCCACAGCGATGTAGGTAAAGAATATTTTAACGAATCATTTCTATTTCACAAGAGATGATGTCTCTATGATTGGTTGAAACAAAGTTACTACATCTAGTATGTTTCATTCTCCTATAGTGACTTTAATATTTCAATCAATTGTTTTGTTTTGATTTCCTAATCAAGTGACGTTTTATTAATTCTGAATCGTTTTATTATTTGTCTTTGCAAAACAAAATATGATAAAGACATATTTTTTTATTAAAAAAGAAGTAGAAGACAGGAATGAAACACAATCGAAACAAGAAGTTTGAAATGTTTTACCAGATTTAACTAATTGTTATTATTCTACAAGTATTTTAGTGTCAATGTTCTTAAATATAAGGCTATTCAAGTTGGGTGGGGGAAAATTCAAGATGGCCGTTTACTGGTGCACAAACATTGTATACAAAGTGTATGGGATGGAATCTAATTTTTTAAATATCTCGCTTAGACGAAATTTTTAACTATAAGTTTATTAGGATTTTATGTTTTATTTTTAAAGAACTATTTTTTGCACTAATAAAATCAATAAAAAATAAAAATCGATTTTTATTAGTGCAAAAAATAGTTCTTTAAAAATAAAACATAAAATCCTAATAAACTTATAGTTAAAAATTTCGTTTAAGCGAGATATTTAAAAAATTAGATTCCATCCCATACACTTTGTATACAATGTTTGTGCACCAGTAAACGGCCATCTTGAATTTTCCCCCACCCAACTTGAATAGCCTTATTGGTTGAAATTGTGTTTACCAATTTTGATTTGGAAGGTAAGCAAAATAAACATTTAATATATTTTCTGATTTTTAAAAATGTTGCGGTATTAATAATGCATTTAAAAGGTGAGTTAACGTAAACATTTTGAGGTTAGAACAATATGTGAGAATATATCAATCAATCCAAGTCAGGTGATAAATTCTATTGATATTATGATTTTGAGGTTAGGTTGACGATTACGCTTTTTTCATTTACTATTTAAAGTTTTCAAGAAATGTTTTGTACATACTTTTGCTTCCGACATCCATCATATATCTATAAATTCAATAATATAATAAATAAATTTGCGGTTTGTTTATAGTGAGTAAATAGAATAAATTAATTCGACAAAACAAATGATATTTCATAAGTCAAAGATATTTTCTCGATGTTTGGAAAATTTTAGTTATTTGATAACGGATATGATTATGATTTATTTCTATTATCATTATGTAATTAAACACTTGTAAATATTTATTAGAAGGATCAGGAAAAAAATTTAATTTTGTTTGGAAATCTGACAAGTTATAAAAAAGATATTAAATTATAACGGTAATATTTCTCATGACTACTACTTTTGTAATTAATATATCTTTGCGATAGTTAAAATTTGTTTGGATATAGTGTTGAATATAAAATTAAAGAATTTTGATATAAAAAAATGAGAACAGTTTAAATTAAAAAAATATTTTATTTGCAACAAACTAAATTTTTTGCTTCTATGTTATTCTATATTATTTCTAACTTTAAAAAATTAGATAGAGTAACTTTAAAACTTCAAATAAATTAAAACTATTGTGTTTTTATTTAGGTTTGGATTCACTTGACAAAAAATGTATGGTAAAACCTCAAAGATTTAATGACAAAAGTTGCAGTGAAAAACTTGGTTCCATTTACTCCCAGATGTAAATATCAGAAGTTTCGATTTCAGTGTCCAAAATGTGTTAACAATGTTCCAATCCATCAGTAAGTATATTTTTGGTAAAAATCAAAGTTATACTGTAAGAATACTAAATATTATGAATTAGTCCACGACTTCTTTCAAGAACACTCTTGTGTTGTTCAATAAACGTCTCACTTACACTCACACTTACACTATAAAAAATCCCAAGAATATTACACAGACAAGGGGAAAAGTGACGCTTTAAATAAAGTTATGTTGCCACATTGAATGGGGCACTTTTCCCATTGTCTGTAAAATGGCCACATTTAATGTGGGTAATATTCTTAAGATTTTTTACAGTGTAGTGATAGAACGTCCAAGCGCCCGTCGTACCGGAATTCGTTTTTAATATTTTTTTAGATTCATTGAAAAAAACCTATAAAAAGGTTTTTAAAAGTTTAAAATTTTATATGTACTGTAAGAACTGATAAGTAAAGCGGCTAACTTCTTGCTTGCTTTATTTAAATAAAATTAGCAATTTTAAAAATAATAGAATTTAAAAATTTTTAATTTAACCTTTTGTTAAAAACACTAAAAGAATCCAATTTTGGAGAAATTAAATGATTGCAGAAATTTAATTATTTTCAAAAGTTATAAAGTTCTCAAAAAAATCAATTATGTTCCAAATTAGAAAAAAAATTTCATCAAAATCCCAATTATCTTTATAAATAACAAGATTGTTTCCCAAAGTTCAATTATTTTCAAAAATATCAATAAAATTCTTGTTCTAATTTAAATTATTTTCAAAAAATTGCATGAACTCAATTATTATTAATACCTACTATTTAAATAAAATTTTCCAAAAAAATTCAATTATTTAAAAAGAATTTAAATAAAATTGTACGCAAACATTTACTTATTTTTATAAAAAATAATTTAAAATTGTAGAAGATAATAATTGAATTGAAATTATGATAATTAAAGAATTTACTGTAATAATATTCTTACACACGGAGAGAAAATATATTATATATGAGTCATTCCATTATATTTCGACTAAAGTCGTTGCCGACTAATTTTAAAAAATTGTAATATTTTGCAGGAATGATTTTAAAGATATTAGGATTACCGAACAAAACGAATTTTTAAAATATTTTTTATATTTATTGTAAAATAAGCATCTAAAGTGTATGAAGTCGTAAAAACTGTCACATTTTCATCTATTAGAAAATATTAAAGAAAACACATAATCTATTATCAAAACGTAAAAAAAATTTTAGATTTTACTAAGAATGAATTATTTTATTATTATAAATTGGTAACAACAATTATTAATAAGAAATATTAAAGAAAAAATGATTTTAAAGTTAACCTGGCAAATAACCTTTTTTTGCAACTTTCATTCACTAAATGTGAGAAATAGAAATCATTAAATTGAATAAAACCTTATTAAATATAAAGTACTTGTGATCAACTTTAGTTTTTCTTAACACTTTCTTCCTTTTTTCTTCATAAATGTTAAAAAATAAGCAATTAAAACTGGCACTTTGCTTATTTTCACGATTTTAAAATGCAAATAACTTCTGCCCAGAAAAATGTAAAGTTACGAAAATTGGGCAATAATTAATTGATCACTAGATACACTCACTGGAAAAAAAATTCTTTGGTCCCGAAGCTATTTTTTGAAATAATTAACTTTAAACTTTTTACTATTTTTGTCAGGTTAACACATGTGTTTTTTAAATGACGAAGTTAGCTCTTCTTGTTTAATCGTTTTGAACCAACTTCAGTTTTAAAAAAATTACATGTATTAACCTGATAGAAATAGTGAAAAGTTTAAAATTAATTATTTCAAAAAATAGCTTCGGGACCAAAGAATTTTTTTTCCAGTGAGTGTATCCAGTGATCAATTAATTATTGCCCAATTTTCGTAACTTTACATTTTTCTGGGCAGAAGTTATTTGCATTTTAAAATCGTGAAAATATGCAAAGTGCCAGTTTTAATTGCTTATTTTTTAACATTTATGAAGAAAAAAGGAAGAAAGTGTTAAGAAAAACTAAAGTTGATCACAAGTACTTTATATTTAATAAGGTTTTATTCAATTTAATGATTTCTATTTCTCACATTTAGTGAATGAAAGTTGCAAAAAAAGGTTATTTGCCAGGTTAACTTTAAAATCATTTTTTCTTTAATATTTCTTATTAATAATTGTTGTTACCAATTTATAATAATAAAATAATTCATTCTTAATAAAATCTAAAAATTTTTTTACGTTTTTATAATAAATTATGTGTTTTCTTTAATATTTTGTTAATAGATGAAAATGTGACAGTTTTTACGACTTCATATACTGTAGATGCTTATTTTACAATAAATATAAAAAATATTTCAAAAATTCCTTTTGTTCGGTAATCCTAATATTTTTAAAATCATTCCTACAAAATATTACAATTTTTTAAAATTAGTCGGCAACGACTTTAGTCGAAATATAATGGAATGACTCATATACATATTTTGTAAAACTATTTTACAATTTGGGGAAAAAGTGCAACAAGAGAAAGGAATTAATATGAAAATTACTAAAATTTTTATATTAAAATTCTTGATATTTGATACAATTATACTAAATTTCCTATGCTTCCTTTTACAGTTATTATTTTTTATATCCAACTTTCGCTTTGTCGCATTTTTTCCCCAAATTGTAAAACACTTATACGAAATTTATTATACTCGGTCATCTTTAATTATTATAAAACATGAAGAAATTGATCACTCCGAGACTTCGACACTGAACAATCGAGTTTTTCATGTTTCATAACAATTTTTTATAAATTGTTTAATTTCAAAAATGTTTGAATTTAAAATTTTTGAAAATCTTAATTCCTATTCAAAAATAATAGTAATAATAATTAAATATTTATTTAAAAAAGAAGTTATTGATGTTGTCTAATAATTTTACATTTAAAGAAATTTTTAAACGAATATAACAGAATATTTTTTTGAATAATATTTCTTCCCTTTATTTTCTACAAATTTAAAAAGTTTCAATTTCATTTTCAAATTAAATTTATAATTGACAAATAGAATTTAGAAACATTTTTTTTATTTTTAAAAAACATTTGCTACGAAAATTTTAAGAAACGAGAATATGTAATGCTTCTTTTCCAACAGAATGGAATGAGTTTGTAAATAATATTGATATTGAGAAATAGAAATTATATACATAGAATGGGTATATTTCTACTTCTTAATCACAATTTTTTTAAACAATTAACAATCTTATTTAATATTTTTATAAATAAAAAGGAGAAAATTTTTCATAATTCAGATCAGTCAAACAAATTCTGTTATAGAAAAAAACATATGATCTGGTATACGCTCGAGTTGGTCCCAGATCTCATCTGGGTTAAGCGGTGATGGTTCAGCAACTCCACCACTGGTTTCTGACACTTGGTCATTTGAACTTTCTTCCGATGGTTGTTTACTTTCAATTGAACGCTTCGCTGGTTCATCCAACTTTCTTTGATCCTCCAATTCTCTGATGTCGTCCTGCCGATCCGTTTTTGATTGCGAATCCACCATAGTTGAGGATGGTCGCTTTCGTCCGTCTTGATCGTCGGTAGTCACGCTGGTTGATGGAGACGATTTCTTTGCTGGAGAAGTGGTGGATTCGATGGGTTTTGAAAGAGACCTCATTTCTTGAACCTTCTTGATCCGATCACCTCTAAATGATTCATTATTTTGTTTACCGAATTTCGCTAGCATGTCTGCCTGATGTCTCTCTGAGCAACGAGGACACGTCGTTAGCGTTACTTCCCGTCTGCCGCAGTTTCGGCAGTAACCGACAAAAGGGTTTGGGCATTTGCTACTCTGGTGTCTCTTTGGCCAACAACTCACACACGAATTCGGAGGAGGGTCAACAAGAGGATCGGTGGAAATAATCTTCAAATTTCCAAACATGACTCCCCTCGTAATAACCGGTAATTCGACGTTGGTGTTTTTCTTCTTTTTGTCCACCTCCAACATCAAACTCGCTAACTCCAAGGGAACGTTCGGATCACGGTTCGGAGGTCCTGGTGGGGTTGGAGGCCGTTCGGGCGAAGGCTCTCGTTGTTTACTCACGTAATTTTCTGGGAACAATATATTAGTTCTTTTCTTCCGGATCGCCTCAATTTGTTTATCTCGGAATCGTTCACGGTCCCTCGATATCGCTGGTCCTTCCCCCCGAAAATATCTCTCTAATTCCTCAACTGCCAATCGGCTTTCCCACTCCTGTTCACTCTCTTCTAGTTTTCTCGCTGGCGACAATGGGCGTTGAGCGAGGCCTCGACCAGCAACGGCAGCCACGCTATGATGGTGCCGAATTGGTGATCCGATTGGTCGATTTGGGACATCTTCCTACCGGATTAAATCCTCGATGATTTCCACATTACTCTCCGGACTGAAACCATCCTCCTGTAGCTGACTACGATCCTCTGGACGACGTTCCGACACAGTAGCTCTAAATTTTGAAAAACCCCGTCCTCGGAACTTCGCTGGAGTAGGTTTGTCTGAACCCGACATTATCTGAAACACACCCTTGAATAAACAAGAACTCACGCTGGTAGAAAAAAAATAAATATTCGATTTAACGCTTGAACAATATAAATAAATTAATGTCAAAAAAAATTAAATTTCCAAAACAAAAACAAATAGTAATAAAAAATACTCGATCACTGTAGAATTAACCCTTGTTTACATTTCGGGGTGAAATGTAACGTTTCAGTTCTGAGACGTACACCTTGGGAATTCGTCTATTATCACTCGTGCCTAACACATAGACGGTAGGAGATAATATTTGAACAATTTCGAAAGGACCTTCGAATTTTGGAGCCAGTTTCGTTGCAAATTTGCGAATACCACTGGATAATTTGTGAGTTCTCCAAAGCACCAGGTCTCCAACATTAAATGTTACATTTTTCCATCCTCGATTGTAGTATGCTGCTTATTTGGTCCTCTCTTGGTTGACAACTCTTGCAACCATATCTCGGAGTCCATCTAATCGTTTCATACGATCAGTCCACAACGCTAAACCAATTTTCACGACTGACGTTGGATTTTCTACAGCTCGCCGAAGACTCTTGACTGGTCTTGGATGGCGATCATAATTGAGAAACGCGGGTGATACTTTCGTTGACGCTTGTGTTGCGGTATTCATGGCGTGTCTCAATTCATGCAGATGTACATCCCAATTTCTATCGAGTGTCGAGTCGATGAAAGTCGAGATCATTGTTTTCAACGTTCGGTTTGACCTCTTAACCGGGTTCGCTTGAGGGTGGTATGGTGGAGTGGTTATGTGCTTTACTCCGCACTCCTTCAGCACTTCCTTCAAGTGACGGTTGTCGAACTCCTTTCCATTGTCGGTGAGAAGGAACTCTGGAGTTTCCCATCGAAAAAGAATGAGTTCCTCAAACGTTTTGGCAATTGTCTTGCCGTTCGCTGAACGTATTGGTCTCAACTCCACCCAGCGAGAGAAAAAATCTTGAAAGACCACAAGATGTTTGTAGTGGCTTTTGCTCGCTGGAAACTCCATGGTGTCGGCAGTTACCACAGACCAAGGTCGTTCAACAATTCTTTTTCCCATCAATCCTTGTGGTCCCAGCTGAGAGACTTTGTGAAATTGGCAGTCAGGACACTGTGTGACGAAATTATGAACGTCATGCCAAATACCCTGCCAATAATATTCCCTGGCCACTCTACCGTAAGTTTTGTCAACTCCAAGGTGACCCGCCGAGAATTCAGCATGCCCCACGGTAAGTATTTCCTCACGATGTTCTAAGGGAACAACCAATTTCCAAATCTCCTCATTTCCACTGTTGAAGTTCCAGTGACCAACGCGCAAGACGTCCAGTGGGTTCTTTTAAATTACGTAACCACTTCAATGCACTGTGGTCAGTAATTACTCGAAAGCTTGAACCCTCTAGATAAGGACGAAACTTCTTCTTCACAGACCACAACAACGCTAGACACTCCTTCTCAGTGACGCTGTAATTTCTCTCGTGCGATGTGTGTACTCGGCTGACATAGGCGATAGGATGTTCTCCATCTTCGGTCTCCTGCGTGAGTACTGCGCCTAACGCTGAATTGCTCGCATCGCACTGAACAGTAAATGGTTTACTGAAATCCGGGCGTGCCAACACTGGTGCTGACGTCAATTTTGATTTCAGGAGATTAAACGCATTTTCTTGTTCCTTACCCCATTCCCAACGCTGGCTCTTTTTAAGAAGTTTCAAAAGTGGTAACTTCATTTCACTATCTTTCTCAATAAACCTCGAATACCACCCTACCATTCTAAGAAATCTTCTCACTTCTTTAACATTTCTTGGCGCTGGATAATTAAGTACTGGTAAAATTTTGTCAGGGTCAGTTCTTAATCCTTTGTTATCAAGAACGTAACCTAAATATGCAATTCTAGGGCAACCGAACTCACATTTGTCGGGGTTGACCTCTAATTTTGCATCTGCAAATTTTTTTAACACTAGTTCTAACCAGTGAAGGTGATCTTCGAAAGTTTCGCTGATGATGATAATGTCGTCCAAATATCCGAACACGTGAGGATCGAATTCTGGACCAAAGAGCGAGTCAATCAAACGCTGGAAAGTACTCGGACCGTTGGTTAAACCGAAAGGTAAACGCTTGAAATGAAAAAGTCCAAATCCAGGAATTGAAAATGCCGTGAACTTTTTACTTTTAGGGGACAAAGGGACTTGGTGATACGCTAGTTTAAGGTCGATTTTCGAAATAAAACGCGCCTTTCTAAGCTTATCGAGTATAGAATCGATGCTGGGAATTGGATAAGCATCATGAATCGTTACTTTATTTAAATCCCTATAATTGAAGCACAATCTATAAGATCCATCACCTTTTAGAGCAACAACTGGAGCACTACTCCACTCGCTGGCTGAACGTTCGATTATTCCCATATCCAACAGTCTTTTAATTTCCTTAATCAACCAATCCAAAATTGCAGGAGACATTCTTCTCGGTCTTTGTTTGACTGGAGTTGAATTCGAAATAGCAATGTGATGTTCGGTGAGTGTTGTCATACCATGTTCCTTCGACGGTGGTATTACCAAATTCTTGACTAACTCTTGAATTTGTTCACGCTGATCACTAGTTATTTATGAAATTCCTGCACACTCTGCAAAAATGTCACTATCACTACGCTGTTTATATTTTTGGCAAACTCGTGCCACTCCTTGCTGTTGACTCTCCACAGACCCTTTCCGAGTTGCACATCCATGTCGAACGCTCTACAAAAATCAACTCCCAAAATTATTTCCTGAGTTAATGAATCAATTGCCCTTAACTCGAATGGCTGAGAAACACCATCGACGGTTAACCACAATTTCAATTTTCCAAGAGTGTTTGTAGAACCACTAATAGCACTCTGTATCATTGTGTCAGTTGATTGAAGCTTCGATTTAAATTTCTCCGCTAGTTTAGGGCCTGCCACAGAGATCATTGCCCCAGGGTCAAATAACGCTAGATAGGGTTGATCAGCGATGACTAATTTAAAGAAATATCTATTTTTAGTCCTCGCTCCGTCAACAGCTTCGTCATCCACGGTGGGCTCCGCTGTTTCCACAACAGCTTTCTCCCCCCTTGGATTGAATTACCGGTCTGATCGTTGGCACTTTGAATAATATTTGTCGATTGATCAGACTTCGGTAAATCATTCACTCACTAAAAAGTCAGGTAAAAGAAATTTTTGTCCCCAACGATTCTCAACACAATCCGCCTTTTTCTTTAAACTCAATTTATTTCCACTATTATTAACGCTCTGATTGTCACTTTCAAAATGAATGTCACTAAAATTTAACTTCCTAATCGCACCTTTACTTCCACTTGACAGAAATTGGTTGAATGGATCCCCTCCATTCGGTACGCTAGATAACTCCCCACTTCTTCTCACTGGAGTGAGTAAGTCCGTCTCACTCAGTTTCTCCCTCTCCACTACTCCTTTCTCTTTTTCTGGGAGTGAGCTCGCCTTACTCATAGATGTTCCTCTCTTCGAAACACCTTCGCTTGTGACTGAGAGTGGATCCCCTCCACTCTGTCTTCTACACGCTGGTACACTTGCACTTGTGTCATGACACCTTCCTCTCCTACTTACAGTAGTACTGAGAGTGAATCCCCTTCACTCTGACTTCTACACGCTAGTACACTTGCACTCGCCACTTTCTCCTTCTTTACGCTGGTTGTGGTGTCCACGCTGGTTGCCCCGGTGTGGTGGTGGGGGAAGCGTGACTGTTCTGTCCCCCCGCACGCCCGTTTCCCAAAGCAATCTGATATTGTCGTAATTGAATACAATTAGGACAATTTACGAACACGACTCCCGTTGTACCACAAACTTGCCATTTTTGCCTCAACGGACACTGATTTGTATAGTGTCCTTGTCCTTTGCAAAAATGACACACACGAAATTGACACTCCGAAGCTCTGTGTCCAACACCTTGACAATGGAAGCAAGCTCCCACAAAACCCTTTGGATTTGCTCCATTGTTTTGATTATTTCTCAACGCTTGTTGATTCTGCTGTTGAGATGAAATCTGATTTGCTCCCATCAAAACGGAAGCAAATGTTGGTGCTGAAAAAGGCTGAGGTGGAGTTGGTTTTAAAATACTTGGCAACGCTGGTGCTTGTATTTTAAGTGCATCCACCCCTTTATCTTTATCCTGACCCTTAATTTTACTCTTCTTTTTCTTCTTTCCCCCCTTTTCACAACTTTCGTTGATTTAACGCTGGAACTCGATTCACTTCCCAGTTGTTCTTCTTTTAGCGCTTCCACCTTTGCGCTTTTTCCGGGAACGATTGCTGCTGCTGAGGGAAATTTCATTTTCTCCTTGGGCAGTGGGGGTGTGTATCTTAGATCCGCCGCTTTCGCTTTTTCGAATTCTCTCAATACTCGATCCATTTGAGAGAGTGAATTCGATTTCGAATTCACCAACATGTGACGATACTCGGGGGTGAGACCATTATATGCAAATCTAAATTGTAGATCGCGAGCGAAGGGCTTCTGGAGATAACCAATAATAATCTTGAGATTAGTCAAATATGCTGTGATCTTTTCTCCTTTCTTCCGACTTCTGAGTTCCTCCATAATTTCCAGGTCATCACTCTCGCTGGAAAAATCATGCTGGAACGCCTCACGAAATTCTTGCCAGGTTAACACATCGTTTCGAATAGTGCGATACCAACTGCTCGCACTACTTCTTAGGACGCTGGGTATGGCCTGCAACAATTCCTCATCGGTGATAGCTGTACACAGCTGACAATCTTCGACTCTATTCAGGAACTCCTCTGGATCTTGTTTTCCATTATTCGAGAATTTTATTTCCCAATCTCTGAGGCTTTTAATCACTTTATTTCGCCTTTCTGTTATCGTGGTCCTGCTGCGTTGTGAGGTACGGTTAGACGTCGGTACTTCCTCTTCATCGTACGATGACGTAAAAGCGTAAGGGGAATTTTCCCCCACCTTTGGACCATGAGCACTTCTCTCGCTGGCATGAACAATCTCACGTTGGGCGCCAAAAATTGTGACCAAGGGAAATTATCAATTTGATTTAAATAATAAAATTCTATGATTTTAAACTCAATCAATTAACTAATAATCTCCTAGATTTTATTTGCTATTTTTATTATCAATTAGTCAAATAATCTTTCCAATCTAATCAACAATTAATTCTCATGTCTCTCACGAACAATCAAAACTCAATCAAAGAAAAATGCTCAGTTGAGCGCCAGTTATTTTACTCTATATTAGAAATTATCAAAATAACAAAAATAATTTCTTCTTAACTTTCAACTCTAAAATTACAAAATTTGAGACTCTAATGATGCGGGTGAAATTCTATTGAGACCGCCACTGAAAGCAAGTGGCGTTGAAGCACCAATTTCACAATAATTATGAATTTGGACTCACCAAAATTTTCAAGGAATAATTTTGAAATAAAACGCTGGTTAATCCAAAGGTTATTTAATTTGAAATTTACACGCTGGTTTCTGGTTGATTCCAAACAATTCGGCTCGGGATAAGAGTTTTTACCTTGTCTGATTGGGGAGGTAAAATTTAAATATTGTTCCTCTAACAGTCGACGCTGTTCTGCTTTCCACTCTAAAAACATTCGGTATTCAAGGTCGTTTAACAATAAACTAAATTGTTGTAATTTAGCCATATTGGGGGCAATTTCGGAGGAAATTATTGGCATGCTCGAAGATGTTGTGGTGTGAACCACTGCGCTGGTATGGGTGCTTGGCGATGTTGAAACAATCGACGTTGTGACTACACTCGTGGATGTCATTATCGGGGTGGAAGAAACTAAGGGGAAAGTTTGACTTATCACCGTGGTGGAGGTAGAGTTAGGTGCGACCACTGTGTCGTCACTTTGTTCTACACTTATCACGGATGAGTTCCTACTTGACTCAAGAACGCTAGTCGTCGAACTTCTCCTATCCGGTTTCTTTCGCTGAGTCACGTTGGAAGTAACTTCCGATGTTAACTCCGGCAATGCTTCATAATTGAAAATTAATTGTGAATTTCCACCGTCAAAAATTGCGTCCCACGGTATGTCAACGTCTTCAGCTAATTCTAATCGCATTTCCGCACGAAACAGACGCTCGCGTAGCATTTGAATACTACCTTCGATACTCGCCATGTGCCTATCAAGACCACGAATAACTTGTCCCGGTGATAATAACCGAATTGCCGTCCAAGCTGCTTCAGCTTGGTCGAAACTGAATAAATCCAGAACTCGTTGCACGTAATTATCCATTTTTAAAAAATATTTTATCAATACTCAAAAAAGAATTTTGTCGAAGTAACAATTCACAAAAAAATTAAGGGAATCTTACACGAGTTAAAAAAAAATGTTTACACTCACGAAATAATTACTTGTCTCAAATCGATTATTTAAAAATTTCAATTTCGAGAAAATTTCGCGCGCAGGAATTCAAACTGGGAGATCGACGTCTGATCTGCGCAATGGGCTTCTTCTTCCTTGAGAAGAAAAATGACCGACTTCTGAAATATTCTCGCCACGTGCACGACTCAGAACCAAATTTCAAAATTTGAGGTTACGTGACAATTATTCTTCCAATAATTATCACACAAAAAAAATTGGAAATTATCAGCACGCTGGAAGAAATTTATTAAACACAAGAAATATTCGCTCGAAAATAACACACAAATGTTCGCTGGAAATAAATGATTATTATACACAAAATAAAATTTCGCTGGACATACAACATTTTTTAAAGATAAAAAGCAAAAGCATATGCATTTTAGCATTTATATATAAAATTCAGAGCAATATTTTATATTAAGTTAACTAGATCATCTGCGATCTTTACAAATGAGAATGATCTACAAAAATTAACTTAAGGTATAAACAGTTTTCATTGCAAGTTTTCTAAACAATTGAGAATTTTTTATACCTGAGACTGCCTACAACTTCTTTTTATGGTCTTAAACTGTAAGAAATAATTTTAAAACAAAAATATATTTTTGGTCATAAATACTCTTTTCTTAGACGTGGTCACAAATGATGTCCTTTCATTCGTACATCGATATTTTGTTTATTTTAAAAAAAACTAGTAAATATCGAGCTTTATTCATAAAGTTTGTTCATTGATTATATTTTTTAGGTGCGGCTGATTGCATACCTAATTAGCGTAGTTACAAAACACATCAACACATTTCTGGAAGAGTACCAACAGTAGAAAAATGGTAACGTTCTGTATATATATACATCAACTCCTTCACCAGAAACATAGTATAGTATCGATTTTTTTTTATTTTATTTTCGGATTTCTTATAGTGTCAATAATACTCTCCTAAAATATTATTGCAAAATGTCTTTTTTTGATCTGGTAAGAGTGATAACTCGAGTTCTTCTAAAGCGATTTTAAAAACTCAAACGGCTTTTCATTCCACTTGGAACCACAAAAACTGGAAAATTTCCAACTCCCCTTTTTTATAAGAGAAATTCTGAAAAACAGCTTTTTTTGCATATTTTGGAGAAAAAGTATTCTAAAAAAGGGAGGGAGGAAATTCAACCTTTTGGAGGTTCCACACCTAAAGAAATATCAAACGTCACTTCGTTTTTGGTTTTATCTATTTTAGAATGTTTGGAATCGATCTTACCACCGAAAATGGTCATTTTCGAAAATGGTGTATATCGCCGCCATTTTGAAATAAAAATGAAAAAGTTTTTTTTACAAATTCTTAAATAAATTATTTATTACATGTAAAAGAAATTTTTGAAATTAATGTCATAGTTATTTTAATAATATAAACTAAAAAAGCCTTCTTTTTGTCTGTTTTGAACTGAAATGTCCCCTTAACGAAAATAAGTTTGCGAACTTTTAAAAATTGCTAAAAACAAGAAAAAATCATTTCCAGACACTACTTTTTTATAGTAGGGGAGACTGGGGTAAACCCGCTCACTTTTTTCAGAATGATAAAAACCTAGGAAATTATTCTCTAAATCCAAATTAATTTTAAAAAAAATTTTAAAACATATATGTTTTGAAAGCTTATGATTTCTACTAACAAAATAAAAAAGAATTTTTGATTTATCTTTCTTACTTTTACTTAGGGAAAATTTTTAATGCACATATACCAAATTTCAAAATCAAAATTTCCCAGGGTAAATCCGCTCACCTCTCAAGGAAAACCCGATCACTTGATTTTTTTAAGAATTTAAGGTAATCCCAACAGTTTTATTTTATACATATTAAATTTCTCCTTATCTCCGTCTTCAGTATGATTTATTAATGATAAATTATGAGTTTTACAAACAATAAATATTGGTTTATTAAATAATAAGTATAGATTTCATGAATTGCAACTGTGAATTTAAATAATATTTTATTAAGAGAAAATTAAAATGTAGTTATAATTTTGGATGTAATAAGTTATAGATTTTATTATTAATAAAATATAACAAATGGAATTAAAAATTTTAAATTTAAAAATAAACAATGATAAAACGTGAACTGAACGAAGACAACAAACTTAGATTTATGTATTTTTTTAGCCGAAAAAGACAGCGACAAATTTTGATTATTTGTTTGCGTTATTTGTTATAACCGTTATAACCTAATAAGTACTAATAATGACTGATATAGACATGATTCCGCTCAATGTTGCCAACAAATATTGATAGTTCGGGGCCATCTGTTGAAAAAAAATCGCCATAAATCGCGAAATGCGGGACACTCAAAATGTTAAATATTCTACTAATTACCTAATAATTCAATAACATTGTTAGGAAATGAATATTATTTATCTTTTCATAAATATTTTTAATATTAAAAATTTTATGATCGCCAAAAAAACACAAATACTATTAATACTTATTCGGCTTCCTGCACAAATTTAATAAGTGAGCGGCATTACCCCGACTTCATGTGAGCGACTTTACCCCGAATGTATTTCTCACATTTCAGAATAAATTAAAAAAAATATTTTTGAAAATCAAACAAAACTACATATATATTTCGAAAAAGGACATCCAATAGCATACAAAAAATTTGTCGAATAAATTAAGTCTCAAAAATAATAAACGAAAAACTTAAAAATCCGAAGATCATTTTGTTGTTCTGCACTTCTAAAAACAATTGACCGCCTCTGATTCTAAGACGAATTCATTAAACTAAACGAAAGTTTGTTAACATTAGTTGTATCTTAAGTACTATTCACAATACAAATATTTCCATCTTAAGTTGAGTTTATAGCGTCAAATCGCTAGTGAGCGGGTTTACCCCAGTCTCCCCTATTTCACTTCTTTTGATAACTTGGCCCCTATATTTTTGCCAATCCAAAATTGATATACTAGTTCACGCGAGATTCGTGAACTTTTTTTTGCCGTGTAATAATATATAAATATGATATAAATAAAATGCGGAGTAAATCCTGTAAATTAGAGATAGTTTTATATCTGACCTTGAAAATGCAAAAGCATCTACATAATAACTGTAATCTCTATAACTTTAAAAATTTATATATGGGTAAAACCAATATAGGGTAACTGGACCAGTTATCGAGAGTGCACCAAATGTCGAGGATCTTAATTTCATTTCTTAGATAAATAATCTGATATAGAACATTGAAAAAAAAATAATTTCAGGAAAATCTTTATATTTAATTTTCAATATTATACTCACATGATAACATTTCATATCAATGATACTAAAATACTTATTTCATTGAAATTATAATTCATTGCTGTCAAATTTACTCGATTCGACATTTTCTTAATATATCAAGTTGAATAGATTAGAATTTTAGAAATAAAAATTAAAATAATTTCTAATTACATATGGGTAAGACTCCGTCAGAAAATATGCGATTTGCATGGGGTCTTTGGATTAGGCTGTAATTTGGTGAAATTGTAGTATTGGATACTAGAAACTAGTGTGCCAAAATTTTTTTGAAAATATTGAAATTTGTTAAAGTTACGCCATTTTGAAGTTTTTGTTATAATTTTTTTAAATCTTAATATTTCCGAAAGTTTTCAATGAAATTTAATAAAATTTGGAAGGCTTACACTTGTAATCATGTTTCTTTTGACTATCACATAACAAAAAAAAATTTTTTTTGCCCAAAAAAAGTCAAAAAAATTTTTTTGGAACTGTTTTTCCCGAGCAGGACCAATTTTTGAGTTTTCTTGTCCATTAATAAAATATTCCTTATAATTTCACCTTTTATTTTAAAAAAAGAAATCGATGGAGACTCAAATAGTTTTCGAGATATTGCAATTTTTGTGGAAGCGCGACAACGTTTCGGTGCCAGCGCTGTGTTAGTGCCAGGGACGCCTCGTACAGGAGGTCATAAAGAACTTTTCCATTTTTACAGATAGTTTTGTCCTGTGAATCTCTCATATAGTTAATGTTTCGATTTTCGCACATGTTTTCATCCATATTATTAAAATTCTGTATTCTACAGTTAAAATCCCCTGATATTAAAATTGCTGCATTGTATTTTTTCCGCATTTCCCACACGAAATCTCTAAATAATGTTAACCTATCCTATATTAAGTCCGGGCGTATATAAACACATATTTCGGATATACTTATTTACTTTCGAAAATATTAAGATTTAATAAAAAATTATAACAACAAAATTCAAAATGGCGTAACTTCAACAAATTTAAAAAAAAATTTGGCACACTAGTTTCTAGTATCCAATACTACAATTTCACCAAATTACAGCCTAATCCAAAGTCTTTTTACATATATATATATATATATATATATATATATATATATATATATATATATATATATATATATATATATATACTAGGGGGGCTCCGCCCCCCTGCGCGCCAACCCCCAGATTTTATGTTTACTTTTATTTATGGATAATATAAAGATTGTAAAATGTGATCTTATGATATTAGCCATTCTCAAATTTTCAATCTTTGTCATCAATTTTGAAGTAACATGCCAGCCTACAAGTAAAAAAAATTTTTCTTTTGGATAGGCTTTGACGTCCTATTTCGCACTTCTATTTGAAGGGGCAAGCTCTGACCTGTTGATTAAATTTTAATGTAATGTGAAGGCTCACATTAAGGCCCCTTTTAAAACCCGTAGCTCAAAAAATTGGTAAAATTAAACATGCATTTTTATTCGTTGTTTATCCTCTTTTTGACATAGGTCAAAAAATAGGTCAATTTTGACATATGTTTTGATTTATGTTTTTGCCCTATAGGTAAAAAAACAGGTCAATTTTGACATAAGTTTTGAGGTAATGTGAGACCGTTATTATCCTCTTTTTAAACCAATAGGTCAAAAAATAGGTCAATTTTGACATAAGTTTTGAGGTAATGTGTGGCCGTTATTTGTCCTCTTTTTGACCTATTGGTCAAAAAATAGGTCAATTTTGACATAGATTTTAACGTAATGTGAGGCCGTTATTTATCCTCTTTTTGACCTATAGGTCAAAAAATAGGTCAATTTTGACATAGATTTTAACGTAATGTTAGGCCGTCATTTATCCTCCTTTTGACCTATAGGTAAAAAAATAGGTCAATTTTGACATAGATTTTAACGTAATGTGAGGCCGTTATTTATCCTCTTTTTGACCTATAGGTCAAAAAATAGGTCAATTTTGACATAAGTTTTGACGGCCTCTTTGGGATAGGGGGCCCTTACAGAATCTTGAAACAGTGGCGGCGGCTATATATATATATATATATATATATATATATATTCTTTTTATCTAAAAAATTAATATCTACACGATTTTTAAAATATTGAGGGAGTTTAATTGTTAGGTCATATGGTTAAAGAAAATGTCATACGCTTGAGAATTGGAACTGAACCTCGAGAAATTGGTACCAGACCATCAACAAATCGCGATTTTGCTTGACATATAAATATAATTTTTGCTTACCACTATATTTTATTTCATAAAAATGAATATAAATACCATACGTTCTTAAATTCTTCGTCCAAATCAACGAAATTCAAACTTTCAAGTAAATATACTACTGAGAAAAAGACAAAATCACATGTTGTTTAAAATCCTCGATAATTGGTGCAGTTATCCTGTTTTAAATGAAGTCGTTGCGTCCTAATTTTAAAAAAATGATTCTTTTAGAAATGAAGCTGTATAATTTTTGAGAATGGAAATAAAAAAATAATGTTAAAATATTTATTACTTTTTTTTTTAAATTGAAGCATAAAATGGAGAAGGTGAGAAAAAATGTCACTTCATTTGCAATCATAGAATATGAAAAGAAATGATAAATTCTTAAAAATGCAAAAAAATGATTGTTTTCTCTTTAAAATAAGTTGAATAATTATTTATTAATAATTAAATTAGAGAAAAAATTAAAATAATAGATAATATATGTTTTTTTAAGTCGTTCTGAAAAATAACCTAATTTTTGACGTTTTTATCAATTAATTTCGAGAAGGTGGAATTATTAAATTAAAGAGAAACTCATCGAATATAGAATATTTTTGATAAAATTTCAAATTTTCTTTTCACTTTTTTCATTATTTTCTTTAAGTGAATACAAGAAATATTGAGTTTAAATTAAGCGATTTATGATTTTATTAATTGTAAAATTTATCAATTTTACAACTTCTAAAGAACACTAAACTCTACACACTACCAATATTTTCGTTTTGGTCCCGGATCTATTTTAAAATTTATAAATCTATTGAAATTGTTGAATTAATCAGGCAAAAAGTGTTTATTTTCTTCTAATTGAAGTTGATTTCTTCTTGTGAATCACATTTTGATCATAGAGTTTAAATTAAAAACCAACTTCAATTAAGAGAAAATAAACTTTTTATGTTGTTTTCCAAAGATCGTGCAGATTCATTTCTAAAAGTAATGTTTTTAAAAATTTGTCTTCAACGACTTTTATATCATGTCCAATGTCCCTGCTCTTCCTTTTATAAATATACAAATTTATCTTTCACCCAGGCAGAAAAGTCGGTGGTGTGCCGATGCCTACGACCGGTTCGACACCGGCCCGGTGGTAAAGTCGGACAATAACTGGTACCGGCACTATAGTACCGGGCCGGTTAATAAAAGACAACCGGCCCGGCACCGGCCCGGTACCACTACTTGATACCGTTTTTACACCGGCGATGGAGTTTTGCCGGCATCAAAATTAGTACCGGCCCGGTACTGGCCCGGTACCACTACTTGATACCGTTTTTACACCGGCGATGGAGTTTTGCCGGCATCAAAATTAGTACCGGCCCGGTACTGGCCCGGTACCACTACTTGATACCGTTTTTACACCGGCGATGAACTTTTGCCGGCATCAAAATTAGTACCGGCCCGGCACCGGCCCGGCACCACTACTTGATACCGTTTTTTCACCGGCGACGGAGTTTTACCGGCATAATATTTTTGTGTCTTAAAAAGTCTAAATTTTTAATTTTTTGAAATTTTTTTACACTATTCGGAAGAATAGGAAAATCAAATCTCTCGAAATCATATGTTTTTTAAAATCTTTTTTTATATAGTTGGAAAAAAACATTTCATTAAACTCTATTAATTCAGCTTTAAATTGTCTGGGAAAATCACTCAAAAATCCGGGAATTTGTTACTGCCGAATTTCTAGAAACCCTATAATAACTTTATTCATTTAAAATAATTTTGGTCAGGTTTTATCTGATTTATTGTTATAAAATTTTGATAATCTAACAAGGTATTGTATTAATTTCATTATACTAAGTTTTTGCAAATTGTTTCTATAAAGCCGGTACCGGGCCGGTACCATGCCAGCGTTTTTTCTTTAGCCTTAGTCCCAACGTATAATGACATTAACAAATGTTATTAGAATTATTAACTTTGACATTACATTATTCAAACTGTCTTTTAGAAAAGGTTTTTTCTATTAATTTAGAACATTTTGTAATTAGTCCTGGTGTCACACTGCATATATAAACTTTCCATTCACTTTTCATAAGCAGGTTTAGGTTAGCGGATGCGGCGTCGACTTTGCAGCCTGAGGGTCCGGAGTTCAATTACTCATGTCTTCAGATTTTTCGTTAACAATTAATAATAATTCATATGTTTCAGCATTCTATTTAGTGTTTACAATAAAATTAATTAATAAATAATATTGTTTAACGTTTAATATATGTAAAAATGTGTTGTTAATAAAATATACTAATCTGACACCGTGCCAGCATAAAGCCGACAGAAAAGTAACAAAATAATTTTTTTTTTACTACCGGCCCGGTATCGAGCCGGTGGTTTACCGGCACCGGGGCGGATATTTCCCGGGTTATCATTGTTGACCGGGCCGGCTCCAAGCCGGCAGAAATACCGGGTCGGTGTCTAAATTTCACTGGCACGGTACGTCGCCGGTGGTGTGCCGGCAATAAACCGGTACGAAAACACTGAAAACAAGAACCGGCCCGGTACCGGGCCGATGGTTTGCCGGTAAGGTGCCGGACCGGTGGTTTACCGGCACCGGGGCGGATATTTCCCGGGTTATCATTGTTGACTGGACAGGCTCCGGGCCGGCGGTAATGCCGGTCTCACGCCGGCACCAGCAAGTTCGCCCTTGGTACCGGCCCGGTACCAAGCCGGTCGTTGATTTCTGCCTGGGCAGAGTTCTTCTGATAACGAAATTGACGAAATGGATCCATCAAGATTTTTTTTCATTTTTTTTGTCTTCATTATTGCGTTACAACGATCAAAATTCTTCTGAAACTGGAAGTATAGATTCTGTAAATACAAGTGAATCTTCGCAAAGTTCAGTACTATATTATGCAAATATTTTGTCCTCCTCAACATTAAATCAAATGGCAGAAGATTCAGATGGTTTATCTAAATTAAACATTCAAAGATCTTCCGAAATCGAAAGAGAAAATAAGATGTCAAGAAGTATCTCTTGGCGAAATTCAGTAACAGATTCTTTCAATACATCCTCTTCACGAACAGTCAATCAGATAATCGATTTAGATGTTTCTTTTGAATTATATAGTTCAGAATCAGGTTTGTTAGCATCACTCTCGTTAAACGAAAGTAACGACTCTGATGATGATGGTAATCACAGTGACGATGATGGTGAAATTCAACCAGATTGGATAAACCAGCCAATTTTTCCAGGATCGACAACCCGAGGAGGCGATGCCTTGTGTCAGTTGCTACACGTTTATGTGTCTAATCGTCTCACTAAAAAAGCTCTGGAGGACATATTGCATATGGTCGATTCTTTTTTACCACATGACCACACAATTCCAAGAACAAAGTATCAATTACTATCATTAATAGAAACATTACTTCCTTATTCTCAGGCCAATTATACTACAAAACATCGAATTTGTTCAGAGTGTTTTTTTATTTGGAAAAATGGTCCGATGAAAGTCAAATAGAGCAATGTGTCAAATGCAGTAGTACAGACGTCAAAAGTTATTTTTTAGAGTTTGATTTGGAAACCGAGTTGCGAAATGCTTTTGAAATTAAAGATTTTCAAACTTTAATTGATAACTATAAAGATAAGTGCTCAAATAGAAATCAAGATAACGTGTATGATTTAATGTCGGGAAGTGAATATCAGCGTCTGAAAACTACAGCTATACCTAATCCGTACGATCTTCTTCTAATTTGGTTCACAGATGGAGTGCAAATCTCCAAAAGTGGAAAAAGCAATATGTGGCCCGTGTATTCACAAATTGCAAACATAAATCCGAAGTTTAGAAGAAGTTTTCAATTCTGTTGTGGGATTTTCTATTTAAACAGAAGCAGTAAAAAACCACACATGAACCCATTTTTGTTACCATTTTCATTAAAATTACAAAAACTAAATGTTGACGGGTTTTCCTGGTTTAACAAATTATTAAATTGCACAACCACCAGCAAGGTTAATAAAGGTTAATAAGGTTAATAGGTTTTTTTTGTAGCTCCAGTTGCCTCCTTGGATGCCTCGGCTAAATCATCTGTGCAAGTCGTTATGCAGTACGATGGAGAGAATAGTTGTGGAAGTTGCGAAGAAACAGGCGAAAGCTGTACAACTGGTTGTGGATCAAATTGGGTTTTTCAAATAAATCAGGATAACGCTTCATTGAGAAATGCTGAACGAATGGAAAGTCAAACAAGAATCGTGGAAAGACATCAACTAAAACACTTTAAAGGAGTTAAAGGAAAATCGATTGTCACTGACATACCATTCTTTGACCGATCAAAAGGATTTGTTGCTGATTATATGCACGCTGTACTACTTGGTGTTATGTTGATGCTGTTGAATTTATGGTGTGATTCGAGGAACCACGAAAAAAATTTTTACGTGAAGAAAGAGAAACGAGGTGAAATTGATAACATTTTAAGTTTAATAGCGCCTCCAGATGAAATCACGCAAACACCAAGAAAATTAAGCAACCTCAGTGATTGGAAAGCCTCGGAATTAAAGTCTTTTCTTCTCTATTACGGACCAGTAGTTTTAAAGAAACGACTCAATGAAATTTTTTTAATAATTTCTTATTATTTGCAAGGGGAATATATTTACTGTCGCTAGAGGAAATCACCCCGACCGAGCTAAATTTAGCAGAAACTTTGCTTCACCTGTTTGTAATCGACGTGGAAAGACTTTACGGTCTTGAAAAATGATCTTACAACGTCCATCAGTTGCGCCATTTGACAGCGTTCGTCAGGATGTGGGGACCTCTTTGGGTGTGGTCAGCATTTTGTTCAGAAGATCATAATGGCAAACTCATCAGGATGATCCATTGTTCCAACAAAATTGATGTGGAGTTATCCAATACCATCAAAATTGTTCAAGCTTACAAAAGTATCTAATTTATGATGAATCCAAACAGACAAAGAAACCATATCGAATGTAAAGCACACGGACCGTCATTTCGATGTGATGTTACAAATAGCGAATGACATGCGATCAGTCGGTCGACAAACCTTACAACAGAGCAATTGCAAGCAGCTCACGTAAAAATTTATAGCAGATGCATAATCAACGATGAAATTTTCACATCCATCTTGTATAGTCGACAGAAAAAAAGAACAAATTTCTACGTACAATGGGAAGATGAAGAATCAGTTTTCTTTGGTTCTGTCAATTTCTTTGTAAGTGTAGAAACAAGACTATATGCAGTTGTGCGCCAACTTGTGGTTTCGTACGATAAAACTTGTGAAATTAATAACTCAGAGCTTGGATTTAACCTCGATCGTCATATAATACATATTTATGACTCGTACTGTATCCACGCTTTTCCCGTTCAAAAGTTAACAAAAATTTTAAAAGTTGAAGACTACGTTTGTCTTTTTCCAAATAATATGGAAAAAAAGTAGGACCGTTTATTGTAAGGTAGATAATTTGTGAATATCACACGGTAACTGAGTCTCCGCCTATAATTAAAAAAAAGAAAAATAATAAAAATTTTGATTATTTCAAATAATAAAATTAATTGATTGTGCAAAATTAATAAACTAAGAACCATATTAACAAACAAGTTGTAAATCCAGATGTTCATTACATGAACATTTTGCTTCCTCTATACGATCAGCAAAAAAATTTGCTTCCTCGTGGAGGAAGCACTAACTTATTGTCACGTATTGACATATTTTCCATGTTGTTGTCTTCAAATCTAATTAAAAATTAATTTTAAAAATTTGTTATATTTATTATAATTATAATTAAGTATATTAAGTATATTTAATTTTTAAGTAATTTCTAATACGATCTAATATTTATAAAATCAAAAAAATATTTATAAAATTTGTTTTAATCCTAAATGAACAAAATAAAATTTTTAATAAAAAAATGAATTTTTCATCTTTAATTGTAATTCATTATACAATTTTCAATAGAATATATATTTTACATACATCAATCAATTCGTCTTGATGCAAGGAATAAGATTTTAGATTTATTTTTCAATAAATAATAACATTTTATTGTACAGCAACATGATTCTTAAGAAAAAATGAATTTTTATTAAAAATGCAAATTTTGTGTCTGTAATTGGTTTTAATTTTATAAATTTAAATACAATATATACTTTATATATACCAATCGATCCGTCTTGATGCAAAGAATAAAATTTTAGAAATAAGTGAGTAACATTTTCTTATACAGCAACATAGTTTTGCGGAAAGAACTCATTTTTTGAGAAAAATGCGAATTTTTCAGCTTTAATTGTGATTAACTCTATAAATTCTCATACAATTTATTCTTTTTATATACCAATCGATTCGTCTTGATGCAAAGAATAAGATTTTATTATATATTAACTTCAATAACCAACTTAAAAAAAATTTTTTGAATAAAAATTTTTTTTAGAAAAAAGTCAAAAAAAAATTTTTTTCTGAGAATTTTTTAAAGTCTATCAATCCAGTTCGAGATATTTTTATGATAAATATACCTAGTAAATTTTAGCCAAATTCGTTAAAACCTCTTCGAGTTATCGTGTTCACAAAAATCGGGATCCACACACACACACACACATACATACATCCGGACAATTGTTCAGGGTCTCATATAACATAGTCCCATATAGAAGAAAATTTGTCAAAAGGATTTTTAAAAATTTTGTAAATTAAACGACTACAAAGCTTCCTCACGAGGAAGCAAAAAGTAAGATTATTAAGAGTAAATACTGTAATATATGATGAATTTTAAATATTTTTCAGCTTACGTGGAAAGGAAAAACACTGTATTAGAAAAATTCGCAGAAGAAGACATGGTAAAATTGATAAATAATACTTGCGAAACACTACGTAACCCGAAAAATCAATCTGAGAAACAAAATAAACAAGTTTCGAGAAAGGCAATAGCGAAGAAGACTAAAAATAAAATTGATGAAGAACAAAGTGAGAAAGCAAAAAGCTAGGCATTGGAGATCGAGAAAGCAGAGAGTGAAAATGGAGATAGTGAGAAGGAAGAGAGCGATGAAGGAGGCAACAACCAAGAAGATTATGAAGAAGGAGAGAGCGAACAAGAAGAAAGCGACAAAAGAGAGGACGACCAAGAGGAAAATAATCAAGAGGAAATCGACAATGAAGAGAGCGACCAAGTAGAGAGCGATCAAGAAGAGAGCTATCAAGAAGAGAGCTATCAAGAAGAGAGCTATCAAGAAGAGAGCTATCAAGCAGAGAGCGATCAAGTAGAGAGCGATCAAGAAGAGAGCGGAAAATGGAGTGAAGGAAATATAAGTGATTGAAAATTCGCGAAAATAGTTAAATAACGAAAACAGATGTTTCCAATTAATTATTTATACACATTTAAATGTTTTCTCTAACGACTATATCAACAACTATATTATTAAAACTATTTAATTAATTAAATTTCTTTAAATCTGTTCTTTAGTTATAATTTTTTTTAATTATTAAATTTTTATAGACTAAAAGTAAATGTTTCTAATAAAATATTAATTATGTTTAAATAATCATTTGTAACTGTAATTAATACTGTTACTTTTGTTCACGATTTACAATAAACATAGTTATAAAAAATAATTTTTATGGTTTTAAAATACTTTTGCTTTTATCCGTGGTTGGCTAGATTTTGGTTTTTCATCAAATATAAAAACAAACTGGATGTAATTATCTTTACCATCGGCAAAATATAACTGGATTTTGATCATAGTAAAAATAAAAATTGTTAGGTACTAAACTATTTTAATTGTCGGCAATAGTTTACTAGATTTAGAGACAGCAAAAAATTAAAAATTGTACGTTTTTAATATTTCTACCTTCAGCAACGGTTTGTTAGATTTCTGTAGTAGTAAAAATATAAAAAATTCTTTGTCCTAAACTATTTTTACCGCCATGGTTTGTTAAATTTTAGAAATATTCAAAATAAAATCATTTTTAGCTTTTAAACTGTTTCCATCTTTAGCAACGATTTTCTAGATTTGAGACACAATAACAATATAAAATTTTTTTTCTCAACTATTTTTGCCTTTGGCCATAGTTTAATTGTTTTTTGAAATGGTCGTAATGTAAAAAAATTGTTTTAAACCATTTACGATGTCAGCAATGATTTACTAGAACTAATTTTTTTATGTATCAAAATATGAAAAGCCTTAAAAAATATGGGAAAGGACTGAAATTTTTCCTTTGCCGTTCTTGTGTTACGAAATGTCGTTTAGAGTCTTTTCTGGGGAAACAACCAATGAGAAAAGGCGGTATGCTTGTGTTGATAAATTAGTTATGTGTGAGAATGTAAGTGTTCTGAATTTGCAGGAACGTACCTAATTAAAAAATGAATCCATTTATATTTTAAAATAAATTATATTTAAAAATAATATTTACACGCTAAGAAAAGTTCTACTAAAGTAGAGATAACAATCACTATAATAGCTATAAGTTTCACTGATTTGGCTCCATCGATAATCCATTTTCGCTGATCCAGCGAAAATGATATTTCTTGCTTTACCTTTTGAAAACAACATAACCTCAAAATAACACTTGAATGAAAACATTTTTAAATTAATGTTCAAAGCGTATATTCAAATTCTATTAATTATATTTTTTATATTATAACTAATAAAATGTAAAATTAGTAAATTAATACGTATTTAGAGGTAATAAATGTAAATTTCACATTTGTGATTTTAGAGAAATTTCTATGAGAATGGTAAACTGTCAAATATTTCCAATATGGCTGACCAGTGAAATTCATTTTCTCTATATCAGAGAAACAATTTGACTAATGCATTGGAAATCATTCACTGAATTAGTTGAATAGATTCTTTATGTTATTTATTTTCGAAATTAGCTGTTCCCCACAGTAAAAATTTTTTTCCGTGTTAATACCTAAAAATCTGTTTTTTTGTATAAAGTGGAAGTGTATTTGCAATTTATTACTTTTTAAACATAGCTATATTTGATTATTAAAGACTTTTATCAAATCTACATAACCAATGTAAACATAACCTCAAAATCGAACTTATTTCCGGCCCTGATATTATCCACGTGATTCCACTGTCAAACTGATTTTTTCTGAGGTGGGGAAAGCTTATGTACGGCAAAGGGTTAACTTCTTATAACCTTCACAGGAATTTCATCTAATTTTTTTTCATTTGTCAAAGTATTGGAAGAGTCTGGAAAAGTATGGGAAATGGATGGAATTTTTTTTCGGCAGCTATTTCATTCAATTTTTTTCATTTTTAAAAGTATTAGAAGTGTATGGAAAAATATGAAAAAATGCTCGAATCAATTTTTCTATTCTTATTTAATTTTTTTATTAGAGTTTGGAAAAGTATGGGAAAATTATGGAATCATTTTCTCGGAAATTTACAATTATTTTGTATCAAACATTTTTCACAAAATTGGAAGAGTCTGGAAAAGTATAGAAAATAAATGGAATTAATTTCTCTGAAGCTATTTCATCCAATTTTTTTCATTTTCCAAGGTATTTGAAGAGTCTGAAAAAATACGAAAAAAGGATCAAATCAATTTTTCGGAAATTTTGTTATTTTCATTTAATTTTTTTTTTACGCAGATAGCAGGTATAGATATATTTTGTATATTGTTTCAACTTCTTTAGTTTTTTTTAATTGAAAAAAGTTTAGTGCTGGTAGACATCATGCAATACTGTATCTACATTTAAAAAAAGTCGCAATCATAGCTAGAAAAGGTGTATACAAATTTTCCTAATTCCACCTAAATTCAGTTTTCCAAATCAAATTCAGTTTTAAAAATCAAAAAATTAACCTTTTCAAATAATATTTTTTTGTAATTTTAA
The DNA here is from genome assembly GCA_032873175.1 of Leptopilina drosophilae. NCBI lineage: Eukaryota > Metazoa > Arthropoda > Insecta > Hymenoptera > Figitidae > Leptopilina > Leptopilina drosophilae. Next base: position 24,789,416 of record CM065479.1, on the reverse strand, counting down.
AGTAATCCGATTAATATTCCAGATAATCTCTATTTGCTCGTCAATATTTATCAGAATTTCTTTTTCACTTTGATGATTGATACTTGTCAGAATTTTTAAAACAAAATTAAAATCAAACCCAAAAGAAAATACCACAAATATTTTTATTGACAAATATTTATTACAATTAAGAATAATTCGAATAAATTAAAATAAAATTAATTGTGAAAAATAAAATATTGCGCTAAATCATGTTAAATTACTGTTAGCATTTCTACAGTAGATGACTTTTTATTTGAAAACATTATATTTTAAATGGAATTTAGAGAATTTGTGACTGCATACGCTGAAATAGAATCTGTATTAGTCCAAATTTTTCTACAAAATAAAATATTGGGAGATATGCAATTACACATTTTCCTGCGTGAAACTCTCGATGCGCTTTTTAAAGAAGAGCCCATTGGATGTTATTGAGAATATACGTAAAAATGAGTCTTAATGCAAATTTTTCTTTAATTTGTTATAGAAATTTAACAGTGTAAAAAATAAAAATACAAGTTTAATTACGCATTTCCCAATGTTTTTTTACAGAAATATATTTTAGAATTTGTTTTAGATTTAACGAGTTTAAAAATGTCACAAGGGAATAAAAAACTATCAGGTGATCAAAATTTAAAGAGAAAAAGACAAATAGAAGCTGAAAATGAAAAAAGTGAAAAGCAATTGGCTAAGTTTGTCAAAGTTGTAGACCGCAGTCAAATATTAACAGCTGTCGACAGCAATATTGATAAAAGCTACAATCATGATTGTCGCTTTTATCCAACCCACGATCATGTAACAACATGCGAAAAAGAACACTTGGACTGTAACGACGATTCATTTTCACAGCACAATGACGATTTCAATGAATCAGTGCTAGCACCTTCTAATGGGGAGATGGCAATGCCTTTCCATTCCACTTTACCATTAAACATTTCAGAAGATATAGCTGAATGGCAGAATTTTTTACCAAATAGGGTTATTGATGAAATAATAATGCGAGGGCCTAATAATGGGAAACTCAATATTGATGAAGATTATCCGCGTGATGAAAAAGGTCGCCATTTTACAAATAAACATTTCCAAAGAATAATGCCAAATAAAGAAACATATAACAGAGAGTGGCTTGTTTATGCAAAATCTTCTACAAAAGTATTTTGCTTGTATTGTCATTTATTTTGCCGAAATTCATTATCAAATTTAGCGAATGAAGGTTATGATGATTGGGCTCATATTTCATTGGCTTTGCAAAAACATGAGATTTCCAAAGAACACCAGTCAGCAACATATAGGTGGTTGGAAGCCACAAAAAGATTAGGAAGACAAACTGGAGTGGATCAACATTTAATGAAACAAATAGATGACGAGAAAAAAAAGTGGAGAGCAATACTTGAGAGAATGTTGGCAATTACATTATTCTTGGCTGAAAACAATTTGGCTTTTAGAGGACATTCCGACACTTTAAACACTCCACACAATGGGAATTTTCTGGGTCTGGTTCAACTATTAGGTAAATTTGACCCAATTATGATGGAACATTTACGCAGCGTCAGTAATCATGAAACACAAAACTATTACTTTAGCAAAAACATTCAAAATGAACTCATTGATTTGCTTGGAAATGAAGTAAGAGATACTATTATCAAAAAAATAAAAAAGCTAAGTATTTTTCAATCATTTTAGACTGTACACCTGATATCAGTCACACAGAACAGTTGAGTGTCACACTTAGATTTTTTGATGTTGACGACCTTTGTGTGCGTGAATGTTTCATTAAATACACACCAGTATCAGACTCTAGCGCACAAGGTATCACAGATTTATTTCTGGATGAGGTCATAAAAAAACATGATTTAGATATGAATGATTGTCGGGGTCAGGGCTACGATAATGGCGCAAATATGGTGGAAAAACAAAAAGGTGTCCAAAGCCGTATTAACCGAGAATATCCCAGGGCTTTTTTGAATGTTTGCGGCTGTTACAAATGAAACTTGGTTGCTTCTGACGCCGCCAAAAGCTCAGTTAAATCAGTGTCATTGTTTGGGGTTATTCAACGTTTGTTCGTTTTTTTCTCATCTTCCACAAAAAGATGGGAAGGTATCTCGAAATATACAGAAACACTCACATTAAAAAAAGTTTGCGAGACACGATGGGAAAGTAGAGTTTCGAGTCTAAAAGCTGTTAAGTATCAATATTCTGAAATCCGAGATGCACTACTAGAACAATACGAAGAAAGTACCAATCCTGTTGCAGCTTCAGAAGCCAGATCACTCGCGGAATTTATGAATCAATATGAATTTTTGCTGCTTCTTGTAATTTGGTATGATTTACTGTATCAAATAAACCTTGCAAACAGAATCGGCCGATTTGTTGAATGCAACGAATCTATTACAGAAATGTTGTCAATTTGTTAAAGATTATAGAAATAATCGTTATGCATCAGCTGTAATTACAGCAAAAGAAATTGCCGAGAAAGCTGAAATTTCACCAGTTTTTAAAGAAACTCGAACTCGAAGAAGAAGAAGAAGAATGTTCAACTACGAATCTCCAGATGAAACTCCAACAGATGCAGAAGAAAATTTTAAAATCACTGTATTCTATTCTTTGATAGATACCGTTCTAAATTCTCTCGAAATGCGTTTTTAACAGTTGTCGACGTTTAATGCAAATTGGAGTTTCTTGTATGATTTAAAGCGACCGACTGAAATGACCAGGAAATACTAACTCTTCAGAATTTCCTGGACGCAGACCAAGGCCAACCAAAGGATGTTCTTAAAGCTTTAAAGAATAATAACTGATGCAATTTATTTCCTAACACTTGGACTGCCCTTAGAATACTACTTACTATTCCAGTAACTGTTGCCAAAGGTGAGCGCAGTTTTAGTAAACTAAAATTAATAAAAACTTACCTAAGATCTACATTGGCTCAGGAGAAATTGTCAAATCTGGCAATTTTATCAATTGAAAACGACATTGCTCAATCTATACCAAAAGAAGATTTAATTGCCAAATTTGCAAGTGCTAAAGCCAGAAAAGTAAACTTTATATAAATTCGTTTATGTATTTTAAAATCAATAATTTTGAAAATTGATACCTTTAATAATGTTATTGCATAACATATTTTATTACTGTGACTGATTTAAAATGTATCATATTTACGAAAAATAGATAAAATAAAAGTTTTTATAAAAGTAGGAAATCTCATTATTAAATTCATAATCTTATCATTATAGTTTTATTAACTTTCGAAAAAATTTGGGATAAGGGGAGCCGAAAGGCGACTTCGCTCTACCTTAATAGAGCGCTAGGGCCGCCACTGCACGTAACTTTACATCGTATTTTACTGTCTTTCGTTGCATACTTCTTAATTAGAATCCTCTTAAATCCTGAGATACCAACAAGTTGTTTATAAATCTGTGTCAATGACTTGATATCGAAAATTTTCCATGATTCATCCCGCAAACACTTGACAGATCTAAAAGTGGAGTAGATTTTTTCATAGTCTTCCGGATGCGTTATGGTCTCATGTTTTCGAAGTTCTTGTTCTACACGCCCAAACACTCGATCAGCAGGTAAGAAGCTATGACCTCTCACAGGAAACGTTAAAAGAATATCTTCAACATTTTTCGGTGAACAATTCTGAAGCCAAAGGAGTAACAAATGGACAATGTGTGAATTTTTATTTTGCCCTCCACATCCATCACAAAATAAACGCAAATGCTCAATCGGTTCCAAGTCAAGTGAATTCAAGTAATTTAAAAGAGCAGATCCTACTTCTACAGAACCACGACCAGCCTGATATTCAGTCCACGTATAAAATGTTGGATTTTTAGAATCCATTGTTACGCAACAAAAACTGTAAAAACTAATTTGTCGCGAATAAAATGCTTCTTGAATAGGCGTTTTCGGTAAACATTGAACTTGCTGTAGGTCAAAGCAAAAAGAAAAAGAATTTGAAGGTTTTTCTTTCGCAGATTCGTAGAATGCATTTGCTCTTTTCTTATGAATTCTTAATTTGGCCATCAACTCATTTTTTTACAGCATCATTTTCGACCTTTATCAGATTTCTTAACTGTGTGCAAGAGGTGCAAATGTCACTTGCTGGTGACGAAAATCCAATATTAAAATCATTATTAAAGATTTTCCTAAACGCATCGTATGAAAGCGGAAAGTCTGAATTCGATTTAATATATTCCGTGTGCAGTTTCTTTATATTTAAATTCGATGATAAATAAATTCATTTTGATTTCGTCCGGTTGTAGTGACTCTCAGTAGCATTTAAATTTCCAATAAAATTCTTAGCTTCTTCTCGAGCTTCTGAAAAATCATTTGATCGTGTATCACCACCTCTAGTTTCTTTTGGAATTTTTCCTATTTGTAACGTCTTGGCAATATTACGGACACGGGACATTTTTAAATCGAAAACACAAGTAAAAAAATTTTGACATACATGCACTACTTCTTAGTGTCGTGGCAGCAGGGCCTTTTCCACTTTTTTAAATTGGGATCAGGGTCAGAATATCTAATGAAAAGTTATATTTCTTAACTATTTACACTTAAAATTTCTCAAGAAATTTTGCAAAAAAGAAAAGCAATAATCAACAAATAGAACAAAATTTACCTTTTTCTCTTTCTACATCTCTTTTTCTGACATTACACAATCGAACTTTTGTTCCCTTATTTATTTCTTTTACTTTTTAATAATAAATAAATAATAATAATAAAATTCGAAAATTCCACTTTATTCCAGATGACTTTACGCAGGAAGAGGGAAAGAAAATTACTAAAAATATTCTTTGATCATGAAATTGGAAATTTTTTTGATTTTTAATGCTTAATTACTGTTCCAAGAAGATTTTTCTACTAAACATATTTTATGAGTGTTCCGAGTATAAAATACGGAAATTCCTTTTAATTTAAGTACTCTTTTTGCAGAAAAAGGAAAAAACTATTAGAAAAAATATTATTTGATCATCATATTGAAAATTGCTGCTCGGTCTAGTTGATTAAGATATTGCAAAGAATTGTTGACTATTCAGAGCTAATAATATTAAAGTTTTGTAAAATTCTATAAAACAATTACAAAGAAATAAATCAATTTAATCTTTATTATTTTAATAGACTGTTTGTCATTAATCAAAAATTTGTAATTAACAATTTTTGTTATTAATTAAACAAGTGATTCTAAATGGATTTTTATAGAAATACGATTGGACTTGCATATGTAATGTTTGCTGTAAATGTTTTTTAAATTTTAGATTATCCATTGCCTGACTGCTCAGACAGGCACGCAAAAAGTCAAATTTTCAATTCATCAAATGCTAAAAACTTCGAATCGACATATGGTCGAATGCTCAAAACGTCGAATCGGCAAAAAGTCGAAAAATTTGTTTGATGTTAGTTAACATTAACTTAAACCAAGAAAATTTGTCGACTTTTTGCCGATTCGACGTTTTGAGCATTCGACCAAATGACGATTTGACGATTTAACCATTTGCTGATTTGATGTTTTTACTATTCGACCATTTGATGATTCGATGTTTTTAACATTCGATCTATTTAAAACTCGACATTTTTAGCTTTCGACGAATTGACGATTCGATGTTATTAGCATTTGATCAATTTACGATTCAATGTTTTTTTATTCGACTACTTAATATTCGACCATTTGGCGTTTAGGATTGGTCAACCGTGGGTATAGCGTGGATCAACCGTATCTATACCGTGGGCAATGCGTGGATAAAGCGTGGGCATAGTGTGGATCAACCGTGACAATACCGTAGGCGTAGCGTGATTCAACTGTGGCAATACCGTGGCCATGGAGTAAAATAGATTTATATCAAAATTATTTTCGAAAACATTAAGACTATAAAATTACGATTCGAAGAATAAACGATTCGCATAAATTGATATTCTGTTAAAACAGATTTCTGGAAAATTTAAATTCGATCAAATTGACTTTCTTACTATAATTCAGACGAATAAACATTCTACTAAATTAAAATTTTTTCTACTTTTATTTTAGACATATTAATTTTATTTAAATTATCAAATTTTAATTTTAATCAGTCAACGTTTCAAATTCATTAAAATTTTATCAAATGACATTTCTGTCTCATTATTTTTTATACGAATAAAAATTGAACAACGTTGATAATCGATCTAATGAACATTCTGCCAAGTTAACATTCTAACAATTATATATGCTACTAAAATGATATTCTACGTAATAAAATTATATCAAATAACATTTCTAACAAGTCTGGTTTAGGGTATTTTCATGCGCCCCAGGAAATGGACCAAAGTAGACTACTAAACCTGGTATGACTTGGAATTATTGCTGAACAATAGATGTTTTTGTATGCGGATAAGCAATCGAATGATTTAAATGTTTTCTCATTTGTATTTTTTAAAAAGGCAAACAAAAATGCATTTGGTGTTGCTGATCACAAATTAGTTATCAATTTTTTAAAATTCAAAATGGCCCATGGTATTGACACGGTTGATCCACGCTATACCCATGGTTTTGCCACGGTTGTACCACTCTATGCCCACGATAATGCTACGGTTGTTCCACGCATTGACCACAGTATGGCCACCGTTGACCCACGCTACGCCACGTTATTGCTACGATTGACCCACGCTATGCCCACGGTATTGCTACGGCTGACCCACGCTATGCCCACGGTATTGCTACGGCTGACCGACGCTATGCTCACGGTATTGCCACGGTTGCCCCACTCTATGCCCACGGTTTGCCGATGCTATGTCCACCTTTTTTAAAAACAAGTTTTTCATTAAATTTTTTTAAATTTTATTTTAATTGTCTATAATTCATTTTTTAATGCATTTGATAAACCAAAGTTTTAAATTATTAATATTGAATTACCGACGTATAGGAAATTGATACTTTTCGTACAGAAATCATAATTTGATTTAATATGATAATACTTTTCATCTGTCGGTTAGTAAGCTGTTTTAATAACTCTCGAAGTAGAAAACTTTTTTTATTGTAAGAAAAGGCCACAATTAAATATTCAATTCTTTCTATTTTATTGAAAATTAACATTATTGCTATGCATGAAGAGCTGTAAGAGCTCCATTAGGGGGGTAATTATTATAAATAATTGTTAAAACAATTGTTAAAACATTTGGTTTTTTAAAGAAACGGGCTTCCGTAGAATACACTATTCGTTGTTCAAATACGTTTTTTGAAGGTAAAATTGATTGAGAAAGACAAGGGGGAGTATTCTGCAGGAGAGGTCACCTCCGTCTTGACAATAATTTGTAGAATAAAAGAAATAATGTGGAGTCATTTGCAGTTGAGACATTTCTTAAGTTCAGCCGCGGCCACCACCAAGAATTGGCGCCACCTTCTTGACCACTGACGCATAGATCCACTTGTCTGTGTTCTCCGCGCAATATTGTCTGTCAGTTTTGTTGAAAATGCCACTTTTTAACTTTCTTTCTTAATACTTTTATCAAAAATTACTTGCAAATTTCTAGAATATTCTCTATCAGTATGTTCTCCTCTAATTAAATCGAAAAATCTTATCTTAATATTTTTTTTAACTAAGGAATGAGAAGACGCGCGGGAAACCACTTTTTGAGAGGCACATTTCTCGAATGCCCCGGAAAATCTTTATTGTTATAAAGAATTCTATCAAAATTTAAAAAAATAATTCAATTAGGCTGTTTAACTTATGACGTCAGATAGCTGGAGGGACAAAAAGTCGAATGATAAAAATATCAAATTCTCAATTCATAGAATGTTCAATTGGTCAAAACGCTATCTATTTGAATTATCAAGTAGACGAATAGTTAAGTAGTCGAAAAGTAAAATAGTTGCTTCGGCTACTTGTTTTTTGGCTCAAATTAAATTTTCCCACAAAAACTATCTATAAAATTAACTTTTAGATAATTAGAAATTCGCTTAGTTGCATTTTCCTTAAAAATTATTTTATATCAATTTGCATTTCGATAATTTAAAGTATCGGCTAAAATTAATTCGAGATAGTAATATTTGATTAAATAATAAATGTAACACTTTTAATTTCTAAGGAATAAATAATATGTAATCTTGCTTTTCGGTTCAGTTACATTTAGGTTAGTTATAATTTCGACTGTAATAGATTTTGATAAACTTACATTATATTGAACCAAGATTCTACAAAATAAAATTAGGTTTAAATAAATGTCGGCTTTTTAACTATCGACAAAATGATAAATTAACCATTTTTAAAATTCTGTCAATTAATGTTTAGTGAAGATAGAAATTATGTCAAATATTAATTCGAGAAAACAATTTTCTTAAATTTTATATTCGATGAAAATGAATTCGTAAAGTTAGGAGACGCATGATTTTCCCCTAAAAGCCAAATGGTCGAATATCAAGAAGTCAAATAGTTAACTGGTCGAATGAAAAAAAAATGAATCGTGAATTGATTAAATGGTAAAAACATCGAATCTTCAATTCGTCAAATGCTAAAAATGTCGAATTTTAAATTGATCGAATGCTATAAACATCGAATCATCAAATAGTCGAATGCTCAAAACATCGAATCGGCAAAAAGTCTAAAAATTTTCTAGGTTTAAGTTAATGTTAACTAACATCAAACAATCTTTTCGACTTTTTGCCGATTCGACGTTTTGAGCATTCGACCATATGACGTTTCGGCGATTTTAGCATTGGATCAATTGAAAATTCGACTTTTTGCGTACCTATGGATAATCTTAGATTAAAAAAAGAATTTACAGCAAACATTACAGGTGCAAGTCCAATAGTATTTCTATAAAAATCCATTCAGAATCACTTGTTTAATTAATAACAAAAATTGTTAATTAATTACAAATTTTTGATTTATGACAAACAGTCAATTAAAATAATAAAGATTGAATTGATTTATTTCTTTGTAATTGTTTTATAGAATTTTACAAAACTTTAATATTATTAGCTCTGAATAGTCAACAATTCTTTGCAATATCTTAATCAACTAGACCAAACAGCAATTTTCAATATGATGATCAAATAATATTTTTACTAATAGTTTTTTCCTTTTTCTGCAAAAAGAGTACTTAAATTAAAAGGAATTTCCGTATTTTCTACTCGGAACACTCGTAAAATATGTTTAGTAGAAAAATCTTCTTGGAACAGTAATTAAGCATTAAAAATCAAAAAAATTTCCAATTTCATGATCAAAGAATATTTTTAGTAATTGTCTTTCTCTCTTCCTGCGTAAAGTCATCTGGAATAAAGTGAAATTTTCGAATTTTCAGCTCGAATTAGTAGAAAAATAATTTCGGTAGAAAAAACTTTTTGAAATAGTAATTAAACTATAAAAAATCAAAAAATTTCTAATTTTATGATCAAAGAATATTTTCACAAATAGTTTTTCTCTTTTCCTCGGAAAAGTTTGCTTTAAGTAACAGAAATTTTCGAATTTGCAGAACGGATTAGTCGTAAAATACTTTTAGTAATAAGAACTCCTTGGAAAAGTAATTAAGCTGTTAAAATTTAAAAAATTCCCAATTTGATGATCAAAAAATATTTTTACTAGTAGGTATACCTATTAATAAAAATATTCCACGTTTTCCACTCGGGAAAAGGAAATATTGGCAACAGCTAGCAAACCATGGCAAAAACATGGGCATAGATTTTAGCCATAGTTGGTAAGTTTTTAGGCATGCTTTAAGTATGGGCAAAAGCCAGCAAACCATTGCTTATGAGCGTTTCCCATGGTTCAACTAAGATTTTTCATTTATTGAAAAAAAATTGCAATTTTGAATTATGGCAAAAACATAGGCAAAGCATTGGAGGAAAAAAAATTATTTTTTACTTTTTTGAGTAAAAAAATTTCCAATTTTGAACTATGGCAAAACATGGGGAAAGTATGAGAGCAAATAATTAAAATTTTTTTTTCTTTACAGGAAAAAATTAGCAATTCTGAAGTATGGACAAAACATGGGCAACGTATGGGAGCAAAAAAGTTTGATTTTGCTTTTTGCTGAAAAAAATTATGCATTAATCTAAGTTGAACCATGGGAAACGCTCATATGCAATGGTTTGCTAGCTTTTGCCCATACTTAAAATAGTTTTAATTCGACGTTAATTAATTTCTAAGTCACAATTATTTAAAAGGCGCAGAACATGAAATAACATAATTTTCTTATAAACATTTTAATAAATAATTATTCTAAAATAAATACTTTAAAAGTCTTACATTGTAAACGAAGGTATATTTTATACTC